>CM050163.1:39614673-40332173 GCA_027410445.1 Discoglossus pictus
ATGGAAAGGGAGAGGTTGCTATTAGAATAGAATTGCCAACAGTTAGATAACAGACTTTGGTGTTACAAAGAAACTGTAGATACTTAGGTAGATAAAAGAGTTAGCAAAAAGTCAGTGACACGAAAGAGTAAAGGGCTTGATGTGTACAGGTAGATTTGGTATCATCTGGAAAGACTGGATGTAAAAGACAAACTTGAGGTTTATACAACATATTCCAAAATCTTCTCCTGGAATATAAACTCATTCAGTCATGAAAACATTTTTGAGCTCCAAAAGTACTGACTCCAAAATGACTCCATTAGAACTTGTCAGTATGGCAAAGTGACTCCCGGGGCACAGAGTCCTGAGGAAAACATCTCGCAGGGTATCCCAATAGCACACAGTCCATAATAAACCCACTTTTATACCCTCTACAGGTCGCATGAAGCTTTACACAGGAACAAATATTTTGAGGTTGTTTTGTTGTGTGATTCCTGTTTACACAAAATGGAATTCTTTTATATTTTTTTCACCATCCATCAAAATTCTTTCTCTTAAATCATAACTTTAAGCTTGCAAGTAACAAAGCGCGGGAAATGTTGGATTAGCAGGGATATATATCATTTTTAATAAACTGTATTTTTGTAATTTTGCATAAACGCTGCATGATTGACCCAACCGTCTCTCTATCTTAATGTGTACATCCATAAAGGGATGTATAAATCTGATTTAAATAAAAAAAAAATCACAGGGACATGTGCCTATTGGCTAAATATTTTCCTTATACTATAATTCAATCTATGCAATAATGGCTAACCATAATGACAGTCCAGTTCATGATCTGCAGAATTTTTTCAAAAATTTCAGTCATGGAATCCTTTGTGGTTCACAAATGAAATGAAAGGAATTAGGCACCCTACAATTTCCCAGACTACAATTCCCCATTTCTAATCCAGCTTACTTTTTCAGAGATCAACAAATGATCAAAATGGCCTTGGAGCACTTAAAGGACCTTTGAACTTTGGGATTTTTTACATTGAATTAAAATGAATCCATTCTATGCATTTTATAAACATTTTTAAATATGTGATATAAAGCATTTGGCTTACATAGGGGCAGTCATTTGGTTCCTCAAATCCTCCCACGCTGATATCCTCCTCCATCTTTTTAGCTGCAGCTTGCAACACATTATGCATCTGTTGTTGCTATTGGGGTTGGAGCCATCCACACAGCCAGGCATACCCCACTTACAAAAAGACAAGGAACAGAGCACTTTATTAAAGAAAATAATTTAAAACATATTGTTGTAGATGAGATAAAATTATACTATTAATAAAAACCAGTTGCTTACATAATTCAAATAAATATATATGACTGACTTTGAAACTGTATAATATATATATATATATATATATATATATATATATATATATATATATATATATATACATTTCATATATTTGTTATTTATATGTATACAATCATTTATACCACACATTATTTTTTAAAATAAAGTGCAATGTTCATAAAGTTTAAAGAGACAAAAAATCTGTGGCCCTGACTGGTGCAATTCTGTTTGGGGGGGGGGGGGGGGGTATATATATATATTCTGGGCAGGATACAGTTTTTTTTAACTTGTTTAAACATTCACATGTGAACACAGATGTACTATTTATTTACTGTACTACTGTACGGTGGAGGGCTTCTATTGCTCTTTTGCCCACCATATATTAAATGATTGTTGTGGTGAATTACCTCCTCAAAATATCCACTACACAACCTAAGGAACCAGCCCCACACTGATGAGAGGCAGTAAACTGGAAACGGCTGTCAGTGGGTGGGATTCCTAGCTTGGGTATAATCCAACCCTAGCTTTGATACAGTGGGCATATGCTTAAGGGAAGCCATGTTTGATATGGTTATGGATTGCCAGAGCAAAACCTTTATAGGCACATTTGCATGTCCCTGCCATGGTTCCCAGAGTGCAGTGTAATAACTGTATTTCTTGGAAATTCTGGGCATGAAGCAAGTTTTTTAACTTGTTTTAGGCATTCAAATGTGAACACAAATGTACTATTTATTTACTATATACATATATATATATATATATATATATATATATATATATATATATATATATATATACAGTATATATATATATATATATATATATTATGGGTCAGAGCTTTCAGGGAAAGACATACTGCTCTATAGACATACTGCTCCACTCTCTAGTGGCCAAATCTGGTACTGCATGATTAAGTTAAATTTTGCTTTTTTGTGTGTCCACTGTTCATATAATCTGGGGAGATTTGTCCCCCTCATCCCCCCAGTTCCTACACCCCTGTATGGGGATGAATCACACTAGCAGTTAATTGACATGGTGGGGGATATTGGAGAGAGAAATATGAGGAGCAAAATGGCTGTTCCTTTGCTGAGCAATATGAGTGGCAATATTAAGTTAGTAAGGCCAACATTTCTCTTATATTTCAACAATTTTTTTTTATAAAGGATAGAGGAGATTCATTTTGAATCAATATAAAAACATAATTCAGTGATACTTTGTATCCCAAGTGAGTCCCCAGTAAATGGACCCCGGCTTCCTGTTCCTTGCACTTCAGTTATACAGATGGCAAAGAGTAACCTTTGTCTTGTGGAATCCCTGTTAACCACAAAGAACACAGTCTGGAAAACAATGGTCTATTGGGATATTAAGGTATTTATTGTATTATCCTTTTTTTCTCTATCCTTATTATTAGATATTATACATATACAACAGTGGACAGCAATATCACATATAATAGTTGTCATACTGAGAGACGTCGTCACGCTTTGCAAGGTGTGTACAACTTAGCCGCAAAGCGAGGCGAGCCGTTAAACCATAGCACTTAGCCAATGAGCGCCGCAGGCACTCATTGCTCCAAGCTTCGCAAAGCCGTGGGACTTAGAAAAAAAAATATGAGAAACAGGACTTAGAAAAAAAAAGATACGAGACGCAAAAATTTACGAGATTAGCGGCCCAACAAAAAACCTGAAAAACACAATAAATTCACCCCAAAAAATTACACAAACATCACAGACAGCATGGGGCAAAAGCCAGGACATCAGTGAGTGAGGTGGAACGCAAATTTAACTCGATTTAGACGATTTTCGGAACTCAAAAATGGCCTAAGCAAGAAAAAAAATGGCAGCAGAAAAAGATGAAAATGAGGCTACACGACCCCGGACCGCGCAAAACACTGCAAAATGTGTAGCACTTTACACATCACACTATGACCTACAAGATACACTATTACAAAAGCCGGAAAATGCTTACGAGACGCGTACCACATTAATAACATTACGACTATACAATGCCGCTTTACACAATAAACCAATGGCTCTACCTCGCGCACGCAGCCTATTTATAATGCACACTTGGAACATTCATTACACTTTATAAGCAGGACACTAACACTCACAATGTATATTCTATGCTGTCGCAAAATACAAACAGATTGTTAGCTCTTCAGCCTATTGCTCACTGCATATATCAATTATAAATAATTAAAGTATATTAATTGATTTAAGAAATCATTCATTATTACTTAACTACATATACATAGATATATATATCTCGCTCAGAGGACCAATAGTACACGACAGGAGAGGCTTGCAATGAGTGCCAAAGGCACTCATTTTGAGGCATGCGATGAGCGCTGAAGGCGCTCAGCGCAAGCCTCGCAATGAGTGCTGAATGTCCTCACAGTACAAAACGGTTTCAATTATGTCTCAAACAGCATTCCCATGGCTTCAAATTTTATTCCCCTTCATTTTTGACGGGCAAGTCGCTAGTATCTTAATATTATATGAAAACATGAATATAACACCTATTCTACACATTTTGTCCTCTATAACACATCGCTAGAAAATTATGCTTCTTTGTAATGTAATAAATATGTAAAAGTCGTTCAGTTCACTCAGCACATTTCACTTGTATTATGTACGGAAGCACAGACAAATCTCCAGGGCCGACAAATCAGATTTTTAATATAATTGTGTAAAATTATCTAAGTTGTTAACTTCGATAAGGTTAACATTTGTCTGTAGATCTTTAGCTTTAACAGATGACACTTTAATAGACATTGTATCAAGTACTGGTCAGGATGATAAATTATGTTGTACAATCATGCGATCCACATTCATAATCTCTTCAATCAAATTACGTCCAGTCAATGTATTTTCAAGTTCACACTAAGCTATTACAATGCTTTACAATATTGCTACCTTTGAAGGTTGTGCCAGTTAAATGAATTTTTCCTTTGCTGACATAGGGCAAGAATCTTATTTGAAGCTTCCATTCCTTATCTGGAATTTTTTTTCTTAGTTTGTGAGATTCATGTTCCTGAGGATGTTGACAATTTGTTTTGCCGTGGCTTTGTAACCCCTCAGGTGCTGTGAGAGTTCACAGACATCTTATCCCAAATCCATACATCTCTCTGTTTGTCAACCATATAAGTGTTTCCTCCTGCTACCATTTATCATCCTGATTCTTCATCACCTCTTCAGTCCTTGAAGGAGGAGTGGTACATCTGTAGATTCATCCTTTGCAAAAAGGTAAGTGGAAAAGCTCTTGGATCTGCTAATGAAGGAGACGAACTAGTAACAAACTTGAGTCTCTGGACATAATTCAATACATTTTAACGACCAGGCAATATTCATAACATTTACTATTATTTGCATTATAAAATTTCATATGTGGCTGCAGTGCTGCTTTTCCATTTGTTTGTTGCACTTGAGAAATAGAGACTTCTGGTACCGTGGCTAACAGGAAAGAGTTCCATTATAATTGTTTGTAACACACTAATATATTATATCCCCTTCTGGATCACTAACTTGTTGTGGTGAAGCTGCTTGTGTACTTCAATAACGCTGTGTTTTATACCATGTAGGGTCACCCAAGATGGGGTGGTCATGGCACAGAGGTCAGACACATCAAGGAGAAGGAACTGGTAACCCACTCTAGATTCTTTGCCAAGAAAACATATGTAGGGTCACAGAGTATCTTACACGACTAAACCACTGAACAACAACAACAATATATTATAAAGCACTATACACAGGGTACCATACATACATATAAAATACAATTTTAAGCATATATCAAAGGCTGAAGAGACCATGCAATTGCAACCCACAATAAAGGACAACTGCAAATAACAGTTAATAATATTTTCTAAAACTTTTTATCTTATTATCAAGAATCCTTCTCCAAAAGTGTGTATTAAAAACCTGAGAATTTAGTGGCTCTTTAATTGTGATAGTCATTAACCTTTCCTTATATATTTTTCCATTTAACCCATGAACCATGTTTTGTTCTGCTCTATGAACTGGTTACACATTTTTGTAGAAATTTACAGCATGACATATTCTTAAATACAGGTTAACACCAAACCTCTTGTATGTTTTTTTTTGTTTGGATTTAAGTGTCTTTTTCTCTCCTAGTTACAGCCTGACCTCCCCTGTAGCGCTTTCTGTCTGCAGCAGCAGAGCCCGGTGGAATGCTGATTGTGGACAACGGATGTTTTTTTTCTGGCTAATATGCTGAATTCTGTAACTAGAAGGCTTTATTTGATGGTCATTTGGTGAATTACTGCACCACCATTCTTGCTGTTTCCTCTTCATTAATTGAAATAGCAAATCTTTATAACACTGCCTTTCTTGCATCAGTTAGTAATTTTGACAATGAACTTCTTTTTGTGGTGTTTTCTTTACAAATTGGTCAAGAACTGAATAAGTTATCGCATTAGTGGAGCCAGATCTCTCCAGTTCATATGTTAGTCACACAAGTTTTCTGAAAATAATCCAGGGATTTCCCTTAAAGAGTCTCTGAGCTTATGCTTGTGAGTTTTCAGTCTTGCAAGGCGCTTTGGTGAAAGCACTATGGACACTGGATTCTAAGCTCAAAAACAGGGAGCTACATCATTTGCAATGTGTTAATAGTGTTATGGTTTTTTGCCTTGATTGTAACCATGTATAGCACTATGGAATATGTACAGAATAAACAAGGAAAATAATAATAATGGATACATCATATAGAGAAGGCAAATGAAGCAGAACATTTTAAAATGTGTAAATTTGACGCTCTTTTCCATATTTTTTTTTATGCAGGTAGCCTGTGATCCAGAGATTTTTTTTAATTGGCTTTCTCTGTTTGATGATTACAGTACATGACTAATACATTCTTATAAATCTGGTCTGTTGTGCAGCCATGTCTCTGTACAGATGGTATAATCAGTGGATACCAATATTTCTTACATTTTACCAGCTTCTCTATTGGATTGGTTACAAGGATTGTTTATGACATCTCTCTGTCTTGAGCTTATTTATTTATACAGTCTTGAGGCATGTGTTAATTACAGCACTCAATAGAAATTGTCTAGCTATGTGTTTCGATAATAAATATATAGAGTCCTGGGCCTTGATCCTTGTGCATTGAGCCACCATACCGCCCCATTGGAAAATGGGTAGAGGAATCATATTGCCACATGGGAAATGTAGGCAGGTGGGTGGTGGGATGAATAGCCCGAAAACATAGGGTCATAGTGTACCACCATGCTTCATATTATGGCATATGTTTCTGCCTTATCCTGTATACTATATGTGATACCCCATGTTATATTACTGTGTTCTGTGTTATGTTTAAATTGTAACTATATAGTCATGAAACAGTTAAACAGTCAGGAACCAGTAATTGTATTGTAATCTGTTTTGGCCCATTGATTGCCAGACAAGCTAATTACATCTCTGATGTGCTAGACAGCTGGAGATGGCATTATGTGTTTTAGGAGGTTGACCTATTGTTTACAGGTGTCAGACAGGTGCCAGACTTTTAGACCCCATGTGGAGTCCATCTCCTGTGTTTGTCTTCCACTCCTTGTCCTATAATTATTGTTGACATTTAAAAAATAAATCAGTTCACTTCTGAGACATATAGAAATTGTATGGTATTTTATTTTGCTCCTGATGGCTGCGATACTGATCCTATCTCCACCCTGCAAGTAACTTGTACTGGTCACTACCACAGGAAGCTTACTGAGACCCCTGGAAGCGCTGATTCCTGATGGAGAAACCCAGTCTGGTACAGAAGCCAGATATCAGGGTGCTGGTGCCGAGATAACCAAGAACTTGTGGGTAGTTAACCTGTAGTCTATAGCAGATGGCCCTGGGCAGTAATAGTCCCTCCTACCCCTGGATCGTCACATAGAGAAACTTTATTTGACTTTCTACACATTGTGAATAAGGAATAATATAGTGCTTCACAGATGTTTATATTTATTTTGCAATTTTCAGACACTTAGAGAAAAGTTTAATTTATACTTTTATTAATATTATAATTTATTTGTAACACGCCAACATATTCCGTAGCGCTACACATATGTTTCAATTAAGGCAAAACATTAGAGGAAAGACAAATTCACTATTAATTTAAATATATCCATAAAAGTATCGACACCATAAAAAGTATATAATTATGTTCACATAATCACTGTTGTCTTAGCTGTAACCCTTCCATACCATTTAAGTTTCTTCGATAAATAAAAAAAAAATCCCATTCGGAAACAACTTCTGCTATGTATAAAACCGGCTTTTTTAAAATGCTTTACCAAAAGTTTTAGACTGACATGGCCCTTTAAATAATGAATCGCTTTAATTACCAGTTTGTATTAGTAACTTACTGTAAAAAGCTGTTGTATTTCCATTTGATATTGTTTAGGACAGGGAAATAGTGATTCTTTGAATATGGAGCAGATGGTTGATTCAACAATTGAAATTAATGTTGTTGAACAGAATCACCTGGCAGGATCAGGAGTCTTTTTGCCATGTGAATGAGCCGCTTCCATGCATTGAGGCAGTTCCTCCTAATTTACTGAAATGATACATTCACTGCTATCTGTACCAAGCCCTGTCGGGTGACCTAATAATGGCCTCTGTGTCACAGTTATGATTTATACAAGCCACTGTGTGCCCTTTTCATCCATAATTGCGGTGTATTTGCCAGTCTAAAACTAATTCCTAAAGTGAGGTAATTACTTATAGCAAACGGTCTGTGTATATCTGTGTCTGAGTGATGACTTGTGTTCTGCAATGGTCTATTAGAATGGGAACCCAGGAGACGTCAAAAGAGATAGGAACTAATATACCATACACTGCAAAGTATCATAATCACTCATCATAAATGGACTCACCTGTGTGCAAAAGAAGAAAGGGAACTGATCATTGCTAATAAGGGGTCTTGATTTAATCAGTTTGACAGAGAACCCCATTAATACTCTTTTGTTTAATAATTATATATATATATAAATATAGACAGAGGTAGCTGTGAATGTCCCAGAATCTAAATAAATAACCACAGTATTGCCGTAGCTTCTGACTTGATAAAGAGAAGTACAACTCTCGAAATTCTTATATATATATATAAATATATATATAAACAAAAACAAAAAATATATATATTTATACATCTCTCTCTCTTTCTCTCTCTCTCTCTATATATATATACAGTATATATATATATATATATATATATATATATATCAGCAGCCACACAGCACTTAATCTGCAATGAGCACCAAAGGCGCTCATTGCAGTCCGCAGCGCACTTGCTAAGTGAGGTAAAGCAGCTGCGCAGCATTTGGGCTGCAATGAGCGCCTAAGGCATTCATTGCAGGCAGCTGTGCCATCACACATGCGAGTCTCGCAGAGCGAGGCGAAGCAGCTGCGCTGCACATGGGCTGCAATGAGTGCCGAAGGCTGTCACACATGCGTCACACAAGCAGCCGCGCAGCACGTAACTCTAAAAACAAACAAAAAAATTAACAAATATGATAACACACTAACACACAGCACAGGGGGAGAGCCAGGAAGCCTGGGAGTGAGGTGGCAGGGGATTTTGAGGCATATTTGGGGGTTTTCGTCAATCCAAAATCGGCTAAGTGAGGAGAGAAATGGCGGACGAAAAACGTAAACAATTCTGAAACTGAATGAAAATGAGGCTGAGCAGACACGACGGCAAACACAGTAACACTTACACCAACAACGTCAGCCAGCACGTAACACGCAGAGGAGAAACACACAGGGAAGGGGGGGGAGATGCTGGAAAGAGACACATGGCATTCCCAAGCACAAAACTTGCAGGTTAACAAAACCTGCAATGAGTGGCCCGTACAGTAGACAGGAGGAAAGGCTTGCAATGAGCGCGGAAGGCGCATATTGTGAGCCACGTGATGAGCACTGCAAGCGGAAGAGGCTTGCAATGAGCACCCAAGGTGCTCAGCGTGGGGGTCACGATCAGCGCCAAAGGTGATCAGTGCAAAGCAGGAAAGTTGAAGTACACGGGGGAAAGGCTTGCAATAAGCGCCGTAGGTGCTCTTTGTGAGCCACACGATGAGCGCCAAAGGCGCTCAGCGCGGGAATTGCAATGAGCGACAAAGGTGCTCAGAGGAGCAAAAGCCTCACATTGGTTGGCAAACAGCATTGCCCACCTTACCATTTTAATCTCGTCATTTTTGACGGGCAAGTAGCTAGTATATATATATATATATATATATACATGTATGGATAGATAAATAGATATGTGTTTGCATCAGTCAGTCATGTCTGACTCTTCATGACCTCATGGACCACAACACACCATGCTGAACCACTCAGTATTCATGGCAGAGATACTGGAGTGGGTTGCCATTTCCTTCTCCAGTGGGCCACATCATACATACAGCTCCTGGTATTCCTAGGTGGTCTCCCGTCCAGGTACTGACCAGGTCCAACCCTGCTTGACTTGAGCATGGGTGTTGGAGCAAGAGTATCTGGGGGTAGGGGGGATACCGCATACAGTATAAAAATACCACACAACTGCTTCTCTACTCATAAATATACACATTGAAAAATCTGGGGGGATTTGTCCCCCTCCTGCCCCCCAGTTCCTGCACCCATGGGCTTCAGGGTGGTGTGACCTCTAGGTTCCCTGACTGGAATCCAAACCAAAGCACCAAATCCTAACCACTGGACCACCAGAGAACCCAAATGGATGTTGAATGATAGATATAAATATATATATCATACAATATTTTGCATCGCTTTTGTTTCCTCAGTGGGGTAATACCGGCACGTGTAAGACGTAGACTCAACAATACTAAACATAGGGCTAGTACACCAGTACACCAGGCTTTATGTCTTCTTTGCAGCCTTATCAGTTTTCACTAAGTTATATTTCTCAAACATTCCCTGTGCTACAAAAAGCTTTATAAATTCTCCTATTCAAAAGTAATTGGCCTTGATATTCCTCTCCAAAGGTTAATAAATCTAGCCCATAAGAAAAGTGATGCAAATGTATAATCTCCTACTGTCAACAACAAAGTGTTTTGGAATCTCAAGGGTGATTGCAAGCAGGGGCGGAGCTACCAGTGGTGCAGGTGGTGTAATGCACTAGGGCCCTCCTCAGAGGGGGGACCCAGCTATGGAAAGGGGTCTTGGGGGGCTGCAGCCATGGGGGAAGGTCTTGGGGAGGGATGCTGTTGTGGGAAAGGGTATCAGGGAGAGGAATTAGGGGTCTTGAGATCAGCACTGAGTGAGTTGGTACCAAGGTGGGGGACCCAGCACAAAAAAATTACAGTCCCCCTTGGGCACCGGGGCCCTACATTCTCTAGCTCCGCCACTGATTGCGAGTATTGTTTTAACATACATCTTTTAAACAAGTAACTTGTTTTCTATGCAAACTAACAGTCATAGCAAATATAAATTATACAGCAAGAAAATGGGTGAAAAATAATAAAAACTGATTTCAATGACCACTATAGTCTATATTTAAAATTAACTCTTTCTAAGAATTACAGTTGAAAACAAGCAAAAATGTTTCAGAATGAAACAAATAATAATAATACAGCTGCTGATTATATTTCATATACAAATAAGCTGCAGTGTAATCTACCATTTTGTTCTCTGCCGATCAAATTCCAAGTTGGGAGGAGACTTTGAATACACAGGAAGTTTCCGTCAGCACCATGACGATGTGGCAGGTGTAACTGCCAGTGTTTTCAGCAGGACTATTGGAAAGTTCATTAGTTTACACAAACACACCCTCACGTATTGGGCAGAATCAACACAGAAACAAATTAATTGCATATAAAAGTAAAAAAATATGACGGTTATGTTTTGTATATATTTGATCCTTTATCAAGTTATTGATGAGACCATAAGGTGGTCATTTAAATCAATTAAGTAATCTCAGCAAAGATAGGAAAAAACCTGCAAAAGATGAAATTGTCTCTGAAGGATGCCTGTGCGCCCTACCCTTTTGATGCCCTTGAGTGACTAACAGTCCCATTTTGCTTCCTAAGTGATAGATCAATGGAATAACTTAGTTCACATAACCTCTGGGACTTGACATGCCATTTTTGTATTAAGAGATAATGGGGCTGGTAGGTGGCTTAAGAATACTAAGATAAAAATCAGAAAAATAGAAATCAATTAATATTAATATACAGAAAGTACATCAGGAATGGTAAAGTGTCTTGTATTTTTCCACAGGGGCTTTAAGTTCATTTGTTTGTTTTACAATCCCGTGTTCAGAAAGCTGTGCCTTGATGAGGTTAAAGAGTTCCTCCAAGCAAGATCCTATTGATTTTAATTACTGGAAGCAGCCCACAGGGACTATAGGCTTTTGCTGTTTATTTAGCCATCGCTTTGCTGAGGCATTGTGTAAAAACGATAGCATCAGTTGCCCTCATTATAACAACAAAAAGGCAGAAAAGGTGCTTCAAGGCCCGAGGATAAACAAGCAGTCACCTCCTCCATCAAAAGGCTCTCAACGCACAATAAACATCTGTAACAGGCAGTCCCACTTGGGTTACAAAATCATCTAGTAGACAATGCAAACACAGCTATAACTGTCCAAATGGTATTCTGTGTAAGGCACGATTGTTAACATTATTATTATTTATAAAGCACCAATATATTGCATAATAGTGAATACAAGAGGCAGACAATGCAAAATAATACAGAAGAACAGGGTGGTCCGATGGTTTGGTGCTTTCAACATGGCGACCTGGGTTTGATTCCAGTCAGGGAACAAAGAGGGCAAGCCACCCTGAAGCTATGCAGGTTGGCCCTGGTCAGAACTTGGATGGGAGACCACCTAGGAATACCAGGAGCTGTATGCGGTGGCCCACTAGAGAAGTAACTGGTAACCCACTCAGTATCATTACAATGAAAACCAAGTTGATTAGCATGACCATGGACATAAAGATGTGCTACTGTCCATGTGGTCACTGAGAGTCAGACATGACTGAACAGCACAACAACAGAAGAACAAGTGGGCAATGCTTTTGAGAGAGTACAAGCTAGGTGGCTGTAGACCAGAAGTGTCAGTCTCACATAATAGGACAGATTACATTTTTATTCTTACACGTAGGGCTCTGAAAACAGTTGAGAAATAGTATTAATTATAACTAATAATTGTTCTTCTAATTTGATGTAATAAATTTGTCACCTTCCAGTCCAGTGGTGGAGCTAGTAAATGGAGGTCCCAAGTGCAAAATAATTTGCGACTTCTTGAATCCAGGTGGTCAATAAAAAAGTAAAAAAATATATATAGGGAGACCAGATACCATTTAAAAAAAAAAAAAAAAAGATTTGGTATAGCTTTATTGTACCTCACACATTTGGCTCAATTTCTGTGAATATTGGTAAACTCCGAAATTATTATGCAAATTTGCCCATGTAACTCTATACTAGCCCACTAACAATAATGCAACACAGAAGAACCTTACTTATGATAAGCTAAACAGAAGTGGTTAGAAACAATGAAAAGTTTTTTTTTAATGAAAAAGAAAATAACTTCTGCTCGCAGAAAATTATTTTGCACTCAGTTTGGTGAATTTTAATCAAATTTTACTGCAGAAGGCATCAATAAATATACCAAATACTAGTAGTTTGCCCATCATAAATATGCTCTCTCTCTCAGCTCCTTGTCTCTCCCTGAGTGCCCTCTCCCTATGTCTCTATGCGCTTTCTCCCTCTCGATCTGTGCGCCGTCTCTCTGTCTTTATGCCCTCTCTCTCTGTGCCTTATCTCTCTCTCCTTTCTCTCTCCCTTCCTCCTTCTCTCTCTCCCTCATTATCTCTCCCTCCCTCCTTCTCTCTCCCTCCTTCCTTCTCTATCCCCCTCCTTGTTCACTCCCTCCTTATGTCTCTCCCTTCCACCTTTTCTCTCCCTCCCTCCTTCTCCCTCCTTCCTTTTCTCTACCTCCTTCTGTCTCTCCATCCCTCCTTCTCTCTCCCCCTCCTTGTTCTCTCTTCCACCCTCCCCTCCTTCTTCTCTCTTCCCCCTCCCCTCCTTCTTCTCTCCTCCTCTCCTCTTTCTCTCTCTCCCCCATGTCTCTCTCCCCCAAGGTCTCTTCCCTATCTCTACCCCATGTTTCTCTCCCTCCACTGTCCTCCGTGTTTCTCTCCCCTGTGTCTCTCTCCCACCCTTTCCCTCCCCTGTCTCCCACCCTCTCCCACTGGTCCCCCTATATCTCTCTCCCACCCCTTCGCTCCCTTCCTTCTTTTCTATCCCCCATGTCTCTCTCCCACCCTATCCCACCGCTCCCCCTCTGTGTCTCTCTTCCACCCTTTCCCTCCCCTGTCTCTTGTCCCCTCTCCCCTGCTTCTACACTCTTCCCCCTCCCCTCCTTCTTCTCTCTCCCACCATGTCTCTCTCCCACTGCTCCCCCATGTCTCTCTCCCACCCTTTCCCTTTCTTCCTTCTTCTCTCTCCCCCACCATGTCTCTCTCCCACCCTCCTCCCCTGCTTCTACTCTCTTCCCCTCCCCTGCTTCTTCTCTCTCCCCCCATGTCTCTCTCCCACCCTCTCC
The DNA here is from genome assembly GCA_027410445.1 of Discoglossus pictus. Lineage (NCBI taxonomy): Eukaryota > Metazoa > Chordata > Amphibia > Anura > Alytidae > Discoglossus > Discoglossus pictus. The sequence continues at coordinate 39,628,544 of CM050163.1, forward strand.
TACTGCTCCCCCCGTGTCTCTCTCCCACCCTTTCCCTCACCCCTGCTTGCAGCGCACAATGAGCGGTTTATGCAGGCTAATGCTGCACGCAGCACATTGCAATACAAATATAGTTTCCGTAGTGCGCATGAGCTAGCCAGTGTTACACACATAAGAAAACTATAGTAGTGAATATTAGTCATTATAAAGTTATAGGGCCATTTTTTTCTTTTTCGTTTCAGTACTTTACAAGTGCAAAGTGCAGGGACTCACAACAGGAATGTAAAGGGGGTCTCTTAATTTATTATTGGAGATAGGAGGTAATTATTTTTTAAACATATGTTTTCATCACATTAGGGGTGATCTGATGACCTACATAAATATTTTGCCTTTTTTATTGAACCATACAGGCTCTTCCCTTGCATTGCTACCTTGTTGTGGTGAAGGGGCTTGTGTACCTCAATGAAGCTGTGAGCTATTTCATGTAGGGTCACCCAAGATGGGCAGGTCATAGCAGAAAGGTCAGACAAATCATGTTGAGAAGGAACTGGCAACCCACTCTTTGCCAAGTAAACCATATGGATAATCACAACCAGAAACACGGACAGATATGCCCTAGATTGCTGTGTCACTGAGATTTGGACGCGACTGAAGGACTGAACAACAACAAAAGGCAGAGAAGTTTCATGAAGACCAGCAAATTATTTTGCACATGACAATCCATTCACAAGATCCACCACTGGCTCTTTTGTATAACTAAATTTGGTAATGATTGAAATGAAGAAAACAAAAAATAAAATAAAATAACAAACAAAATTATAACATTTTCAACATTAATATGCAAACTGCGACGGAGCAATAAAATGTGAAGCCATGGCAATGCTGTTTGCCACACAATGTCAAGCTTTTTGTATTCTGAGGACCTTCGGCGCTCATTGCGAGCCTCTCCTCTGGTGTACTTTTGCTCCTCTGAGCACCTTCAGTGCTCATCACAAAGACAAATACATATGTCTATATTTTTTAAATAATAATCACTTAATTAGTTACTTAATAGATTAATATACTTTACCTATTTGTAATTAATATATGCAGCAATCAATATCCTGAAGAGCTAACAATCTCTTTTTATTTTCCTGCAGCATACAATGTACAGATGAACTGTTGCTGCCCTGAGGAGAAAGTGTCAGCAATGTGTCAAGTGTGCAGTGTAAATAGGCTGCGTGCACTAGGGCAAACCGTTGTAGATTCGTAATGTTATTAGTTGCAAGTTAGTGTTGTAAAATGGCGTTGTTTGAGTATGTGTTCTGCGGCTCGCGAGCATGTTCCATCCTTCGTAATAGTGTATTTTGTACCTCATACGTTCCTGGGTAAAAGTTGTACGCGGCTGACAGTGTTTTGTGTGGTTTGAGGTCTTGTAGCCACGTTTTCATTTTCTTCGGCCGCCCAATTTTTTTCTCACTTAGCCGATTTTCGAGTACTGAAACTCATCAAATTCGGCTTAAATTAGCGTGCAACCTCACTTCCAGACGTCCTGGCTGTTCCCCCGTGCTGTGTGTGATCTTTTTTTTTGTATTTAATTTTTGTGTTTTTTGCTTTGCGCGGTTTGGCCGTTAACTTCGTATTTTTCTGACCTTGTATTTTGTTTTCTAAGTCCCGTGTCTCATAATTTTTTTTCTAAGTCCCGCATTCATCAATTGCTTGCAGCCTAAGGCGATCCTGTGTTTCCTAAGTGCTTGGAGGCTAAGTTCCACGTTTTTCATTGCCTCGACGGCTCGCCTCGCTTCGCAAGGCTCGCAGGAGCACCAGTGGCGCTCCTTTCTGCCTGTCCCATGTTTTTCAATGCCTCCACTGCTCGCATCACTTTGCAAGGCTCGCAGACGATGAGCCCCTTTGGTGTTCATTGCCTAAGTGCTCCAAGTTTCAATGCTTCCACTGCTCGCTGCGAGTTTTAATGCCTCAACTGCTTGCCTCGCTCATCGCCTAAATGCTGCAAGTTTTAACGAGGCTCGCAGGCGATGAATGCCTTTAGATTGTAAGTCTGCGAGTTTCAATCCTGCAAGGTGCTTTAGGGAAAGCGCTATGGACACTGGATTCCAAACTCAAAGACAGGGCCCTCCATTCATTGCAATGTGTGAATCTTGAACTTGTCATTGCCTGTAACTTAACTTATGTATAGCGCTACGGAATATGTTGGCGCGTTACAAATAAACATTAATAATAATAATAACTAGTCCAGGAAACATTATTTACGGGGAGTTGTTATTCAGGACCTTGGACAGCGCCATGGAATTCAGCATGGCTCCCTGCCGCATTATATGATTTATATTATAAATGCGGAACCATTTATTGATACTGAACATCACCTTAGGTCAGTCAAATCAACACTGACAGCTGCCTGGTCTATCCATACTGTGACTCTGGATCCTAGCTAAATAAATACTGATTTGTTTCAATCTCTGCCCCCAGCCCTGTTATTGTATGTGCGCTCTGGCAGTTTCAACCTTTCTCCTTGTTCTAGTAATATGTCATTAGCTCTGAGATGCACTCTGTGGTTACATTGTCAAGATGGCCATGCTTTTTTATTGCCTAGTGCAGTTGTTAAAGATAATATCTTGATAGCAGGACTGTCTGAAGATTTTATTACAAACAATATATTCATGATGTTAAATAAGTAAAGGCTAGATTGACATAAGGATTATAGCAAACACTGATGACATTTAATAAATGCAATTTTATTTGTAAAAATGTATAAAGAAAATGTATTTGCAAAGTATATTACAAAATTGTTTATCTTAAAGGCATATCTAAGTTTCCCTGTTCTTACCTTTCTCTAATCCAACACCTGCTGCTTATATCAGACACACACATTACATGGAGTCATTCTATACACATAAAGACTTATTTTATTTAAAAATAAAACTTGTTTTCCACACCCCCAGAGCTGCTTACATAGGCACAGTGTACCTACCAATAGAAATACTGCATTTGGGTATGGATTTTGACCCTTTACTAACCTTCAAGCCAATAGCAGAGATCTGACAGAGTTGTGTCTGATGTAGAGGACTACACATCCCATGATTCCTTCCTGCACAAGCTGCTACAGATTGCTACAATGTATTAAAATGTATAGCTGCCGGTGATTGGCCAAAATGAATGATGAATTTTATGCTACTTTTAACTTAGATATGCAGGGGTGTTAATTCCGAAAAGCAACTGCTTGCAAACTAAAGAGATTTAGCAAACATCAGGTGAGCTTGTTAATGTTTGTTTTAGTATTTTCATGCAAAAAAATGTTTTAATGCACTACTGATATGCCTTTAAATGTATAAAAAAATGTATACTAAAGCTTCCTGGAAGTTTTTGAAGCATTGAAGTACCTCTTGAAGTTCACTATAGAAATAAAACAATTTAGACATCATTAATGATTAGACATTTAAAACACGTATACTCAGTTACTTATACTGATTAATCACATATAATAGTTGTCAAACTGTAATTCGTCGTCATGCTTGCAAGCTTTGTGAAGCGAGATGAGCCATTGAGGCATAGAAGCCTTCCGATCTTGGAGCACTTAAGCGATGAGCGCCGAAGGCACACATCGCCTTGCAAGCCTCACAAAGCCAGTCGATCAGTTAAGGAATTGAAACACGCGGGAGCTCGGAGCACTTAGGCGATTAGCGCCAAAGGCGCTCATCGCCCTGCGAGTCTCGCAAGGCGAGCAGTTGAGGCATTGAAACACGCGGGATTAAGGCAAAATGAGCGCCGAAGGTGCACCTGCGAGCCTTGCAAAGCGAGGCGAGCTGTTGAGGCATTGAAACACGCAGGACTTACTAAGGATCTCGCGGCAAAAAAAACAAACTCAGAATCTCGACGCAAAAAAAACAACCTCGCAAAAATCCAACTTTAACGGCTGAACCGCAGAAATAAAAAAAAAATTCAAAATTAAAAACTAAACTAAAAAAAACACACAGCATGGGGGGACGCCAGGACGTCTAGGAGTGAGGTTGCACACAAATTTAAGTGGAAATTGTAGAGTTTTGGCACTCGAAAATCGGCTAAGCAAGAGAAAAAATGGCGGACAAAAAAATTGAAAACTAGGCTAAAGGAGACGAGGTGCACAAATCACCGCCAGGCACGTAATGTAGGAGATACACAATATACCATCAGAACTGAAGGAAAATGCTCGCGAGCCAAGTAACACAGAAAAAAGCCGCCATTTCACAACACTAACTTGCAAATAATAATATTACAATTCTAAAATGCGCACGCAGCCTATTTACACCGCACACTTGTCACATTGCTGACACTCTCTCCTCAGGTGATCAACTCTCCAACTATATCATTTTCAGATGCAGGAAAATCCAAAGAAATTGTCAGCTCTTCAGGATATTGATTGCTGAATATTAAATATAAATAGATATAAGTATAAGTATATTCATTTATTAATTCATATTATATTTGTAATTTACTTTACTAAATACATTTTATATTTTACACTATACTTATATATCTGTCTTTGCGATGAGCGCCGAAGGTGATTGTTGCAAAGCAGGAAACTTGAAGTACACGAGGGGAGAGGCTCGCAATGAGCGCCGAAGGTCCTCAAAGAAGCAAAAGCCTTACATTGTGCGGCAAACAGCAGTACCATGTCTTCAAATTTTATTGCCCCGTCATTTTTGACGGGCAAGTCGCTAGTATGTAAACATTTTCTAAGTTGAGTTGTAATATGCGTTTAGAAAGGATATTGCTCTTACCATCCAGTTAGAACATGTATAGAGCGTTTGTTATCTAAACAAGACAAGTCATCTAATCAATCTCTAAACAAATAGTAAGAATGGTGGAGTGGAAGCATCGCCTGCTTGAAAAACATGTTTATACTAAAGCATGAACTGTAAGTTTAATAGATTATTGATTGATTGTCCCTATGGTATTTGAATTCATTTATTTATTTTTTTCTATTATCCTACACAAACATATGTATTTATTTCTCTGGGGATATATACAGTGTCATTAACCGGTCAATCATTCCACCCATCATTCATTGTTGCGTGTTAAAGGTAAAGTAATGTGACACATTTGCTATCATGCCTTTAAAAGAACATGTTTTAAACACTAAAAAAATATTCTTATAGCTTGACATTAATGTGACATGGAAATCATCAATAATTATTTACATCATAAAACAATGTAGTGGAAATAAGTGAAAAATATGTTTTTTTTACATTTTTCAAATTGATATACATTTTGCTGTTTAAGAGCTATTATATCACCAAATATCACAGGCATACACAAATACATGCAGCCCTATTAAATTCCCTCAACGTGTAAAACGTAAAGTAACGTAGCCCGCAAGACTTGCGGCTATTAAATGGCCCCGTAAAGCTACCAGCCAACGACTTGCGGGGTAAAGGTGAAAAAAGGCTACAGGACGTGGAAATTTGAACTGCGCGCCCGCAAATCCATTGATCTGTCAAGCCCGTAACTGTTATGTTCCAGTCATGCTATGAAATTGCAACAAATTCACTGGCATTCAAGCCCGTAAAATGCAAATAGAGCCAAAAAGCCAACGGGCACTAGAGAGGGGGTTAAAGTCCAACCCATAACACTGTAATTGCCAATATACACACACTACTGTACTTATAAGTAAAGGGAAAGTGATGTTAGGTATTAATAGCACAACATTCTCAAGCCCGCAAATCTGTAATATAAGATACTTTTTTTTCTGTTTAATTTCAGTGTTATATCGATCCCGGCAATCAATGTGTTAATACATATAATGGAACTTGCATGGACTATAATATAATATTTATTGATTTATTAATATTGCATTATATCCGGAATGTGGGTTCCGATCGTAATTGAGACCCGTAAGGCTTTGTAATCTAACCTCCATTTTTCAGTGACGCAATGATGACGATCTCTGTTGCCATTGGCTCCGTCTAAATCCGTAACTACCGTAGTTATGAAAAAATGTTGCATGTTATGAAGTACATAACAAACAAACAAACAACATAAGTGAGGTTTAAGCATTACTTATTTTTAGATCATTTCTTTGAAGACTCCCTTAGGGCCTCATTCAATTGCGATTTGGCCAATTGAATAGGGCTCTAAATAAGCACATAACATATATTTTTTAAAGAAGTTTTTAGTTAGTGAAAACCTTGCTTTTGGATAGATGTTCACTAACTAAAAACATCTTTAAAAAATATGTTATGTGCTTATTTAGAGCCCTATTCAATTTGCCATATTACAATTGAATGAGGGTCTTAGTGTATAGAATTCCTCTCTCTGGATTCAACACTTCCTGCTAGCTTAGAGCCTGAGGACATGTGCTTAACTATGAGTGGACACAGGACTATAGAAGAGCAAAGAGGAAGAGTAGAGGCGGCTTGTTATATCATAAGGGCTTTTAGAGTTTGACACTTACCCACTTCACTTGCCTTTGCTCAGAGGCCAGCAGTCCCAATGTAAAATAAAAAGTTAAAATACTTATTTACAGTAAAGTATATAAATAGTATATTTGTGCTCACATTTGAATGTCTAAAACAAGTTAAAAAAACGTCCTTCCTGCTCAGAATTCCGAGAAATACAGTTATTGCACTGCATTCTGGGAAACTAGGCAGGGGCATGCAAATGTGCCCACGAAGACTTTACTCTTTAATCTATACCATTTCAAACATGGCTCATTTTAGGCATATGCCTGCTATATTACACAGCTTTAAGGAAAGCCCAGGATGGATCATGAATATATAATCACCCTTATATGTATTCCTCCACTTATAAAACTTGCAAACATTTTCTTCTGGGTCTGCTTCACTATGTCAGCTTTATTCATGGGACCCTTTGATGCCACTATAATAAAATATTGTTGCTGTACATATAGATATATGGACTTGACTTAATTTGGCCCTTTTCTGTTTTGTCCCCAACAGCGCAGTGGCGTGCAGTGGCCAGCAGGGAGACTTTGTTGCATTTGTTCTTAGGGTTAGGGTTATGGTTAGGGTAGTGGCAGATGATACTTTACTATGTAAGCTTATCATGAGCCACTACCCTAACCCTAAACCCTAACTCTAACCCTCACCCAAAGTCTCATTGTGCCATCGTACCACCTATGGGACGCTGTACGCCACTGCACTGGTGGGAATATGACAGGAAATATCACTTATTTTCACAAATTCATTTGGAACTGAGTGAATTCTGTAAATATGAATGAATTGCCTCTGCCCTAAATATACTTAAGTTACCCTCAGTGGTCTATGTTTAGAGCAGCTGTCCTCATTATTTAATCTACAGTCTTACATTACATCCAAACTTGTGAGGCACACCTAGCGAAGGCCACTAATGTGCCACGGCGCGGCGTTTGGGGATCACTGGTTTAGAGAGTCTATAATTTGTTCTGTAGCATGCCCTTCATATTCGCCAAGTCTAACCTAAGGCAACTGAAGTTTGTTGTTCTTAATTTGTACAAATGTTAGATTAAGCATTTCACAGCTGTTTTATCTATAAAGCAAGGATTTCTACTTAAATAAAGAACTTAGGCACTTTCCTAATAAACAGTGTTAAGCAGACTTGCGGCTACATTTTATTACTAACCTAATGAGAAAGAGACAGATACAGGAAAAGCTCCATTTGTCTAATCTTCCTAGCTTGCAGCCATTGCAATATTGTGAGAACAAAACCAAGTACAATATAGCAGGGAGAACTACAATGAAGGTTACAGACTGTTTAAAAAACATCATTTATTGCAATTTTTGTAAAATTAACATGCTTCATTAATTAAAATTAATTTTGATTTACTATCTCTACCAAAAGTGTTGTACATATATACTAAAGTGGGCATCCTTATAATACTTGGAATGGGCCAAGGCTATATTTATCATTAGTTAGACTATGCAGGTGACTTGGGGTGTATGACTTATATAGGGCTTCTTGCAAGAAGTGTCATTTCTTAGAGATTGGTATAACACATGCCTTATTCTAAGAGCAGTATTATAGTAAGGGTCACAGAGCTAAGACATTTCATGGGAGCTGGCGATGTTCAAGGCACAATTAAGGTGTGGCAAAATATTAAGCCATTAAGGTAAATACAAAATACTGACTTCCCCTTAACACCATCTCTGCCAGTCCAAACAACAGCAGTTCTGTTATTGAAATATTGAATGAATATACATATACATCACTATGATAGTTGTGGATCTGCGGGGCTGTTCGGAACGTTTGTGATGTTGGTAACGCAATTCCGGCGAGGCTTGCGAAGCGAGGTGAGCCGTTGAAGTCTGCGGGACGTAGGCTGCAATGAGCGCTGAAGGCCTGGGCGTTACAAGCACCCAACGGGGGCTGCAATGAGCGCCAAAGGGAGAGGGGGAAAGGAGACACGAGGGGGAATGGGAGAGTGGGAGTCTGCGGGACATAGGATGCAATGAGCGCTGAAAGCCTGGGCGCTACGAACACCCAACGGGGGCTGCAATGAGCGCCAAAGGGAGAGGGGGAAAGGAGACACAAGGGGGAAAGGGAGAGGGGGAAAGAATACACAAGGGGGGAAAGGGAGAGGGTAAAAGGATACATAAGGGGGGAAAGGGAGAGGGGAAAGGAGGAACAGGAGAGGGGAGAAAGGAGACACAGGGGAGGGAGAGGGGGAAAGGGAGAGGGGGAAAGGAGGTACAGAAGAGGGAGAGGGGGGAAATGAGACACAGGGGAGGGAGAGAGGGGGAGAAAAACTGGTGAGGGAGAGGGGGAAAGGGAGAGGGGGAAAGGAGGTACAGGAGAGGCGGAGGGGGAAAGTAGACACAGGGGAGGGAGAGGGGGGAAGGAGACACAGGAGAGGGGGAAATGAGGCACAGGAGAGGGAAAGGGGAAAGGAGTCACAGGTAGAAGGAGAGGGGGAAAGGAAACACAGGGGAGAGAGGGGGAGGGGAAGGAGACACAGGGGAGGGGGAAGGAGACACAGGGGAGGGTGAGGCGGGGAAAAGACACAGGATGGGTTGGCCAAGACAAGTGGCGGGTTGGCCAAGGCCAGTAATGAGCGGCCAGTAAAGTAGACACTGGGAGGGGTTCTTGATGAGGCCTGCAAGTTACAGGGGGAAGAGCCAAGCATTGTCTGGCAAACAGCATTGCCAGCTTTTAAATGTTATTCCTGTCAATTTCTTGGTATACATATATTGTAACTGTCTATTTTTCCAACTTTGGGCCTGTTCGCAACTGTCAATTATTTTGCCATTTTACTAAATATAAAGACTGCATATAGTACTAAATGATGTCCAGACAAATTGGTTATTTATTAAAGGGATGGGAAGCCTGAGCTATGTTACGATGGACTGGGAAAGGAATTCCCCCAATAAGAAATAATGCATATTTAATAACTTACAGAACTTGTGTTGAGTAAGGGGCTATGACCTTGAAAGTTTGCAGTCTGACCCTACTGAGTTAGCCACTAAGAGGTAACAGCTCCATTGGAATTATTAGTTTTAGTTATCTTTACTGTGGTCCCAATGTACCTGTTGTTGTTGTTCAGTCATTGTCATATTCAACTATCCATGACCGTATGTAATGCAGCACTCCTGGTACATATATCATTATGTCTCTGGTTATGTTCATCCATGTGGTTTTCTTGGAAAAGATACTAGAGTGGGTTGCCAGTTCCTTCTCCAATGGACCACAATTTGAACTCTCTACTATGACCTGCCCATCTTGGGTGACCCTATACGGTATAGCATACAAAATAATGTGGAGATGAAGTATAGTTTATTTTTTACATTTATATTTACAAAGTTTAGGCAGAAATAGGTATTTTACAGTTGAATAATAAAACACTGTGAAGATTAAGTAAAAAAATATATTTTCAAAATGTACATTTCTAAAGTTTTGTCAGTAATATACACACTCGCCCCATCCATTCCTGACAGACACCATGTCTAACTGTATGAAATTGACCTGCTTAAAGGTTTTTTCACTCTAGCTAAATTATTTGATCATGAGCACTGACAGCTGTTTGTGACTGTAATTGCTTGCTGTATAGGAGCAGCAAAGAGCCACAAGCTATACAATCAGGACCATGGACAGGGATGGAGGGCAGGTAGACAAGGCAGTTCCTGACAGACCACTGTCTGTTCAAGATAAGCAATGCAGATTAGCTAAAATAACTCTATCTCACCACACTGCCCTAATAATCCTCTCTTGCTCTCACTCACAGCAAAGTAACAGGCAGAAAAGCAATGTGAGCAGCAACCAGTCACATCCTCTTGTTGCAAAGCCTTGACATAGCCTCTTAAACCTGGTAGATGTTACCATACAATTAGTTTTAAATGTCAATTTCATGGCAGCTTATGAGATGGAGAATGGAAAAATGGCAGATGAAGATACCCATCACAAAATAGGCTATTGATAGATTGACAGAGAATTGGTTAATTTGACTCCGTTTTGCTGACTGTGAAAAGTAAAGAATGTGAATGAAATAGCTTCATATCAGAATGCAAAATATAGAAAGATTTTATGTAAAGAGGAAGAATGGACACAAAAATAAAGATGAAGTTCTTGAAGAGAGAAGTGTATTATGTATATGGGGATCATAATATGTTTAATACTTGTAAATATAATGAGTATATAGTGTGGGGTCACGAGAATTAGCTTGAAACAGATGAGAAATTGGGCAATGGTTTGGATCAGATGTAGAGGTCATACATAGGAAGTTCAAGAATAGAATAAGAAAATTAAGTAACAAAATACTTTGGATTAGCAATAGGCTAGCCTAGGAAGTAGCTTAAAATAGGTGAGAGAAACCCAAATAGAGAATCTCTTCCATCATGGAGGGGAACCATGTCCAACTCAAGAAGCCATCTTGGATAAAGCAGAGGAGGATCTGTACATCAGCAAAACAAGATTTTTTTCTAGATACTATGAATATATTGCAATATGATGCTACATACTAACAATTTATTGATTAGAATGCTTAAAATGTATGTAATCCCAAATCTATTACCAATGTCAAGAAGTCATAAAATGGGGACAGGATGTGTCGATACCTGTAAACCAAATGGTCCATTAAAGTAAGCATATGTTTCTTTCGCTATCAATAGAGTTGTGCTTGAAAATTTTGAAAGCATGATAAAAAGTATAAAATAAATAAAAATAGATATGACAATTTAGGTTGGAAATTGATCCACAGAGAGATGAGATTGCCAGTGCTTGATGAAGAAGGAGTTGGCTCCGTACAACAAAGACTGATCATAGAGTGTGATGCTATGCTATTGATGGAATATTATACGCTACATCTCATAGTGTAAATGTAAAACACAATGTTATATACATGTTACAGTCGATCAAGTCAGTGGTACATGCAGTCCCATAAGAAGCAATTTATGTGACAAAGGTTACTAGCTTAACAATTTTGAAACCAAGATTCACGAAAACAAGATAGCTTACACTGTGCTGTATTACAGAACAATCTAATACATCAATTGGTGTCAGAATTATAAGTAAAAAAAAAAGAAAAAGAAAATCTAAAGATCACACCAAATATTACAAAAGCTAGAAAACAATGGAGGAAAACACAAGTCAGCTGGTTAATGGGGGCCGTATTCAGTTGTGTGAATGTCAACCATTCACTAAGCTTTATCTCCTGCAAGTCATTATCACTCTCATCTACTAATTTTATATGCCACTAGCGACTTGCCCATCAAAAATTATGGCAATAAAATTTGAAGGCTGGAAATGCTGTTTGCTACACAATGCAAGGCCTTTGGCGCTCAACGCGAGGTCTGCAATGATCTACTTCGCCGCACATTGCGAGCCTCTCCCCACTCTCTGACCATGTGTCTGTTTCCCCCTCTCTCCCTTCCTCTCCCTCCCCTGTGTCTCTTTCCCCTCTGTCTCACCGTTGTGTCTCTTTCCACCCTCTCCCCCCTTTCCCTCCCCTGTGTATTTCTCCTAGCTCTCCCTGATCAAGTGTTGCATGGCTCACTCCCAATATCAGTAAATTTAAGGTCAGCACAAATGACAATTCATATAATGTTTGCTCGAATCTTATAATGGTGGATCTAATTGAGACCCATCTATGGAGCCTCTCACATCAGGGAAAAATAGGACCAATATGGTAAAAATAGGTAAAATAGCAGCAACAATAAAATAAATAATGAAATTATAATGAAAGATACAAAGATCAAATTGAATCCTACCAGATGCGTTTCGGCCAAGTCTTGGCCTTTCTCAAAGGTGATCTTGAATAAAATATTACGGGTATATGGCCACCATTTTTTTCCTTGACGATTTTCAATCTCCTTAAAACGTAAATTAGCTTGCAACCTCACTCACAGGTTCCCCGTCTCTCCCCCTGTGAGGTTGTAAGTTAATTTTTTAAGTAATTGACATTTTTTTGTTGTTTTCTGACGGCTTCCGAGTTACGCGGTTGAAAAAAATGGAGGCCGGTAAGCTGCTTAACACTAAACTGACAGGAGTTTGGTCACTATATATAACCATTTACAATAAAATTGCTGGTATGACATATAATAGTTGTGGTAATTGCGAGTTTGTCTATAACGCTATGTTAAAAGTTACGATAAACTCGCAATTAATACAAGTATATAACTCGCAAGTTGCGAGTTGCGCATACGCAATGTCCGGCGAGTCGCGCATGCTAACACCGGCCACCAGCAGAGAGGCGGTCTATCCCACCCTGCCAGACCAGCCGGGCATCTTCCTACTGCCCCCGGACCAGCCCTGCCAGGAGGAGGATGAGGAGGAAGAGGACCCCCACTGTCTGCAGCACATGTGCACACCGGCCACCAGCGGAGAACCGACGTGTCCCACCCTGCCAGACCCGCCCAGCATCCTCCTGCTGCACCTTGACTAGCCCTGCCAGGAGGAGGATGAGGAGGAAGAGGAGCCCCAGGGGTCTGCAGAAGGCGTGTCATACCTCTGCCCCCCAGTCATGGGGAGTGCGCAAGCCAGAGGGGGGAAATGGACACAGGGGAAAGGGGCAGAGGGGGAAAGGGACACAGGGAAGGGTGGAAAGAGACACAGGGGAGCTAGGAGGGGGGAAAGAAACAGAGGGGGAAAAGGACACAGGGGAGGGAGGAGGGGGATATAGACACAGGGGAAATTGGGCAAAGAGACACGGGATGGAGGAGGGGTAAAAGAAACACAGGGGAGGGAGCGGGGGAAAGAGACAAAGGGCAAAGGGGGAAGAGACAGAGGGGAAAAGGGACACAGGGGAGGGAGTAGGCGGAATAGAGACACAAAGGAAAGAGAGACAGGGGAGGGAGAGAGTGGTGAGAGACTGGGGAGGGAAAGAGGGGGCAAAGAGAGACTGGGTAGTGAGAGAGGGGCAAAGAGAGACTGGGGAGGAAGAGAGTGGGGCAAGAGACACTGGGGAGGGAGTGAGGAGACAAGATATACTGGGGAGGGAGAGGGGGAAAGAGACACAGGGGTGGGAGAGTTTGAGGGGGGAGAGGCTCCCAATGAGCGTCGAAGGCGCTCATTGTGAGGCCCGAAAGTTAAGGGCTTTAGGATGTGCATAGCGCATGCTGTGGCCGGCAATGAGTGGCTAAGCCGCTCATCGCGAGGCCTGTAAAGTAGAAGGAAGGAGACGCCGAAAAGTTACAGGTTTGCGCATGCGCATATCGCCGCGATGAGTGTCAAAGGTGCTCATTGCGAGGCCGTTAAAGTAGAGGGGGGGGAGAGGCTACAGCCACTGATTGCGATGCCCACAATGTACGCCAAAGGCATTGTGTGGCAAACAACAGCATTGCAAGACTTCAAATTTTTATGCCGTAATTTTTATGGGCAAGTCGCTTTTAAATGGGAAAATCATAGTCCCTAACACATAACATGTCTCTGTCTGCTTGCTGCATAACAGCATAAAACTGGTAATATGAATCTCCTACCCCATGGGAAAGTCCTTAGCTCATAAAATGAATTGCTGCATGGCAGAGTTGAGCAGGATGACAGCCTGTATGACTGTAAACAGGGAGAAAGGGAGAGATAATAGATGCGTAGAAACGGTTACTCTGTGGGTCTCTTAGAAGTAAGTGAGTATAAAGCCACTATAATAGTTATTATCTTGTGAGTAACACTTGCGTGGTTCAGTCTGCGCAGGCGTTACTCAACAATGCACTATAATAGTTATTAGCATGTGAGTAATGACTGCGTGGTATGGACGTGTTACTCAACAAGCTAATAATGCTAAATTGGGACTTGTCCGCACATGCGCATTGAAGGCACCAGGGAGAGAGAGGGAGGGAGAGAGGATGGAAGGGAGTGACAGAGAGAGAGGGAGTGAGAGAGAGAGAGGGAAATGAGAGAGGGATGGAGAGAAAGAGAGGGGGAGGGAGGGAGAGAGAGGGGATCGAGGGAGGGAGGGGGAGAGGGAGGGAAAGAAAGGGAGAGGGAGCACTGAGAAAGACTGCACTAAGAGTAAGAACAGACAATTGACGATAATAAAAGATTCCGTAATTTATGACGGGCAAATTACTAGTCTTATTTATAACATAACATTTCCCCAAATAGTGCCTTTGAAATAGTTATATGAGAAGTCACTAAAAAGCAATCTAACAATATAAGATATAAAAGAACATAGCTCAGCTCTCTAAGTTAAAATAATATGTGTAGGGTGTGGGAACAACTCATTTAGAACAGTTTCTTCTCAAGCATGCATCATCACTTGAACGCATTATTTTTCATATTTGCCGTATTCTCCTGTAGAATGCTACTGTCACTGTATTCAGATAACTGTTTGAAAAATGGCGAGGGTCTTAATGCTCAAGAAAAAGATGAATTCATCGATGTGTTCTCTGATGAGTTACCTTTGATTTCCATTTGGTGATAGGGAAAAAAAGAAAACAATCATTTGATTTCAAACAAAACACTTGATAAACTGTTGTCATTTTCTGTGTTTTCTATGTTTACCAGGCCTTGCCACGGACTCCAGCTTCAGTGCAATGATACCTACAATATTTCATCTGTAGTTAAAGTGGAAATGGATAAGGTGGAAAAATGTTAAAGGATCACTATAATACCCTAGCACGATTACCTAGTTATTTTAATTATGCATTCATCATTAATACAATTCATATTTAATAATTTATAACAGCAAAATTCAATGCTAAATTAATTTTCAAAGATTAGATTAGAGCATCCAGCTGAGATATTGCCTCCATTCTGATAAGAACACGAAAAGGAGTGAGGAGGAGAGGATGGCTGAAAAATGGTCTAAAGGGTTTTAAGAACAATCAGATGTGATAAGAATATAAACAATCATTGACAAGCTGTCTCCACAGCAAAAACGTGTTTCCAATGTATATATCACAACAAGTCTCCAGCCAGTGGACATCATTGTGTTAGTACACTTTGGGTCTGAAAACTTAGCATCTCCCCCTTTCACCAAGGCCATCTCCCCCTTTCACCTATAGTGGGTGAATACCAGCAGCAGTCTGAAATTTGACATTAAGTTTAATCTTAAATATCATCTTTTTAAAACACTGAATATGATTTGTATTAATGACCAATGCCTAATTAAAACATCTAGCACATGTTGCTAGGCCACTACAGTGGTCCTTTAACCTCCCTGGCGGTCTGGCGGCGTCAGTGCCCCAGAGTGTTAAAGCTGTACATTCGGGGGTGCTGACGCGACCAGGAAGACAGATGTAGGGAAGGGAACCTGGAAGACAGATGCGTGTGATCCTGAGAGTGGTTCGGGGTTGCCTCTTTAGGTACTGATCATTAACCCGAGTCATACTCAGGATTATCCCTAAGGCGGTTAAAGGACTACTAAATTGCCATATTTATATTATGTTATTAAGAACAGATTGATGTGATCATGAGCAAAATGTTTATAGAAAGTTTAAAATACCTAAAAACATCAGGCCTTTGGATTCCAACAGGATTATACATCTAGAAGGAATAGGACAAAAATCCTATTCAGATTACATCTCTATTCAATTCTATAAAAAGACTGCCAATATGAAGTACCACTGGAAAATAATTCTAGCTAGAATAGCAAGTCACAGTAGAATAACCCAACCCCTCAGGGTATTCAGACTTGCAGTCCAAGATGGAGGCACCCATGACAAATGCATAGGCTGCCTATTTAGTTGCATGCAACTGAGGATCGGTTGTTTTCCCACATTGCTTCTTCTAAGCTTTATCCCAGTGATATTCATGTTTCTAATTTACTGGATTTTGGCTTAATTTCACCTCTCTTCTGTCTGGCACTTGACACTTGGCTTTGTATTTTGTATTCTCCTTCATCTGGCTTCCAGGGCTTGGCTATTGAATACCTTCTCATTGGATGATATCTATCTCGACCCTTGGACTGCACTTTTAAATTCATACTACGTCTGGCTCCTATCTGTACACTGTCTTGAGTATTCAGTTGTGCTACTGGACCTCCAGTACAGAAAGTGAAACAACAGTAAAACAAGTCATGGCCCTTTTAAAGAATAAAAAGGCCATAACACCCTACTCCCTACTCTCATTTCTCACAATGTGTCACTGTGTCAGGTGGGTGGGCAGCAAGGTGTGAATCTCCATATCACGATCCCAGTAAATTAAACTAAAAAACAAACACATGCACATGGTGTGTTTTTATTGAGAAGAAGGACTTGTCTGTGAGTTTTCAATCTTGCACAGCGCTTTGGACACTGGATTCTAAGCTCAAAGACAGGGCCTTCCATGTTTGCAATGTGAATATTGTTTTGCCTTGAACACAATCCATGTATAGCGCTACAGAATAAGTTGGCGTATTACAAATAAACAATAATAATCACTAATATAGTTTCTAAAAAGTGAGTAATGCTCCAGTGTGAGCGCATGCGCACAATAGAAACTATTTGTACAGATTTTGTACATGCCGCACAGCGCGGTGCCAGAGGGGGGAAAGAGACAGAGGGGGAAATGTGGAAAGAGACACAGGGGAGGGAGGAGGGGGAAGAGACACAGGGGAGGGAGGAGGGGGAAAGAGACACAGGGGAGGGAGGAGGGGGAAGAGACACAGGGGAGGGAGGTGGGGGAAAGAGACACAGGGGAAGGAGGGGGAAGAGACACAGTGGAGGGAGGAGGGGGGAAAGAGACAGAGCAGGAAAGGGGGAAAGAGACACAGGGGAAGAAGGAGGGGGAAAGATACACAGGGGAAAGGGGGAAAGAGACAGAGGGGGAAAGGGGGGAAGATACAAGGGAGGGAGAGGTGGAAAAGAGAAACAGGGAAAGGAGAGGGGGAAGAGACAGGGTAGGGACACAGGGATTGATAGGCTGAGAGAGACACAGGGGAGGGAGAGGGGGTAAGAGACAAAGGGGAGGTAGATGGGAGAAGAGACAAAGAGGGGGGAGACACAGGGGAGGGAGGGGGTTAAGTGACACATGTAATATTATACCGTAATTTTTTGACGGGTAAACGACTAGTTATAATAATAATTATCTTATCAGAACGTCTGAGTGATGGGATTTGAACCAAATCATAGACCTAGAGGGAAGGATTACTAGTCCAAGCCCCATCAGAAGACTAGGTAGTGACACTCCATATTACAGCTTTTAGCTCTTGAGCAGCAGCTTCCTTTTTGTCCACTCTGTCATGTGGGTATGCTCCTGCACTGAAAGCTGCATTATGGAGATTCATAGATTATTGTCTGCCTCCTCAAACAGGGACATGCTCTGAGAGCTTCAATGTAAATCTGGGAGGGGGGGAAAGGACAACATGGCAACCCCTAGAGGCAAGCAGGGGAAATTAAATAAGTAGTAATAATTTTTAACTCTATATAATTGGCTTTCATCATGTTAGATGCAACTGTAAAATGTGTCCCTTTATGTTACTATTCTCATTTCAAACAGTTCAGTAAGGAAAATGTGAGCAACACTGTCATAAAACAAACATATGTGGCCCAACTATTTTATTTGGCTGTGCATCTTTTCATCTCTTTAATCAGAAGACGTCTTTCAGCTTTAGCTACAAGAGAGTTATGGTGCGAGTGAGCCGATAAAGCTTCACGATGGTGCTAACTACAACTGGAGTAAACATGTCCTATATTTGTTATATAATTACACTAGATCAAGCTGTAAAAGGGAATGGTATTTTTTAGCCAAATGGTCTGCAAATAACATAAAGACAAATGCTCCAAGATCGAATGCATCCAACATTTTGTACTATGAAAGAAATGAGACGCTCTTATCAGTATTTTATTTCCACTAGTGTGTCTTTAATTTCCAGCTCCTCTTTCCATTTTACAATTGCACAGTAAATTCTCATTCCATGGACAATTACTTTTTTTATAACCTTGAGTACTGCAACTCTTTGCAGTCTGTTTATGGTTATTTTCTTATGTACATTCAGTTACAGAAGAAACATAACATACATCTGAGTGACAGAATTGGCTGCTTGTTTACGGGCCCACAGAAGTGTACTTTTTAAAGTTTAATGACGACTATGGGGCCTTTTTTTCTGATCATTTCAGTAACCAAACTTTATAATGTGCTAATTGTTTATAGAAACCCACAAAATAAATAAGAAACCTAACCTTTATATGTTTAACTCATGTGCATTTATTCTTCACTGTGTGGTTCCATTTCCATGCTTTGTGCTCATGGGCGTAGGAGCCCCCCAAAAATCTGGGGGGGATAATTAAACTCTACTCCCAGGAAGGAAGGGCGGATCTACTGCCGGTTCACCCACTTAATTTCTATGTTTAAATTCTCAATTCCCCTGCCCCAACCAATATAATTAAAAATGAGATCCCGCTCCATGCTGATGATAGCCAGTAAGCTTGAAACAGCTGTACATGGATTGGATACTCAGCCTGTGTTTATTCCAACCTTGGCTTTGCATTAAAGCTGTGTAATACAGCATGCATAAGCTTAAAGGATGCCATGTTTGATGATGGCTACGGAATGAAGAGCGAGGCATTTGTGGACATATTTGTGTGTCCCAGCTCAACTTCCCAGAATGCAGTGTAATAACTGTTTTTCTTGGAACTCTGAGCTGGAAGTAGTTTTTTTTTTAACTTGCTTTAGACATTCAGGTGTGAACGCAGATGTACTTTTTATTTACTATATATACATTTACTGCTCTGTAGCGGCCTAGTGGTCAAATCTGGTAATACATAAATACATTTCATTTTGTTATTTTTTGTGTCCCTTATTCCTTTAATCCCCCGCCCCGAGTTCCTACTCCCGTGTTTGTGCTGCGATGTGTCATTGGTATACTAATGATAATTTCATTAGTCCTGTTGAACTCTCTGGTAGTTTTAGCTGCCACATTCACATTGTGCAGATCAATGTTTCCTATTCATTCAACATTTCCTAGCACTTCAGGAAGTTGAAAAGCAGAAACATTTTGCCTATTTTTAGGTAAAGTTCTTCAAAGGGTGTATTTTTAATATGGTCCACTAAAACAGTGGACCAGTGCTGGTCTCTGATACCTTCTCTGATGGTCCTCAGGGTCAAAGACAGATGAGTAAGGTATCCAACCAGTTCCTGTCCAAAATGGTTGAGAGCCAACTCTCTAATGGATCAATGTGGTCCTATAACTACAATATGGACAAATGTTTTGAGAAAAAAATAACTTTGACTGGGATTAGTTTACTTCTATATACAATTATGTTAAATCTGGAGCAACCATTTTTGTTTCTTCTGCTCTGCAGATAAGAGGACACCTTGTCCTCTCACGGCTAAAGTTTAAGGCATATGGTAGGTTCATGGATATTATTATGTATATATTACACCTATGCATCTATTTACTTTTACTGCTTAATAAAATAAATTACATAAAAGTAAATAGACAGGTATAGTATATATACAAATAAAATCCAGGAACCACCCATAGACCTTTAACATTTCCCCTGTTTTCAATAGAACTGATGGACACATCTGTAAGTTTAAGTCGCTCCCTATTTATAATTCATCTCAATTAATGAAATGGCTACTCACAGAAATTGCATTTAGAAAGTAAAAGAAATAGCAGTACATTTATCAACTATTATATACAACTATGCTGTAATGGAAGCCACCATTGTAATTTTTGCTGCTTTGCTTCTGCTGATTGTAAGAAACCTTAAACACAGAAAAGTTTTCTGCTGTTACAATTGAAAGTGTGACAATCCTTATTGCCAGTGTTTTCAGTGGGAGTAATGTAAATTTCGTCATTTTACCAGGCCCTATCATTTGTTAAAAAAAAGAGAAAGGTGGGAGTAGAAATACTAGAAAATACAAAAAAAAAAATACAAAAAATAAATAAAGGTGGGAATTGCTGGGTTCCCCTAGTTCATATAGGGTAAAAAAAACAGTGGGACATCCACACTTGGGTTGAGATTTTTTTGGACATATGACATGTGCATTCAATGGAAATTTCTTGTAGAGTTGCATTAGATGTGTAGTTTGATTTTTTGGTTGGGATTTCCAAGTCAACTGTAAAATTTACCACATAGGTCATGGTCTATAAGAGGATAGTATGTTGATGAAGCTGCTGCTTTGATGATAGAAACACATTCAAGCTTCCCTATTATAGATCCAATACAATACAATCTAAATCAATGTAATTATCAGTATAAATGACCAAAGACATGCATTACATATGTTTAATCCATACTGCTCTTCCCCGGGTCCAATATATAGACATGTTTCAAGCAATACATAATTATGAAGAGTGGAGTAGCTTTCAAAGTCCAGTATTCCAGGCTAATGATCAGAATATTACACTATAAAGTAAGTTTATCCTCTAACTAAAATGTCGGTCCAATAAAAACGGTATAATTTTATACTGCAATACTGATTATTCATCAAGCAACACATAATAAACGTATTGCAGGTATGCAGAGCTGGTAACATTTGTAGTATTTTATTTTTCTATAAAAAGTGTTTATCTTATAGGCAGATCTCCCACCTTCTCTGGGGGCAGCTCAGTGCTGTTAAACTTATTTCTAATTTTATTGTTTCTTTTTTTTTTAATGCCCTGGTGGCCCCTCCATTCCACACGTGAATCTCCTGCAAACCACCCAGCCACCACCCTTGCCCGTCCTGCCCCCCCCCCAATATCCCTGGCCTCACCAGCATTCATGCTTCACTGCTTCCATTATGTCTTATGACCGGGGCAGGGAATCCCGAATGATGTAGTTTAGGATTCCCTGACTATGGTGAGCATGGGGCCTGGAAGTAAAAAATACTCTTTGAGGTCGCAACAGCGAGCCTCGCAAAGTAAGGCGAGCCAGTGGCGCCGTAAAACATGTGAGCCTTGCAAAACGAAGCAGCAGCGCAGCACTTAGGCTGCAATGAGCGCCAAAGGCGTTACACATGCGAGCCTCGCGAAGCAAGGCAAAGTGAGTTGAAGCAGCTGCAGCCAGCGGGGCCATCACACATGCGCCATCACACGCACTTAGTCTGCAATGATTGCCGGAGGTGCTCTTTGCAGACAGCGACACAGTAAGGGTCACAATTGCGAGCCAAGCGCGTAAGTCAAAAAACCCTAAAAACAAAAATCTTTTTTTAACAAATATAATAACACACTCACACAAGGCACAGGGGGAGAGCCAGGAAGCCTGGGAGTGAGGTTACAAGCGAATTTGATCCATATTTGGGGATTTTTCATCAATCCAAAATCGGTTAAGCAAGGAAAAAAATGGTGGGCGAAAAACGTAACTATTTCTGAAACTGGATGAAAACGAGGCAGAGCAACGCCATGCACGCGGGACTTTAAAAATGAAAGTCAGCGCGCACCACACAACCATTCAGCAGACACACACAGGAGAAAGACACAGGGAAGGGACAGGGGGGAGATGGTGGAAAGAGACACATGGCATTCCCAAGCACAAAACTTGCAGGTTAACGAAACCTGCAACAAGCGGCCCGTACAGTATCCGGGAGAAAAGGCTCGCAATGAGCGCCAAAGTTGCTCAGTGTGAGTCACGAGATGAGCGCCAAAGGGGCTCATTGCGGGGCTCATGATGAGCACTAGTAGAGGGAGAGGCTTGCAATAAGCGCCAAAGGCGCTCAGCTCGGGGCTTGCGATGAGCACCGAAGGTGCTTAGACGAGCAAAAGCCTCACATTGTGTGGCAAACAGCATTGCCAGCTTTACTATTTTAATCCCGTCATTTTTGATGGGCACGTAGCTAGTTATATTATATTTGGGAGGAAGACATTTTTACTTTTCCTATTGATTAGTTACCTGGAAGGTACTGAGGATGCAGATAGGATCTCTATTTTTTTCTCTTGAAATAATAATTTAAAGAATATATTTAGCTTGTTTACTTTCTAAAACCATATCCCCATCATCAAGAGCAGATACTATTCACATGCGACTTCAGTAGCCCTTTAAAACAGCTAGTGGTCCTGAATTTTATATTCATGAGGTCATTAAAACGGAACTATAGATTTGTTTTATAGTCGCCAGTGTTGTTATCTCCAGCTAAACAAATGCTCCACAAGACATATCACCTACAGTGAAATATCTTTATCACATTGCTATGTATATTTCTTCTGCTTTGCATTATGGGCAGGCAGAGAAGCTTTTGGCTGACACCACAGCCAGTATACTAAACACTTACCCTTTCATTTGTTGTGCAACCGTGGGCAATTTATCTATGTCTCACCTCTCTTAAAACACTTTTATCAAAATTGGCGGTCAAACAGTGCTGAACCATGGTGGCCTCAATCTTAAACACTGTGGTACAGATTTTAATTTAAGAAAGATTAATGCTTTCTCAAGTGTTAATGTTACAGCTCTCTGTTATCTTCCCTGAAGGGTGTCAGCTAATTTCTGCAGAAGGATTGTAAAGAGAACTGTGCATGCTGATGTCGGAGCAAATAAACTGGAGGAAGGCCGGTAATAGAGAGGGGAATGAGCTATTCTCTGAAATATCCTGTAAATTACACAATGTTTTCCTGTCTTTCTGATCTGGGCACCAGAGTCAATTCAGTTCAATTCAGATCATTTAACTGCAAGAAATACTTCAATTTAAGTGGCACAGTGGAGGTTCCAAATATGGTATGTTTTAAAAACAATGGTTTTGTTGTTAGGTTGTGTCTGACTCTCCCTGACCTCATGGACTGTAACACACCAGGCACATCTTTATGTCCATGATCATGCTGATCCACTTGGTTTTCATGGCAGAAATACTAGAATGGGTTGCCAGTTCCTTCTTCAGTGGGCCACAGCATACAGCTTCTGCTATTCCTACCCATCCAAGTACTGACCAGGCTCGACCCTGCTCGGCTTCAGGGTGGTGTGACCTGTTGCTCCCCTGACTGGAATCGAACCCAGGTCACTGAAGCACTGAATCCTAACCACTGGACCACCAGGGAACCCTTGTAACAAATTAACAACATTTACATTGCAACAACATGTTAAGTATAAAATAGGTTCAGACAAGGATTTTAAATAAAATATTTATTTAAGTAGTAATTACTTTTGTCTGAAGGATGCCATATTTGTGTCTTTTACACTTCCCACTGTTTTGGAGGCTGAGAGGGTGCGTTCTTCCGTTTTATCTATTAAAAAATTGAAGGAGATGTAGGGAGGAGACGGCACTTGTTAAATGGTTTGCAGATTCAGATAAGATTTTAGCATTGGACACCTATCCTTTCAATAGAGGCAGACTGTCAGCCCTTTAACTATGTGGCTACTTTCTGGAGGATTTCGATGACCATATAAGTAATGACAAAAATACATATACATCCCGGTTATCCGCCACTTAACTAACCGGGACTCTCAAGCAATCGGCATCAATTCCCCATTTTAAAAAAAACTCCCGCTAAACCGGCACTATCCGGCACTATCCGGCACTATTCGGCAGTTCGAGACTGCAAAAAAAATACTAACTTTTTTCCTAATTGTTTTTTCCGGCCCAGTTTAGGTGCTACTATCTTTTAAAGGCATTTTTAGGGTTGGGGGGGAGTTTAAGGATCGTTTAGACCCTTTTTTTCGGGGACTCACGATTAACCGGCAACTAGACGTATCCGACAATTGGGAGTCCCCATAGGTGCCGCATAACGGGGAGTTTACTGTAATTTAATCAAATCTTGATCAATTTTTATACATTTAAACATAAATTCTGAATTGACACACAAGTTTTGGGGTGTTCTGTGTTTCTTTAAGACATGCTTAAGAGCTAAGGATGCAGACTCATGAACTAAAATTGTTATTAGACTTGTATTAATATTATAATAGAAACTGAAGGCAAAATATATTCTTTAATACTTATATTATATATAACACAATCTCCGGGGCATATGGCAAATACAGTAATATACATTTGCTGATGATTTTTACCATAATATACAGTATAAATAACAACCCAAATTAGAAACCACTATAATGAAATGAAATGTAACTTTTTTATTATACTCCATCCCATAGTTAAACAGGATATGATTAATCATGGTGACAGTTTCCCTTAAAAAGGTTCCTAAATATATCATTTTGCCTTTTGTAATGGGTATATTATGCAGGAAACAAAATACTGCAATAAATTCTATGATTAATTTTAAATTAACGAATTAAAGTGCCATTTCTCATTATTTTTAGTTTAACAAGTCATTAAACAAAAAATATAAAAAGTACATATGCTTAAAAAAACAAATATCAATCAAGCAATTACACACTAAATTAGTAAAGTCATTAAGAAATTAATTGGTCTTAATTGTAAGACATTTGGCCCTCATTCAATTGCAATTTGGCCAATTGAATAGGGCTCTAAATAAGCACATAACATAAGTTTTTAGTTAGTAAACATCTATCCAAAAGCAAGGTCTTGACTAACTAAAAACTTATGTTATGTGCTTATATAGAGCCCTATTCAATTGGCCAAATCACAATTGAATGAGGCCCACAGTGTGCACCTAAATGTATAGGGGCCTCATTCAATTGCAATCTGGCCAATTGAATAGGACTCTAAATAAGCACATAGCATATTTTTTTTAAAGAGATTTTTAGTTAGGGAAGATCTTGCTTTTGAGTAGATGTTTACTAACTAAAAACTTATTTAAAAAAATATGTTATGTGCTTTTTTAAAACCCTATTCAATTGGCCAAATTGCAATTGAATGAGGGCCTGGGGATGGGAGTGGGACTCATTAAGAAGACGTGGAAATCAGTGGAGGCCGTGCTGACCTTTGCCTGGAAATTGGGCAGATGGTATCTCAATAAGCTCAGGAGGCATCCGAGATGCTCAAGGATGTAATTTAGAGCAAAGGTTTCCCAGAACAGAAACAATTACATTCTGGGATAGGAAACAATGTTTTTGAAATATTATTCTGTAACTGTTTTGGGTTTGTAGACTTGGCCAAATTAAAACACTTGCAATTTTAAATACATTTTTTTTAATAAGTTGCCAACAAGAGTCATTGGTAAAAAATGTTATTTTATTACAATTGTTACTACTGAGTCTTGGAAACTACATGATTGATCACTTTAATTTTTTAAGCATAAGAACGGAATCAGTTACTTGGTCTCTATAGCATCAGATGTGACTTGGAACTATATGCAAAGTGCAATAAAATCAGACAAGTTACCTAGTGGAAATAAAGCATGGGGCCTCTCTTAATCTGCCTGACACTTATGTTTCCTGTTATATGCCCAACAATTTGTTGTTAGGGTTATGGCTATGGTTAGGGTAGTGGTGGCCAGATAACAGGAAAGATGCATGTACTGTGTATTTTCTGGGCATCCCCTGGACACCATATAAGCAGATCTCCTGAAGTCTTAAACACTAAAGTACAAATGTAAGTTTGAAAAGCTACACTTTTTTTCCTAGTACTGATTCTATTGATAAACAGTTACTAAATAAGCTGTTGTATGAGCACTACAGAGGTCCTATACAATGTATTATTTTCAACTTTACAATTAAAGAGCATGTTTTAGATATTGCAGACATTTTTTTACCATTAATAATCAGTAATCTACAGGTTCTCAGTGATGTCTGATGGAATTATTTGGCTCTTTTTCTTACCTATTAAGTGATACACTGAGGAAGTCTCTTACCCGCTGCTGAAAGCTCATTCTTTTAAATGGCTAATTGGCCTTGATAAGACTTCCTCTCAATTTTCTGCACATACATTTATCTGAAGCTATTTTTTCGGTTGCTGTAATGTCATTTTCTTATGTCATCCAGCATTTTCAGAGAAAAATATTATTTTTAACAGACACTGCTTGTGTCTAGGGGAGGCCTTTCTGAGAGTATTAGGTGTTCAGACATAGTGTCATATGGTAAAAACCGACATCATGGACCAATGAGCCCATAAATCCATAATATTGAATATAAAAAATGTTAATATTGTCATAGCACGCCCCTCACTCTCCAAGCCAGCAAATGGATAAAAGCATGAGTCTAAAAGTATGAGTCTATGCACGCTTTTAAATTCAAATTTAGATAGTGTTACACACTTCACCCCTTCTGGATCGCTACCTTGTTGTGGTGAAACGGCATGTGTACTTCAATGAAGCTGTGAGCTATACGGTAACGCAAAATGGGCCAGTCATAGCAGAGAGGGCAGACAAATTGCAGACCACTGAAAAAGGAACTGGCAACCCACTCCAGTATCTTTGCCAAGAAAACCACATGGATAAGCACAACCAGACATATGTGCCTGGCATGCTGTGTCCGTATGGTCAATGAGAGTCGGATACGACTGAAGAACTGTACAACAACAACACACTTCACAAATGTGAAAATATTATTAAATTACACTGATCTTTTAAATTGTCTGCTGTACGACGCAATAAGCACCATCAGTAATTTTTGAGTAGCCCTGGGATAAAAATAAAAACTTTGTGAAATGACTTTTGAATGAGCTGTGTATGGGTGTATTCACTAAGCTATTGTAATGGCTGCAAAGTCAATTTTCCCATATTCAAAATGCATTGCTTAGTGAATCTCCACCTACGTCCCTAGAGATTTTTGCACTGACAAAAAGATATATGAGATAAATGCAGGGATTGGTAAATGCCTGTTTTATGTGGAAATTACTCGCTGGGACATAATTGGACTCACTTAAATGTACTCAGCATCTTTCAGAAAGTGAAACCATTCAGCTTCCAGGCTAAATTGAACAGCCTAATAGAAATATGCAGGTGAAAGTACAATTAATTTTAATTACCAGACCATACATTGTTAGTTGCACAGCCATGAGTAAAATTAAAATGGCAATCACAATTAGAAAATTGCAACCTCATTGTGCAACAAATTAGTCACAAATTAAAAGTCCAGGAACTATTATACGTTTAACGTATTGCTATTACTACCCTGCCATAGATTTAGTTCCCATTATACCTTAGTTTTATCAGTGTACTAGCGAATTGCCCGTCAAAAAATGACGGCAATGAAATTGTAAGGTAGCTAAATTAGTAAATGAATATAGTGTACCTATTTTGAAGCATTGTGATGAAGAGCTGGCAATCTGTGTTGATGTTGCTGCAGCATTAGTGGTGTGGAGCTGCTGTGTAAGCATGCTGAATGTGTGCAGTGTAACACTGTGCGTGCGCGAGACCAAACCGTTAGCGTAGTCGTGTACTTCCGCATTGGTGTAAAATGGCGAGTAATGTGTGGTATAGGTCTGTATCGGAATATCCGTAGGTGTTTTGTGGTGTTTTGCGAGTTTAGAGTGCTGTAGCCTCGTTTTCGTTTTGTTCGGCGGCCATTTTTTCTCTCGCTTAGATTTTTTTTTAGTCTCTAAACTGTTTTATTTCGAGTAAAATCGAGGTGTAAGTTTCATTTTTGAGGTCCTGGGTGCTCCCTCTTGGTGTAGGTAAGTTTTTTATGTATGTGCTGTGTGTATGTATTGTGTTTTAAATGTTTGTATGTCGGCGTGTTGCGTCCGATGTTTGCGAGGTCGTAATGTGTGGTAACGTGTTTCGTACGTTGTTTGCGTTCCTCGTAAAATTTAGCGAGTGTCGTAATTTGTGTGTCGGGTTTTTTGAGTAGCGACGTGAATTTTGCGAGTGTTTGAGGCCTTTGCCCAGTGACCTCGCCAGCAACTGAGTCCCTCGCTTCGCGAGGGGCCTCAGTTGCTGGCATGGAGCGCCTTCGGCGCTCCATGCCAGCAACTGAGGCCCTTGCCCAGTGACCTCGCCAGCAACTGAGGCCCTCGCTTCGCGAGGGGCCTCAGTTGCTGACATGGAGCGCCTTCGGCAACTGAGGCCCGTGCCCAGTGACCTCGCCAGCAACTGAGGCCCTCGCTTCGCGAGGGGCCTCAGTTGCTGGCATGGAGCGCCTTCGGAGATATCCACTCTAATATTTAAAAACGTGTAAATATTGTTAAATATTGCTGGGACCCGCGACAGCATTGCACATGGACATAGGGAGAGAGCGAGAGACTGGAGGGAGGGAGAGCGAGAGGAGAGAGAGGAGTGAGAGAGTGAGAGACATGAGAGAGAGACATGAGAGAGAGACAGAACAGAGAGAGACAGACACAGAGAGCCAGAGACTGGAGGGAGGGAGAGCGAGAGGAGAGAGAAGAGAGAGAAGTGAGAGAGAGAGAGAGAGAGAGAGAGACAGAGAGACAGAGACAGCAGAGAGAGAGACATGAGAGAGAGAGAGACAGGAGAGTGGGAGAGCGAGAGGAGAGAGAGAGAGAGAGACAGAACAGAGAGAGAAGAGAGAGAGAGACAGGAGAGAGAGAGACAGAAGGGTGGGAGAGAGACAGGAGAGAGAGACTTGAGAGAGAGAGAGACTGGAGGGAGGGAGAGCGAGAGGAGAGAGATATAGGAGGGAGGAGTGAGTGAGAGAAAGAGAGAGAGAGAGAGACAGGAGAGAGAGAGGCAGGAGGGAGAGAGAGAGACAGGAGGGAGGGAGAGCGAGAGGAGAGACAGAGAGACAGAACAGAGAGAGAAGAGAGAGAGAGAGAGACAGGAGATAGAGAGACAGGAGAGAGAGAGAGACAGGAGGGAGGGAGAACGAGAGGAGAGAGAGAGAGAGAGAGAGAGAGAGAGGAGTGAGAGAGATACAGGAGAGAGAGAGACAGGAGAGAGAGAGAGACAGGAGGGAGGGAGAGCGAGAGGAGAGAGAGAGAGATAGGAGAGAGGAGTGAGAGAGAGAGAGAGATAGGAGAGAGACAGGAGGGTGGGAGAGTGAGAGGAGAGAGAGAGAGGTGTGAGAGACTTGAGAGAGAGAGAGACTGGAGGGAGGGAGAGCGAGAGGAGAGAGAGGGATATAGGTAGAGGAGTGAGAGAGAGAGAGACAGAACAGAGAGAGAAGAGAGAGAGAGACAGGAGAGAGAGACAGGAGGGAGGGAGAGCGAGAGGAGAGAGAGAGAGAGGAGTGAGAGAGAGAGAAGAGAGAGAGAGACAGGAGGGAGGGAGGGAGAGCGAGAGGAGAGAGAGAGAGAGGGAGGAGAGAGAGAGAGAGAGAGAGAGAGAGAGGAGTGAGAGAGAGATAAGAGAGCCAGTAACTTTGAGAGCTTTACAGACAAACTCTTTCACCCCTGTGTCTCTTTCTCCCTCTCTCCCTCCCCTGTGTCTTTTTGCACCCTCTCACTCCCGTGTCTCTTTGCCCAACTCCCTTCCCAGTGTCTCTTTCCCCCTCTCCCTCTCATGTCTCTTTGCCCCCCTCTCCCCGTCCTGTTTTTTCCCCCTTATCTCCCTCCCCTGTGTCTTTTTCCCCCAACTCCCTCCCATGTCTATACCTCCCTCTCCCTCCCCTTTGTCTCTTCCCCCTTTCTCTCTCTTCTGTGTCTCTTCCCCCCCTCTCCCTCCCCTGCCTTTCTTTGGCCCCCTCTCCCTCTGTCTCTCATTTGGAGCTTACGGGTTTGAAAACACTTAACTTTTGTTTAAGCCTGCAATAGCTTGAATCTTTAAACGCCACCATTTTTTTCAAGCTTGTAACTCGGAAGCCCGTCTCCAAAAGATGCCAATTGAATTGCAAATTATCTTTCAACCTCACTTATGGATTCCCTGCATCAGTGGAAGGCAGGGAGCCCGTAAGTGAGGTTGCAAGCTAACTGGAGCCTCCCCCCTCTAACTTGCGGGCCTAGCGATGAGCTCCTCTGGTGCTCATCGCGGGCCCTACAAAGAGCGTCGTCATCATTCTTTACACGACGTAGCATGCACTCTGAGCATGTGCAAGCCAGTAACTTTGCGAATATTACCAACAAACTCTCAGTTACGACAACTATATATATATATATATATATATATATATATATATATATATATATATATAAAGTTTTCATCATACAGTGTTCCTTTAATGACCCTTCTAATCCTCTACTCTAGCTTTACAACTGTGTTAGAATCTTATAATAGTTAATTGTTCCCTGGGGGGTTGCACATGCTCAAAGTAATTGTACTACATTGCATCTGAAATTCAGATATAAGGAACAAACTATCATATGCATCAGAAAAGCATGACAGACAGAGGGTTCTCTGTAAAAAAGTTTGAAATTTTACCTTATACCGTGTCCTTTAAGTAATTGCATTCACATAAGGCATTGGTTTCTGATGCTACAGTATATTAAAATCTATAAAATAATACTGAACCAACTGCAGCCTCTCCTTCTTCTCCTGTGGAGGATAGAGAAATGATTCCATCTGGTAATGAATGTTTTGTATTTTCACTAAAATCTATAAGATTTCTTTTATCACAAGAGATGCAAATGTAGGTTCAGGTTTGCTGAACACAGACTATGATTTCAGGATTCAGTTACCACCGCAATCATTGCCTTCATTCAAAACACCATACTATAAATATGACACTTAAGTGGCCCCTTAAGGGATATTTTTATAATGGTATTTCTAAATTGATGGAGCCGTGAGTATGTTGCAGGCAAAGAAAAGCATATGATACATCTTTAAATACTATGGACCCTATTCAATTGAGCAATTGTTGTTTACTGGAGCCTGTAATGTAGCCCGTAAACTAATTTGCTATTCAATTGGCGTTTTTTCGCTACCCACAATCGATCTGCGGGTTACAGGCTGAAAATCCCTGTGGTTGTTAAAATCGTAACTCCGACCCATCAATGCCTTTGATCTTTCAAGCCTGTAAATGTTACAATCGCAAATCGCTATTCAATTGCTACAATTCCTCAAGCCCGCAAATGTTCTTACACCCGTAAATGGCAAATATAGAAGAAAATCCTACACGTACCAGATAGGACTCGCAAAGGGGGTTAAACACCTGATCGTAGCACTGTGAAGGCAAATAAAAAATCAGTACTGCCCTTTAAAAGATGAGGAAAGCAATGAATTACATTAGAAAATGTTTACATTTCATTTCTGTGATATATCAATCTCAGTAATCAAGGAGTTAATACATATCAGGCCACCCACATGGACTAGAACATTTCCTTCATTAATTTTCATTATTTTGTACATTGCATGCTTGCAAGTCTGATCGCATATCGGACATCTAAACGCTAATTGATTGCTGTTTAACCTCCATGTTTTACTGAAGTTATGATGACGGTCTCATTTACTATTGGTGGTTTCTATTTTGGTAGTTAAGTCCTTGCTTAATTGATAATGATAACACTCTGAAATGCTACTTACGAGTGCATGGTTTACCGTTTAGGCTTTCGGCCAGGTAGTTGCGGGCTTGTTCAATTGAATCGCTCTGTAACTATAGCAATTTTCAAGCCCGAATAAGGCCCTATGATTTCAGGATTCAGTTACCACCGCAATCATTGCCTTCATTCAAAACACCATACTTTAAATATGATACTTAAGTGGCCCCTTAAAGGCTATTTTTATAATGGTATTTCTATTTTGATGGAGCCGTGAGTATGCTGTAGGCAAAAGAAAAGCGTATGATATATCTTTAAATACTGTGTTTACTATCCTTTAATTATTAATATGTAATGTAGTTTTCACAACAAAGTTAATATAACTAAATGTGTTTCTCAATCCTTGTTTGTTCTGTTTTGTTTCTTTATAACACTAATCGATCTTAAGGCTCTCTCTTGGCTACACTTCTGACTTGTTTAACATCTCAATAACATCTTTATGACCTCAGTGAAAGTTACTATCTGCTCATCAAGAGTTGCTCTCTCAATTCCCTGCTATTACTATATCTTTCTGACTTTTATTACATTTCTAGAGTAAGCCTTAAAGTGAGAAAAAAAAATTAAGATTAAACTTTAAGTAAACAACATAGATTTGTCCCAGAAACCCGCTCACAAAGAAGGTGTGCTGAGATAAATATTTGACTCAGGTAATGCGTCATCATGGCAGGGCTTGGTCTTAAACAGGCCAACGTACCCAATCTTATGAGTTTATGGGACCACCATAGGATGAAAAAAGTAAATATATTTTAAATCTAAGAGCATAGATAGACAGGAAAATGCCCAAAACTCTAGTTTTGTATTGAAACATAACAACATTTTGATGCCTCTAATGGACCCGGGGGCATCCATGACACTTTATTGAAGGTTTTGTGCGTGAGAGAGCCGTTTACAATTCTTTTCCTAAAATATTGTGAATCTTAAATCTCTCTCTTCCATCTCAAACCCCTGAATATCAGTCATGTATGCAAAAACCATGCTGTTTGCTGTAAATTATACTATTTAATGGACCAAGAAAAATCATATTTAGATGTACTAATATGGACAGGAAACTTCAGTTTACTTTTTTAACAATTATTTTTGGCCACATGTACTAACAGTTGCTATATTAAAGAGTTTTTCAACACTTCACCCATTATGGTTTTATATCTTCTTAGGGATGACCATTTTCACATATGGTAATGCAAGCTTGACTCTGGCTCAGTTAGCTACAAAAAATATACAGATTATAAATTATTTGAAAGCCACTCAAAAAAATCTAACTTAGTTGAGTCTATTGGCATTGTTGACTCATATTCACTCGTTTTCAGCCTTATAAATATACTTTTAAGTTTCCACCTGAGCTCACATATATACGGGCTCTTACTGCACTTCTAATTGGCCACTTAACTTGATGCTGCCCGTTCCTGTCTTTGCTCATTGCCGTAAAGGCAGTGTTAATAGTTGCAACTAGGTAGAAATAAAGTTCTGTGCTTAGCTCAAAAATACATATAGAAACAAGCTATATTCCCCAGGATTGTAGGATCCACATTCTTGTCTTCAGCCAATCTTTTCCTTAAATCTTGTAATATGACTGGTACAAAGTTGGGTAATCTGGTTTATACAAATCCTACACTTGCCAAAATCACAACCACCACTGGTGCTGACGAGGCTTTAGGAACGTCAGCTAATCCCTGTTGTCGAAAACATGATCCATTATGAGATCTGTTCTCAATTTACTAATTAATTTACTAATATAGTAATTTAATTATGTTCACCCTCCACTTGGAATAATTTTACACAATCACATATATAGTTGTCATACTTACAAAGGCGCTCATCGCGAGGCCCGTAAAGTAGAGGGGGGGGGGGGGGGGGGGTGAGAGGCTCGCATTGTGTAGCAAACAGCATTGCCAGGCTTCACATTTTATTGCCACCATTTTTGACCGTCAAGTCGCTAGTCATATAATAAAAATAACATAACCATGTAACTGTCTCCTCATCTTTTGTATCTACCACCCATTTACATGTTTGTAAGCTTTCAGAAAAGCTGTGTCCTTATCTCCACCTGTACCAATGTTTAAGTACAATATGTATATTGTCTTATTTACACTGTCTTAAAATCTATTGTGATTAGTCTTCAGTCTCCTCTGGGTTTGTGCCCGTGTTTTAGGCACTTGGATGGAGGAACATGATACAAGAGGCTGTATATACATGTGTGTGGCGACATACTGCTTCTGTTGGGCTTGGTAAGAACCTAGTTCAGACCTACCCAGTAGGACCATTTGGTTCTTTCTAAATGCCCGATAGCAGGAACAAAACCAACCTAGCTTATAGTAGAGCCACACAGAAAATGTTACCGACTGTAACAGAGTCCAATGCAGGTTCAGCAACAATAATCACAGAAATTAGGATTATTATTCCCTCAGAATGAAACATACTTAGCAATTATGTAGTTCAGAATGACAACTCATTTATTGATGGTGGTACAGTATTTTTAAACACAAACAGTCCAATCTCCACTAGCCCCCATCCTGATTATGTGGGAGGCCTGCCCATCAGGCGATGTAACCCACTCAATCACCCCCTTGATCCTGGAGCCTAACTTACTATCTAGGCTAATTGGACCTTTGATCCTGGCTTTTCAAGGGGTATCTGATCAGATCCGGAGTGGAGACACTCTGTATGCTGATGTACATGACCCTCCATATGTCCCAGCTTGCTTCCCCATTCACACCTAAGTGTCCAGCTCTTCCCCCACTGTACTGGATCCCCTACAACCAAGCACCTCATAACTGGTGACCCTCTGTCCCAGGGCCCCTGGTAAAACTCTTTCTTAAACTCCCTGGGGAAAATGCAGCATTTTAATACCAAACATTACTGGTTGCCACTGTTACAACAATAAATTCAATCAACAATACAATAATCCTGATCACTCCCATATTGTGGCCCTCTCCACGAAGAATATGGCTCACCCCATAGGGCACACAATAAGAATGTAGCTGTCATAGTTAAAGTATTCAGGCTGGCAAGACAGTGTCCATGGAGAGAAGGAACAAAGAATACCAATAGTTCTTCTCAAGTCAGGGCAGCCAATAGTCCAACAGCCCCACAAAGCTTTGGGCCTCCACCCTGATGTCACAAGTAGCCCCTCCCATACTCCAGGAGAAGTCTTAAATCAGGACGACCTAGGTGTAGCTAATTACCTGAACAGGAAGGTTTATCCCTGCAATCCTACTGGAGAAAGAGAACTTTGCAGAGTCTGTGGCTCATATAAATCCTTTGGATAACTCTGTCACAGAATGTACATATGTTATCTGTTTATTGTACCCTTGGTGCTCCAGAATTTACTGGTGCTTTACAAATAATATATAATATTAATAATATAATTACTTCTATTAGTGTATAATGAAAAGGGAAATCAAATATGTTAGGCACACACATTAAAACACCAAAAATAAGCATTGTTCAAAATGATTCTAGCACAAAGAAGTTATTATCCAGTTTGGCAGTTGTGCGAACTGTCCATAAAGATGTTTTAAGAGTTCAAACCAACTGTGGGGAAAACAAATCCCCTCTATCTATCTATCTATCTATCTATCTAACTAGACAGAGGCACTCACTCTCTGGCGTCTTTCCCAGATCCGTTCACTGTAAGGACTGGAAGGTCGCTTCTGCAGAGGCTCGGCCGGTGACACTTGGTCTTATGCCTCCCAGCTGAAAGGAAGCACTGACCAGCCAACATCTTTATCAATTTAATTCACCCTCAGGACTAAGCAGACACTTCTGCAGGGGCTCAGCCAGTAACACTGGTCTCATGCCATCCGGCTGTGCAGAGGCACTGATCGGCTGATGTCTTTCCTGGTTTTGTTCACCGTAAGTATTTGGCATTTGCTTCCGCAGGGCCCAGTGACGATGGGTCTCATTATGTCCTCACGGGCAGGGGTGCTGGTCAGCTGGTATCTTTACCAGTTCCATTCATCTTAGTTTCTTATAGAGCTCCCACATCACCTCTCTTCAGCCTCTGAACCCATCTAACATGTTCTGCCACCAACCCAGTCCCACAATTTATACAAAATATGATTTGTTTAAATTGTGTTACCTAATAGTACAGATTTCTGCACTATCACCTCCATTTTTTACAGCTGATACTCCCATGGACTTAATCACTAATTAACCCTCTACTCTCTGTTCTATTACTTGCAAAGCCATTGTTTTTCCCTTTCAATTACTTTACCTTTTGTCTCATTAATCCTTTAGTCTGTATGATTGCGAGCGCTCAGTCTTTGCGCAGCACTTTGTATAAAAGTGGCATGTGTATCACTGGGCAGAGTTGTATCGGCCTGTCAAATTATTATCTATCGTACCGATGTTTTACTGTACTCCAGAGCTAGGGGATGTGTTGGTGCCATATAAATGAGAGATAATAAAAATAATCTGTCCATGTCTCTGTCTGTCTGTCTGTCTCACTGTCAGTCTGCCTGTCTGTCTTTTTATGTTGGTCTGTCTGTCTTTCTGAGATGAGGTGAGAAGAGCTTAGATAATGAGAGAAGTGCTGATTTTTCTCCCATAGGAAATAGAGCATAGTGCCATTGAAATGCAAAGTCAGTTACCACCATGTGGAAAACAATGACCACAACGGTCCTTTAAAGGGCAATAAAAAGTGAAGCCTGGCAATGCTGTTTGCCACATAATGGGAGCCTCTACTTTACTGGCCTCGCGATTAGCGCCTTTGGTGCTCATCAAGGGCCTCGCAATAAGCGCCTTCAGCGCTCATCACAGGCCTCGCAATAAGCACCTTCGGCGCTCATCAAGGGACTCGCAATGATGCCTTTGGCGCTCATTGTGAACCCCCCCACCTCTCCCACCGTCTACTTTACTGTCTTCCTGATGAGCGCCTTTGGTGCTCATCGCGGGCCTCGCAATGAGCACCTTTGGAGCTCATTGAGAGTCTCTCCCCATGTCTACTTTCTTCCTTGTGTCTCATTTCCCCCCTCCTCTCCCTCCCTTGTGTCTCCTTTCCCCCCTCCTCTCCCTCCCTTGTAGCTCCTCCCCCCCTTTGTGTTTACCTCCCTCTCCCTCTGTGTCTCTCCCCCCTGTCCCTCTGTGTCTCTTCCCCCCCCTTCCTCTGTGTCTCTTCCCCCATCTTGCTCTGTGTCTCTTCCTCCTCTCCCTCTGTGTCTCTTCCCCCCTCTCCCCCGTGTCTCTTCCCCATGTCTCTTTCCCCCCTCTCTCTCTCTGTGTCTCTTCCCCCTATTTGTCTCCCCTCCCTCTGTGTCTCTTCCCCCTCTCCCTGTGTGTCCCTTCTCCCTCTCCCTCTGTGTCTCTCCCCCTCTCCCTATGTGTCTCTTCCCCCTCTCCCTCTGTGTCTCTCCCTCTGTGTCTCTTCCCCCTCTCCTTCTGTGTCTCTTCCCCATCTCGCTCTGATTCTTTCCCCCCCTCTCCCTCTGTGTCTCTTCCCCCCTCTCCCCCATGTCTCTTCCCCATGTCTCTTTCCCCCCTCTCCCTCTGTGTCTCTTCTCCCTCTGTGTCTCTCCCCCCTCTCCCTCTGTGTCTCTTCCCCCCTCTCCCTCTGTGTCTCTTCCCCACCTCTCCCTCTGTGTCTCTTTCCCCATCTCACTCTGTGTCTCTTCCCCCCTCTCCCTCTGTGTCTCTTCCTCCCTCTCCCCCCCTGTGTTTCTTCCCCATGTCTCTTCCCCCCTCTTCCTCTGTGTCTCTTCCCCCCTATCCCTCTGTGTCTCTTCCCCCCTCTCCCGCTGTGTCTCTTCCCCCCTCTCCCTCTGTGTCTCTTTCCCCCCTCTCCCTCTGTGTCTCTTTCCCCCCTCCCCCTGTGTGTCTCTTCCCCCTCTCCCTCTGTGTCTCTCCCCCCTCTCCCTTTGTGTCTCTTCCCCCTCTCCCTCTGTGTCTCTCCACCCTCTCCCTCTGTGTCTCTTCCCTCCTCTCCCTCTGTGTCTCTTCCCCCATCTCGCTCTGTGTCTCTTCCACCCTCTCTCTCTGTGTCTCTCCCCCCTGTGTCTCTCCCCCTCCCTCTGTGTCTCTTCCCCCTCACCCTCTGTGTCTCTTCCCCCCTCTCCCTCTGTGCCTCCTCCCCCTCTCCCTCTGTGTCTCTTCCCCCCTCTCTGTCTGTGTCTCTTCCCCCTCTCCCTCTGTGTCTCTTCCCCCTCTCCCTCTGTGTCTCTTCCCCCCTCTCCCTCTGTGTCTCTCGCCCTCTCCCTCTGTCTCTCTTCTCCCCCTCTCTCCTCCTGTGTCTCTTCCCCATGTCTCTTTCCCCCATGTCTCTTTCACCCCATCTCCCCTGTGTATCTTTCCCCCTTCTCCCCGTGTCTCTTTTCCCCCCTCTGCCCTTGTCTCTTTTCCCCCTCTCCTCCTGTCTCTTTCCCCCCTCTCCCCCCATTTCTCTTCCCCCCTATCCCTCCCATGCGTCTCTTTCCCCTCCCCTGTGTCTCTTTCTCCCCTCTCCCTCTGTGTCTCTTTTCCCCCCCTGCGTCTCTTCCCCCCCTCCCTCTGTGTCTCCCCCGCTGTGTCTCTCCCCCTCCCTCTGTGTCTCTTCCCCCTCTCCCTCTGTGCCTCTTCCCCCTCTCCCTCTGTGTCTCTCCCCCTCTCCATCTGTGTCTCTTCCCCTCTGTGTCTCTTCCCCCCCTCTGTGTCTCTTCCCCTCCCTCCCTCTGTGTCTCTTCCCTCTCCTTATGTGCAATGCGCGGCTCACAGTGTGCTCTGCCTCTCTTTCTCCCCCTTCTTCCTCTGTGTCTCTTTCCCCCCTCTCCCTCTGTGTCTCTTTCACCCCTTTCCCTCTTTGTCTCTTCCCCCCTCTTCCTCTGTGTCTGTTCCCCCTCTCCCTCTGTGTCTCTCCCCCCTCTCCCCATGTCTCTTTCACCCCTCTCCCCGTGTCTCTTTCCCCCTCTCCCCTGTGTCTCTTTTCCCCCCTCTCCCCCTGTCTCTTTCCCCCATCTCCCCCTGTCTCTTTCCCCCCTCGCCCCCATTTCTCTTTCCCCCTCTCCCTCCCCTGTGTCTCTTTCTCACCCTCTCCCTCTGTGTCTCTTTCCCCCCTATGTGTCTCTTTCCCCCTTCTGTGTCTCTTTCCCCCCTCTCCCTCTGTGTCTCTCCTTCTCTCTCTATGTCTCTCCCCCCTGTGTCTCTCCGCCTCCCTCTGTGTCTCTTCCCCCTCTCCCTCTATGCCTCTTACCCCCCTCTCCCTCTGTGTCTCTTCCCCCCTCTCGCTCTTTGTCTCTTCCCCCCTCTTCCTCTGTGTCTCTTCCCCCTCTCCCTTTGTGTCTCTCCCCCCTCTCCCTCTGTGTCTCTTCCTCCTCTCCCTCTGTGTCTCTTTACCCCCTCTCCCACTGTGTCTCTTTCCCCATCTTGCTCTGTGTCTCTTCCCTCTCTCCCTCTGTGTCTCTTCCCCCTCTCCCCCCTGTGTCCCTTCCCCTGTGTCTCGTTCCCCCCCTCTCTCTGTTTCTCTCCCCCGTGTCTCTCCCCCTCCTTTTGTGTCTCTTCCCCCCTTTCCCTCTGTGTCTCTTCCCCCTCTCCCTCTGTGTCTCTTCCCCCTCTCCCTCTGTGTCTCTTGCCCCCCTCTCCTTCTGTGTCTCTTCCCCCTTTCCCTCTGTGTCTCTTCCCCCTCCCTCTGTGTCTCTTTCCCCCTCTCAACCCCTGTGTCTCTTCCCCATGTTTATTTTCCCCCCTCTCCCCATGTCTCTTTCACCCCCTCTCCCCCTGTGTCTCTTCCCCCCCTCTCCCCTGTGTCTCTTTCCCCCCTCTCCCCCTGTCTCTTTCCCCCTTCTCCCGTTTCTCTTCCCCCTCTCCCTCCCATGCATCTATTTCCCCCTCCCCTGTGTCTTTCTCCCCCTCTCCCTCTGTGTCTCTTTCCCCCCTATGTGTCTCTTTCCCCCTCTGTGCCCCCTCTCCCTCTGTTTCTCTTCCCCCCCTCTCCCTCTGTGTCTGTCCCCCCTCTCTCTATGTCTCTCCCCCCTGTGTCTCTCCCCCCTCCCTCTGTGTCTCTTACACCTCTCCCTCTATGCCTCTTCCCCCCCTCTCCCTCTGTGTCTCTTCCCCCCTCTCCCTCTGTGTCTCTTCCCCCCTCCGTGTCTCTTCCCCTCCCTCCCTCTGTGTCTCTTCCCTCTCCTTATGTGCAATGTGCGGATCACGTCGCGCTCTGTGCATGCGTGGCTGACACCGCGCAATGCGCTGCTCGCAACGCCTATTCCGCATGCGTATGCGTGGCTGAGGCCGGGCAATGCGCATGTGTGTGATCCGATCGGATTGTTATCAAACTGCGATTCGTCACAAGCGTGACGACGAATCGCAGTTGGATAATTATAATATGTGATAGTAAACTACAAATAAACCATGAATAGTTGTAATTGTAAGTAATTAAAAATTACATTTATTAACAGAAAATCGTTGAATATACTAAATGCTGTCTGTCTCTCAGCTCTAGGCACCAAAGTTTTCTTGTTATCATTATCTAATTATCTCATTAGTGGATTGTTTCCTTCTGCAGGTGACCTCTTTGGTAATAATAGTGGCTGGCTATTCACTGACTGATACCTGAGAAGTCATCTTTAAAAGGAACCTATTAATGAGGGAGCCATTCATTAATAATGAGAGAATTGGATAATGAAAACAAGACCTCTCCGGAAGGAGAATCTCTTGAGCTGAGTGACAGCCTACACAACATTTTTTTTTTAATAATGTCCAATTGCAAATATTTATAATGTTATTGGTACTTTACAATCCTATAATAATTGGGACCCCTGCTTTATCCCTTGAAAGTGATTAGAAGTAAAACAGATTATTCTATACCTAGAATTTACCAGTTACTTGCCAGATTCCTCATTGGTAGTAGATCCACTGTATAATCATTCAGTTTTTGTAGAAACATTCTTTGGGGGGAAAGAGGTTGGTGGATACTTCATACTAAAAGAAAAAAATGGAAAAAGGTCATGGCCAAAAACACAATTTTTTTCTCACACAAGTGCTGCTGTGGAATAAATGCCTTATTTATCTCTGTCTGGTTTCTTGAGGCTGCCATCTTGGATTTGCTTTACATAGAAGATGTTCATAGTAATGAGAAGCATAGTAATAACAGGATAAAGTAAGCAGATGATTACTTTACAAATATTCACAGAAGATTAGATCACAAATACTGCTGGAAGGGTTATGTTTTGTATACACTATATATTCTGACATGTAAGACTTACTTTTTAGACTATAAAAAATAATTTATATTCCAAATATGTATTTCACTTTTTTTCAGAATTACATCCTATCAATTGAATTTATCTTATATTCTGTAAAATAAATTAAA
Source organism: Discoglossus pictus (assembly GCA_027410445.1). Classification (NCBI taxonomy): domain Eukaryota; kingdom Metazoa; phylum Chordata; class Amphibia; order Anura; family Alytidae; genus Discoglossus; species Discoglossus pictus. The sequence continues at coordinate 39,669,264 of CM050163.1, forward strand.
TACATCTTATATTCTGAAAATGAAGGTTCCAACCATGATTTTTGTAAAAATATATAAAGAAAAACACTGGGTAGTCAATAGGCTGGTCTGGATCCAAATACTACCTCCACTGCATTATTACATTTACTATAAATCTGTCCTAAAGTTTTCAAATTATTAATTATTATTTAAAATCATGAAACTGTTTGTTAAATACCAGCATATTCCTGGATATTCTTTACGATGTAAATTTCCTTCTTGTGCCTTTTTAATTTTCCTTAAATTAAAATATTTGTTTGTACCATATTTGTATGGTATTGATAGCCCTATTTATTGTGTGTGATCAGAGTTTCATATGGATCAAATTATAAAAAAACAATCAAATTATGGCAAGTGACAAATCTGGGATGTTCCTTGACAGTTGTATCTGGAATAGTTTTAATAAATAAACACATTACAGTATTTCAGTTTAAGAAAACAATTAAAAATAGCTTTCTGGGGAGGTACCACATCAATTGTTAAGACTACAACTAAACAAGCAATATAATTACAAATCTGCATGGCAAATTTATTTTCTTTTCAACTAGTTTAATCGAATATAATGCAAAACATGTCTCTGAACATGTAGCTTTGAAATTAACAAGACAAAATAATGGTTTTCTGCTTCTAATCGTAGAAAACCTTCATCTCACTGATTTTTTTTTATTTTGAAAAGAAGACTATGCTTCAGTGAATTCTTTTATACCAGTCATTGGACTGAAGAAATAGCATTGAGTAAAAAAGCCTCTGGAGCATCTGATGCATTGATATGGTCAATGGTCAATTCTGGAAGTGCTCACCAAAGGCCTCAAAGTGGAAGTTTGTTTTAATTGGTTGAAAATTAAAAAAACATTCATACCACACAAAATTGTAACCTTTGACCCCATATGTCAGTTTTGCCTGACACAAACCTTGTCTTTTATAGCAGAAATCATTGCCCCATTTAAATGGGAGCTCCTGAGGGACTCAGTAAAGCCTCCGTTTTAGTGGCAGGTGGCACTGTTGTGATTGGGTCAATACTCACACAATGTCAGTCCCAGCTATACTATCGTAGGATCCCTCAATTTACTTACACAAGAATTCACTCTGTTGTGCTGTGTTTATGTGAGTGAAGATCTCAAAAATCGAGATAATTTTCTGCAACCAGTAAAGGCTCCAGGTCCACACTAGGGGGGCTTACGAGGGCTCCATCATAGGCATAACATTATGCACAGAACTTGCTCATCGAATCAAACAAAGCTCTGTCCTTTAGCAAGAATAGATGCATTGCAATGGCTTCTATTAGTATTGTTTCTCTCCTTTTGATCAGTATTGTGTTCTCATTTGTTTCAGTCTTCTTTACATTGTTATTTATTTGTTTTAGAACTAAAGATTTGATTTTGCAAAGAAAGCGCAAAAAGGTAATATTTTAGAATAATAAAAACACTGTTATAATACTTTACAACTTACCTTAATTTCTGCTTCCATATATATAACTAATATAGAATAGCACAGTGCCGCTACCCTTTAATTATGGTGTCTCTATGTTTTGACTTTTAAAAATTCTTGACCTTAATCGTTTCCTTAGTGACACTCTTGGGGTTCAAAATCTATGGAATTTACATAGAGGTTCACTAAAAACTAGAATAAGACAAATCAGTATCGAAGCTTGTGAATGGAGGGTCCAAACAAAAACAATCTGGGAGCCTTCTATATTTATATATATATACTTTTATATAAATATTTAAAATACATATCTAAAAAAATATCTATCTATATATATAAAAATATATAAATATGTATATATATATATATATATATATATATATATATATATATATATATATATATATATACAGTAAACTCCCCGTTATTCGGCACCGACGGATAAGTGTAGTTGCCGGTTAATCAGGAGTCCCCGAAAAAAGGGTCTAAACGACCCTTAAACCCCCAAAAGCCTCATAATGCCTTTAAAAAGGCATTAGCACCTAAACTGGGCTATTACGTCCAGAAAAAATAATTAGAAAAAAAGTTAGTATTTTGTTTTGCAGTCTCGAACTGACGAATAGTGCCAGATAGTGCCGGTTATGCAGGATTAGCGGGAGTTTTTTGAAAATGAGGAATTGATGTCGTGCCGGTTGCTTGAGAGTCCCAGTTAGTTGAGTGCCGGATAACTGGGAGTTTATCGTATAAAAAATAAATATATACAGTAAAATACTGATTATCCGGCACCCAAGCAACCGGGACTCTCAAGCAACCGGCACCTGCCTCCAATCCCTGATTGACAAAAACTTTCACTAAATTGCCATTATCCGGCACAACTGCCATCCGTTTTTTTTTTTTTTTTTAAATGTCAACTATTTTTCTGTAGTTTTTATTTTAGCTTTAAATTACTTAGATTAGATAGCAGTAGCGGTTTCATAGATAGTTTAAGGGTTTTAAGGGGGTTTAGGATTGATTAGGCTTCATAAAACAGTGACTCTCAAGCAACCGGCAACTACACTTATCCGGCAATAGGCAGTACCCATGGATGCCGGATAATGGGGTGCTTACTGCATATATATATAGTAAATAAAAAGTACATCTGTGTTCACATTTGAACGTCTAAAGCAAGTTAAAAAACCTGCTTCCAGCCCAGAGTTCCGAGAAAAACAGTTATTACACTGCATTCTGGGAAGTTGAGCTGGGTCATGCAAATGTGCCCACAAATGCCTCGCTCTTCAATCCATAGCCATTATCAAACATGGCTTCCTTTAAGCTTATGCATGCTGTATTACACAGCTTTAATGCAAAGCCAAGGTTGGAATAAACACAAGCTGAGTATCCAATCCATGTACAGCTGTTTCAATCTTACTGGCTTTCATCAGCATGGAGCGGGATCTCAGCCTGTGTTGTGGAAATTATGAGTAGGTAGTTCACCACAACAATCATTTATAATATGGTGGGCAAAAGAGCGATAGAAGCCATAGAAGCCCTATGTATATATATATATATATATATATATATATATATATATATATATATACAGTATATATATATATATATATATACATGGAGGAGGTGTTTATGAGGGTCAGTAAAAAATCAACCAACAAACAAGAACTGATTTTTCTCCAGCCCTCTCAAGGCTCCTCAATAGACACTCTCCCACCCTATACTCATTACATGTGGGTAGGAGAAGCAGATCTGACTGAAACTACAATGCCAAAGTTCAAGTGTACATTTTAAAATCTACACTGAAATAGTTTACTTCAAATAATAATTGTATTGCTAAGCACTTATTAAATAAATTAAACCTTATTGCATGGCGTCTACTGTGGTCCATTGATGAAAATGAGAAGACTGTGATGTTGCAGATACAGGCACCGCGAAGCTTAGTAAACCTAACCCATTGAGACATTAGTCATTTTCTCACTCCTCTTTTGCATATTTTCTCTTCTAGTTTAAACTCAGTTATGTGACTCTTCTGATTGACAACGGCAAGCAGACAAAACATACTGATAATGCTGTGATAGCGTACACTTTGGAAAACCATTTGGAAATATTAGCAGCCACATTGAACCTTTCAGATGTAATAACTGCCGCCATGAATCACTGAAATCCATAAGAACAAGAAATAGGATGGGAGGCACTCACTGGTTTATTGAAATTCACTTGTGACTCTATGATAATTTTTTCACAAAGCGGCATAGAAACACCGTTAATCTTTTAATGCCATCTATTCACTACATGATACAAATAAGTCTCTACTCAAATGGAGCAGGGACAACTACAAGGATGTCATAGTAAAAAAAATCTAGTATCACCTTGGTAACCTTGGTAACGGGTATATACATGGCTCGTACTGATAAGGGCTATCTTTATGCTAAGATATCATTTGCCTAAAGGGCAAGAAAGAGTTACCATGCAGTCAATTATATAAAGTCAAAAGACTTGTGAGTAATGCAACTGAATTTGATATGAGGAAAAGAACAGACAACCATGTTTGAATTAAAGGTTTATTCCAAAGGTTACACAATAATGTCTGAAGAGAACACTATACCCATGAATACCTAGATGATACTCTTTATAAGCTTTAGCGCCAGTCCAAGGGTTCTCAGCACCTCCTTGACAAGTTCTGGACATGGCACCTACTCAATATTTAATATAGAATATTCTGTAAAACTCAAATAAACATACTAGTAGATATTGATAGTTTATGTGGTGTTAATTTTCTGGAAAAAAAATGATGCTGCCCCCCAACTAAATGCAATATTGAACATGTTCACAAAATAGATCCAAATTATAATAAAAAAAGGATAATAAAACTAAAAATTAAATTGACATGGCAAGTAAAATCTATTATATTTTGTTTAAAATGTATATTAAAATATTTAAGTATATAGAGAACCACATTCATATTCTTCCAACTTGGTGACCATTAAAGTTTTGTGTCTTAGGTGACAGCTGGTTTGTCTGTATGGCGAAGCCAACTTTGTCTACAGTACCCCATAACAGCATGATCACTCCTATACTGTATATGTCATATATTCATACATTTATTTCCTTAGAGCTGGCTGTTTTTAAGCTTAGGTGAGAAAGGCTACAAAATGCTTTGTATACACAGCCTCCATCATTATATTTAATAAAAATGCCACAAAGTTCTCTCTCTCTCTCTTTAGAGTAACTTAACTGTTGTGATACACAAGGCATATGATAATAATTACCTAAAATAAAATTGATATTCAACAGTGCTATCTCCTTCCTTACGCAGAAAACTGATAAAAAATAATTTATATGTCTTACAAAACTATAGAAATATACAGAAAATAAAAGTATAGAACTGTACAATATGCCTCTACCACTCCAAATATGTATATGTTATGCAGGTTTCAAGTAGGAGTTCAATTGGCCACAAATAAAACAGGAATAGCATCCATTATTTGTCAGGTGAGTGATACAACATGCTTTTACTTTTATAGAAATAGAAAATCAAAAAAAAAAAATTAAAGCTGGAGTCCAACCGCAATGTCAAAAGTAGGACAAAATCCCACCTATTGAAACTTAGCACTTCTGTCTCATTTCTCAAATAGTGAAGAGTTAAAGATAATCTATAACATTTATAAAATGATGATAACATTAAGAAAAGCAAATAAGATTTTGATATAGGACCCAATTTCTGCACCACATTTACTGATGAGGGGAGTGGTACAATATTCACATTTAATCTTTATAAAACTGTAAAAGCTTAAAAATATAATTCATGAGTTTTAAATTTACCAATCTTAACCTTATCCATACTATCACCTTTCTTGGCCTTTGGATGATCATTTTTTTCCCCACTTTTTTAAATCAGAGTAAGCCCTCATATTAGGAGTAATAGCAATTATGCAGTGGTGCCCAAACTTTTGAATGGTAAAATAAAATATTCCTACAACTTTTATATACATATATAAAAAAAAACAACTTAAAGATAATATATATATTTATACATATATATATATATACTGTATATATTTATATATATATATATATTTATATATATATATATATATATATATATGTACATGTACAGTATATACAGTAGACTCTCCGTTAACCAGACCTCAAGCAACCTGGAAAAAAATGGAATATTGTAGTTTAAATAAAAATTAACATTTTTAGGGCTCAACAAATGCCAGGAGCCAGGTTGTCATGCCACAAAATGCTTACACGCACCTAGCTGTCCTCCACTGTACATCTCTGCAATTCAGTTTTACCTGGAATCAGACAGACGTGAGTGACAGTGCAGTGTTGGTGTTATATTCCCCGGGTTCAGCACTGCATCATCCAGCCGAATGTACCTGTGTTTAAGTGAGGAGTGAAAGCTGCTGCTGCTAGAGCCCTCACTGACAAATCTACTTAACAGAGCAACCTATGTGCAGCTAATCTAGGCCTCTTTTATATGTAACTCTCAAGCAACCAGAAACTATATTTATCCGGCATCTACCAATTCCCTTGGGGTCTACTGTATATATATATATATATATATATATATATATATATATATATATATATATATATATATAGTTCAGCTGTACATTATGGAAGGCTAAAAATACCTATTACCCATAGGGATAATTGAGACCATTGCAATTCATGCAATTAAACCCCCCAAAATTCCTATTACCCAATACGGCAGGAAAAAAACAGTATCTCTTATGCTGCGGGGAAATGCTGAACCATAATCTACAACATCTATACAACTATGATAATTATAAAAAAGATATAAAACTAGTACTCCGAAATAAAAATACAAATTAGTACAACATTTTTAGACCAAAAAAAACTGCAACAGAAGCAAATGTAACCCTGCATTCACCTTTATTGGACTGCTTGTGAGATTTATAAAAATAGAATACCATAAAAATAAAAAAATCGAAAATTAAAATACAATTATTAAATCAGATAAAATACCTGCACTCCTCTCAAGACTACAGCAGATACAGATTTAACCCTGCAATCATCTTTATTGGACAGGGGAATGATAAAATGTAGCTATATGTTTAAAACACAAAAAAAAAAAATCATAAGGAATAAACAGCTTTATGGGAGAGTATTTGCTTTAATGCAAGTAGAAAAGACCTCTCCTATGCCTCTGAACGCACTCACATACGCATGCACTCACACATAAAACTACTGTATTTAATTCTACTCTGGCATGGAATAATAGAGTGCCTCTGTATCTATTACAGATGTAAAAAGATTTAGACTGCCACAGGTTTCAGTAGCACATTCAGAGCCCTTACAAAGCTGGGCATAATAGACTTTCCCTGCCATTATACATTCAGCAAGTGTAATAAATGACTCGGCCGCAGCATGCCATATACCACCCAACTCAGATAACAGCTGAAAGGAGAAAATTAAATTTTGCTTTTGTTGAAACATTATGATTTATGTATTTGTAATATAAGCTGTGGTTGGGCAAATGAAAAAAATAGGAGATTGCGGAATATACTTCAGGGTTACTGATTGTACCTCCGGCCACTTAAAGTGCTTCCATTGCTTCTATTCTTTATATGCTTTAATATGAAGAAATATCAATTCACATTAACCTTTTTATTCACGTACAGATGTATCAGTTTTCATTAAAAAATATAGGTTTGACCAGTTATCTTCAAGCAAGTGAAAAATAAGCTCCCTATCTAAAAAAAAGTGAAAAGTGCTGAAAAAAAAGATAAATGTAAGGAAGAAAATCTGTATGCCAGTTGTACTGTTTTAATCATTTTTTTAAGGTGGAGGGGGAAGAGGGGAGTTAAAATGAATTTCCTGCTAAGTCTATTGGTAGTGTATTCTTTCAGATACCCCATGACCACTATATCTAAATGAAGGAATGTAATTAACTTCTCTTATGTTACAAGCTGAGATACTGAGCACAATTGTCTCACCTTGTAATATATAATATTTCAATGCCTTCTGCTTAATGTTATAATAAGGACTCACAGTTAAAATGCTGTAAGATATAAATGAATTTACTTATTCATTCCAATACCATATTTCATCCTCCTCATACTCTTAACGGGCTCTTGACTCGGTGTACTAACTGATGGAGTACTTGGTTCTTCTTTAGCATTTAAAGGAATTCTTCTTAGTAATGTGTGTTTTTACAAACTATTAATTAGTGTCATTGATAAAAACAAGTTTAACATGATTTAAATATGCATGTGATGGCAAAGACCACCCATTTGGTTTTCTTTATGTTATGCAGCTTACAATATTAAGCCACAGCTGATGCGTCTTAATTATTTATTGGTTTGAAAAATATCCAGATGGATGCTTCTATTACCTAAAGGTGTTAAGATGCCTAAACTATTTATAACACATTTTTGTACAAATTATATTAATGGCTTACAGCTTGCAAAAACAAATCAAAATTGGAATAAAATGCCAATGTAAATTTTTCCTAATCGTTTCCACGTCTGTTAATTGGCTAAATGCACACCATTTATGTGTACACATTGGCTATGTGGCCCTCATGTGCCTTTTTATAGACTGACAGCAGGTCTCTTATCATTATTATCCTTTATTTGTAACGCACCAACATATTCCTCAGCGCTAACCTTCATCAACATACCCTCTAAACTAGAGATTGTTCTTTCTCAGATGCATACATTGTACATAATGGGCAACAAACAAGGTGCAACAATGCTAGAATAATTCATTTAACGTCAACTTCATGATGTTTATTTGCATATTGTTCGCCACCTTGTGCAAAGCCTTAATTATTACACACTTAATTGCTGCTTGAAAAGCTCCATATTAGTTTCATGTAATGGCATTTCTGTACATCAATTAATGTGCTACTGCAAGCTGATTAGATATTCAAATTAATTGTAAACTATCATAGAACATGCCTATAATTACAATGTGTAACAATAATGTGGGGGTAGTAATTACTAGATAATTGTATGTATCTAAACCTAATTATAGATGCATTAGTTGGGCAGTGCAAATTGTGAATGTAAAAAAATGTAGTGTACACTGGGACATTTTGACAAGAAAGGGTTCAGATTAGAAATATCCAACTTACATTTTAGTAATAAAAAATCTCCTTATTTGGTTTTGATAAAAATTGTAATGTTTAAGTTTGTTAAGGGAAATGTGATAAAGAAAATGGGATAGTGCATGTTCTATTTTGTTCTTATTTATTTATATATTTATTTAGTAAGAATATTGATATGGATTTTCATATTGGGTTAGATTGGATGACCATTGACCATGGCAATCGCAAATTGCCGCTTAAAATTATATATTAATCTTGTACCATTGTATATATTTATAGATGTCCATTTTATATTTTCTTTTAGACTAGCATACAGGCTTTATCTAGAACTACAGCTTTAAAAAAAACTTTACAATCTGTAATAGTACAAGTGGGAAAAGTTGGAGAGTTAGTGGAATTTAGAGAGCAGGGTGACATTTGCTTTGTTGCTAAAATGTTGTAACTGGTCAGATCCTAGATTAAGATCATGAGTGTGCCTGGTCATTAGAGTTGATCGATGGTGAAGCAAGAGTTAAAGTGTGATCAGGTTGGGCTTGGTAAGTTGGTAAATTCATTAAAACCCTTGCATGGAGGGCTGGGATGTGGGGCAAAACCTATACTGTAGAGGTTGTCAGGTATTGAGACCCTAATTTGAGATAATGTTTCTGTTATACTCCTCCATTACCTTACCAGTGAGTTAAGCGGAAGTGTAAGTAAGAACCCATGGGGCCTATCATGGATAGGCAGATAGACAGATCCTCCTTTATCTTACGAGTGAGTTAAGCGGAAGTGTATGTAAGAACCCATGGAGGCCTATTATGGATAGGCAGATAGGCAGATCCTCCTTATCTTACCAGTGAGTTAAGCAGAAGTGTAAGTAAGAACCCATGGGGCCTATCATGGATAGGCAGATAGGCAGATCCTCCTTATTTTACCAGTGAGTTAAGCAGAAGTGTAAGTAAGAACCCATGGGGGCTATCATGGATAGGCAGATAGGCAGATCCTCCTTATCTTACCAGTGAGTTAAGTGGAAGTGAGAACCCATGGAGGCCTATCATGGATAGGCAGATCTTCCTATATCTTACCAGTGAGTTAAGCGGAAGTATAAATAAGGACTCATGGGGTCACTGTTAAATTTGGTTTATTATCCTATTTACATTAAACCAATCGGAGCAGGAGCACAATATCTTGCAGCTCGGACATTCACAAAGCTTGCTGCCCCTCAGTACAGCGCAAGAGAAAATAGCCAAACTCTGTATTTTTAAGGTATTTTTTCTACACTATAGATTTTTAATTTCTCAAACAAAATAAAACAAAAACACTTTTTGTAATGTTTATAAAGTGATCTTTTAAAATCATACTAGAACATTTGTACTAAAGTGACCCTTTAACCTAGTGTACGGATTAAGGAAAATTATTTTTTTCATTAATGTATGTACAACTACTGTAAAATATAATTTAGGATATAAAAAGACCATGCACGTGTGACTAGTCATTCACAAAGCACAGTGTATAGAGGACAGGTGAGGTTGGTGATTGGGCTGATAAAGGGTTGTAGCACAATGGAGAGCTGTTGTGGGTCAAGTGCTTGCCGGTTTCTGCAGGTGATGGTGGTCAGGGTTTAGAAAGGGTAGTGAGAGGAAGGTGTGGTGAGGTTGAAAGTTAGGAGGTGGTGGTCAGATAGATGGAGTAGAAAGATAACTAGGTTAGAGGTGGTGCAGAGATTGGTGAAAATAAGGTCAAGGGAGTGTTCAGCATGGTGCGTTGAGGAATCTGTCCATTGTGGGAGGCTGATGGAAGAGGTAAGTGAAAGTAGTTTAGCAGCAGCCGAGGAGGTGGGAATGTCAATAGCAATGTTGAAATCGCCAAGGAGTGACGGAACAGAACATTGCGGGAGAGAAATTGAGGTAGCCAAGTGGCAAAATGACCTAGAAATAGAGAGGGTGCTCCAGTTGGGCGGTAGATCGCAGCAACACAAATATATAAAGGTGAGAAGATGAGAATAGGGTGAACTTCAAAAAATTAGAATTTTAAATTGAACAAGGGGTATGAAAAGAAATGTGCAACAAGAGGAAAGTAGTATGTCCACACCACCATCTTGTTTGTTTCCAGGTCAAGGTGTGTGACTAAAGTGTAGGCCACCATGTGATAGTGCTGCAGGGGAGGAAGTCTGATGGAGAGGGCCAGGTTTGAGTGATAGCCAGTTGAATGAGGGAGTTGGAAATTAATAGATCATGAATGAAAGTAAGTTTATTGCATACAGTATACACCTTTAATTCCAGAGGACGCAGGAGAAGGGCAAGGTGGATGGTTTGTGACAGGAGATGGTTATTAAATTATGCACGTATGGGGTGTTTGCTACCCTTGGGCCGGAGTGTTGCTGATAGCAGGAGGAAATGAATGAGGGGCCATGGTTAGGAGGTATACCTCCTGTAGTTAGCAGAAGAAGGAGGAAGAAAGAGGCACGATGGAAGTGGGATTTACAGAAGTTTTTTTTGTTTATGAGCATTAGACGAGGGAGGAGGAAGGAAAGGAGCCCATGGGAGCATAAAAGAGCAGAGGAGAGAAGTGAAGGAGAAAAGTTGGAAAGATGGTGTGGAGAAGTTGTGGGGAATTTCCTGAGAAAAAGGCAGGAGGTTTTAAAGAGATATATAAGTGAGCTGGGTTATGGATGCATCTGATAGAGGAGAATTAGTAGTGTAGGAAAACATTTTTTACATGTAAATATCCAAAAATAAACATTAATTAGCTTACCTTGAAGTTAGCAAAATTTCCTTTTTTTTGTCATTTGCTTGATTTGATCGTGTACACCCTTAGAAAATCCACCTGAATTAGCATAACATTAAAATTCAGAATCTGGCTGATACACTGTATCATTCTTCTCCTCTTCTGGCATGCTCAGTGCAAGAACTGCAACAGTTACTTCCTGTGCTCTGTACCAGAAAGGTCAAAATATGTACCCTGCTATATTTTCTGTGTGTACCCAGTTTATGTAAGCGTCCTGTGGGTGTGAACAGCTGGATTTGACTTTTGTGCAAATAAGGAAGAAGAGAGCATGAGGAAACATTACGAGACACTGTATAATGTAAGGGGAATAATTAGGAATAGTAAACAGGAGTTGCTAATTGATCTGGTAAATGTAATTTGTAAGTCAATTAAAAGTAAAATTGGGGCTGGTGGTAGAAGGGAGGGGAGGGAGGGGATTGCTTAGATTGTTATTTTGCTGTGAAGATCTGGTCTCCTGCCTCTGCAGTAAGGCAAAGTTGTGTCAGTTAGAAAATAGACATTGATACATGTATGAATAATGTTGCCCAAATGTAATCTCCACTGAAGTATATAATACATTATCAACAATATCCTCGAAGCATAACATACTTTACATTGTGATTTCTGCTTAAAGGTTCACTATAATGCCATATCCAGAGGAGTTTATTTATCCATTGGTTACTCAGAAAAAACATGTTCAGTTATTTCAAAAAACAATAATGAATCTTAAACTTACTTCCAAAGATTAGTTTGAGAATTCAGTGGTTATTTCAATTGCCATTGGGTAATTTGTTGATGGTGGTTCTGCTAATAAAAACAGCAAGGGGCAGACTAACATATACTGTATATCTCAAAATTACAATCCACAATAATATTACCTAGATAATATATGAGGACACTTAACTGTAAATTCCCAATTTGTCCATCAGATAGAAATTTCTCCAGATGTCATGGGTATAATTCAGAAAGTCTCAGGACTCCACCAATAATTTTTGCTTCTGTTTTATTTATTGGAGTTTTTGGACCACTTAATCATATTGGGCACCTAACAAAAATTTGAAAAAATAAATTTGGGAGAGCTTCCCAAAAACTTCCATAAGGTAGTGTATTGGTATTACACTGGCAAGATAAAAACATATACACCGTATTCCATTATAATATTCCACAGGATATTCTGGAAGTCCAGTAGATTGAAGTCTTCTAAGAGCCAATAACTTTAATCTTCCCACCAATAACTTGTGCAAATAAAGCACTCACTGACTACAATTTACAAAAGCATGATATATACTGCAGAAATATGTCTAATTTTAAAGTATCATAACAATAATTGTTCTAAAATACTACACTATGGAAGTTTTTGGGATGCTCATCCAACTTTCTTTTCTTATTTTCCAATGGTGGTTCTACCTGTTTCCCAGCGAGAGATTTTTGCCAAAGGAAACCACATAAACAATTGAATTTTCCTGCCACTGTAACTCAGAAAGTCTCCAGCCAATGAACAGCATTGTGTTATTATTGTGCCTGACAATTTAGCATTAACTGTGAGCCAAAGCCACCTCCCACATTGACCGTAAATTGGACGGAAATCAGAAGTAGTCGGGTTTGATTTGTTAAAGTAATTTTAATATTGCTTTTGAAATCACTGAATTTGAATGAATTTAATGCTTAATTAAAACATCTACATCTAGTTGTTAGGACAATACAGTGGTCCTTTAGTTAATTTGAACAAAATATCAACATTATTCATGGTATACAGGTGCCTAAGGCTGCCAGCCTGCAAGGGGCATCATATATTTGCACCAATTTTTATAAAAGGAGACTTGAAATATTCATATACTTCATAATACATATGTGGAAGGAGACACATATGTATTATACTTGAAAAGTGTTAACCTAAGTGCTCCTCAGATGTAAATCCAGCCCTGCCAATCAATTCATAAGGCTGTTGCATAAGTCTGTACATGTAGAAATGCATACACAAATAACCATAAAATAATTAATTCAAGGGTAACATTTCTTTGCAATTTTAAAACCATTTTGGTCATTGTTTTACTATGTCCTTAAAAAAGTTCAATGTGCATATTGCATTCAGAGAACTTTTAATTACTTTATGTTTTTTACTTTGTCATGGTTAAATTCAGCTCCCATTTTTTCAGTATTAAAATATATGCTTTTCTTTTCTATTTTAGACTTCTTTGTCCAATATTAATTAAAAATCAATTAACAATCTATTAACGTGTTTTAGCTCATCGTAACTAAGGGAAGCTTTGAACAGGAAGTTAACAAGTCGTTAATTGTCTGTCTCTGATTTTACTGAGAACATTTTCCAGTGTGATATAAGCAATTCAATACTGCTGTATTTCACACTAATAGGGGTGTAATAACATGGATTGTGTTACCAATAGGTGATCAAAAGTATTGATGAAGCAACAAAACTAAATCAGCATTTGTCTATGAATTATATAGCTCATTAAGCAGACACAATTATGCTATTTAAGCATTTAACTAGTTTAAATCAGGTATTTGATGGCGATTTTTAGTTCCGGAGTTGAGAGAAGATTCATTGATAATTTGTTTTTGGCGTCCGAATGATTGGACAGGAGATTGGTTGGAGAGGAGGATCTAGACAACACTTCTAATACCTGTTAAATAAAATTAGATTTTAAATTTTAAATTAAAGGACTACAATAGGATATCATTTGTTTATTTACTGATTAGCAATAAAATCAATATTTGTAGGGGAAAAGAAATCAATGTAGCTTTTAAAACTGAGATTCCAGTTCAGCAAATATGCTCCTCACCAATTCCTATCAAGTATCTAGGGAAGAAAAAAATGGTGATCTGCCCATAGGGACTGTAATCCTTATTTGTTGTCTTCATAACATTCTTGTACTTCTTTCTTGCACTGGCTATTGCAGGCAAAAAAAATAGGACAGCTCTGGACAGATGCCCTTTCACCTTCTAGACACCTATTATGGGTGGAAAGGGGCTTTTACATTTCTGGAGGAGCAGGGCTTGTAGTTATAGTTGCCTGCTGCCAAGCATGTGTAGGGAAGGAGTAGATGTCAAATTAAAACATATAACATTATATAACAAATACCTTTCCTTCTCCTATCTTCCACCACCCCTCCCTCCACTGATAGTTAAGATAAGGACCACTCCCAGACTCAAACTTTCTGAATTGCTAAATCCAGACATATTATTGTACACATAATCAAAGTGCTAAAATATACAGTTTTTCTCTAAAAATATATTTTGCTCATTCATCTGTTAATATTCACAAACTTGCAGTTTTTTAACTATATTGATATTTTAATATGGATGAAACATTACATTCTTATAATATATCACTAAGAAATATACTTGTCTCAAATAAATATTTTCTGTTTTGCATTAGTTTTGGACTTTATGTTTTTAGATAGAACCCCAAAAGCAATTTGTAATTATGTGATTTCTTAACAATCTAGTCTCCAAATATACATGTTGTTATGTATCATCCACACCATCAAGTTTCTTTTTTTGTATGGGAAATATATCTGTAAATATACATATGAAACTGATTATACAGTTGATGCTTTCTTATTTGTTTTTAAATAGAAAGACAGAACATAATGGACACCAGTAAGATGCAAATGGCGGTTGTAAAGGCATCAGCCATATGCTTTCTTTGTAGCAGTCTTCCACTAATAAAAGGTGGCATGTGTCCCTCTCCATTCACATGATTGCTAGTAAATAATCATCAATTTACCCATAGTGGCGCCAAATTCCTGCCAACAAATTGCTTCTTCAAAGATTTCCTTTTCCCCTACAAGCAGCCCCCTAAGTGTGCTGAAATTACATCTTATTCTTCTTCTTGAATGTGCTCTCACAGTGGAGCCAAATAAAAGAATCTATTTGCATAAGGATAATGCATCAGGGCGCATATAAAAACTTCTACTGAATAGTTAACCAGAACATGATTAAATGGAGATATACTAGTGAGAGTAAAATAGGAAAATATACCTTATCTCTTGATACAAGTATAAATGACACCAAATTAAATCCTGAAAATCTATTTTCATACATTTATTCATAATAGCAGATGTTAAACCTTTCATACAATATTAGATTTTCACTATCAATTTCCTTTTCTGATGCTATAAATTTGTTTAAATATTGTATCTCTAGTACAATATCTCTGAGAAATGTTGCATTAATATAGGATGACAAAAAAGTGCCAGACGGTGCTTTTAATTTTTAATTTATTTGAACTGAGTAATTCCAGTGGTTTATCTATTTTTATAATGTTTGGATTGCCATTAATCACTTGATTGTATTAGTGATATGGTCACTAATCCTAACTTGAGTGTTAAATCCAGCACCAAAAATGAATGCCGTGAATGGCTGCTATAGATAGTTTACGTAGAATAATTTTATTGTAATGAAGTCAGTTACTACACTAACACTCCATTTGCCTTCTTACTTTATTGTTGTAGTCTGTGCAATTGCACATTCACTGTGTCGGTAGCATATAGTAATTTTCAATGCACCGGCATAACTATAATACATTTTTATCATACAGTAGTACTACATATATCGATCATGGTTCTCGACGTGGACAACAAATTAGTAGCAGAACAAGAAGTACCAACCAAATAATGGATTGGGAAGCGCTAATTTGACTGAGGTCACTATACATCGTTACATAGTAATTGAGGTTGAAAAAAATACATTCAGTCCATCAAGTTCAACCTTTCAAGATCTCATCTGATCTTCAACATGCAGATTAGTTGTTAATTAATTGATCCAGAGGAAGGCAAACAGAAAAAAAAAAACAAGTGAAAATTAGCCAATCGTCTCAAAGGAAAAAAAAAATGAATTCCTTCCTGACTCCAGATACTGGAGGTTGGACACAAAGGAGGGAGAGGAGGGGAAAGGAACAGGTGCACAAGGGGGGGGGGGGAGGAACAGATGCACGGGGGGAGGAACAGATGCACAAGGAAAGGAGAGGGGGAAATCCTCCCTTGTGTCTCATTTCTCCCTCCTCTCTCCCCCTTGTGTCAAATTTCCCTTCCTCTCCCTCACTTGTGTCTCAATTCCCCCTTCTCTCCCTCCCTTGTGTCTCAATTCCCCCTTCTCTCCCTCCCTTGTGTCTCAATTCCCCCACCCCTCCCTCCCTTGTGTCTCCTTTCCCCCTCCTCTCCCTCCCTTGTGTCTGTTTTCTCCCTCCTCTCTCTCCCTTGTGTCAAATTTCCCCTCTTCTCCCTCACTTGTGTCTCAATTCCACCGTCTCTCCCTCCCTTGTGTCTCCTTTCCCCCTCCTCTCCCTCCCTTGTGTCTCATTTCCCCTCCTCTCCCTCACTTGTGTCTCAATTCCCCCTTCTCTCCCTCCCTTGTGTCTCATTTCCCCCTCCTCTCTCTCCCTTGTGTCTCATTTCCCCCTCTTCTCTCCCTTGTGTCTCATTTCCCCCTCCTCTCTCTCCCTTGTGTCTCATTTCCCCCCTCCTCTCCCTCCCTTATGTCTCTTCCCCCTCCTCTCCCTCCCTTGGGTCTCCTTTCCACCCTCCTTCTCCTTCCCTTTTGTCTCTCCCCCCTCCTCTCCCTACCTTGTGTCTCATTTCCCCCTTCTCTCCCTCCCTTGTGTCTCCTTCCCCCTCCTCTCCCTCTATTGTGTCTCCTCTACCTGCTTTCTCTCCCTTGTGTCTAATGTCCCCACCTCCCCTTCCCTTGTGTCTCATTTCCCCCTCCTCTCTCTCCCTTGTGTCTCATTTCCCCCCTTCTCTCCCTTGTGTCTCATTTCCCCCTCCTCTCTCTCTTGTGTCTCATTTACTCCTCCTCACTCTTCCTTGTGTCTCATTTCCCCCCTCCTCTCCCTCCCTCATGTCTCATTTCCCCCTTCTCTCCCTCCCTTGTGTCTCCTTTCCCCCTCCTCTCCCTCCCTTGTGTCTCCTTTACCTCTCCTCTCCCTACCTTGTGCACCTGTTCCTTTTCCCCTCCCTTGTGCACCTGTTCCTTTCCCCTCCTCTCCCTCCCTTGTGTCTCTTTTCCCCCTCAACTCCCTTGTGTCTCATTTCCTCCTCCTCTCTCTCCCTTGTGTCTCATTTCCCCCTCTTCTCTCCCTTGTGTCTCATTTCTCCCTCCTCTCTCTCCCTTGTGTCTCATTTCCCCTCCTCTCCCTTCCTTGTGTCTCATTGCACCCTTCTCTCCCTCCCTTGTGTCTCCTTTCCCCCTCCTCTCCCTCCCTTGTGTCACCTTCCCCCTCCTCTCCCTCCTTTGTGTCTAATTTCCCCACCTCTCCCTCCCTTGTGTCTCATTTTCCCCATCTCCATCACTTGTGTCTCATTTCCCCCTCCTCTCCCTCCCTTGTGTCTCATTTCCACCTCCTCTCTCTCCCTTGTGGCTAATTTCCCCCGTCCTCTCCGTTGTGTCTAATTTCTCCCTCCTCTCTCTCCCTTGTGTCTCATTTCCCCCTCCTCTCCCTTCCTGGCATCTCCTTTCCCCCTCCCTTGTACACCTTTTCCTTTCCCCTCCTCTCCCTCCCTTGTGTCTCTTCCCCCCTCCTCTCCATCCATTGTGTCTCCTTTTCCCCCTCCTCCCCCTCGCTTGTGTCTCTTTTCCACCTCCTCTCCCCCTTGTGTCTCTTTCCCCCCCTCCTCTCTCCCTTGTGTCTCATTTCCCCCCTCCTCTCCCTTCCTTGTGGTCATTGCCCCTTCTCTCCCTCCCTTGTGTCTCCTTTCCCCCTCCTCTCCCTCCCTTGTGTCACCTCCCATCTCCTCTCCCTCCTTTGTGTCTAATTTCCCCTCCTCTCCCTCGCTTGTGTCTCTTTTCCCCCTCCTTTCCCTCCCTTGTGTCTCATGTCCCCCTCCTCTCTCTCCCTTGTGTCTCATTTCCTCCTCTTATCTCTTCCTTGTGTCTCATTTCCCCCTCCTATCTCTCCCTTGTGTCTCATTTCCCCCTCCTCTCTCCCTTGTGTCTCATGCCCCCCTCCTTTCCCTCCCTTGTGTCTCATTTCCCCCTCCTCTCCCTCCTTTGTGTCTCCTTTCCCCCTCCCTTATATACCTTTTCCTTTCCCCCTCCTCTCCCTCCCTTGTGTCTCTTCCCCCTCCTCTCCGTCCATTGTCATTGTGTCTCCTTTCCCCCTCCTCTCCCTCGCTTGTGTCTCTTTTCAACCTCCTCCCCCCTTGTGTCTCTTTCCCCCCTCCTCTCCCTCCTTTGTGTCTCCTTTCCCCCTCCTCTCCCTTCCTTGTGTCTCTTTTCCCCCTCTCCCTCCCCTGTATCTCATTTACCCCTCCTATTTATTACTGTACTTTGTTTGCCAGTCACCAATTTTTATGTCAATAGAAGCTCCAAATTTAAATAATTTTTACTGTGAAGATGAATAGTGAATTCAGCCATGAATAGCAACTATCAAACCGTAATAAGAAAATCCATGGCATTTCGTCCATGTCACAGAGAATATACAGTTGGAAAAAATGTTCTGATTATTGGAACAATCCAATGTTTCAGATGACAATGTAGGATAGTTGTTAGGAAAAAAATGTGATAAGAACTCCACCCATGTTTTATTACATAGTTACATAGTAATTGTGTTTGAAAAAAGGCTTTCAGTCCATCAAGTTCATCCTTTTAAGATCTCCTCTGATCTGCAATTTGTGGATTAGTTGTTAATTAATTAGTTGTTAATTAATTGATCCAGAGGAAGGTAAACAGAAAAAAAAACTAAGCTAATCGTCTCAAAGGGGAAAAAATAATTAATTACTTCCTGACCCCAGATATTGGTGATCAGTTTCCTCTCTGGACCAATAAATACTCCCTTCTCTAATTATCCAGGATAACCAGGATAACCAGTACTCCCAAATCCCTTTCAATATCTGAGTTGCCGTGATCCAGGTTCCTACTAACCTCCTCATAGAAACTAATTCGATTTGTTTGACATGACCTATCCCTCATAAATCCATGCTGACTCCTATTTATAATCGTGTTCAAATAGACATATTATTGTTTATTAACCCTTATTAACCCTTCTAAAAGCTTTCCCACTACAGAAGTGAGGCTCACTGGTCTATAATTCCCTGTATTTCCTCTTGCTCCCTTCTTAAATATAGGTATTACCTCTACTTTACTCCAGTCATCTAGTAGAGACCCTGTGTTGAGTGAATCTTGAAAAATTAAATATAATTGTTTGGCTGTTACAGAACCCAGTTCCCTCAGTATCTTTGGATGTATTCCATCAGGACCTGGGGCTTTATTAACATTAATTTTTTTCAACCCCTTTTGGATTTCTTCCTGCGTTAACCATTATTTGGCAAAGGTAGTGTAGTCCCATTATGTTGCAGTGTCCCAACCACTGGTAACTCCCTTGTGTATATTGAAGAAAAGAACCTATTTAGCTCATCTGCCTTTTCCTGGTCACTAATTTTCAGATGGCCTGTGTCACATTGTAATGTTCCTATAGCTTCCTTCCTTAATATACTTAAAAATATTTTAAGGTTAGTCTTACTCTCTTTTAATCTTTCATTTTCTATTTTAGCCAGTCTAATAGCCCTTTTGCAAGCCTTGTTGATTTCCTTGTACTCCCGTAAAGCAGTCTCTGTCCACTCTTGTTTGTATAATTTAAGTGCCTGTTTCTTACTCTGTATCTTGATCTTTAAATCATTGTTAAGCCACATTGGATGTGATTTACTCCTTTTACTTTTATACTCACACAGTATATGCCGATGTGTATGTATATTTAGTAAGGATTTAAATGTTGTCCATTTACGTTCAGTATTTTTACCTATCAGTTCTCTGTCTCAGTCTATATGTTGTATTGTAGCCCTTAGAGTTTTTGTTGTCCCCTTACAGTTTTGTTTTTTTAATTAAATCTCAAATGAGACTGTGTTGTGATCACTGTTTTCCAAAGGTTGCCCTATTCCAACATTTGATACTATATCAATATTATTTGTGATGAGTAAATCTAAGATAGCTTCATTTATAGTATATGTATTATCTGGACCAGATAATGATCCCTGAGTGTACTCAAGAACCTGCTCCCCTTAGCTGAGCTGCTGGTCTCATTTATCCAGTTTATTTCAGGGTAATTAAAATCTCCCATTATTAGAACTTGCCCATGATTAGCTGCATTTCCAATCTGTAACAATAACTGTATTTCCTCACTTTCAGCTATATTTGGGGGTTTATAGCATACCCCTACTAATATTCTTTTGGAATTTGCTCCTCCGCTGTTTAACTCTACCCACAAACATTCAATATCACCACAAAATACCAGTATAAATATTTTCTCTGACTATAGGCTTAAATTCAGGCTTAACATACAGACAAATCCCTCCTCCTCTTTTACCATTGCCCCTATCTTTCCTAAATAGGTTATAACCATCCAGATTAACAGTCTAGTCATGAGATCCCACCACGTTTTGGCCTATTAAATCCCATTTTTCTGTAATTGCTAATAATTCTAGCTCTCCCATTTTTCCTGGCAAGCTTCTGGCATTAGCAAGCATACACCTTATGTTATGAGTCTCTAGTTCTGAAGTGCCTGCCACTCTACTTGAGTTACTTAGTAATACCTCCCTATTGACTATACTAACCAACATCTCCTCCCTCATTAATAGTTAATCCATCCCCTATCCCCACTACACTTCCTACCCCATTACTTATATCTAGTCCCTCCCCCCCAACTACTAGTTTAAAAACTCCCCCAGCTGTCCCCTAACACACATACTCCCTCATTATTAAGGTGCAATCCATCCCTGTTGTAGAGATTGTACCCAAGTGAGAAGTCAGCCCAGTGCACCACATTTTTAGCCACGCATTAACCTCCCTAAGCTCCTATATCATACACCCCAAAAATGCTCAGTTGGAGAAGACTTTACTGTGGCATACAAATGTAACGGGAAACTGTATAGTCTGCAAAAGGGATGCAAATCCTCATCAAAGAAGACAATGGATCAAAAACCTGTCCTAAAGGACAGATTGGGCTAAATATAGAAACCAGGGTAAATATTATCCTAACAATGGTGTCATGGAAAATAGATTTTGATTATTAATAAATTTTCATGCAATCTTAAAAGACCACTGTACTTTAAAAATAATAGCTGATAAAAGTACTTGCATAAGTATACTTGATCCCCAGTGATTAAACCTCTGTAAAGCTCTTCCTTTCATAGGCTTCTGTCTGGTGTCTGATTGGTGTAGATCTGAGGTCTGATCTACACCAGTCAGACACCAGAACACACAGCAGGAAGTCTGCTACAGCTGCCCACCCCTAATTATGCAAAAGAGGTGGTGCTAAGCAACACAGCACATCAGGCAGAAATCTATAAAACTAAGAGTTTTAAAGTATGACTAATAGCATTACAAAGTTTAAACATTATAAAACTTAACAGCCATTATTTTTGCAGTATAGTGCTCCTTTAATGCACTTTGTATTTGTGTTTCATTAACATTAATCATGTCTACAATAATATATAGGACAATTTAAAGGATGAGCTCATGTATGTTGAGATTACACAGAACTATTTTTTGTTTTATTTCAATGTCTCAGTAATGTTTAAAATGGAAATTGAAAATTAATTATTAACTTTTTTGCCCCATTCATATTTGCCAAATTAACAAGAACAAAGCAGTATCTGGTAATTAAAGTCATTTGTTTTATCCTATACGCTTTTTAGGATCTTGACATAATAGGGAAAACACAATACATACAGCGTTTCATTTATTATCTTTTATAATCAATTGTTCATAAAGGGGTTGGGCAAACCCTTTTCCCTTATCTGATTTGTATCTTAGAAGGACCCTGAATGCAGAGAACATCTCAATTCAGATATATTGAAAGGCTGCTGCAAAGATGTAGAATGCACAGTAGGATCACTTTCCCAGGCATATGCAAATAAACCTGTGGTAGCTCTCAATAAAGAAAAATTACATATCAAACTTAAAGAGCCATTGTAATAATTCTGAGTAGATTTATATGAATTACTTATGCATTTGTATGTAATGAAATGTCTATGCAAGGCAAGTAAAATAACGATTTAGGTAAGAAAGTTACTTTTTTAAATTAGTGTGGGACCCTCCATCTGAGGCATTTCAGTGAGAGTGGCCCTGAGTGAGAGTGGCCCTGAGTGGGAGTGACCCTGAGTGGGAGTGGCCCTGAGTGGGAGTGGCAGGCCCTGAGTGGGAGTGGCCCTGAGTGAGAGTGGCCCTGAGTGGAAGTGGCCCTGAGTGGGAATGGCCCTGTTTTAAAAAGATTTTTAAATATTTTGTTTATGAAGCTGTCCTATGGTTTGCTAAACTAAATGTAAAACTTAAATTCTGAATAGGCACAAACATAGATTTTTTTTAAATATAGTGTTTGTAAAATATATATGTATAGTGACTTTCAGGAAGCTCTATAATTCTATATACTGTAAGAGGTGTAGTAGTTGGTGTATTTTACACATAAGTTTGACACAGATTGGCCTTTTGTAGGGCCAATCTAAAATGTTTCAGAATACAAGAAGAGAGATATTAGCTGTAAAGTAAATACAATTAAATTAGCATAGTGATAGGAAAAGAACCCTAAGGAGGGGATACTGAGCAGAGTACACCATCTATAGCCCGCTGGGAGGAAAACTCACACATCATCCCAGTGGACAAGTCTAGGTGGCACTCTGCCTGGATACGGAAGCGCACTAGTTCCCGGAAAACATGGCCTCGCATGACAGAGTAACCTCCTCAGCCAAACACTGCTTCCTGGACTGATATATAGCCAGCTTGGCTAATTCCGGGAGCAGGTTGATGAGGAGGCCACTGCCCGTTGTCCAGGGACACTGGGCGCTCAATAATAAAAATGGTGCAACTAAAATAAATATGAAACACAGACCCTCCCTTGCCACAGAATGGACAAGTCTGTGAAATTAGCCAAGTACTCTCTCATGCTCAGTGCACCATTGAGCACTTTCCAACTCAAGTTCCCGGTGGATTGTGAAACCAAAGAGGAATACAGTTCTCTCCACTGGGGCCTATTGCCCTCGTCAGCTCATAAGACCCGCCTCCAGATGTATCAGGGTGGGTCACGAGGGCAAGGAAGTGGCTGTGGGAGTACACTAGGTCAAAAGAATGGGGCTACAATATGTGAACCTTGAAGACCTGCCTGCAAATTATGTTCACAAAAAGAATATTTTGAAACTCCATACCACGTCCCTGTCACCCACTTTATGACATAACTTGGGGTGGGGAGATATATCTCAGCTAGAAGCTCTCACATTATAAATACATAACTGATTAACACACATCTACTTGCAAAATCCTTAACATAGTCCTTTAATATATTATACATGTATTTCTTTTTAAGCTCTCTGCAAATATTTTCCAATATTATAGTTCATTGGATAAGAATGCAATTTACACCACATCCCTTTCTCCTTACTGGCCCAGAAGTAGACACCTTGCAACATGTTATGCAGCCCAGCTCTCCACCAATGTACCATGGATCTCTCCATGGTACTCTAGAGGCATTAATATTTATTTTTCTAATTAAAAACTATCTGTATTAATGTTTTTCCCTGATTAAAAATGCTCTTGGTAAGACATTTTTAAAACATATTTTGTTATCATTGGTGCAGTGGTCCTTTAAGCCTGCTGGTTTTGTGTTTGTTCCAGGTTATTTATTGCATTTATATTGCAGGAAATGTATTTTTAAAGCCCTAAGCTGTTACGCTGTCATTTTGTCTGTTTATTGACAGGTGATTGGCTTTGATCTGTGACAGCAACTTGTTGAGTCAAATATCATAATCCCCCTTGTTATAGTGTGTCCTTGCTGAGTATACAATAGAGGGAGCATGTCTTATACACAGCAACAAACAGGTCACTGCAAACCAAGCCTCCTGGTATTTCATGAGCTAATGTGTCTCTTGTTATGCTAATTGCTCCTATTCATCCACTTGCTAGGTTTGGAAAGTACGAGGAACTAATTAGAAACAATTTAGTGCATTGTTTTATGACAAAGATACTGCTCTTTAGCAGTCTCCTTTCAGTTCTGGAAATACTTGTAATTCAGTGCTTTATAATGCAGATTTTGCTTAATTGAAGGGGCCAAGGGCCATTTATTAAGCAATGGAATTTCTATAATATAACCAGGAGCGCCATAAGACAAATGCTAACATTGCACCTCCTAGAACATATAAGTCTACATGCCTGCCATAATTATGTACAGTACCTGAGAATAAAACTAAATATAGTGTTACTTCTAAAATTAGTAAACTGTTGTATTCCAGCAGAAATAGAAAATTACACATCATGATTGATGAGAAGGGCTATGAATTTCCTGAGTTAGTTTACTGAGGCCCTCATTCAATTGCAATTTGGCCAATTGAATAGGGCTCTAAATAAGCACATAACACATTTTTTTACAGAAGTTTTTAGTTAGTAAACATCTATCCAAAAGCAAGGTTTTCACTAACTAAAAACTTCTTTAAAAAAGATATGCTATGTGCTTATTTAGAGCCTTATTCAATTGGCCAAATCACAATTGAATGAGGCCCTGAGTCTTTGAATTGTTTGTGTTGTTCAGCTGTGTCCAATTCTCCATGACCTCATGGACTGTAACACACCATGTTGATCCACTGGGTATTCATGGCTGAGATACTGGAGTGGGTTGCCAGTTCCTTCTCAAGTGGGCCACAGGATACAGCTCCTGGCATTCCTAGGTGGTCCGCCATACAGGTACTGACCAGGTCCAACGCCACTTGGCTTCAGGGTGGTGTGACCTCTTGGTTCCCTGACTGGAATCGAACCCAGGTTGCAGCAGTGATAACACCAAATCCTAACCACTGGACTACCCTGTCTTTGAATTAGTATGTTTTCATGAAGTTTAAACACAAAATAATGTATCACTGTTCTCTTCCTCCCATTCTTTCTGCCACTGTTGTATTTGTTTATTATACTTACTTGGACATTAAAGGGTCACTGTAGTCCCAAAATATGCTGTAATTGTCACAACCTACAATGATGATGGAGTATAGAGGATCCTAGTCCTCTTATCTCCTGTAGGTTTTAGACCTAAGGTTTGGGTGACTCAGACCAATGAACCTTCTTTGCGGATGCAAGAGCATAAGTCCCAGCTTAAGGTAGTGTGCCTGGGAAAACCTTGGTAGGGAGTCAGAAACGATCTCCTCTGCCAGCATATGCCCTTGGGTCAATAATACACCTGCACACAAAGTCTTGATGAAAATTATGAACCACTTTATTTGGAACACAACATCTTTTAAACAGGCATACAAAATCACCAGGAGGGCTATCTTTAGTCAGCCCCTAACTGCCTCTGGCCAATCAGGCAGGGAACCATGAGACTCCTCCCGGGTCCGCCCACTAGGTGTGGCTACCTAATTCAGTTGCTGCCTGGCTCTCAAGGGAGAAACATCTCCCTGTCCTCTGGACTTTGCCCTGATTCTCTGAGTGAGAATACCTGTAGACCCCCTGGGGTTATGGTGCCTCAATGTCTGTATAGACTCCTTTGTTCTGGCCTTGCTATCACTTCAAGTGATTACTTTAGGTGATAGCTGGAAGGCAGATGGGTGATCAACTCAGGTTACATATGCAGTCAATATGGATGACTGCACACAACATGGCTCCAACATTCCAATACAATATATTTACAGATACAACACACAATGTTTCACACACATACAACCAACACATCCCACCAGCTCCCTCACATGACACCCATTACAATGCGCCTAAACATGGAAGGGATGGGGATATGCTAAGGGGTAAACTTATAATACTTTATCCCCTAGACCACAAAATAACAATATAACCATAACAAGTGGGCCCCAAACCTTTTGTTCCTCCCCATGGCAACAGCATGTGGAAGACCACCCAGCCCAAACTGGCCACCGCTGCCAGTCACAAAATGGCCCCAGCATAGTTCACACCAAATCCAATATGGCCACTGGCTGATTCATGACAATCCTTCCCCAAGCGGGCGGAGAACATCCAAGATTTTCCCAGCTCCGCTGATAGTCATGAATCTGCTGGTTTGGCCCGGCCCGCTGCATGCTAGGCAAGTTCATGTCGGTGCGCACACAGTCCCAAGGTGCAGAGTAAAGACCTCCCCCAGCCCTTGGCCTTGCTCCCACTGTATAGAGCAAATTGCTCTTGCCCTGCACCCCCACCCAAAACAGTCCAGGATCCCATCTCTCTGTTTTTGGCAGCAGCATGGAAGTCTCTGGGGACACAGTGGGTTGCACCCATACACTCTTCTGAGGCAAAACCGTATTTTTGGGAGCCCCATGACTGATTCATGACAGTAATGACCATGTTTTTGCATTATTTTTTTTTTTTAAAAGATTATTATTTAAAGTTGTAAAACATAATAGAGAGCCCCAGAGTATTGGATCTTTATTCTGGTGTCTGAACTGAAATGTTTGGGCTAAGTGTCTATATTTGTTCAGCTGGATATACACTTCAAATGGTGGTAATGAGTCACAAAATTGTGGAAATTCGTTATTCCTGACACTCTCTTTCATGTAACTATTAGGGCAAGATGACAAATATACAAAAATCCAGTTTCTCTTTGGTATATTTATTTATTATTATTTATAGTTTTCTATAGTACAGACAAAAAGTTGAAAAAAACTTACACTGAAAACTTCTGTTTTCTCGTTTATCTTCAAGAAGTGTATCACATTTCCAAACTTGGATCAGTAGTGCTGTTAAGTAAACAGACAGCTGAAGGGAAGTCAGATCCAAGCTCTGTCACATAGTGAAAAAGATGGGTGGGGTTCCATCCCAAAGATGGTGGGAATAATTTCAGTGTCAGTTTTCCCACAAAATATCCACTTTGTTTTTCACTATAAACTGAAAAGTTAAAAAAACTGGACACAAAATATCCAGCCCCTGTTCTAATTGGATACCAGTTCCTACAAAGATTTTAGGAGGAGCAGAAAAATTGTACATCCTTGGACCCAGTGTCATCTTATTCTCACAAATATGTAAATTTCCCAGGTTGGGTTACGAGATGTTTTATTTTACTACCAAAAAAGGTTCAGTGAGACAAAGCACGCATAGGGTCTCGTTATGTTTGGGGGTTTAGATATTAAGATATAAAATTATTCTGAAATTTACATGTGTGGTTACTTGTCCTTTAGAAGGACAGTTTGTGAGTTTTCAATCGTGTGAGGTGCTCTAGGGAAAGCACTGTGTATATCTGATTGAAAGCTCAATAACAGGCTCTTCCATTATTTTTCATTGTGGGGTTATTGTTTATACTTGTACCTAACCCCTGTATAGCGCTGCGGAATATGTTGGCGCATTATAAATAAAGGATAATAATAAAAATACTACTTGTTAACAGAAGGAATGGAGGAATCTAAAAGACTCCACATGATCATTTTAAATAATTAACACTATTCATGAGTGATGTATTAAATTTAAAAAAATATACATATTGTTTTTTTAATAATTTATTTATATATGAACTCTGTTTTGAACAGGAATTATATTTTATAAATCAAACATGGAACTTCAAAGTATTTTATGCATTAAGTTTTGAGCAAATACCTAGCTTTCTCATTCCTAGTCAGCTTATGTTGTGCAGGGCTCACTGTAATTCCAACAAACGTAGAAAATTCCATCTCCCATTAAAACCACGTCATATAACAGCACAAAAAATATATTATACCATAAGTCACAATATCATCAAGATTCAGCAATAATAATATCTAAGGCCTATGTGTGTTATTACAATTATAATGTGAAGTTCATTTTTTAAAGACTTTGTAAATTTAGAATATGTTTATATATAAGAACACCTGGATCATTATAGGCAGTTTATGTAGATTACTACATGGGTCTTACAGTGAGAGAACCTACTGTACCATTAGACAATGTGATACCATCAAGGAAATCATAAATTATTTTTTACTGCTTTTATATATATATATATATATATATATATATATATATATATATATATATATATATATGCAATTTATATTCCTAATGGAGCAAATCTAGGGTTATCTGATATTGAAAGGGATTTGGGAGTGCTTGTGGACAACCACCTATGTAGCAGTGCTCAATACCAAGCAGCAGCTGCAAAGGCAAATAAAATATTAGCATGTATTAAAAAGGGTATAGAAGCAAGGGAAGCAAATATAATTCTGCCACTTTATCAATTCCTGGTATGCCCTCTTTTGGAATATGGAGTACAATTTTGGACACCACTTCATAAAAAGGACATTATAGAGCTGGAAAAAGTACAGAGAAGGGCAACAAAACTAAAAAGGGGAATGGAGGGCCTAAGTTATGAAGAAAGACGAACCAAATTAAACTTATTTTCTCTTGAAAAAAGGCGTCTAAGAGGGGATATGATTACCTTATATAAATACATCCAAGGCCAATACAAGGCTTTGTCAAGTGAACTTTTTTTGCCAAGAGGTTTGCAACTGACAAGAGGACACCCTTTGAGATTAAAAGTAAAAAGATTCCCCCTTAAAGAAAGAAAAGGGTTCTTCACCATAAAGGGAGGTGGTGACAGCGTATTCAATAGTTAACTTTAAAAAGGGGTTGGATATATTTTTGAGTAAAAAGGGCATTCAGGGTTATCCTGGATAATTATAGAGGGAGTATTGATCCAGGGAGGAATCCGATCGCCAGTATCTGGGTCAGGAAAGAATTTGATCAATTAGCAACTGATTTGCACATTGCAGATCAGTCGAGATCTAAAAAGGTTGAACTTGATGGACTAGTCTTTTTTCAACCTCAATTGCTATGTAACTATGATATATATATATATATATATATATATATATATATATATATATATATATACACACACATACATAAAACAATTTTACAGATATTAGTTAATCTACTCATATCTGTAGACTTGACACATTAATGTTTCAAGAAGCAGTTTTTCCTGGTGGCAAATGAAGCAAATGCTTTTGGTCCAGGCTTTCTGTTTAGATAACTCAGTAAAAACATTAAACAGTTGCAATAAGGTCACCGAGCCAAGGGGAAGTTTGGCAAGTACGTTTATCAAAAGAATGCACTCTCTGTTCATTACAGTTCCAATACTCTATAATATGAAAGTTACACGATGGAAATCATTAATGTAACTTGCTTGGGCATCATCAATTGTGTTCTTCTTGCTTCTGAATCTATATGTAATTTTCAGAGATAAGTGATATTAGCTGCACTGTAAGTACAGCTCAGGAATGCTATATCAATGTCTATTTTCAAGTTTACTCAATGCTATATTTTCAACTGCAATATTTTATACGTGTATTATTAGAGACTGCTTGAAACAATGACCCAGAGTTGGTTATGTTTTGATCATTTTTCTTTTTTGACCTTTTATACTATGTCCTAGCGTACATCCTGTCTGGGAATGCTGAGAGTAGAGTAAACATCATTTGTTAATTTAGAATCATGTATGCAATGTCCAAGCAAAATAACAACTTTTAACATGTTGCATTAAAAAAAATGGAACATATTATTGTGTAAACCCGCCTCTCCTCAATATAATAAACCCGCCTGTCCTCAATATAATAAATCCACAAGGCAGTTGAGATAGAACTACTCTCTCAGGAGTATATTTAGAAAAAATAAATTTTTAGGTCATAATCATTACTTCTTAAAGCCTCCTCAATACAATGACTCCCATGTCAGTTGGGATAGGGTATACTTGAAATAAATAAATAAATAAATAAATAGGACTTCTCATCCACAAAAGTGTTGTGGGTCAATATACAGTAATAATTCGACAATGATTGAGTTTGGTGTTGTCATGTGCATAATAAGGACTTGAAAACACCAAATCCATTAAAATAACGATTAGTAGTCCTATGTAAATCAAGGCACCCCTTCCTATGCACGCACGACAGTTACGCGCCGACAATTGTGCGATGTGGAAATGTGACCGGCAAATGCATGCTGTTAAAAGCAAGCAAGCTTGAACTATCTAGGTGACCTAATGTTCTCAACCCCCTAACCTTAAGACCCCTAACTTTTAGACCTCAAAGCCTAATCCTTAGACCGCTAAGCCTAATCCTTAGTCCTCTAAGCCTAACCCTTAGACCCCCTAAGCCTAACCCTTAGACCTCTTAGCCTAAACCTTAGACCTCTAAGCCTAACCCTAAAACCCCTAAGTCTACAACCCTTAAGCCTAACACCCCTACACTCACCTTAGCTCAGTCTACAGCGCGCAGTTGTCAGATTCTCAATTACCTTGCGCGCAGTTGTTGGTGCGCACAAGTGATGGCGCATTTGTGATATTGCACAATTGTTCTTTCGCACTGAGGACGGGACACTGTAAATTGGCTGTGGGAGCCTTTTTTCCTAACTTCTACACTAATGTAAATCTTTTGCTCCCCCAGATTAGAGAATTCAGCTCACAGACATAAATCCTGCCCTGTAGGCGCAACAGATTTCTGTGCAGGGAGTGCCCAAAACAAGCTTTATGGATGAGACTGGGCCCTAGGAGCCAATAGGATATGTGAACATCATAAATCTTATAATAAATGGGAAGTACAGTACAACTGCCTTAACTGGCTGTGGCAATGAAACAGAGATATACATATAAAATAATTGTTTTTTATTTATTAATATATTTTGATATTAAAAATATGTGACAATTGTATTTATAGCTTCAATAACTAAAGATGTGTTTATTTTGTGTTAAAATATGATATATTTATAATGCAGTGTTTGTTCCTAGGCAACATGGTGTGCCTGCGTCTTCTGCAGGGAATCCTGAATGACATCAAACACATGCAGGGAAGGCATACAAGTACAAGAGCTGATGAGTCCAAGAGGGATGGGGGGAAGGAGGGGCTGGGGAAGGGGACACAAGGATGTATTCTGATTGGCTTAAATATGATTGACTTATCTGAACAAACCAGAAGCCATAAAAATATATAGGGCGAGGGAACAGACAGAAAGCTGCTAGTTAAGTAAAATTTTTTATGGAGGGGTAGATTTTGTTAGGCAGAGGCCCTTTCTGTGCACAAAGATGAGGAACCAGGATCGTCAAGCAAGATGGAAGAGAACCAAATCTACTATGACCATGGATGTGCTTGTCAGTGGCGTAGCTAGAGCTTTTCCTCTCTCTGTCTCTCTCATCCTCTACCCTCTCTGTCTCTCCCATCCTCTTCTCCTCTGACTTCCTCATCCTCTCCCCCCTCTGTCTCTCCTCCCCTGTCTCTCTCATCCTCTGCCCTCTCTGTCTCTCCCATCCTCTCCCCCCTCTGTCTCTCCTCCCTCTATCTCTCTCATCCTCTGCCCTCTCTGTCTCTCTCATCCTCTCCCCTCTGTCCCTCCCATCATCTCCCCTCTGTCCCTCCCATCATCCCCCCCTCTGTCTCTCGTATCATCTCCCCTATGTCACTCCCATCCTCTCCTCCCTCTGTCTCTCTCATCCGGTCCCCTCTCTGTCTATCCCATCCTCTCCCTCCTCTGTCTCTTCTATCCTCTGCCCTCTCTGTCTCTCTCATCCTCTCCCTTCTGTCCCTCCCATCATCTCCCCTCTGTCCCTCCCATCATCCCCCCCTCTGTCTCTCGTATCATCTCCCCTATATCACTCCCATCCTCTCCTCCCTCTGTCTCTCTCATCCTGTCCCCTCTCTGTCTATCCCATCCTCTCACTGCTCTGTCCCTCCTCCCTCTGTTTCTTCCTTTCTTTCCCCTCTCTTTCTCTCCCAGCATCCCCCCTCTGACTCTCCCATCCTCTGTCCCTCCCCTGTCTCTCCCCCCCCCTCTGTCTCTCTAATCCTCTAACCCTCCCCTCTCTGTCCCTCCCATCATCTCCACCCCATCTCTCTTATCCTATCCCCTCTCTGTCTCTCCCATCCTCTCCCCTCTCTGTCTCTCCCATCCTCTCCCCCTGTCTCTCCTCCCTTTGTCTCTCTCATCCTCTGCCCTTTCTGTCACTATCATCATCTCCCACCTTTGTCTCTCTCTCATCCAATCCCCCCTCTCTCTCTGCCATTCTCTCCCCTATCTGTCTCTTCCATCTTCTCCCCCTCTGTCTCTCCCATCATCTCCCCCCTTTGTCTCTATCGTCCTCTCTGGCTCTCCCAACATCTCCCCATTTAGTCTCTCATCCTCTCTGTCCCTCCTATAATCTCCCACTCTGTCTCTCTCATCCTCTCCCCTATGTCTCTCCCATCCTCTCTCCCCTCCTTCCCTCCTCCCTCTCTCTCTCATCCTCTGCTCTCTTTGTCTCTCCCATCCTCTCCCCCTCTGTCTCTCTCATCCTCTCCCTCTTTGTCTTTCCCATTCTCTCCCACCTCTGTCTCTCCCATCCTCTGTCCCTCCTCCCTCTGTCTCTCCCATCCTTTCTCCCCTCTGTCTCTCTCATACTCTCCCCTCTTTGTCTCTCCCATCCTCTCTCCCTCCTTCCTCTGTCTCTCTCATCCGTTCTCCCCTCTGTCTCTCTCATACTCTCCCCTCTTTGTCTCTCCCATCCTCTGTCCCTCCTCCCTCTGTCTCTCCCATCCTTTCTCCCCTCTGTCTCTCTCATACTCTCCCCCTCTTTGTCTCTCCCACCCTCTCCCCCCTCTGTCTCTCCCATCCCCTCCCCCTCTCTGTCTCTCGCATCCTCTCCCCCTCTGTCTCTCCCATCCTCTGTCCCTCCTACCTCTGTCTCTCCCATCCTTTCTCCCCTCTGTCTCTCTCATATTCTCCCCCTCTTTGTCTCTCCCACCCTCTCCCCAATCTGTCTCTCCCATCCTCTCCCCCTCTCTGTCTCTCCCATCCTCTCCCCCCTCTGTCTCTCTCATCCTCTGCCCTCTCTGCCTCTCCCATCCTTCCCCCCCTTTGTCTCTCTCATCCTCTCTCTCCCTCCTCTCTGTCTCTCCCATACTCTGTCTCCCCCCTCTGCTATCGCTGTACATCACTCTGTCTCTCTCATCCTCTCCCTCCTCTGTCTTTGCCATCCTTTCCCCCCTTTGTCTCTCTCATTCTCTCTGTCTCTCCCATCCTCTCCTCTCTCTGTCTCTCCCATCCTATGTCCCCCCCCCCCCCCTGCCTCTCCCCATCTGTCTCTCTCATCCCTGTCCCTCCCATGTCTCTCTCTCCCACTCTCCCACTATCTTACCTCAGGTCTGCTGGCTCTTCCTGTCCCGGGTCCTGTGCAGGCCCTCCCCCCCCCCTTATGACTCCTCCACCCCAGGGTCAGAGGAGAGAGCCTGGGAGGAGCAGGGAGCCTGAGAGAAGGGCACAGGAGTGCCATTGCCCCAGACGCTAGTGGGGGCATCTTTGCCGCCTCCAAAGAGGAGTAGTCCGGGGCTACCCCTATGGTAGTAGTTAGGGTGGAAGCTAATAATTAGTGCCAATAAGTAATATTTGCAAATCGGGCTCGCAATCAAGCAATGTAACATTCTATTAATTGTATTAGATCATCTGGAAGGGGGAGTTTTGATGGAATTCTCAACACATTAGTATAGTTTTGCACCAAAGACATAATTTTTCCAAAACATTCATTTTTAGTCTCATTAAATTAGAGCCCTTTTTTCCATATTTGCTGTTTCTCCCTCATGCATTTTAGCAAACTCTGAATGGGATTTCTTTTAGGGTTTTTCAGAAATGGCTTTCTTTTTACCATTCTTCCATAAAGCCCAGAGCATCTGGGTTATAGTTGCCCCATGGACAGTTTCTCCCATTTCACATGCAGATCTCTCCAGCTTCTTCAGAGTTACCATTGGGCTCCTAGTTGCTTCTGCGACTAATGCCCTTCTTACTACATTACAAAGTTTTGGTGGATGACCTTCTCTACTTTCCATGTTCTAGTATATATATATATATATGTATATATAAGCTTTTTTATGGCCTGTGTGCTCCTAGACCCCTGACTTTGATGGATCATTTTTGTCTGGATAAAGGGACATAAATTCCCAGTTAAATCAATTTTAATTCCAAGTTTGTATGGAGGAGTGCAAAACCTGTCTTCATTTTCATAAAGATAATGGCACATTGACAATATTTCCATACAGCATGGCCCAGTTGGTAGGTTAAATCATAATAATTAGACCCAGATCAAGTATTATAGATAATGATTAGACCACATATTGAGAAAAACAGGCCACAGCGTATATTGGAAAACATAAATGACGTAATAACCTTAATCAATAGACAGTAAACAAATGAACCCATGAACACGTGAGGGGAGGAACTTGGCCAGAGACAGTACACCTTGCGCCCTGAACCCTCGTCTAGGGCCTACTGTGATGGAACAGCCGTACCACCGTAGAGTAGGATCTCACTTACTTGACCACTGTCCCTGTGACTCCCCTCACCATCCGCTGCTGTGACAAAACATAATACATGATATAGTTAACATATATAAAGCATAAATATAATACATTAAAAAAAAAACAACCACCTAATAACATTTTACTTATAAATAAAGCTTTTTTTGGGGGGGACGAGTGGGTGGGTATTGTCATGATTTACTTGTTTAAGGACTCATATTGTCAGCAATTTAGGAATATGTCCAAGGGAGCATGACATTGTTACATTGGGATTATGTGTTATTGTGTGGTTATATGTTGTCTGCACATGGTTATTATGTATCCTAGTTATAATATAGTATCAGAGGGAAAATGTTATATAGAACATATGTGGAATTGGTAGAAATGCTCTGCATAGAAGTTAGCTGCAGAATATTGCACACTCACACATACAGACCTTGGGTCAAGACAATTGCATGTACTTCAAGTAGTCCTAAACAAACACTTGAGTTTAACATAAAGGTTTGTTCACTAGATATCTGGTGAATTTGATCTCAAGAGTTTTGATAGCCCAAGATTGCAAGCCAGATGGTCTGACATCACACATACACAAATGTACACAAGGGTGTGGTATTGGAGAGTATAAATATGTTGTTTTGATCATTCAATAAATGTTGAGAGATAGTTTTCACATAAACAAGGTGTGAGACTATTTCTGTGTGTTGTATCCTGACTTGGGGAGTGGTCTTGCCATGGGCCACTAAGTAACCTGGATCCAGTATATCTGCCAGTACCTCTTCAGAAGCCATCTTTTGTGCCACAGAGAACAGGAACTGCATGATTCTGCTGGGGTAGGTTTGAACTAGGTTCATATCAAGCCCCCTAGAAGAAGCAGATCGTGACAGGTATCTTTTCCCATGGCTAGCTGGGGGCATCATGGCACTGATGGCGCCAAACGAGCCTATAATTGACTCCGCCCTCCAGCTAGCCTCCTCCCATTAAACTACTCCAGTCCTACCGGATCAAGGGGCACCTCCCCCCAACCCAGGAGGCCTGGGTGGTATACGGAGACCCACATACTGTTTTGAATTCTTAATGCAGACATTGCAAACTCACTTATTCTAACCCAGTTTGCTTGTTGTTGAATGAATAATAACATTTAGTGGTGTTGTACTTTTTTGAATCTGACATATCAAAATGCCAAATATAAGTCTATGTTTTAAGGATAATTTATATTTTCATGTACTACCCTTGTCAACCCATTATTGTTTACAGCAAGCATTGGGCATGACCCTCCCAGAGCATACTTGTAAGTTCATTTTATATGACCCTATTAAATCACTTTTTCTTTTCTCTACTAAAGGTGTTTTTGACAGAGGTGAAAGCTTGGTACTAGGGTAATACAAAAGTGACCTTTACCATATCTCTGACCACCCATGACTTACCTAATCATGTGTAGCAAATTTACTGTGTTGGAGAAATGAGTTCTTCGATGGAACAGGTGAACAGATGAATCAGAAAGAAGGCATTTAGAATGATGGATCTGTGAGCATCTGCAATAATGTCAAGACATCCCACATACAGTTGTATATGAGTATACCTCTTCAGTCACAATAATATTTGAACTACATTTATTTAATTTTGTTTTTTTACAAACAAACATATTTTAAACGGTTATTTAAGGAAAAAAATCCCTGTCTTCAAGCTATTTCTAAGCATGAACTGGGCTGGCCTGTTAGTTGTCTCAATTGTGCAGGATGGCAAAGCTTTTATGTAGAAACAGAACCATGTTGAGTGGAGTTTGAAGCCAAGAGCTTGCCAGTCTTTCATCTTATTCTTATTAAGTTTTTTTAAAAATCCATTTTTTTAACCATATTAAAATTATTTAAAAAAGTTAAAAATATTAGTATATGATTTTATTTGCTTAGGGAAAAAACACAAATAATCTCTCTAAATAATATAGAATTACAATAAATTGTGTGTGCTTGAATCTGTTAATTAGAAATTAATTTTAGCTCATTATTTTAAAGTATTTAATAAAAACATCTAAACTAGTATAAAAATGTGTGTGAAATTTAAAGAGATCTATAACACATTACTATATAGGTTCAAAAAAGCAAGTTAGTTGCACAGTTGTATGTAATGATTTTTAGTCAGTTTCCTAAAGGCAATCTAAATTTCCTGGATTATAAAGAGGAGCATTAATAGTGTATGAAAACTTTTTCTTGCATGAAAAAATACCAAAATAAACAATTAAAGACTTACCTTGAAGCTAGCAAAATGTCTTGTAATTTCTGACGGTTGAAAAGTAGGGTTAACACCCCCTCCAAATCCAGGCTTTAATTTCATATTTTTGGGGGCCAATCAAGTTAGCTGAAATATTTGATTTAAACTTGGGGGTTCCTGTTTGTGCGGCAAAGCAGCCTATTATATGTAGTGTGGCACTATGTTAGGTGCTATGTAGCATCACAGCACAGCAGAGACAGGAAGCAGCAGGGTTGGGGTGTCAACATAATCATTAGAGTGATTTTTTGATATAAAATAATAATATATTTTATGAGATGTGCTGCATATAGGCTGCTTTTTGTAGATAGAGTGTAGTCATGTATTAATCCATGAAACTTGGGTATGCATTTAAAGGGCTGCATACTTTTAAACTATATTATTGAAAGTATGCAAAATGTTTTTTTAGAGTGGAAAATAAAATAATATCGCCTGTAATATAGCCTCTTTTAAATGTAATTATGTTGCTGGGCATCTACCATTTTGGTGTCTGGTAATCAACAAGCGGGAGGAGACTTTGATTACACAGGACTTTCTATATGCGCAATTGGAATATAGATTTTAATACCAATAATGGAAATACCCTCAGTTTATAATTACAAACTCTCTTGAAAATATAAAAAGACAAAATCGGCTAACAAATGAAAATGGATGCTTGCAGTAAAGAATAATTTGGTATAAAAATGCAAAGGCTGTGATAATTTATTTTTTTACTTTCTAAAAACTTTTTGCCCATTGTCATTCAGTTATTCAAAATATCATATACTGATGTCATATACTGATGGATACTTCCTGCTTCTGTGCCAGTGAATTGGAAGGGGTGTGGTGTCAATTTCACTCTTGGTTCCAGTCCATGGCTTACACAGACACCAATGGTAGTTTGTTACATGCTTCACACAAAGGAGATTTTTTTCTTCAATCAAGTATAGGTCGGTACCATGTTGTTGTGTGTTTGCATCATTCAGTCGTGTCTGACTTTCCATGACCTCATGGACCGTAACACATCATGCTGACCCACTTGGTTTTCATGGCAAGATACTGGAGTGAGTTGCCAGTTCCTTCTCCAATGGGCCACAGCATACAGCTTCTAGTATCCCTAGGTGGTCCCCCATGCAAGTACTATCCATGCCCAACCCTGCATGGCTTCAGAGTGATGTGACCTCTTGGTTCCCAGACAAGAATTGAACCATGGTCACAGATTTTTTTTTTCTTCTTAAAGGGATGCATTAATCATTTTTTCTTTATTTTTAATACATTATAGCAAACAACACTAATCACAAATCTCTCTCCATTTCTCTCTATAAGTATATATATATATATATATATATATATATATATATATATATATATATATACTTATTTCTATATTTGACCTTACAAGCTAAAAAATACTAAATCTCAAATGATCATTTAAAGGAGGATTACATTTCAACACTTCTTTACTTTATTTAATTAAGGCCAGATTATTTTGAACCCAAACCCTTTTGCCCCTATTGCTGGGGAACTCTGGTCTTAACAGAAACAATGAAGGAATTCACCCTGAACTGAAGACCAATCAATACACACGTTTCTCTATGGACTGGAGAAAATAATAATGCATTTTCCCAAGCTATAGAATGAGGGTGAGATACAGGGTAAAATATTTAGCTACCAAATTTAGAATAATCTTAGCAAAGCAAAATAACAAATATTAAATACTTTTAACACATCAAATTAACATCACTTACTTAGAAATAAATCTATAAATTGCTATATTGAGAAAGAACCTAAGAACACAATCATAAAAAATAATCATAAAAAGAAGGAACATTTTCCTTTTATTCATGCTACTTAAAATTAAGGATATTGGCAATCCCACAAAAAAACTGTAAAAACACACAAAAAAATAAGAGAACATGTGATATGGCCAAAGGTCAAGTATATCTGGAAACTTCACTTATGAAACCATAAAAAGTATGACATTCACCACAAAATTGGTGGTGTCATGTTTGTATATGAATATAACATATACGTGTTATATACTGTATAAGTTAGTGGAAACATCTTAAATTTATCATTACAAAGGAGTTCCAATGAATTCTTTTCAAGGGGTAAAAATAAATCCACCCAAGATCTGCCCAAATCCAGCTTAGTGTGATTCAATGCTCTTGCCAATCCAAACAGATCCAAAATATACAAACTGCCACTTGGTTGTAGATGCAATTTAAAAGTCTACATAAGTATAACTTGGGGCCATACCATTGCACCAGATTCTCTACTCCCAACCATCCTGTAAGCAGCTGTTTAGTTTGAAAGGTTGGACTGCAAAGTTGTTCCAAATTCAATTGGGCATTGTCTGTTACAACTATAATGCAGTAAAAGTCTTTATAAAGAGAGGTTAAAACATGGTGGACCTATTTCCATCAGCGGGATGCAATACACATGATGGCGTCATAGAAGCATCACCCAAAAAGTAAGAATAAACACAGAAGCAAATTTTTGTTGGCGCATTACGAATAAATGAAATCACATATATAGTTGTCATAATTACGGTTTGTCGGTCACGCTATGTTAAAAGTTACGGGTTTGACGGGGGCTGCAATGAGCCCCAAAAGCCAAAGGCGGTCATCGTGACGCCTTCCGAGTTACAGGCTTCAAAAGAATTACAGACTTAACGGCCTACATTTTTTTCAATCCCGTAACTCGGAAGCCACTGGAAGATTGTCAAAAGCCAATTAATTAAAAAATGTATTTGCAACCTCACACACAGCACATGGGGGAGAGGCACGGAGCCTGTAAGTGAGGTTGCAAGCTAATTTTGTATTTATTTGATGTTTTTGTGAGTTCTGAAAAAGGCTAAGCGAGGAAAAAAATGGCGGCCATAAAGCAGCAATTTTTTTTTAAGCCCTTAAATTGGAAACACATTTATTGTTAATTTTCCCCAAGCCCATAAATGGTTTCACACCCGTAAATGCAAACAGGAGCACAGAGGAGGCAGAGGGGGGAGAAAGACACAGGGGAAGGAGAGGGGGGAGAGGGTGGAAAGAGACACAGGGGAGGGGGTAGGCGGGAAAGAGACACAAGGGTGAGAGGGGGGAAAGAGACACAGGAGGGAGATAAGGAGAAAAAAGACATGGGAGGGAGAGAGTGAGGAGGCTCGCAATGAGTGGCAAAGGCTCGCAATGAGTGGCTCATTGCAAGGACCGAAAGTTGCGGGTTGGCCGATGCCTGCAATGAGTCTTTGCTGTTCATTGCGAGGCCCAGAAAGTAGAGGTGGCAGAGGTGGGGCACGAAAGTTGCGGGTTGTGTGAGGCATGCAATGAGCAGGGCACGGGATGAGCACCAAAGGCGCTCATCGCGAGGCCTGCAAGTGAGAGGGGGTCATTACCAGGCTTCAAATTTTATTGCCGCCACTTTTAACAGGCAAGTCACTAGTAAATAATAATAATTATAATCCAGGTATCTCTGTGATAAGCATAAGGCCATCCTTTGTCTTAAGTAAGACAATTTTTTTAGGTAGATCCAAATTTATAAAACATAATTTAAAAAACCTGTGTGTATATATGTGAGAGGGAGGGGACTTTTGCCAGTGTTGCCAGGTGCCCACTACAGGGTAGGGAAGCAGTAGGCTGGGTGAAGAGGGGGATCAGAGTATTGCAGTACCTTTTCTAACTGGACAAACATTCTTAGTTGGGCAAACATTTTATTTATATATATATATATATATATATATATATATATATATCATATATCGTATTGGCCCGAATATAAGTTGCACTTTTTTCCGATTTCCGAGCTTGGAAATTACGTGTGCGGCTTATATTCGCGGCCGCAACAAAAATTATTGCCAATTTGCGAGCTTGAGACTGTTGCGCAATTAATTCTAATGTCATTCATCGCTTTCCCCGTATTTTACAGTGCAGTATTGATTTTTAATTTGCATTTATGGTGCTACATTTATCCCACTTGCGGGTCCTATTTGGAACCTGTAGGACTTTCTTTTACATTTGCCGTTTACGGGCGTGAGTGCCTGCGGAATTGTAGCAATTGAATATCGATTTTGCGATTTTATCGATTGTAACGTTTTGCGAGCTACGATTTTCGGCCTGTATCCCGCAAAATACACCAATTGAATAACTTGGCTTCTATTGGTGTATTATCTTAATTTTATTTTTCCCCTTGAATTTTACAGGTGCGGCTTATATGCTGGTGTGGCTTATATTTGGGCCAATACGCTATTATTTGGAAATGACCCTGCAAACCTTAATACCAACCTTGGTTTAGCGGTCACATGAATTACATATTGTGGCAGTTTCTGTAAATGTTGGATTCACCATTCTGATCTTGTAATGCACCCGTTTGTATTGCAGTCAGACATTTCCTCCTAGCTTCCTGAACAATGTGACTTTAATCCAAGTCATTTAAAAAATAATTGCATTATAACCCTTGCATATGTGCCATAAAAGTGATTTCCCCACATCTCTGCTTAAGATTTATTTTCGTTCTAGGTCAGTGAACAGAGGGGTGTGAATACAATTAACAATGCTTCAAAACCCCACATTCTAAGGTTGAATTGTTTCAGAGTCTGCCCCTTTAAATTAAAGCATGGTGCATTTATAATTCTTCTTCCCCTGGAAGGAGAAGGGTTTGCTGTGGGAGGTTCCTCTTTAATTACAACTTCACAGTAATAAGATGAGGAATGATCAGGCAAGAAAGTACCGGCTGAATGAGACATGATAAATCAGTTGGAGCAGGAAGCACGTTCACGTCAAATCTATCACTGCTTTCAGCCACAGTGCTATCTTTCTTATTTCAATAAGGAAATCTCATGAAGAAATTTTAATTGCATGCGATTAGGTGAAAGTCAATGTGCCATAATGAGCAAAGTGAAACCTGCATTTTTTCTTCTTTTATCTTCATGGATTGAGTTCTTGAGGATTAACACAAAATGATTTGGCCTTAAATTGCACTCTTTTTTTGCTCATTTGTTTGAAAGATGTAGATTTTAGGTAATTTAAAAGCCTTCAGCTCATTCTCTATTCTTCATGTCTAGGAGCTCGGAGTCCCAAGAAAAACATTCCAATTTTCGAGTCATCTATTGTCAAGGGTGACTGAATGGCAGCCTGCAATTATATGATTTCAATGTAATTCATTCACCGGGGAAGAAACTGGTTCACAGATGCCTGGCTTAAAAGATTGGCGTTGCCATCTGATTAATTTACAAACTTTAGAGGCATTTTCAATGACATACAATAGGAACATGTGACATTGACATATTCTGAAATTGTGGCTAGACTGTTTTATAATTGAAGTTTGTGGCTCTTGGGGATCACAACATCAAGAGATTTTCAGGGTTTATTTGTAGTTTTGTATTAACATAAACTGGTCTTTAAGAGTTGTTTAAAAGCTTTTTCTTCAATATAACCCTTTGTTTTATAGAGGCATTTGGGACAGACCAGTTTATTGTAACATGCTTAGTGCCATCTTGGATTGCTAGTCTGCCTGTGGCCTGAGAGGGAGATTTATCCTACTGGAGCATACTCTTCTATTGGCTATGTTAAGTGGCACTCATTTGTCAAAAGTGAATACAGATCATATCTAAATCCATGAGTCCTCCTGTTCCTCAAAGTTTTTTTAAATCATGTAAGGAACAAAGACAAAATGTATGCCATCATTAAAGCAAGGCTGCAATTACCAATTCAACAGCCTTATTAAATTGCGATTTGTCCAATTGAATAGGGCTCTATATAAGCACAGAGCATATTTTTTTACAGAGGTTTTTAGTTAGTGAACTTCTATCCAAAAGCAAGGTCTTCACTAACTTAAAATGTCTGTAAAAAATATATGCTCTGTGCTTATATAGAGCACTATTCAATTGGCCAAATCACAATTTAATAAGGCTGCAAATCTGTACTTATTGATTTTAAATATTGTAAAAACATGTTGCCCATTATCAAGTAATGTTCTTCAAAAAGCATAGTTCAGGTGTCTTTTATCTTGAACTTAAACTGTTTTAATGGTAAAAATATAGAATATGATGACACACAGTAATATACAATGGTGAAACTCGTCTACTGATTCTCCTATCTAGATTTCAAGCCTTTTACTGTGGCTTGAAAGTAGTGCAAAGGAATGTGATGGTAGCCTCATGAGTCACTGTCACTGTTTTTCCAGATTAAACATAGATTAAATTGCAGATAAGAAGCAAAAGGGCTGCCCATCTATCTACCTAAATTGTGTCTTGATAAACTTCATATCCTTATGCTTACCCAGATGTTAACAATGCGGGCTACAACTGGAAGACAGCTCCACTCATCAACCGTGTTGTGGTGGCATCCATCAGAACGACTCTCCGTAAACTCATGGACTGCAACCCACCATGCTGATCCACTTGGTATTCATGGCAGATATACTGAATTAAGTTGCCAGTGCCTTCTCCAGTGGGCCACAGCATACGTCCCTGGTTTTCCTAGGTGGTCCACACCCAACCATGCATGGCTTCAGGATGGTATGACCTCTTTGTTCCCTGACTGGAATCAAACCCAGGTTGCAGCAGTGAACGCACCGAATCCTAACCACTGGACCACCAGAGAACCCAATGAATGAAGTACTGGATAGTTATTACATGCACTCTCTGCTTGATGTTAGTTCAGCATCTGCATGGCAATGGAATCACTGCCTCAAAGCTTACAATCCCAAAACATACTTCTGTAGCTCAAAGTGGTGTGGCAAGCTTCAATGTATTGCTAATATGCCAAGAAAGGGTAAGGCAAAGAGCAAAAGAATTTTATGGCACATCCTCTTTGCAAATTTGTCCCAATTCAATAGCATACCTAATACTATTAATGAAAGGCACAAGACATGACATGTGTTCAAATCATCAGTATCTTATATCTACCTTCCAGTGTAGTGTAATAACTGATTGTTATCAATATTAAAATCATATATTGTTCCCATTATAATATACATTTTGGATCAAATGTTATTATCTGTGTTTGTACAAAAACCATTTCATGTGAGCATAGAAGTATTTTTATTTCTAATAAAGTGTAGCATCAAGTAAACATAGAGTACAAAATAAATGTTACT
Source organism: Discoglossus pictus (assembly GCA_027410445.1). NCBI lineage: Eukaryota > Metazoa > Chordata > Amphibia > Anura > Alytidae > Discoglossus > Discoglossus pictus. The sequence goes on from CM050163.1 coordinate 39,713,070, forward strand.
ATAAAGTTACTCAGTAATTCAATATAATGGAAAATGTACACAAATGTAAACAATATAATAAAAGGCACCACACCAGAATAAGCTGTTGAGGTGTTTATGCTAGGCTGTCAACTTCCATCCTAGTGAAATCTTGATTTATACATATACTTCTATACAATTCCTCTATGAATACTAAATTAGGTGTAAAGATAGGAATTTGAGAGGATTGTGGTAGCCTTCATTAAATAGTTACATCTACAGCAGGGCACCTTCTTAAAGGTATTTGTAGAAATGAAAGAATTATATAATTATATACTCCAAAACATTATGTCATTATTATTACAAAATTAATAAAAAATTAGAGTAAGAAGGAAAGAGAGGGTATCTATCATGATTGTATAGCATTGGTCATTTAACACGTTTCCTGTTTCCAACATTATTGACAAGATCCATAAACAGGTGATGGATGGCTTGTTTAGGAGATTGTTTTGGATACATAATTATGTAAATGTTGAAGTCCAGCACATTAAAACAGACAATATTCTATCTCTTCCTAATCTGAATACCATCAAATTCCTGATTCCATTTTCAGACTCCTATCGAATACCTTTCTTTACATAATTTTCCTGTTACATGATCCTCCTAAAATTGTCCTCTTCTCTTAAACTCAACCTCCTCTTGTGCACTTTTTTTCTCAACCTTGACTCTCAATCTTACATCTGTTCCTATTTTTATCTCTTCCCTCTCTCCCGGTTATTTCATGAATGTAGTGCATCCCCATTTTGTTGCATGATCCTTTTGGTACTTCCTTTCCCTTATACAGAAGTAAATAATTTATTTAGCATTATTTATTTAGCACATCCCAGTCACTATTTATCAACAGGCCTGTTTCACATTCAATATTTTCTTTCCTGGGCTTCTTCCCATCAATATATATAAAATCTTTAATCGGGTTAGCTTTACTCTTCTTTGCAATAACTTTTTTTTTTGTATTTTAGCCAATCTAATATATTTTTTTACAAGATTTGGTAAAAGCCTTGTACCCACATAAAGCTGCCTCTGTTCTTGTATAATTTAAATGCCTGATTTGTACACCTTATCTTGATCTTTAAATTATTGCTAAGGCATTGTTATTCTTTTTATTTTTATTTCCACATGGTATACACTGATATGTATGTATGTTTAGTAAAGCTTTAAATATTTTCCATTTACCTTCAAATGGGGCCCTTAGACCATTAAAAAATTAAACAGTTTTTGTTGGCACCTTATAACTTTTTTTTAATTTTTTACTCCAGCTCAAATATGACTGTGTTATGATTACTGTACCCCAAGGGTTCCGTTATTTCACATATAATATTATATCAATATTATTTGTGATGACTGGTAAGCTTCTTGCATTAGCAAGCATACACTTTAAGTTGCTATGTCTATGCATGTACTTGCTACTGTATTTTGAGGTACTTAACATGACCTTCTCCTACCCATCAGTAGTTGATTCAACTCTCTCTTCCTCTAAACTTTCAACCCCATTACTTCTAGTCCCTCCCCCCTCATACTATTTAAAAAAAAACACAAGCCCTTCGACTATCCTCTCCCTCAGTACACAAGCTCCCTTTTCTTTAAGGTGCAATCCATCACCCAAGTGAGAAGTCAACCCAAGGTTCTAAAAACCCAAAACCTTCATTCTTGTGCCACTTTTCTAGCCACACATTAACTTCCCTAAGCTCTTTCTGTCTCCCTGGGCTAGCATATAGCACTGGTAGTTTCTCGAAAAATACTATCTTGGAGGTACTTGACCTAATATTGTTTCCTAGTTTTATAGAATCCTTTTTAAGGACATTCCATACTCCACTTAATTTGGGACCAATGTATGCCAAGAATGCTAAATTATTTCCAACCCCTCCCAATTGGTTGTCAACACAATCCAAAACATGCTGAACTCAAGAACCCAAAAGACAGCAAACTATTTTGTTGCTGGGATCCGGGTGACAAATCACCCTGTCTACCTCCTAATATTAGCGATCCCTATCACCAAAACCTGCCTGCTGCTCTGTCTAAACTGCCCTCTTACTCCTCCAGTAGAACTGTTTCTGTGACTATTAAAGCGAACAGCTCTATCTGGCATTTCTATTCCTGAATGGACATCCCCAACATCTTCACTCAAAATGGCAAATCTGTTGGTGTTTGCCAACTTTGAACTTACCTGCCTCCTACTCACCTGTAGACCGATTTCTGCACCCATATAGCAAGGCAAATACTAAAGCAAGGCAATTACCAAACACCCTTTGCCTTCCAGAAAGTAATTCACATAGACCAAGGAAGGTTCAATAAAACATAATATGAGAGAAAGAATACTTTTTTTTATGTGACCGAAACAAATTTCAACCTTGCAATTTGTTTGTTTTTACAGATATTTCCAAAGTTAAAAGTGTGGCTTCCAAAGTTAGTTATTTTGATTTAATTAATAAAATTGACTGCGTCTTCAGCATAATTGTGTTATATATTATGTACATAAACTGCCAATTTGTAATTTTGTGATACATTAATTACCTGCACTTATCAATAATGTATGGAAAAAACAGCTACTGAAACGATCCACAGAAATAATGCTAAATACATATAAACTACAATACAACATAAACAAGAACAAATGTCTAAAAAGTGTTGTCAATCTGTAAAAAGTAAATAGAAAATGCTTTTATGTGAATCACTTTCTAAGTGGAAACTGTCTGATCAGTCACAAAATTGTCTACTTTATGACCTCTCACAATTATCTAAATGTTGGTATTTACTTATCAAGCATTTGAAGAAACAAGACATTTTTAATCTGCTGGTATCATATAATATCAATTAAAATGACAGAGCTGCTGCTTTGCTTGTTCCAGTCACAGATACACTGGGAAGGAGACTGAGGCCTAGTGACTGCTCTGAAGCGGCTTTCTTGTTCTATATTCCTAACTAAAGGGACACGGTCCCTTGATGGTAGACGCAGGCTATTTAAATGCTCCATTGGAGAGGGATTAAAGTTTATGCAAGGTCACTGGGGATGTGATAATTATAATCACAGGTTTTTGGCTCCACAATGACAGCCATTTGTTATTTTCGCTTGAGTAATTCTTACAGCATGGAGCTGTTGACAAGCGTGCAGTGATTTACTGGTCCCCCCAGGTCCCAAGGCATCGTCCGCTCTCAGGTCTGACACCCCTGTGTGGCTCCTGCTGCTTTCAGTATCTTTCTCTGATATGAGTTTATATACCATCTGAAATGTGTCAGCTTCAGATGGGATCAGAAATAAAAAATAATATAAGAACATTGACTTTGTAGATCTTATACATTTGTCTTTTCTTCCTAAAGATTAAATATTGTGTATTGCTTTGTTCATATACTGTTTTATTGATTTTGTAACAGATAAGGCGTTGCAGGTTCCATGATATGAAATGGTTAATACAATTGGTGCATGTCAAGTTTTTTTGAGCAAAAAAAGTATTTGCATATCATATCTTTCTACAGGATTCTTATTATTATCGTAAGATCGCAAGTTTTCTATCGTGCAGTGTGCTTTTGGGGAAAGCATTATGGACACTGGATTCCAAGCTCCAATACAGGGCCCTCCGTTTTTTGTAATGTGTAATGTATTAATACTGAACGCTTGTATAGCGATACGGAATATGTTGGCGTGTTACAAATAAACAATCACATATTATAATTGTCGAACTACAAGACGTTGTCACGCTTTGCGTGGTGCATACAGCTCAGCGCAAGGCTCGCAATGAGCGCCGAAGGTCCTTAGAGTATAAAAAGCTTAACATTGTGTGCCAAACAGCATTGCCATGGCTTCAAATTTTATTGACCGTCATTTTTTTGATGGGCAAGTTGCTAGTAATAATAATAATAATCATACAGTTTTTCCGAACTCAGTAATATTCAGAAAATTTTACTGAGTGATGAATATCCCAGGAGGACAAAGATCTAGAAGAACAAGCTGGGACAGCTGGGAGGTTTGTTATGGGCAGGATGCAATTATCCATTCCAGATATTCTAGTGAATAAGCCGGGAACACACACACACATTCCATACACATGGATATCATTCACAGAATAGAAGTGTGTTAAAATCTGCTGAACATGCATATCTGTTTTAAGAAGTGCTGAGTTCTTAATAAAAATATAAATATGCCCACTTTGTTATTTAGGATCACAGAGTGCCATCTAATTGTGATTTAACACAATATACATGACTATAGACTAACAGATTTATCTGGGAAAAGGTTACAAATGGTCATAAACGATAAAAAAAAGTAAGTAAAAAAAAAGGTTTAAATAAAAGAAAATACATTTGTGTGTCCTTTCTGCACCCTGGATACATTTGTGATCCATGATACTTTGCTCAAGTTTGTGTGAGTTAAAGTGGTGTTAAACATTTCTTTAGAGCAATTGACTGACTTTCATTGACTGATGCTTGTTGCCTGCTTTTCATATTGTGAGAGGGAGGATTGTGGTTTGAAATGAAATATCATCCAATTATCTAACAAAGTCTTATGACATCTGCCTATTTCTTCTACCTCCACTGATAAAAGAATACACCCTCATGATCCCAGGAAGTGATGTAACAAAGACAAAAAGGATACCCGTATTCATAAACAGAGCCTTCAAAATGTCTGATTTTCTCTAAAATGTTTAATGGTCATGGCTTACACAGCTGGGAATGTTGTTAGTTTGTTATATATTTCAGAGACAAGTGCCTTTTGTCTTGAACCACAGTGGTCCTTTAAATAGCTGTTGGCCCATGAATAGCATTTGCCCTTACATTGACAAATGGTTTGTACTTTTGTATGAAATATTGGCAACTTTATACAAAATTAATATATAGATTGTTATTGGTTTTATCCAAATTAACACATATTTATCAAGATTGTTTAGAAGAATGTTGGAGAGATGAAACTGACAATTGGCATATTTGGTGGTCTAATCCAAGCACTTTTGGTTGAAGGCATAAAAACAAATATTGGATTAAAAGTGAAGTCATCTAAATTTAAAAAAAAATTAAAAGAACTAGAAATAAAATATTATCAGTAACAATATATTGTTACTGTTTGAAATCCTTGGGAGATTCACACAGAACACTATTCTTTATATTTACAAATGTGATTTGTATTCCTTTGTTTTATTTATCTATTGCTAACTTATTGGTTGTTAGAGATATATTTTTTCAAACGATCAACAAATTAGTTTAAGTGGAAAATGATTAACAGTACTATAATAAAATTGTAACCAATGCTAGAAATGTATCACTACTTTTTAGATTATATTTTATCTTTATCCCAGTTCAGATGCTTTTTATTCAGTCATTTCTTTTGATGTTATGATGCATGTCTATAATATGTTTGAAACAAAATAATTTAATAAAAAAAAAAAAAACAATAAAAATCCCAACCACTCCAAGCACCCATATCTACAAATATCTTTACCTAAATACTTAGGTCAGTTGACAGCTAAGCCCTGCTATACCTCACCCATAACCATCTTGATGAATGTCAACCAACCACTGAGCCACAAAAGGTAACATCATACATATCTATCTTTTAAGTAAAAGGTATTACTAAGTGAACTTTCATGATACCTCCTGAGGCTGTCATGATTTTATTTTCAATTTCCAACAGCTAGTTCTATTGTAGATAGTATAAATATTCTTACTAGTCTAGATGACAACTGACATGTAACAGCTCCCATTGTTCATGGGTTCTCTGTTAGCTTCCAACAAATACTTATAATTTTTATAAAGTACGAAGTGTTTCCTAATGGCAATGTAACCAGGCTCTATATCTCTGGAATTTACTGCCATGTCTAAATGAGACAATGCCAAACTTTTAATAGTCTCACATGACAAGAAGCCTACTGTATTCCTTACATGCCAAAGACCCATGCTGGCACCAAACTGGACAAAACATATAGCTGATATAACCATACTACGTCTGATCAGTTAAATTATAATTATGGTCTTCATACTTTCTGTAAACCTTTCTCCATAACCTCTAGATAAGAAGTTCTCACCTAGAGGATGCATGACTTTTCTTGGTCTTTATTTATTTATATGTTAAAGGGCTATGGAATTACCAAATGTTATATCAAGCAATTAAAAGGGCACATTTAAACACGGCAGTGGTAACTTTTAGGAAAATGATAGAGATATTAGAGAAACATATTTTAACCCTTCAGCAAATGCAATTGTTCCAAATTTTGGAAATTTTCCATTACACTCCTGCCGCAACCTGCCCTTTGCTGTGCTTCAAAGGGTCACTAGACCGATCCTACCTGCGGGTTGATTCGGTTTGGTATCCCCTCACGCAGGGCGGCTATAAGGATTTGAGGACAAGTTGCAGAATTTCTCAGCAGTATAAATTAATAAGAATTCTTCCCTCCAAACAAAACAAACCATTATCCCCATTAAATTCCCTAACGTGTAAATATGTAGCTCGTAACGTAGCTTGCAAGACTTACGGCTATTAAACTGGCCTCTTAAACCAGCCCACTGTAGACTTGCCGGGTAGGAACAAGAAAACCCTACGGGACGCAAGAATTTGACTTGCAAGCCCGCAAACCCTTTGATCTTTCAAGCCTGTAACGTTACGTTACCATTGCGCTATTAAATTGCATCAAAATCCCTGGCGTTCAACCCCAAAACTCGCAAATGGAGCCAAGAAGCCAAAGAGTGCTAGAGAGGACATGCAAGGGGGGTAAAGTCTAACCCTCCAGCACTTTAATTGCACATATACACACACTACTGTACTCTTATGAACAGGGAAAGTGATGTTAGGTCTTAGAATTAATAGCACAACATTCTCAAGCTTGCAAATCGGCCCAAAAAATTGTTTATGTCATCTTTATTTTCCGTGTTATATCGATCCCGGCAATCAATGTATTAATACATATAATGGAACTCGCATGTAATAGAATATCATATTTACGGCTTTATCAATATTGTATTATATCTGGAATGTGGGTCCGATCGTAACTCGTAATTGAACCCCGTAAGACTTTGAAATCTCGCCCACATTTTTCAGTGATGCAATTCTGACGATCTCTGCTTCCATTGGCTCCATCTAAACTCAGAACTACGAGTTGGACTATTTGATCACTTTTACGGCCGCACATCTAACGAGCGAAAAATTTACAGGTTTTCCTCTGAAGCCTGTAATTCGCAGCATGTTCTAATTTAATAGCATCGTATATCCACGGGCAGGTCAGCTTTGGGCCAATCGGGTCATTAGATGCTTTCCCCCAATTGGTAGGATTTTCAAGTATAGAAGAGGGAAGGGCCTAGGGTCTCCCACCAAGGCCACAACACCAGCCTGTCTATTTTCCTGTGTAGGTGTCAATGAGCCTATGTCCCCAAATGTTAGATACACACCAGGTGTTGCAGGACCCCTGTTATTATTAGAGACGCAATGTCTGGGCTATGATCAGGATTTAGTCTGAGTGGGGAATCATGGATTCGGGGTAGAAAGGCTTATGTCCTGGGAGAAAGACTATCTCTAATCGTGGAACCAAGTGGAGGGTAGTGCACTTTGTTCACAGGCTCTGGATGCCCATAACCGGGGAAGGGTTGTCCATGGTGACCGCTCTTCATGGGGGGAATATAGTTTAGGGTACCCATTTCCTCTGTGGTATATTCACTTTAGGTGACTGACCAGGACTTCCATAACATTTGTAACAATTTGGGCTTCCTATTAGATTGTCTGTAGGGTCAAGACCAATGGCTAAGGTCAGGTATATACCAATTAGTGGTTAACCGCAAGGCAATGGACCTAAGGAATATCATTTGCAAAGCACTTGACATCACTTGACCTTTGACAAAGAGTTTCAATTGTTGTCTGACAACCTAGTTACCTAGGTAAAGAGCCAGTTATCTTGCTACTACTATAACTCAGCTGCAGTTGTGCAGTGTGCTTTAGTTCTATGGTTGAAAAACTGTCAATCAGATACTTCCCCACATGGAGGAATCAGACTACCTCTTTCTTATTGGCTGGCATAGAAAATAAATGCCACCCAGTAGGAGCAGGAAGCGATCTGCATGTGAGCTGCTGGGAGTTGTAGTTCTACAGCTCGCCTTGAGCAATGTGTTTCCCTGCATGCACTTTGCTCTTATGATACTACTGAGAAGTTCAAATTTCATACACAGAGGTGTGCATGGTTTGAAAACAGGGACCCCTGTGTATATGTATCTGCATATTACTGCTTGTGACTTGAATAGCTGTGTGCATGGTCTGGATAGACGGGTCTCTGTGTATAAGGATATGCATGTTACTGCCTGCGACTTGTATAGCTGTTTCCACAGTCTGGATAGAAGGGTCTCTGTGTATAAGGATCTGCATATGACATCTTGTGACTTGTATAGCTCTGTGCATATTACTACTATGTTTTGACATACATAAACCACAAGCTAAAAATAAATAAAGAGCTTTATTCATTGAACAGCTATTAGTGTGTGGTTTCTCATAGACTTCAATGGATGCACACCCCTGCAAACTGATTGGTTGAAGTAATTAAGGAAGCGGAACACCACTCCCATCTAAACTCTGAATCAGGCAGCAGGCAGATGAAATGTCAACAGATAAATCCACTAAAATTAAAATGTGTGGTTATCTCAGTAAAAAAGGCACATATTTAAAAAATCAAAAAAGTATTTTAACATGCTATTAAAAGATCTTTCCTTTGGTGTGGTCCAAATTCTGCTGAATGAACTGGCCCATTAACTATACTTGATTGTTCAATCAGACGGATAGATCTGGGGTTCGAGATTAGCAACTGGAAGTTTTGATACTATATTTTTATTGGTGCTATGCATTGTACACGCCCTAAAACATACCTGGAAACTGTCCGGAAATAGTAACATTTACATAAAGCAACCTAGGCTCAGGTAACCTGGTAGAATTGGTTCTTGGGGGTCCGGGAAGGTAACCAGGGGCTTGGGGACATATTAGGGCATACATTAATGATAGGATCAGATGTGTGTATATATTATATCTGGGTACCAAGATATAATGAGAGAAAATAATGCACAGAAGTCAGAGTGTCATCAGAATAATCTCTGAGTTTATTTGGGCTGCAGAACCTTATATAGCATAACACACATCACAGATAATAGCATAGTTGAAAATAGGGTTAAATTCACATTTGCAAGCAAGTGTCTTTTTCTGTCTAACTCAGCAAAACAATCTTTATCTAATCACTGCTTCCTATAGATATTTGTGCTCGGTAGTTGCTGAGACAAAGAGAGGAAACAGGAAATGGGATGTTTAAGGAATACTACCTTAAACATTTCTACAGATAACGCACTTAAACATTCTAGTAAGATACAAGAAAAAACAAGCTGATATACTTTTTATAATCATGATATTCTTAGCTAATTTCTTCATAATGAAGAAATTAAATATCTAACAGTCCATCCTTTTATAAATGTATTAAACAAAGGTCTTAAGGCAAGGTTCAGTTTAAATGGTAACATTGCCATTGACGGTCTGGCAGTGGAACATGCTATACAGTTACTCATTTCCATGGAGGCCGTCGTATACAGCATCCATTCCAACCAGATATTTTTTCCTGCATACCCAGTCTCAATTTCAAAAGTGTCAATCAGACGGTCAGGTTCCAAATAGATGACCTGTGAGGGCACAGTCCTATTCACAGGGCTCACCTTGGTGAGATCAATAGTCTCTCTGGGCACCTCTTTTTGCAGTACCTGAATATGCAAATATTCCATGTTGTTACTTCTGCATGAGGTGTAGATTCCAAAAGTATGTCTCCCTTCATCACACTTTTGTATAGCTGATTTTGGCTGCAGGAGGATGGCTCCACACCCCGTGTCAGCTTTAAGCATCTCTTTGTACTTTTGCACTTCATGTGATTAGGTGGGGAGTAACCCCAGTCAGCTCCTGTATTCCATAAGGCCAGTTTCCAGCTAGGACATCTCTCATTTCCATACGGAGAGGCTATACACAAGTATACTGGCGCTCTCACCCTTCCACTACGTCCTCCTCCAGAAAGTCCACATCTTAGTACTTGACATAGGTCTATTTGGTTGGTTCCTATATGCCCTTCCTTTAACACTAGGGTCACTTGGCCAGTTAAATTGACTTCCATCATGTCTCTTTTCATTCTGTGCATCCACATCTCTCTAATAGATTGCGTCTGGTTGCCTCTGGGTCTTGTTACTTCTTCCCATATGATTATGGGTGCTACTATGCAAAGAGTTATCAAGATGAGGCATGTCAGTGAGATTCTTTGACCACATTAGTTAGGTCTTTTGAACAGGTGCCAGGACATTTTCTTGGGCCAGTTGAGAACCCCAAACCCGCACCATTCGGTTCTTCACTGGGTTTGAGACGAGTTTCCCCCCCTTTGTAGCCCAGCCTGACTCGCAATGAGTCAGCTAGCAGGTTTTAGGAATCAACTGGCACAAGCTCTGGCACTTTTACTCTCTTGCAGTGAGTCAGGTGTATCCAGGTGGCTTGTTCGGCAACTTTCAAGGCAGTGTGTGTTGACAGCAGAACTTAGTACGGTCCTTCCCACCTGGCCGATGCCCAATTTTTACGCTTGATTACTTTAATTAGGACCCACTGGCCTGGTTGTACCATGCAGGGTCCCTGCTGTTGCTGTGGATGAGAGAGAGAGATGGAGGTAATATCTTTCTTACTTAACATTTTTCTCATATAGTCTGCTAAGTTTTCACTCATGTTCTCATCTTCTGAGATAAATGGTCTAAATTCTGGTAGTAGGAATGGTCTCCCATACAATATTTCAAACGGGGTTAACTTCTTCCCGCCTGGTAGCATGTGCATGTTTAGCATGACTAATGGTAAACAGTAAAGCCAATTTTTCCCTTTCACTGCCATCGTTTTCCTCAATTTATTTTTCATGGTACCATTAGTTCTCTCCACTAATCCAGCTGACTGTGGGTGGTACGCACAGTGGTTTTTCAACTCTATGTGTAATGCTTTACTCAAGTGGTTGATAATTTTGTTCACAAAATGTGTACCGTTATCGCTATATATTTTCTCTGGTATACCAAACCTAGGAATTATTTGTGTCACTAAGGTTTTAGCCACTGTGATTGCGTCAGGGTGTGCACATGGTTTCGTTTCCACCCACCTAGAGTATACATCAATTATCACTAGGCAATATTTCTTCCCTTCACACTTTGTTAGTTCAATGAAATCCATACATATTGTTTGGAAGGGGTATGTTGGTTCTGGGAATGTGCCTCTTATTGGGTGATAGTTACCCTGAGGGTTGTGTTGTGCACAAACAAGGCACCCTGTACAATTTTTTTAAAAATAGGTGTTTAATCCATAGGCGGAAAATATTCTGCTGACCATGTCTACCAAACTCCCTTTTGAGACATGACTAATGCCATGGCTCAACATAGCTGCATATTTGAATAGTGATTTTGGTAAAATTGGTTTCTCTTCTGCACTCTCATAAATATTATCATACCTTTAATCATTATGTTTTTTCTTGTCAATTTGGTCTACGAGATACACAGATGTGTAGCTGTGTAAGAGAAAAATGTGTATGTTTCCTGTTAGAGCCGCCTGCTTTGCAGCTGTGTCTGCTCTGACATTTCCTATTGAAATTGCAGTCTTTTGTTGTGGTATGAGCCACACATTTACATACCACAATCTTCAAGGGCAGTTGAATGGCTTCAAGTAACTGCAAAAGGAGTTGTTTATGAGTGACTTGCCTGCCGGTAGATGTGGCCATGCCTATATTCTTCCCTAATTGTGCAAATATGTGCACAGTTGAGACTGCATATTGGCTGTTGGTGTATGTTTACTTTGTCTCAGTTACCCAGTTCAGGCTTTTCCTATATATTTTTGTGCTCGGTGAGTACTGCACTCCGAGGCCATAGGGCAAGTACTCCCATTGTATTTTATTTGTCTGAGTCTCTTCTGTCATCCCTCCTACCTGTACCCACCTTCCACCAGCAGGCATAGTCAGTGATATGTGTGGCACTGTGTGTCCTGCATAGAGTAACTGGTCTTGATCATTCAATTTTACTCCCACCCCTGTATACCCATTTTCTGTACAGTATATGTAATCCAAGGTTATTCTGGTATTGGTGTGTTTGAAAAATGTTTTTTCATAGTCAACATACCTCCCCGGTGTACTTTCAAATTTCATAGTGCAGTGTAATGACCCTGTGCTTTGTTTTACACTGGGAAATGGAGCTAGGTCATTAGCCATGGCTACCAAAGTGCTGGATAGTTGTCCTGGCCTTTTCGACACCATGTCTAATGTAGAAGTACTGTGGTTCACCCATCCTTTGCACTACATTTACATCGACAGGTATGCCCTCCATGTATGCTTTCATGCTTTACTCTGTAGGAACCACTCTAATGTTGCATTTCAGCATCAGACCTCTACCCAAGAGATTTATCGGCATCTAGGGGAGAGTATAAAAGGATGCTCAAATGTTTGGCCGTTGAACAATCTCACTGTGAGTGGGCATGATATAGGTTCGCTATTTGTCTGTCCTGCTGCTGACCTAACCAGTATGTTTTGTGATGACGTGTAACTAGTCCATGTGCCATCATCACTCAACACTGATCTACATGCTCCTGTATCGCATAAAAATGTTATCCTTACCCCCTCTACATCTAGTTGAATGACTGGTTGTTCTTCTAGAGCCATTAAGTCTATACATGATTCTAAATTCAACACATCATTTATTTCTGGCTAGTTTGCATCATTATTACCATACTCATACAATTCAGATTCATGCAATTCTTGTTCAGCAAATATTTGTAAAGGAAGGGTACAACCTGGTTCTAGTTATTTGTCGGTCTGGTCATCGTCATCCGCTCCCTCTTCCTCCTGGTACTTTCTGTTTCTGCAGGAACGTGCTAAGTGGCCGGCCTTGCCACACACGTAACAATTTCCATAAAATTTTCCTCTGCTTCCACCTCGTCCTCGTCCACCTCCTCTCTCTCCACGTTTTTGATTATTTCCACCATCACCGGAAAAGAAAGCAGAAGTTATAGGTTGCGCTTTCCCATGAACAGAAGTCATCAAATACACCTCCTTTGGTTTACTATCTTGCTTTTTCTGTTTCTTTTTTTTTGCTCTCTTATACTGCTCCTCTGCATGTATAGCATATTCTATGGTTTCCCTAAGGGGACATGTTTTGTAAGTAATTTGGTGTTGTATCACAAAGTCATTTATTTCTGGATGACATCCCCTGAGAAAAGCGTTATTTAGTTGCTGAGCATATGGTCCAGCATCATCATATGGGTTAGGTCTGGCCACCCTGCTATGGCTGTCAAATACTACCCGCAACCTCCCCATATATTGTTCCACACTTTCATCATCTTTTTGTACACACTCGTTTTTCTTAGTCCAGTCTGCGTGTTCTCTGTGTCTGTCAGCTATTCTGCCTATTAGAGCGTCTACTCGTTGGGTCAGTTCTTGTGATCCATATTGCAATTGTTCCCCCCTTGGGTCCAGTGGATTCCAGTCACCTTCACTAAGGATCCAATCGGACCCTAATACCTGCCTCAGACATCTTGCAACCTCAACACCATTTAATTTAAAACTTTGCTGCAATCGCTGGAACTTAAGTCTGAAAATTCCCATATTGTCATTTGGGTGGGGGACTCCTTCTACAGCTCTCCTCACATCTGCATCTGTCCATGCTCGGTATACTATCATTGTGGGTGCAACACATTTCCCCCATCTACAAGCTCTCCCCCCCTAGGATTGGGAACCTCAATTAAGGGATATAATGGCACAGATGTTATTCCCTTACCTCCGTAATGATGATCTGGTGCCCGCCTGGTTCTGGCGGGCCGTCCTTCATAAGGTGGTGGTGTTGGAGAAGGTGGATTTGGAGCGGTGGCGGCAAGCAGGTATTTGCGGGCCTCATCAAATTCGTCCTCTACATCATCACTATAAGTGACCATATTCCCAGGAGTCGGAGGGGTGGTCAGTCGTGGACATCTTTTCTGTGTACACATAAACATATCCTCTTCCTCTTCCGAAGGAGAGAAGTGGTTAACATTACATGTCCCTCCCCCCGTAGGCACCGTCATTGTTATACACATTTGCCTTTTTGTTTTCATCTGCAACAATTTTTTATTTTTAGTATAGAAAATGTATTTACTTTTTTTATTTTTATTTTTATTTCCTTAATTAAGTAACGTTGCGTTTACTTTTTCTTTCCTATACTTCTTTGTCTATAGTAAAGCTTAATAAAGTTTGAATGTCTCCTATACCTTCCTTTTAATAAGGATTAATATTGCCAAGAAGTAGTGGATACAGGGCACTGATTCCAGCAGAGGTAGTATAGTAGATGCTGTATATCCAGTGGGTGCGGTGAGCATCGTCATTGCTTAAAAGGGGTTGTAATAACATGCCTTTGTCTCTCTTTACAGCAACCACACTTTCTCCCTTCTGCTATTTTCCCTCAATGATACAGACAGACATATTTTCACATAAAAACTAACACACACACAGAGAAAAAAATGGGAGTAGGAAGGGGAGTGGTCTGCTATGTGGGGGGTTGGCCAGACCCTGCACATCTTCTCAAAATGCAGATCAGTCACCTCCCTGTCCAAAGGTAAAGCATTGAGTAAAGTTACAAACCCACAGAAACTTTATATATATACACAAATACACATAAGAAAACAATTCTAGAATACAGTGTACACAATTCCCACACATAAGTGTGTTCTTACCAGACATAAGTTACAGATGCACACCAGAAACCCTTTGCATATTAAACATTTCTGTAGAGATAACCTTGAAAACTGCAGGGTCTAGAAACCACACACCTGGCGGTGCGATTTATGCCCTTGAGAGCCTATCCACTTATATATATATATAAGATCACAGGTACATGGAAATATACATAGCATTACATATACATACAACAACCAACAAACCTTTTATACATTTTCCAGAAATAATCTGTATATCTCCCACACCTTGGACCATCCGCCTTCTCCACACCCGAGTGTGGAGACCTGGTTCACGTAGAGAGAGAGTCGTTCACGCTACCTCTCACACGCTACACCTCAAACACCACCACATATACTTGGCACATCAAGGACCCATAAAGCCTGTAGCTGCTGATGGGAAGTCTTGTTGTGCAGTTCCCTTTAGTGTAAACCTTGCCACCCAATCTGTAGGGCCGACAGGTAGACCACTCAAAGTCCAACTTCACCATATACCGTGTGGTGCCTTTGTGGACGTATCCCTTACAAGTATAGCTCCCACCCAGGGCTTCATACACACAATCTTACAGAGTATTTTAGTAAGAGGTTATGAATACACAGAAACTTCAGACAAAATATTTCAACATTGTATAACCAAGTAAAGAATGAGAAAGATGGAAATTCAAGCAGTTATAGATGCCTGTCGTGCTCGACTGCCACAAATTTTGGTTTGTGCGTCTTCCATAAACACAGGCAAGTCACAGGATTAGCCCTTCGGAGACTAGGTGGGTAATGCGTGACCACTCACTACCAAAAGTGGATAGTTTCAGGTAAGAATTTTGAGAACAACACAAAAGAATACATGTATATATAAACATACACTCACAAGTACACAGAAATATACAGAAAGTATACAGGTATATACAATAACCAATAAATCTGTTATCCGTGGTACACCTCTCACAAACATACATACACCCGGTACCGGTATTTAAAAACATACAAAATGTTAACATGCACACACATACATATTTTCTTGCAAGAGCTCATTTGAAAGTCGGACTCATTTACCCCTTTTTCATGGTAAGCTTTCTCAATAACGTTACGTACGAAGAACTTATTTTATAGTCTTTTCCTCAGGATAATGACTCTTTTACCTCACTGTGGGTAAGTGTCAACCCTTATACCTATTACTAGGCTAGAAACCTAGTTGTACAACTCTTTTACCTAATATCACTGTTAGGCAAGGACCTGCAGACATACACACACATGCAAATGCAACAGAAATTCATATACTCACTGTCAGTTCGTTGTAAGCTGTGCCTTTTCATCCCTCGGAAAAACACCTTGCCTCTGTGGTCCAACTGATTGTATATATCAGGCCTGAGGTCTTTCTCAAGGTAAGGGAGTCCTCAGCGACATACCCCCCGTGCACGGTAAAAGGCGTTTTACTCCGTCCGAGGAATGATAAGGGAAACAACTTCCAGCTCGAAGGACCAAAATGATAGGATCAGATTAGTGAGTAATCATGTATTCTGATGTGTGTATATATTATATCTGGGTACCAAGATATAATGAGATAAAATAATGCACAGAAGTCAGAGTGTCATCAGAATAATCTCTGAGTTTATTTGGGCGGCAGAACCTTATATAGCATAACACACGTCACAGCTAATAGCATAGTTGAAAATAGGGTTAAATTCACATTTGCAAGCAAGTGTCTTTTTCTGTCTAACTCAGCAAAACAATCTTTATCTAATAACGGCTTCCTATAGATATTTGTGCTTGGTAGTTGCTGAGACAAAGAGAAGAAACAGGAAACAGATGTTTAAGGAATATTACCTTAAACATTTCTACAGATAACGCACTTTCTAGTAAGATACAAGAAAAAACAAGCTGATATACTTTTTATAATCATGATATTCTTAGCTAATTTCTTCATAATGAAGAAATTAAATACCTAACAATTAATTTTAACAATAAAGTTTTGGTCCTATACCACAAATAATGTGCTATAGTCTTCTTTATTAAACATGTCTTTGTGTCTATTCCAAATCCTTACATCACATATTCAAATATGCCATCGTCGTTGTAAAATTTAGATTATGCTCTTTAAATTGAATGATGCATAATTTGTGAAATGCATCATATATATGTGTACAGGTTACTTACCTTGGTATTGTTAAAGGGGCACCCGGCCGCCACTTCCTGTGGGTGGGGCCCCCTCTGGCCTTTAATAAACTCTTCAGGCCTGCCTCTACCTTGCACGGTTCAGTTGACTTTCGTGTCTGTGCCTGGAGGGTATTTGTTGATGATTCTGTGTCTTTTAGCTAAATTATTGTCCTTTATCTACTAAGCAGCAACTTTCCCTATGCCCAAGTTAAGTCTCTTTCATCAAGATGCACAAAAGTAACGTCATTTCCACTGCCATGTGGCTCTATTAAGGCATACAGTGCAGATCTAGGCCCATATCTACTAAGCAGCATTCTTGCTCATGTCAAAAGTAACGCCATTTCCACGTGACTTCAACAAGCCCTACAGTGCAGATTTGACCATATCTAATGGATGTAAGGGCATTTTCAGTGCTAGAGAGCAATGGTACCAAAATACATTCAATAAGTTCTTACCACATTTGGCTAAGCACTTAAACTCTGATTTCGACGCCCATCAGTGTCCTCATCCACGTCCAGGACAGACATCTTTTATCATCATATAGCTTTTACCAAGCCCTTATTGTAGATTTTGGCCCAGATTTACTAAAGCAGCTTCTTTACACATGTCCATGGACACACATTCTCCTTACGAAGCCAACTTGGCCAACTACTCAGTCTAGATTTTGTAGCCTTGGCCACACTACTACAGCTACCCTTCACTGTAGGAGAGGGACCCGACTACAAATATATATATATACAGGTATATATAAATACAGGTATATATATATATATATATATATATATATATATATATATATATATTGTATAATAGTTGTCAAACTGCGATTCATCATCACGCTTGCGACATATTGCAGTTTGACAACTACGATTGCCGCAACCCACGCTCATGCGCAAAGAGACACAGGGGAGAGATAAGCGGAGGAAATAGACACAGGGGAGGGAGCGGGGGGAGCAAGAGACACGGGGGAGGGAGAGGTGGGGGCAAGAGACACAGGGGAGGGAGAGGGGGGAAAGAGACACAGGGGAGGGAGAGGGGGGAAGAGACACAGGGGGGACAGGGGAAAAGACAGAGGGAAGGGAGAGGGGGTAAAAACACATGGGGGAAAGGAGACACTAGGGAGGTAGAGGAGGGGGGGAAATGAGACACAAGGGAGGAAGTAGACAGATGGAGAGACTCACAATGAGCGCCGAAGGCGCTCATCGCTAGGCCAGTAAAGTAGAGGGGGAGAGGCTCTCATTGTGCGGCACACAGCATTTTATTGCCGTAATTTTTGATGGGCAAGTTGCTAGTATATATATATATATAACAATAACATGTTGCATTATGAGTCAGATACAGTATTTTTGTGTGTACTTCTAAGCAAACATTTCCAAAAGCCACAATTCTAAGTAGTCTCTTGATCAGTTCATGACAAAAAGAGAAGGAGCTTTGAGTCAGTCAATTATATCTGGATTAACTTGTCGACAGGTTGGTTGATGTACAACATGTCAAACTGTGATTGAGCGTCACTTCTGTTCATAGCACATCTAATAAAACACTTCCCTGTATTTTGTGCTAATATTGACCTACCTGGTCTTATTATAATAAATTAAATATAATATATAGCTGTTATTACAGTTCAAAATGCTTGATATGCTGAAAACTGGCAAAAAAGGACCTAAAACCTAAAACAACCTAAAACATTAACATACAGTATGTTTAAGTCACAAGCATAAAATCATTTTAGAAAAAATAATAGTTTTAGTAGATTTTGCTAGTGTAGAGTAGTGTCCAAGCTTTGTATCCTTCCTCCAGTAAAGGAGGGGGCAGGTGATGAGCAGAAGATCACACACACACACACAACTTCCCTTTTGGACCTTTTCTTTTAAGTATATCAAGAAAATGAGGAATTATGTATTAATAGCAATTGCTTTTATCAATATCTACATTTATTAATATATTAGTCACATATTGGCTTGTGTTGTTTTATAACTGATTCATAGGTTAGGAGGGTACTTTATAGCAGATAACATGAGACATACGAGACCATGGTTCCCTAAAATTCTCCATACCCAGGTATTTGTTCAGGGTGATTCTAGATGGTTTATTAATTTCTCAGACTACTGTGTTTATAAGGCTGTCATTTGAAGAAAAATCTATAAAATACCTACAAGTATTTTTTTGTTGTTCTCCAAAACCAGGGCTGATCAACCTTTTAATACCTACCTACCGCCCACTTTTGATGGTAAAATTTCCTTACAACCCACCGGTGCCACATTAACTCAGTTTAACATCTCTTATTTCTGGTCACATAAATCAGATTACCCTATGTATCACCCTGTACTTACTAGATAGTGATCCGGTCCTTACTGCTGTTCCCTGGCTCTCTCACCAGCTCTCCAAAAAGCCAAGCGTGGTTCTGCGGGTCTCCGGCATGTGACATTATTTAGAGATTACCCCTCTGCCCACCAGGAAATATTGAATCGCCCACTAGTGGGCGATAGGGACCAGGTTTGGCAACAACCAATTATAAAAATATTTATCAGAAATTAAAGAGAGGAAGCCTTTTACCCACATAGCATGTGACTGGTGTGAAACGCGTGTCAAAGTTTTCCATGTACCCAAAATGGACAGCTTTCAGTAGACATTCCTCATAGAGGTTGAGACTGCAAAATCGGGAGGTAGCTTCACAAGCAGGTTAATCTTATACGATTTGGACATTACATTCATGAATTCTCTAATTTGAATAGAGTCTCGATGCTTCAAGTTAACACTCACATAAGTGTATGGACAACCTCCAATATATCTAATTTAAATCTTAAATTGAGCCAATTCTGCTTGTGTCATAGGTGCTGCTATTTTGGGCTACTAGTTGACCTGTAGCCTAAAGGGAGTTGCATTTCTATTTAGTTCTATTGTGAAATGGTAATTTAGACATTCAATAGAACTGAATAGAGAATATCTTGGCATTAGAAAACATTCTGCACATTTTCACATCAAAGTATTCTATAAATATGAAATTTCAGTGGTCCTTGGAAATTTTAATTCCATTAGTCTGTTTAGTTTTGCTTAAAAAAAAATATATATGCATTACTAGCAATGGCTTGCTAAACAGGACAGGGCTAC
Source organism: Discoglossus pictus (assembly GCA_027410445.1). Classification (NCBI taxonomy): domain Eukaryota; kingdom Metazoa; phylum Chordata; class Amphibia; order Anura; family Alytidae; genus Discoglossus; species Discoglossus pictus. Next base: position 39,733,039 of record CM050163.1, read on the forward strand.
TATTACTGCAACTGATTCAGTGAACTAAATAAGTAAATGAAAATAATTTAAATTTTTCATTGCCATAAACTTATTTGAAAAACACTAGGGAATGCGATTTGTGAGATAAGTGATTGAAAAAGCTGTAATGTAATTTGCACACAAATTGGTCCGAATTAATTTGAAGCAAACCATTAACTTTTAAACTGGTTTAAATTGGAGGAAATACCATTTGATAATTACATCATTTAACACATTGATTAGAAAAAAAGTCAATGGTAAGGATTTTACAAAGCTTTGTACTCCCTTCATAGTTAAGAAGAGGTTTTGTTCTGTTTCAGGGCTGTAAGTACTAGAAATCTTTTGAGACAATACCAAAGGGTGTGATGAAAACAAAAGTTTCATTACAGCAACAAAAGCGTATTTTGCACAGGCAAAAAAAAATCAATGCAACACAATTAAGCCGGGCACATCTACCTAACATGAACCACAAAGTAAAAGAAAATTAAATTATCCCCTGTATTTAGAATGCATAATTGAAACTTCTATTTCTCCCCTTAGTTTATAAAATATATTTGTACTCTTCAGGTTTATTTTGCTACAGAATTAAAACAATTAATAACTTACTGATTGTAGAGTATTTGTATAACATGGAACACTAGCTAAATGATAATGGGGTATTTATTAAGACTGAGCTTGATGCATTTCGACTTATCACAGCATATAACAGCTTATCTCACCTGAGACCACAAGATACTTCCTGAAATGATTTTATAAATAGTACCTATGATGTTAGGCTAACATACAAACATATATACATGGCCCTACTGACCTCAATCAAGCACTAAAAAACATGGGGGATCCAATAGATAGCTAAAAATAAATACTCTTGTCTTATGACACTGGCATAACCCTTCCCAATGGGTTAAAATAAATACCCTCTAACACCCCACTAGCTAATACTGAGTCCCTAAACACTCCTTTAACCATCCCACCATATTTAGGCATATATCTCCATGCACTAGCAGAGTCTGCTAAAATGTATATATTCTCTGGAAAATTCTGTTATTTCCATAGCATACACAACTGCAAATGTTATTGGTTTCTTGCAAACATGTGACGCATTTATTAATCTGCAGCTGTGCTTTAATTAAAAAGTCTACAAAATGGTAAAATTAAAAACTATAGGTAACAAGTAATGTATCATTTGAAGGTTATTTTTTAAAATATATATTTTTATACATATATTAATTTGTAAATTTGAATTCAATCAACCATTCTGTTTCACCAACGAAGCATGGCCCGTTACCTAATTTTTCATTGTGAAGATTAACAGTAATTACTAATTACTCCCAAGGGGTCCATCTGCATTGTATTCAGTATAGCGTCTTATGAAATTGAAATTAATTAAACTTTCAGGCCATCAGAAGTTAACTAGGCTGATTAGGCTAATTATAGTGGTCTTTTCAGCGTCACATGAATACTTATTAAAATGTATCTCTCAGTTACATTGAGAATATTTTTTTATAAACAATGGAAATAAGCATTTTTTCTCAATCATTTCTATTATAATACATTGCTTAAAATTAGTTATCTTTTCTGTATTCAGGAAAGTGTTTTTTTATGTTTGGTGTTCCACACATAGCTCTTTATAATAAGATATATTAGTGAATATGGTGAAGTCCCATGGAAAGGATAGTATAACTAGTTCACTGTGTGCTGTGTTGGAATATACAAAGTAAAATGAAATTATCTTCCGTCTAATCAAACAGCACGATGTGCCTAGGTAAAATTGAAAAATGTTATTTAGAAAATCATTGTCAGAAACAAAGCCCCCTCTGACTGTGACAGAAATAAGAGACAAAGGATTTAACAGTAAAAAAGTATAAAAAAATAAAATTGAAAAACAAATAACTGAAACAAACCAATGCCACCCAAATCCTAAACACTGTCAAGTTCAGTTCTAATTCTCTATTGGCAAGCTTTGTTAAAACCATAATGCTTGATATATTTAGGCTCTGAAGTCAGTATGAGGTTTCTTGAATATTTTAATTAGACACAAGTATGGCATTAGGTTAAATTTTTTAGCTACTTTACTAAGTTTTATATTTGGTCTATTTTCCACTTAAAATTAATATAGTGTTATTTTACTAGGAATTTAAATATACTTGTATATATAAATTCTAATTATATATATTTATTATGCAGTGCCTACTTATCATCACATTTGTATCTTATTGAAAACTTTTCAGATGAATGATTTAATTGGTTCTTTACCGGTATTGGATGGCTATTTAAACCTACCCACCATGCGCTAATTCAGTCTATAATTTAGAGCTCTAAATGCAGACACACAATACTCTATTAATATTGTTACACTGTCTGAGTTTTTGTTCCCTCTTTTATACCACTGTCTAAACACATTTATAGTTTGGTTCTTCATTTTCATTTGTAAGTAGTGGAGCACATTCTACTCTATACATCTGGTTTATTTGTTAGTTTAAAATTAAGAGCAGGAACCACTTAAAGAGAGGTTATAAATGGTGGTGTGAGATGTAATTTTGGCTATCACTGTTAATCTAAATATATTTGGAGTGCTATATGTCTTTACAAGCAAACCACTATTGCAACATATACAATGTAAATCTTCATGTCACATCTCCTTGTCCAAGTTCCACATAATTACAATTTGCTCTTATATGAATAAGTATATGTATAGATGTTTAAATCACATATATAGTTGTCATCAGTGCGGGTTGTCCAAAGTTGTTGCTAACGCTGCGGCCCTCGGGAAGCGAGGGCCGCCGCGGCTGGCAAGGACCGCCAAAGGCGCTCCTTGCCAGCAACAGAGGACTTTAGGGCTGCAAATGCGGCCCCTCGCGAAGCAAGGGGCCGCATTTGCGGAGGTGGAGGCTCCAACCACGACTGCAAAATTTACAGGCTTAGCATCCGCACATATGAGCTGCGTTAGAAAAAAAATTACGACTTTGCAAAAATACTCTGACTGTGTGAAAAATAGAGCACCCACTTCCATTGTCAAAATTGGAGTACACACTTTCATTGTCAGAAACAAAGCACCCTCTGACTGTGTCAAAAATGGAGCACCCACTTCCATTGTCAAAATTGGAGTACCCACTTTCATTGTCAGAAACAAAGCCCCCTCTGACTGTGTCAAAAATGGAGCACCCACTTCCATTGTCAAAATTGGAGTACCCACTTTCATTGTCAGAAACAAAGCGCCCTCTGACTGTGTCAAAAATGGAGCACCCACTTCCATTGTGAAAATTGGAGTACCCACTTTCATTGTCAGAAACAAAGCCCCCTCTGACTGTGTCAAAAATGGAGCACCCACTTCCATTGTCAAAATTGGAGTACCCACTTTCATTGTCAGAAACAAAGCGCCCTCTGACTGTGTCAAAAATGGAGCACCCACTTCCATTGTGAAAATTGGAGTACCCACTTTCATTGTCAGAAACAAAGCGCCCTCTGACTGTGTTAAAAATGGAGCACCCACTTCCATTGTCAAAACTGAAGTAACCACTTTCATTGTGAGAAACAAAGCCCCCTCTGACTGTATCAAAAATGGAGCACCCACTTCCATTGTCAAAATTGAAGTACGCACTCTCATTGTCAGAAACAAAGCCCCCTCTGACTGTGTCAAAAATGGAGCACCCACTTCCACTGTCAAAATTCGACTACCCACTTTCATTGTCAGAAACAAAGCGCCCTCTGACTGTGTGAAAAATGGAGCACCCACTTCCATTGTGAAAATTGGAGTACCCACTTTCGTTGTCAGAAACAAAGCCCCCTCTGACTGTGTCAAAAATGGAGCACCCACTTCCATTGTGAAAATTGGAGTACCCACTTTCATTGTCAGAAACAAAGCCCCCTCTGACTGTGTCAAAAATGGAGCACCCACTTCCATTGTGAAAATTGGAGTACCCACTTTCATTGTCAGAAACAAAGCCCCCTCTGACTGTGTCAAAAATGGAGCACCCACTTCCATTGTCAAAATTGGAGTACCCACTTTCATTGTCAGAAACAAAGCCCCCTCTGACTGTGTCAAAAATGGAGCACCCACTTCCATTGTCAAAATTGGAGTACCCACTTTCATTGTCAGAAACAAAGCGCCCTCTGACTGTGTTAAAAATGGAGCACCCACTTACATTGTCAAAACTGAAGTAACCACTTTCATTGTCAGAAACAAAGCCCCTTCTGACTGTGTCAAAAATGGAGCACCCACTTCCATTGTCAAAATTGGAGTACCCACTTTCATTGTCAGAAACAAAGCGCCCTCTGACTGTGTTAAAAATGGAGCACCCACTTCCATTGTCAAAACTGAAGAAACCACTATCATTGTGAGAAACAAAGCACCCTCTGACTGTGTCAAAAATGGAGCACCCACTTCCATTGTCAAAATTGGAGTACCCACTTTCATTGTCAGAAACAAAGCGCCCTCTGACTATGTTAAAAATGGAGCACCCACTTCCATTGTCAAAACTGAAGTAACCACTTTTATTGTGAGAAACAAAGCCCCCTCTGACTGTATCAAAAATGGAGCACCCACTTCCATTGTCAAAATTGAAGTACGCACTCTCATTGTCAGAAACAAAGCCCCCTCTGACTGTGTCAAAAATGGAGCACCCACTTCCACTGTCAAAATTCGACTACCCACTTTCATTGTCAGACACAAAGCGCCCTCTGACTGTGTCAAAAATGGAGCACCCACTTCCAGTGTCAAAAATTGAGCTGCCACTTCCAGTGTCAAAATTGGTGTACCCACTTTCAGAATCAGAAATGGAGCGCCCTCTGTCAGTGTCAAAAAGGGAGTACCCGCTTTCATTATCAGAAATGGAGCGCCCTCTGTCAGTGTAAAAAATGCAGTATCCACTTTCATTATCAGAAATGGAGCACCCTCTGTCAGTGTCAAAAATGGAACACCAACTTACAGTGTCAAAAATTGAGTACCTACTTTCAGTACCAGAAAGGGAGTGGCCACTTCCAGTGTTAAAAATTGAGTTCCAACTTTCTTCAAACATGGAGCTGTAACTGGTAAACTAAGCATATTCCATTACTTTTATGTAGATAGCTAATCTTCTGTAGATCTGATCTGTAACAAAAAAAGAACTTATGTCTAGGTGTAATTTACCCTTTTAAAGTGAGTCTGAAATATTTTAAACATACATTAGCTGCCAGTGGAAGCTGTCATGATTGCGGCATTAGCTTTGAAAATCTATGAAGGAGGAGTGGATGCAGATAAGATTCTGTAATCACTTCTGGAACTAAATATAGTTCCTTGATAGTAGTAGCTAATCACCCTCAAGTTACAGATCTAGATCTACAGTCTAGCAGTCTAAGATAGATCAACCCATGACACAACCAGAGTCATCTAAATATAAGATATTTTGTGTAATGCTTTCATGTTCCTGTCTTGCATACCTGCTGATATTGTTATTTTGTTACATGCTTCACTAGCATGTGAAGGTTTTACCAAACTACAGAGGTCTTTTAATTTAAATAGGATGCCCCTCATGGGCATAGGAACTAGGGGGGATGGGGGGACATCTCCCCCCTGATTAAATGAACAGGGGAAACAAAAAATAGCAAAATGAAACATAATCATGCATTACCAGATTTGCCACTAGAAGGCGATCAGCAGATCCACCCCTGGTGCATGTCCTGGGAGTAGAGTTCAATTGAACCACTCAGGGCCACGGGTTTTATGTCTCTTTAAACTTTATCCCCACCAGATTTTTGTTGGGCCTGCTACAATAAAGGTCCAAGTATTGTGGGGAAAGATGCATGTATTTTAAAGAATGATAAAGGGAGTTTTAGTCAAACTAGATGGGACTATTGGTTCTTATTTCTAGACACATATGTATTTTTGTGTTTATCATGGGCAAATTCTTTCACATCAAGCTTTTTTCCGTATATATTTTCAAAATACAGTAATTACCATCTGATTACATATGTATACAAATTTTACAATGTAATTACAACGTGCTAACATTTTCTGCTCAGTGACTGTTACTTGTGTCAATGGAAGGGAAGTTACTCATTAGGAACACATAATGAGATCTAATTATATGTTAGTGATTTAGAGATAGAAATATCAGGGACATAGTCTACAAATACTGTTTAATTAGAGACGTTTAACCTGCAATACAAGCTGAACTCTATTTTGTACTAAATGATCCCCATTTGAACACAGACTTGTTTTAGAATTAATTTTCTGATTATATGCTCCATATCACAAAATAATACAATTATATATTGTATTTTTTGATCATTTGGTCTGAATACTGTCTTATTGTATTTAGAACTTCCACATTTTATATAACAAATTTGTAATAAGGATTTAACCATCAAAATTTGTTTTAAAGTTCATTACATCTTATATTGGTTTCATACATTCTGATACTGATCCTTCGAGTTTACAAAGACTATCGAAAACATTTACAGATTCTATAGGAAAATATCTCATATAGAAATACATCTCCTTAATGATACAAAAGCAGTCATTTATTCACTTACTATTTAACATGATACATATAATATTTTTATTATTTGCCAAGTAAAAGCTTAAGACAATTTTTAAATCACATATATAGTTGTGAGCGTACGAGTTGTTGGTAACGCTGCGGGCTCGCGTAGCGAGCTGCGGCCCTCGCGTAGCGAGGGCCGCGGCTCGCGCAGCGAGCCGAGGCCCTCGCGAAGCGAGGGCACTGCCCGAGGGTCTCAGTTGCTGGCATGGAGCGCCGAAGGCGCTCCATGCCAGCAACTGAGGACCCTCGCGAAGCGAGGGCCTCAGTTGCTGGCATGGAGCGCCGAAGGCGCTCCTTGCCAGCAACTGCGACCCTCGCAAACTTCACGTCGCAACCCAAACAGTACGACACACACATTACGACACTCGCAAACAACATACGACACACGTTCACACACATTACGGACTCGCAACACTCGGACGCAACTCGCGAACATTACAAAATGTAAAACACAATACATACACACACCACATACATAAAAAACTTACCTACACCAAGAGGGAGCACCCAGCACCTCAAAAATACAACTTACACCTCGATTTTACTTCAAATAAAACAGTTTAGAGACTAAAAAAAAAACGAAGCGAGAGAAAAAATGGCCGCCGAACAAAACGAAAACGAGGCTACAGCACTCTAAACTCGCAAAACACCACAAGAAACTCGCAAAACACCACAAAACACCTACGGATATTCCGATACAAACGTATAACACACATTACTCGCCATTTCACGCCAATGCGGAAGTACACGACAACGGTTTGGGCTCGCGCACGCACAGTGTTACACTGCACACATTCAGCACGCTTACACAGCAGATCCACACCACTAATGCTGCAGCAACATCAAAACACATTCACAGCTCTTCCACACAATGCTTTAAAATAGGTAAACTATATTCATTTATTAATGTATTATATATTTCATTATTACACACTAAACAGCATTAGCTACCTTACAATTTCATTGCCGTCATTTTTTGACGGGCAATTCGCTAGTATTTAAATAAATGTTAATTAAGATAAATATTTTGAAAATAAAAAGATTAAAGTAACACCATATTTTAAGACATTTTTGAAGTGTATAACAAATTATAAAAGTAGCAGCTGTGTAAGCCATGAACATGCTACATTTTTTAGAGATAATCTTAATTTTTGAACTCTGCATGTAGAAGGTTTCTGTCTTTTCTTACTTGACCACTTGCTACTTGCTTGGAGCCTGAGCCGGTGTTTTTTTTTTTTTTTTAATATATCAAGGAAGGGAAGGATGGGGGAGGAGGAAAATGGCGTGCATTAGCTAAATCATTAGAGTTGATACCTACTCCTATCTGCATGCCTGCACTCCACCTTCATAATCACAGAGTTGTATTACGTCAGTTAATAGATGGAAATATGCTGAGTAAATAATGTAAAGGAAATTGCGAAAGCTCAAAAATGAGAAATTAATGTAAAATAAGTTAATGCAAAATTAAGTGTAGCGTTTACATAGTCCTTGAAGAAGAAGAAAAAAATCTCCTTTTAAAATGTAATGTGTAAATGCTACTTTATAAATAGATACCAGTCAATGCCTCATGTATGCTTTATTTTTTTATATCATCATTCAAGTTTTGGCAGTTTTTATTTGCTGCACTAGAATTATAGAATAAAATAACTTGCAAAGTGGAAAGACAACAACCTACAAACACATTGAGGGCTGTATTAACATATACGCATACTCGGCACCACATCAATATTATTTATTTATCGTGTTCTAATACAGAGAGTATGACTGGTTGAGGATAAATGTTCAAAGCAATGACATACAGTATGCTCAGCTAGCTCAGCCAGCTCAATAGGCTGATTGCACACAGGGTTAAAGCTCAACAAAAAAGTCGTCCAGTAGTTAGGATTCAGTGCTTTCACCACTGCAACCTGGGTTTTATTCCAGTCAGGGAACTACTCAGGATTGAGCCTGGTCAATACTTGGATGGGAGACCATCTAGGAATACCAGAAGCTGTATGCTGTGAGATGGAACTGGCAACCCACTCCAGTATCTCTACCATGAATACCAAGGGGATCAGCACGGTGTGTTACGGCCCATGAGATCACGGAGAGTAAGACATGACTGAACAATGCAAACACACACACACCATAATAATCACAAATAATGGCTCACAATAAGATTAGTGTACATTTAACATTTACATTGGGTTTCAAATTTCTTACAAGTACAAGTACAAGTTTGAGACATTATGTTGTTTGAGGGTAGTATATAAACATATATAATTTATTTTTTTACTTAACGGGTGGATGTTGGGTAACAACTAAAAAGCTATTGTAAAAAAAAGAGAAATTAGCCTGATTACTTCAAGGAGTTTGCACAAACTCATTCTTCTGAATTTAAGACAACTTGTAGGATAAGATGCATTTATTTAAAAATAAGAATCTTAAAGCACATCTATTAACAGTAACGCTATATATTAAGGTATATGTATTGATATAAAAAGCTCAATCATGACAGGTGCACGTCAATAACATTACAAGCACTATTATGGATATTGCAAGACTTTATTCATATTAGAATTATCACAAAACTAAATATATTTCCTCTCATAGCACATATAACAAATGTATCCAAGTCAATATGTTCATTCGTTTTCATACTTTCAGGCAAGCACAGGGAGATTGCCCCAGCAAAAAAGTAAAAGAAATATATTCACTTAAAGAATTCATCAGATAATATCAAAAGATCACTTGTCAACATATTTTAGAAAGTGAGGTTTTGGAGATGAGCTTCTACTGCCAATATCACACATAAACAAACACAACATATAAAATAAACCCTGTCGCTTAATCATCCAGACAGCGAAACACTATAAAAGATTGCTGTTTAAACAAAACATATGATTGTGATTTGTAGATCCATTTTTAGAAATAATATTTCCAGCCACCTCTGGCAGGCGGAATCTTAGGAGTAATGCGATATATTATCACGGGATGGAGTGTATAGGTAGGAAGGCTTATCTGCTCTATTCACACAAAGTTTTGAAATTTTCAATAAAGAGACTTTTTTTTTAAGTCTGATGCTTCAGTTATTCTGAATCAAAAACATAGATTGTGTGTTAAGGGATATATATATATATAAAAAAAAAAAGTTCTGTTCAGAGACATAATACACAGAATCAAGATCCAAATGGCAAAATATTATTTGGTTTCCTACAATATTTTGACATAAGAGAATTTTACTAATGTCTATTAAAGCCATTTCAATGAATAACAAAGAAGAAAAGAAAACTACATATAACAAATAGAAATGAAGAAAGAAAGAAATAAAAGATTTGAAACTGCTTGTTCATCAATTACCGTATATACTCGAGTATAAGCCGACCCGAGTATAAGCCGAGGCACCCATTTTACCACAAAATACTGGGTAAAATGAGTGACTCGAGTATAAGCCGAGGGGGAAAAATGTGCTGTCCCCTGTGTCCCTCTTGTGCCCTCTGTGTCCCCCTCTCTCTCCGTGTCTCTTCTACCCTCTCCCTTCCCTGTGTCTCTTCTCCCCTCTCCCTTCCCTGTGTCTCTTCTCTCCTCTCCCTTCCCTGTGTCTCTTCTCCCCTCTCCCTTCCCTGTGTCTCTTCCCCCTCCCTTATCACCCTCGTCAATTCCACTCCTCAACCTCCCTCCTCATCCTCAACCTCCCTCCTCATCCTCAACCTCCCTCCTCAACCTCCCTCCTCATCCTCCCTCCTTATCCTCAACCCCCTCCTTAACCTCCCTCCTCATCCTCCCTCCTCAACCCCCATCCTCATCCTCTCACCTCAACCCCCCTCCTCAACCCCTCCTCCTCATCCTCAACCTCCCTCCTCATCCTCAACCTCCCTCCTCAACCCCCTCAACCTCCCTCCTCATCCTCCCTCCTCAACCCTCCCTCCTCAACCCTCTCTCCTCAACCCCGCATCCTCAACCCCCCATCCTCAACCCCCCTCCTCAACCTCAACCCCCCTCCTCAACCCCTCCTCCTCATCCTCAACACCCCCATCCTCAACCCTCCTCAACCTCAACCCCCCTCAACCTCAACCCCCCTCAACCTCAACCCCCCTCAACCCCAACCCCCCTCCTCCTCAACCTCCCACCTCAACCTCCATCCTCAACCCCCCATCCTCAAGCCCCCATCCTCATCCTCTCTCCTCAACCCCCCATCCTCAACCCCCCTCCTCAGGCCCTCCTCTTCATCCTCAACCTCCCTCCTCATTCTCCCTCCTCATCCTCAACCCCCTCCTCAACCCCCTCATCCTCAACCTCCCCATCCTCAACCTCCCTCCTCAACCCCCCTTAGGGGTTTAGGTCGAGGAGGGGGGTTGGGGATGAGGAGGGGGGAGGGAAAGAGACACGGGGGGGTTAGAGACACATGGGGGGGTTAGAGACACATGGGTAGGGGGTTAGAGAGACACGGGGGGTTAGAGAGACACGGGGGGAGAGTGACTCGAGTATAAGCCGAGGGGGCCCTTGTTTGCCTTAAAAAAAGGGCTGAAAAACTTGGCTTATAGTCGAGTATATACGGTATTAATAATCTGTTAATCAGGAAGTTCCCCTGGCGCCATTGGGTAACGTCATCTTGTACATTAGCAGAGACGCGTTATGCATCCAAATGTTCTACAATGTAAATTGGTAAATTAACTATTTTAACTACCCATTTTGTTAATATCGTGGTTTACCTTTGCTTACCATGGTGCCAATATTTTCTTATACATTGGACGATTTACATTTCGTTCCCCATATGCCCTTGATAAAGACAAATATATTGTATGACAATTAGAAGTAGAGCAAGTATGCCCATGCTATGGGCCCAATTCTATTGCCCAATTTCTAAATTTATACACACTTACAATAACTCTTTATATTGCTATATATTTGGCAAATATTAATTATTGGCACTAATGAATTCTTAAGTCAGTAGAATGCATATTAACATTTATAAAAAAAACATACATTTGCAAGTAGCTAATATAATAAGGCTATATATATTTATACATTTTGCTTATAAGGAAAGTTTCACCATCAAAATAATGGGTGTAACTGTTCCGAAGTAGACTTATGTACTTTCATAAATATTTGTATATATACATTATGTACAGTACACAGGTACAGGCATATATATTGTATAATGTTTGACAAATATTTGCAAGGAAATGTGCATGTCATATTTTATCTTGCTTAGTTCAGGAATCCTATATTGGTTTTGAGAAATTATGTCAGTGCTTTGAAGTATTCAATCAATGACTCATTTAATTCTAATTAAGACAATGATCTTATCAATAATCAATCATTCCAGTGGCTTTTTAAATTCTATTTTTAACTTTCGCTATTTTGACATTTGTTCTTACAGATAAGCTTAGAAATCCCCTGTGGATATAAAATTGTGTCTAAGAAGTAAGTTGCTGTTGCTTGTGGCGGTTAACTACAATCTACAACCATCGACCATATTATCCCTCCTAAAGGAGAGTTTTTTTTCTAAGAATACGGTGTTATAAAATTGCATTTTATAAGATGGGCCCACAAAAACTCAAGTTTATTTTAGAAATGTAGCTATGTAAAATAGTCAGTTTTTTGGAATTTTGCATTGATTTAATTGTAATACTTATATTTATGTTTTATCAGTTACCTTATTGGTCCTCTAATTAACAGTCAATGAAAATTATTTTCTGTACATACTGAAATATATAGTTTAGTACCCATGTGCGTTAAGGCAAATTTCAAGCGATTTTAAGCCATATATGACAAGCCTATATATCAAATGGGTTACATTGTATCACTGTTTATTAAATGGTTTACATAAAAATGGTTCACAGAAACTGATTTATTAACATCAGAAAACAAAATTAATAAATTACATTTAGTAAAGCAAATGTATAATGAAAAAACATAACCCCATGGAATAATACAAATACAGTGTTTAATAATAAAAGCCCCAAAACTACAACTACCAGAAGCATAGGAACGGGCGGGATAGGGGGACAAATGCCACCAAGATTATATGAACAGGGGACACAAAAAAATATCAAAATTAAACGTGATAATGCATTACCAGATTTGGCCACTAGTGCCAGTGCTATGGAGCAGTATGTCTTTCCCATGAAAGCTTTGACCCATACTTTCTTTTACAATATATAATACATACCTATACATAATACATATATATATATATATATATATATATATATATATATGTATACATTTATAAATTATTTACATATATGTGGAAGTTGAATTGCACCACTCACTCAGGGCCACAGTTTTTCTGTCTCTTTAATCTTTACCCCCTCGGATTCAATAAAATATTTATAAAAAAAAGTTTACTTTCTTGTCAGTAATTTCACAAGTTAACACTATTTAGATTTTAAGAAATGTGTTGATTTAGGGATACATTTCTTTTTGTGCAGATGTTTTTGTATTATGGAGGATGTTATCCTAGTCCTTGGTCATACCTAAATAAGGCAGCACAACTGACTTTTTATTTATTTTTTATTTTTGATTATATGCTGTATATTTTTGCATAATTTACATAATTTATAATATATGTAATGTATTAATATATATATTATATATCCCTAACAAGTTGGCATATAGACATATATATATATATATATATATATATTGTGTATATAATGTATATATATATATATGTATATATATATATATATATATTCAGTATAAATAGTATATATATATTTATTTTTTTGTGTCTTTAAACTCCCACCCCCCCGATTTTTTTGGGCTCCTACACCCATGCACAAGAACATAATTTCAGGGAAGTCACTACATTTGTATTGATCAGACCGAATAATAAAATGAAAGGTGGATCACAGTTTAGGCACATAGAGGACATTAAACTTAAACCCATATATTAAATATAACATAATACATATTTTTTATTATCTAATTAACAAACGTTTCTTTGAAATAACCTAAATTGCAAGGTTTCTCGGAATATAATATACATATGTTTCTATTTACTTTGATGTACTTTATGTTAGAAGAGGTGCTTAAAAACTCTTTTTTTTCTGCCTCAAATCATACAAATTGTTACTGCTTGAGTTCGCCCTCTGCAGCTCATGAAGACACTGCCTGTTGAATAAATCTATGTCCACCATACATCTCCTTGACGCTCGTTTCTCACACAGCTCAATCATCTCATCTAAACAGTAAGCTCAATTTACATACACATGTGTTTATTTTTATTGTGGCATGCCTCGTATACAGTATTAATTCTATAACCGATAATGTACTATAACACTTGTGTACAATAGTACATAAGAATACTACACCGTATGAGTAAAGATTATCATAATAATAACATTAATAATAATAATAATACTCTGTTTCATAACACTTTCCTTTTGATAGAACAAGATGTCTTTATTTTGATTTTTTTTCATATTAAATTGATTTTGATATTAAATGACAATTGTAATAATTTAATTAAAATGTGTAATTTAAAAAACTACACTTAGAAATAGGCTAAATGTTTTTTACAATTTAAAAAAATAATACAGTATGTAATTGTTTATTTTTTACATCGAATTATAGTGTGGTTAGATCTATTTTGCTGCTGACCAATTTCCTGAGGTGGGATGAGACTTTGAAAGGAGAATATGTTCCCTCTTAAAAATGGGAATGTGGAATCTACATTGGGCAAGTACTTTCTTTAAGAGTAATGAAGAGCTCATTAGTTACAGAGACACACCTTCTTGAGAAAATAGAGAAATGAGGCCTGGGAGCCTGCAGTAACAAAAAAATAATAATAATGGTATGCAAAATTACATATTGTGATTGTGTTTTTTTTTGCTTTCTGAAATAATTTTCACCTATTTAAAATACCATATAGAAAAAGAAAGACCACAACCATAATGATTTTATTATTAACTTTTATTTGTAATGCGCCAACATATTCCATAGCATATTCTCATAAGAATGAGGAACAATTTAAAATTAACAAACTGCAGAAAATGGAGGGCCCTGTTTTGAGCTTAGAATCTTTGTAGAAAGTGCTTTTATCAAAGCACCCTACAAGACTGGAAATTCGCTACGTACAATCTACAGGACAATGGTAGTTATTTTCTAACTACTATATTAGAACATTAATATCCCTATGTACCAATGTCCAATGATTTCTGTTTTTGCGTCTACCTTCTGTGTGTGCGCACATGCTGTTATAGCCTAGTAATATAATATCTTCACTTCATTCCCTTTCCTATAATCCTAGTGTTTCTATTATGTCCCAAAATCTGAATTCTATCATTTAAAGGTGACCTGCATTCTCCTGCGAGGTCTACTACATACATGAGCTAGAAAGGTCTGTTCTTTAAACAGGCCATTAATTGATAACGCTTAATTAATCTACATTGGGAAAGATCAAGTGAGATTGTGTAGCAAGAACGGTTACATGTATTGACTTGGTATTCCAATTATGTCTCTGGACAGAAGAGCCTTTTGGTGTAAGACTTAACCTTTGAATCATTTGAGCTCAAAACACAATCAGCTCCTGGGGATCTGACCTGAAAAGGACCTTGACCCAGCACAGCTTTATAAACTGTACACATAGTCTATCCTGATTGTTTTTAACTATGATGATAATTCTATGTGCTAATCAATTAGTCTGAGTTAATTATATTCAATGCATGACCATTTCTGGCACACATTGGAATTAAGTTGAAAATAATTTCTTAGAATTAAAAGATGTAAACATAAAAAAATGCAAATATATTTATGTGTGTGTCAGGGGTCCTTGGCCCCCTGCTCTACCCCTTGTACCAAGAGCACATCTCAATGATGTCCAAGGCATTTAATTAGTTTTTTTTACAAATGTCACCATGGTCCCAAAATATATGTGAAATAAGGCAAATTAAATAAATAAAGTGAATTTTGAATGCAAATATGCTGCAGTGAAATCTACTGTTTTCTGTTGATCAGCATCTTGAGGTTGGAGGAAACATTAAATGCGGATACAATTTATATCTGCACAGTGGGAATGTAGCAGCTAAAACTGCCAGTGCTCTCAACCGAGCTAATGAAAAGTATATTGCAATTGAAAGTAAAAAATGTAAAGATTGTGTTTATAAAACATTTTGGCCATTATCCATTTTAAATATTCCAAATACCGTATAGAAAATAAGGACCACAGTGGAACTTTAAGCATATGGAACCTTGCTACCAATTTTACTACAGAACAATAAGGACACAAGCCCTGGTTCAAGCACAGGACCATCTCTTGATGCTGGTGGTCCAGTGGTTAGGATTTGGTGCTTTCAACACTGCGACCTGGGTTTGATTTCAGTCAGGGAACCAAGGGGTCACAACACCCTGAAGCCAGCCAGAGTTGGGCCTGGTCAGTACTTGGATGGGAGACCACCTAGGAATACCAGGAGCTGTATGCTGTGGCCCACTGGAGAAGGAACTGGCAACTCACTCCAGTATCTCTGCCATGAATACCAAGTGGATCAGCATGTCGTGGTCTATGAGGTCAGTGAGAGTCGGACATGACTGAGCAACGCGAACATACACATGTGATGCTTGATGATTATTAAAAGCAAAACAAAACAATATGCACACTTCAAATAGCTAATGAAAAACAGAAGAAAAAATTAAATAAAAAAAATAAAAATTAGTGGGCATTTACATTTGTAAAAAACACATTTCAAAGTAAAATAATGACAACAAATTGTAATTGTGAGAATAGTTAAGAGATTAAACCCTTTGTCCAAATGATATGGTATTTTTCAATGTTTTTGTTGTAACTGTTTTATAAAACATGTTGAATAATATAAATGCAAAATTATAAGGACACTCTATTGACGTTTCAAGAGGTGTTGCTCACATTTTATTACGATAAAGACACATTTTCAGTTGCCTCCAAAGCTACGCTACATATATATGAGTCAGTAAGTATACCCACTTTTTTAAAGAAGAAGAATTTAAATATTTTTTTAAAGAATTTAGAAGAATTTAAAAAACAACTTAAACTTTAAAGTGACATGGTCCATTTAATAAACGTACGTCTGGGGTTTGTTGTTTTTTTCTGCTTAGGGTAGAATTGCCTGGTATTTCGGGGCTGGATCACTCTAGTGAGTGAGACCAGACTGATGTACTACAGGATATTTCTCCCTGTGAAGGGCACAAGTGAGATAAAAGAGGCTGCTCTCAGGTGGGTTATCATGTCCATAGAACTAACCTATTAAGGTTAGTTTGTTCTCTGATTGCGCACCTCTGACTTTGTTGTTGTTGTTTTTTTTTTTTTTTTTTTATTTCATTAAATCTGTATTGTTATAATTAGAATTTCCCAACTTTATTTTACTTTTAGCACAGTATAAATCATAAAGTCTGTCAATCTGTCAATCAGTCTGTCAAATCTATTTGGTTTTCTTTAGAGAAGAAATTTCAGAACAAATGGTATTTAACCAGTCAGCTAACTAGACCTCCTTTCTGTTAAATTGCTTATGTAAATGTGCAGTAAGTTTTCCTAGTGGAATCTGGAACAAGCGACGTGAAATCACTTGTAACAGCCACAAATGAAAATAATATCCCAACATCATCATGGGCAGAATTAGCACTCGAACCTCAGGCAATGCATGAATCTCCATGGCTTAAACAAGATGCTTTTACATGCTATGGTTACTTTGAGAGGAGCCAGGTGATGATTACGACTAACACCATGGTTTCTCAATATGAACTTCCTCAACCAATATTTGCAGATACCAATCAAGTCTTAAGGAATGTTTCAGTACTTGGTAAGACTAAAAACAAACAGAGCTACAGAATCTACAAATATAATAATAATAATAATAATAATAATAATAGTTGAGCTAACAAAATGGTAGCTGTACCAAGAAAAATCAATATGACCTTCAAAATGTAGTTTTAATAGTTACCAATTCCAACACAAACTAACCGGACATTTTGTAGGATCATTTGGACGGATCAATAAAATAAAGCAATTAAATAGAATGTAATTATGATTAATTTATGTAATTTAATTCACAAACCAAGAAGATAAACCTTTTCAATATTTGCTCTGGTAAGTATTTCAAAATGGTATATATTAAAATATAAAACTGTTACATTTGTAGCAATTCCCCACAATAGTCTATTTATTTTATAGTGTCATCATACAAAAATTAATTCTAAAATCAATTATAGAATTACAGATGTTGTAATAAGAGCGTACAGAGCTAATCTTCTTTAGGTCAGGCTTGTAACCTTTTTGTAATTCAGCTTTTATTAGGGTTAAGTCTATTATTGAAGAGAATTACAGAAATAATAGAAGTGGGTGTATTCAGCAAGAAATAACAAACGAGGGTCTTTCAGAGATAAGGGAGGCTGTTTGCTGGCTCCGGAGAGATAGCAGGCACTATAATGTATGTAAATTGATAGGGTCAACTTGCTCAGTCTGCATATTGCATGTTGTACAGGAATTAATTTGGGTACCACTCTGGAGTGTGGCAGAAAGATGGTCTCCAAATACCCTGAATGTGATGGTAACACAGTGTATTACAGTGGTCAAATAAACAACAATACTTAAATATAATGCCAATTTATTGAAAATATATTATTGGGACGATCCAAGGGTAGGGGCTATACAAGCCCAGGGCCACCTGATATAGACTACAGGTTAACTACCCACAAGGACCGTGGAGTTCTTAGAAATCTCGGTACCAGCACCCTGATATCTGGCTTCTGTATCAGTCAGGGTCCTTGCATCAGAAATCAGCACTTCCAGGCTACCAAAAGACTCCTGATCTGCTTCTTCTTAGTGGGCTTGATAAGACTTGTTACAGTCAAACCTACCCCAACAGAGTCTCCCAGTACCTCCCTACAGCCATCCAGGAGAACAGGAGCAAAATAAGAGACATATGATTTCTATATGATTCCAGAAGTAAAGTGTTTTATTTTTGAAAAGTCAGCAATATTTATAGCAGTAAGATACAGAGGGGGTGTACACAATGTAACAATGAGAGGGTTTGGCAGACAATTACAGGAGATGACCCCATATGGGGTCTAGCAGTAGCTTCATGAGAGCCTCTAACCTCCAATACACATCCTGCCATCTCTAACACATTTCAGATGCGATTAATTTTATCTGGCAAACAATGGGACAAAACATGTTACAAATACAATGGAGGTGTTTACGTACATAATCCAATGGCCGGAGCCAAAAGCTGTCTTTCCATTAATGGGTTCAATGGGCCAACACCCTGGCCAAGAACAAAGGGGTCCTTGACAACTATACACACATCAGGTGCAATGTAATCAAGGCCCAAGTGGGTGCAATTTCCTCTTCTCTGATTAAAATCTCTCTAAAGTCCAACAAACAGTGATGATAGAATGACCAACTACAAGCTACACAACCAACTTTAGCCGTCAAACTGGAGTTTATTCTGAAAGGTTTGGGGTCTCCATTTTTTTCATCTATTAAATAAATGAAACTCTTTTACAATGAAGATTACTATCTGACTGACACAATGCTCACAAGTGCTTGGTCTATAGCAGGGGTGGGCAAGATCGGTCCTGGAGAGCCCCACACAGGCCAGAATTTGAGGATATGTCTGCTGTGTACAGACACGTCTTCAGTCAACCTAAATGACTCGCCTGTACACAGAAAGGATATGCTCAAATCCTGGCCTGTGTGGGGCTCTCCAGCACCGGACACGCCCACCCCTGGTCTATAGAAATAGGAAAAAAGTCTAAATTAAATTTGCAGATCACTCAAAAATAACATTTCTCAAATCTGCATCAGATTACAATGGCACCCAAATAAAGTAAAAACACCACCCAGAAAAATGGTGAAACTTCTGAAACCTTCTAAACCATCTGATATGCCTTATCAAAAGATATACAATAGAAATATTGCATCACATTAACAATTAAAAAGGAATATGAGATGAATTAATTATTAATATTATTATTATTATCTTTTATATTGCGCCAACATATTCCTTGGCGCTGTACAGGGGTTTAGTACATGGCAAAAAACATAAAAAAATATCAATTATTAACTAAATTCATAGCTAAAATCTGCAAACTTCATTGTTTCTGAATTTCAGACAACAGATTAAAATGTCTAAATCATGAAAATTGACTATAGCAAACATGATCCAGATACTTGTCCGATTTCTACCTAAGATAACAGATTAGAAATAAACTGTCAAATCTTCAAAGAATATATTAAGATAATGATATTCAACAGTAATAGATTGTTTCCCAATTATACATAATAATTGTGAAGCTTAATAATATAGCATGATGTATTTATTGTTTGGTCCTTCAGTTGTGTCCGATTCTCAGTGTCCATATGGACGCTGCAGCACACCAGGCACATCTACAGTATCATTTTGTCTCTGGTTTTGCTCATCAATATGGTTTTCTTGGCAAAGATATGGGAGTGAGTAGCCAGTTCCTTTTCCAGTGGACCGAGATTTGTCTTCCCTCTCTGCTGTGACCTGCCCATCTTGGGTCACCCTACATGGTATAGCTCACCGCCTCACTAATTTACACAAGCCCCTTCACCTTGCCAAGGCAGCGATCCAGAATATTTAAGCTTATTAAATTGGGAGAATTGCCTTTTAGAGTTTTTTTGGAATTGCACAACATCCGAACCAGACACTGGTGAAAGATTGGTATGTTATGAGAAATATCTTTAATTAATATTTTATTTTATGGGGCTAATCTTGTTAGATTGCTTTTCAGATTGGTGAATAAATACATAAAATAATATAGGAATTCTGTAATTAGTATGAGTAACATGTGTGTTGGATTTTGAATTGAATCAAATGTCAATCCTTTTCAAAACACTTTGTTTTTAAGGTAATGTAGAACCCTAAAATGGCACATGAAAAAGTGAGAATTATACTAAAATAGACAAACAAAATCACTTCCATTTATATCTAAAAAAGGACTTTAGGCTGCAAAAATCTTAATTTTCCTGTATTCATAAAGTCTCCATAACAATCTATATTCATCATGTATGGCAAGCATTTTCTTAAAGTCTGTTATAGGCCACAAAGCATCTATTCAAGATGAACTATGAGTTCTTACATCATGTATTGCTTTCCCGAGGCTCTGTCAGACCTATTCAGCGAGGCCTTATTGCTATGTTGTAGAGATTTGAAAGTAAAAAAATTGCAAGAAGTGCAATTTAATCCCAAAGTCATTACCTAAATACTGAGATAGGATGAGGATTACCACCAATGTAAATTAGATATGAGACAGCCAATGGATTATAGAAGGGTTCTTTCTTTAAGATGGCTTCAGCAAATAGACTAAGATAAGAGAAGCTTAGTAATTACATGGAGCTACACTGGTCAATTCTGATTTTTAAGTAGTGAAGGTGCTGTCGGCAGAGAAAAAAAACTATGTATGTTATTCTCTACAATATTAAATAATTTCTTTTTAATTCCATACAATCAATAGACGAACATCACACCAAATGAAAGGATGAAGGCTGACTATGCGTCTCATTGTGATTGGTATCATTCCATCACTTTTGGTAATATCATTTCAAAATTAAATTTTCTGGTCCATTACATACAAGCTCAAACATTTTTTCTAATGGAATCTTAAATGGAACTGACTTGCTTTGCGTGGGGTTTGTCTCTCAGTTAAGATGTTATTTAGTTCCAATTATCAGATAATGAACTTTGGGAATTTAATTTTAAATACTTCTCTGTCAAAAGTGCATTGTGCTTTGGTTAAAAGATTTAAATGAAATATGGGCAGAATGTTAATAGGGAAAAAATGTATTATCCGAGAAGAACCTCCATGTCAGAGGGATTTATATATAGTAATACTAAAGGGAGTGAGGTGTGGGCCAGATGTACAACTATGTGAAAATTGTGCAACCCAAGCAATTTAAGTCCCTGCAGAAGATAACATAGAACAAGAAACATTCTACATGTTTTACATACTAATACTGCTGATCAGTGGCATAATTCAAAATGTTGAGACATCCATGTAATAAAAAGAGCATTGTAGATTAGCAAAAACTTCACCTGTTTGTCAAGTATCCAATGAACTAACGACATTAACAAGTGTGTAAGCCATAGTCATAAATGCATTTTCAGACTCTGCTAGTGCATTGAAGGTGCCATGACTGTCATCAGAGGCATAGGAACTGCGGGGGGGGGGGGGGGGGGGGGAGGACAAATCCCCCCAGATTAAATGAATATGGAACACAAAATATAGCAAAATAAAATGTAATCATGCATTAGTAGATATGTCAACTACAGGGCACCAGGGCTATGGAGCGTTATGTCTTCCCCATGAAAGCTTTGACCCATAATGTATATATATATAATAAGTTGGCTTGCAGATATACCATATATATATATATATATATATATATATGTATATATATATATATATATAAATATTTATATATATATATATATATATTTATATATATATTAAAAAAAATTTAGTGTATGGAGTGAGAAAAGCTCTCAACCGTAGAGTGTACAGAAAATGAATAATACATTAATAAGACCATTTGCATGTTTAAAAGGCGGGGACATGCAAATGAGAATACAATGTACCTCACTCTTTCAATCCAAAAACAGCAATTTTAGATATTGCTCCCTTAAAGCATATGCCCATCGTAAAAGCAATTTAATACAGCAGGCATATGCTTTAAGGGAGCAATATATAAAATTGCTGTTTTTGGATTGAAAGAGTGAGGTACATTGTATTCTCATTTGCATGTCCCCGCCCATTAGACATGCAAATGGGCTTATTAATGTATTATTCATTTTATATATATATATATATATATATATATATATATAGATATATCACATATTATAATTGTCAAACTGCAATTTGGATCGCGCACTGTGCGCAATGTGCGGCGTGAGGCGTGCATGCGCAATGCGCGTCGCAAGGCATGCATGCGCAATGCACGGCGCGAGGTGCGCATGCGCAGAGCACGTCTCGAAAAGCACATGCGCAATGCGGGCCGGGAGCCGCTGATTGCGCATGCACGGCGCATAAGGAGAGGGAAGAGATACAGAGTGAGAGGGGGGGAAGAGGCGCAGAGCGAGAGGGGGGAAGGAGACATGGGGGAGAGGGGGGGGAGAGACACGGGGAAGAGGGGGAAAAGAGACACAGGGAGAGGGGGGAAAGAGACACCAGGGAAGAGACACGGGGGAAGAGGGGGAAGAGACACAGGGGGGAAAGAGACACGGGGGAGAGGGGGGGAAAGAGACACAGGGGGAAAAAGACACAGGGGAGGTGGAAAGAGACACGGGAGGGAAAGGTGGGGAAGAGACACAGGGGAGTGAGAGGCGGGGAGAAGAGACACAGGGGAGTAGGAGGAGAGGGAAGAGACACAGGGGAGGGAGAGGAGGGGGAAGATACACACGGGAGGGAAATGGGGGGAAGAGACACAAGGAAGGGGGGAACAGACACAGAGGGACAGGGGGGAAAGAGACACAGGGCATGGGGGAACAGACATACGGGAAGGGAGAGGGGGAAAGAGACACAGGGGAGGGGGAAAGAGACGCATGGGAAGGAGAGGGGGGAAAGAGACAAAGGGGAGGGGGTTAGAGACACGGGAGGGAGAGGGAGGTAAAAACATGCAGGGGAAAGGAGATACAAGGGAGGGAGAGGAGGGGAAAGGAGACTCAAGGGAGGGAGATGAGGGGGAAATGAGACACAAGGGAGGAAGTAAACAGAGGAGAGGCTCGCAATGAGCTCCAAAGGCGCTCATTGCGAGGACAGTAAAGTAGATGGTAGGAGGAGGAGGGAGGCAATGAGCGCTGAAGTCACGTGATGAGCGCTGAAGGCGCTTATTGCGAGGCCAGTAAAGTAGAGGGGGAGAGGCTCCCATTGTGTGGCAAACAGCATTGCCAGGCTTCACTTTTTATTGACGGGCAAGTCGCTAATATATATATAATATATCTATATATATATATATATATATATATATATATATATATATATATATTTATATATACGGTATATCATATAGAGTTTTGATGTTGGTAAGTGCTGATGAGCAGTACTTATACACACATTTTTACACTGTTTATGTTTTTATATCACTGAGGAAGCCTTTGGGCGAAACGCGTTAGATATTTTTTATGTTTTTAGATCATTGATTTTATTCATTTTAATGTGCCTATCCCTATTGGCCATATATGGCATGTATTGAGGGTTATATGGTGCAATAAACACATGATAAACACACTATTGTTTGTATTAGTGTGTTTCAATTGTCTCCCATAGTAGACACAAGGAGTTGGAATCACATTTTATTCTATAGACACTATATAATAGTGTACCAAATAGCATTGGTGATCCAACTGTACCTGCTATAAAACCATCTGGATCGTTTCCTGAGCTACAGATGAAGATCTAAGGATTGGACATTGGGTACTTCCAGAGCTATCCTGTTTAAACCATACAGATACCTCATAACCTTGGGGTCACCACATGTGAGTGAAACAATATATGACTGTTGTTTTGACGTGATTATACACTCATGTTGCACTAGGAGGTGGCGCGCTGTCTTTCCCCTACCCCTCTTTTTATCATATATATATATTTATATATATATATATATATATATATATATAAATATATATTCACACATGCAGCCTCATTCAAATCCAAGCCCTAGGAGCTGCAGGGCCGCAAGGGGAGGCCATTTTACAGCCCTGATTTGAATGAGGCCCATAGCAGGTTGCTATATAGACATATAAATATTATATATATATATATATATATATATATATATATATATATTATATATAATTTTTAATTATATGTGGGGGCAGGAACATTAAGAATATAAAAAAAGTTTTTGAGTGGTACTTCAGCAATAGGGCCCTCCAGAGCAGGGCCCCAGTGCATTGCACCGGGTGCACCGGTGGTAGATCTGCCCCGTTTCCTGTCCTGCGAGTAGAGTTGAATTATCCCCCCCAGATTTTTTGGGGCTCCTACGCCCCTGACTTTAATATATATTTTTAAAGGCACAGGTGCTTAGTTAGACCCCATGGTTAGAAAGGCTGGCAAGTATACTTCTAAAACTGCCTCTACTGGGGGAAGGTGTCTAGTGCTGAAATCTTATTTGAATCTAACAATGAATCAAAACATCCCTTTGTATTCTCGCACCTCCTTTAATCCACTATCACATATAATAGTTGTCAAACTGCGATTCGCCGTCACACTTGCGAGCCTCGCGAGGCGAGCAGTTGAAGCATTGAAACACACAGGACTTAGACAGAAATGAGCGCCGAAGGCGCTTCTGTGAGCGGGGAGGCGAACCGTTGAGGCATTGAATAACGCAGGACTTAGCCTCCAAGCAGTTAGGAAACGCAAGAAGTTGAGGAACACAGGACTTAGAAAAAAATATTGGGAGGCGCAGAATCTAGAAAACTACGAAGTTGGTGGCCGAACAGCGCAAATCTAAAAACACGATCAAACACATAAAACAAAAAACCTCACACACAGCACGGGGGGGACAGCCAGGACTTCTGGGAGTTAGGTTAAACGCAAATTTTAAGCCAAATTGGCACTCGAAAATCATCTCAGCAAGAAAAAAAATGGCGTCCAAAAAAAGTTAAAATGAGGCTACACGATCACGAACCACGCAAAACACCACCAGCCGCATACCACTTTTAGCCAGGAACATATGAGGTACACTATTACAAAGGACAGAAAATGCAGGCAAGCTGCGTAACACATAGACAATCTCTGCCATTTTACAACACTAACTTGCAACTAATAACATTATGAATCTAAAATGGCGCTTTACCCGACTAAACTAACTGCCCTCGCGCACGCAGCCTATTTACACTGCACACTTTGCACATTGCTGACACTTTCTCATCAGGGCAGCAACAGTCCAAATGTACATTGTTTGCTGCAGGAAAATCAAAAAAGATTGTTAGTTCTTCAGGATATTGATTGCTGGATATATTAATTAGAAATGGGTAAAGTATATTAATTTATTTAGAAATTAATTAATTATTATTATTAAAAAGATATATATAAAAAAAAATGCTAAATAGCATATTTTACACTGCTGTTACTTTATGAATACATTAATGCTTCGCACTTCCTAATACATTTATTCATTCTTAATTAATTATTAACGTATATTAATTTAATAAGTATTAATTAGTAATGGAAAATAAAAATGAATACTTTCCAATACACTAAAAAAATGTGACTTTTTACACTGCAGTTATATATCTGTATTACTGCTCTTTGTCTGCCAGCGATAGCACTCTTAAAGCATGTACATATTTAAATCACTTTATTATGCTCTGAGACCTGAAACATTTTCTAATTTACACTGCACTAAAAAAACTGTATATTTAACACTGTACTTATATATCTGTCTTTGCGATGAGCGACGAAGATGATCGCTGCGAAGCACGAAACTTAAAGGACACGAGGGGAGAGGCTCGCAATGAGCGCCAAAGGTCCTCAGAGGAGCAAAAGCTTTACATTGTGTGGCAAACAGCATTGCCATGGCTTCAAATGTTCAGTCATTTTTTGACAGGCAAGTCGCTGGTATAATAAATAATAAAAAAATAAGAGAACACGCCCAAGCCACCACAAAGTCTGGAAGACACAAACATGGCATCCTTCAGACAAAAACAGTTTCTACTTAAAGATTTTTGCAAAAAAATATTTAATGCCCACAGTTTACACAGCTGATAATTTTGCGACATTTAAGATATATTGTTTGATATTAAGCAGTTATATAAATCTGTCCAAATGTTGTTCATGCAATTTCTCACGTAGGCGATATATTATATAGGAATAACCTCACATTTCTCTCCTAATCCCTCTTTTTCTATCCTCTCCCTTTCCTCCATACTTTTTTCCATAACTATCAACAGCAAATACATGTCATCACCTGCTCACAGCTTCTCTCCACATACTCACACTCCAAAGTCTCTGTGGTTGCACTTAGGGTTTACCATAATGCATCCAAAATATCTCTCCTTGCAGTTTCCTTATGTGAGCATAATAATGTCATATAAAAATTCATCAAATATTCAGTATTTTGTAGCAGAACATATATACGCATTAAAATGCCGATATAGCCTGTCCATTCTCTATAGCTAAAATACATGGTTTATTTAATGTGAACGCCTTTGTAATCCAACCTAAGATTGAGCATGTGTATATTTTTTAAATTTGTTTGTAAAGTTGTAAGTAAATCATTTTACTCAATAAAAGTTGTATTTTTGCCATGCACATTGGATCTTTTTCCGATTCAGTTTCTGCAGTAGCTTTGGCAAACTGATTATAAAACTTAATGTAGTAAGAGAACAAGCAATATCTAAACATTTTGTCCAGGAAGGTGTAGCTACATCTTCGTGTAAATAGATAAAAACAATGTCATTTGTCATTTCAATTTTGTATAGCGTCTCTAATATATAATTCAAAGGATTTCTCTTAAGTTTTATTTTGTAGGAAAAATATCCTCTTACTTTGTTGAGATGGATGATTGTGCGTAGAGACCAGTGAAAGTGTAAATCTGTAGATAAAATAAATATATTTTTTGGACCAAGGAGACATCATACCACATAAAAACAACAGGAGGCTACTCTGAAGATTAGATGAGTTGGTTTTCAAACTTTCCTGGCTTCCCAATTTGGATCAGATTTGTCACTTTGATTGGTTTCCATTAATTAAGTACTTTGATTTAAAGGGCAACAGACAGGGGTCCAATTTTGATTATAGTTCCAATAACTGGGCATAGGACTTAAAAATAATCGTGGGGGGGGGGGGATAATACAACTCTACTCCCAGGACAGGAAGCAGAGGCGGATCTACCACCGGTGCACCGGGGCCCTGCTTATATATATAATCTGGGGGAGATGTGTCCCCCCAGTTCCTACGCCCCCTGACTATTTACCACATTTTGCAGTTACTCAGCTCAAGCGATCCTCCAACCTCGCAGGCATTGTTATCAGTAACTAATGATAATAATGATTGATGAATGGCTTCTTGCATTTAATGGCTTCCTTCAGCAGATGGCATCTGAGTTGTTGTATGATGCATATCCCGACTCTATTGATACCATAGAAATCATATGCAAAAGGAAGACTTTTAGTAGTGAGGTAATTAAATACTAATAACATGACCAGTCTGGTTGGTTGTCTCATGAGCTGAGTGACACCCAATATGCTGTAAATTCAGAGCTATTTTTTATTTATGAATTACATTTATAAAATATCTTCCAATTGCAAATAATCATATTTTTCTAGGTACTTTAATTTCCAAACCTAACTGTGTTTTAAATTAAAAAGATTAACTTGGATACATAAAGCATTGGGGGTGCAGTGCTTTTTGGGATTTATTCTGATCCAACTTCTAGTGAGCAAACCTAATAACATAATATCCAATTATTAAATGGGTTATTATGATAAGACCATGATTTAAGTTTCGATTTTTATATTTCTAATTATTAAAAAAATATATCTGTGTATTAGTCTAAAAAGAATCCACAACCAATTAATTGAATATAATCATTTTAAATAACCAATACAGTTTTGGAAAAACATAACAGGTTTGCCAAGTACGTAATTAACAACATCAGGAGCTATTTAAACCATAAGTATAAAATCATTTTGTGACAAAATCTTAAGTTTAGCAGATTTTGCTTCTGACCAGGGGTTCCATATTAGACCACAGGAGATCAACTGTTGGCCTGGTGCTTGACGGGGAATTTTCATATTGGATGAAGGAGAAATTAACTTTGTAATTAATTGGAGAGCGAATTTAACTTTTATCATACAACATCTGCCATCTGCCCTACACATGCTGAGAAGAAGGCATTATTTTCCCAGCATTCCTCTTTCTCTGAAAAATGCTTTCCCCCTCAATTACATATAATAGTTGTCGTCATGCTTTGTGAGGTGCAAACGACTTAGGCGATGAGCGCCGCAGGTGCTCATCGCTTGCAAGCCTTGCAAAGCAAGGTGAGCCATTAACGCGTAGGACTTAGCCGATGAGCGCTGAAGGTGCTCATCACTGGGAGCCTCGCGATGAGAGGCGAGCCATTAAACTGTAGCACTTAGCCGATGTGAGCCTTGCAAAGCGAGGCGAGACATTAAAATACGAGACGTGAGAGTTAGAAAAAAAAAAAGATACGAGACGCAAACATTTACGAGATTAGAGGCCAAACATAAAAAGGGAAAAACACACTAAATACGCCCAAAAACATTACAAAAACATCACAGAAAGCATGGGGCAACAGCCAGGACGTCTGTGAGTGAGGTGGAACACAAATTTAACTCCATTTAGACGATTTGAAAATGAAAATGAGGCTACACGACCCCGGACAGCGCAAAACACTGCAAAACGCGTAGCACTTTACACATCACACTACGACCTACAAGATACACTATTACAAAAGCCGGAAAATCCTCACAAGACGCATACCACAATAATAACTTTACAAATATACAATGCTGCTTTACACAATAAACCAGCGGCTTTACCTCGCACACGCAGCCTATTTAGAATGCACACTTGGACCATTCATTACACTTTATAAGCAGGGCACCAACACTCACAATGTATATTCTATGCAGACAGAAAATACAAACAGATTGTTAGCTCTTCAGCCTATTGCTCGCTGCATATATCAATTAAATAACTAAACTATATTAATTGATTTAAGAAATCATTCATTATTACTTAACTACATATACATAGAAATATATATCGCTTTCAGAGGACCAAAAACCCACGACAGGACAGTCTCGCAATGAGCGCCGAAGGCGCTCATTGCGAGGCATGCGATGAGCGCCAAAGGTCCTCACAGTACAAAACAGTTTCAATTATGTCTCAAACAGCATTCACATTTTATTGCCCCGTCATTTTTGATGCGCAAGTCGCTAGTATTATTATATTCATTATTATATATTATTATTATTGTTTCTACCATGCTACGAGTTTCTTGCCTCACCTCCTATAGCAAACAACTCAGGAATAAATAATTATTTACAATAAGATCATTTACTGAGATTAATATATGAACGTTGCTGTAGGGAGAATGTATTTATTCAATGCTTACTTTAGCTACATAAGTAGACATTGTGGTGCACTGCTAATGGCGATGATAATAGGTTAATTAATCTTCCATTATTATTGGTGATATTGGCTAATTAACCATGTCATTGGCAGAATGCTAATTAGCTCATTCACCACCTATTGTTGTTGGCAAGTGATTCATTCTCTCTTACTTTTCTACTAGCGATAACTAAAAGGCATTTAGCTAATTAACCCTTTTTCTGAATGTCATAAGTGGATGAACACAGTATTTAATTCGCTTATAATAAAGCACATTTTTGGGCAAATATATAAACACCAACACACACACACACACACATATATATATAATAATAAATAAAGAGTGAGGTAGCCATGAGTGTCCAGTAATCTAGATGAATGATCATTGCAGTATAGGGTAACACTATATATATATAGAAAGAGAGAGAGGGATAAACGTACATACAATATATGTATATATATATATATATATATATATATATATATATATATACGAATCGAAGGCAAACAATGCTTTCCAAATTTAAATTATTATAAATATTTATTTCGACTCCAAGTGAACATAGTATATTACTCAGTTACAAATTTAAATGACCACACAATTTATTTCGGTTTTACACTGCATTCTGTTTAACATAACTGTTTAAATATAATTTCAATATAATTATACAACACCAGTATTTGTTTTATCATTTTTATAGCTGAATAGTACAAATACTATTTACTGTAACACCAGCATTTAATCTAAGATATTTTCATCTCAGTTTAGACAGGGTTCAAAAACTGGTCAATTGTTCTATTGACATTTGACCTTGAAATGCAGAAGGTCACTTGTTTCACAATTGAGCAGCTTGTTACAGTTGGGAAAACGCTTATAAAATATTTTCTCTGCCTGAGAACATATTTATATTAATTTGTTTTTGCTCTGAAACTTCAGTGCAAGATACAATTGGGTAGTTATATGAAACTTGATATTGTATAAACCTTTGCCTAAAAGTAAGTGACCGAACAGACGGGAGAATGTGCACCGACGGAGATGACGTCTGTCCATCCAAACAATTTTCAAAGCCTGTTTATATCGGTGTAATAGATGGTGAAGTTGGTGAAATTTACTAGGGCCCTCTTCTGGGGGGAGGGGGGGGAGGTTTCAGTGTGTTGTATTTTTTTTTTTTTTTTGCATTTTTTTTCTAGGGTGAAAAGGGCTGACCCACCATGGCCTCATTGGGTCCTCCTTGGACGAAGATCCACCAGCCTGAAATTGTTCTCTGCTTAAAGAAGAGCATTCTACTGAAGCTACAAGAGGTGGCAGTGTGGAGTGATCCAGCATGCTGGGGTTGTGTATCAGGGAAGAGGTGAGAGAGCCAAGTACAGGGGTGATGGTTTCTGTGAGGGGGAGCAAAAGAGATAGAGTTGGGTGCTATGTGAGGTGGGTGCTCAGAGGAGTTGAGTGCTGTGCAGGGATGGCTGCTGGCAAGGACTGGGTACTATGTAGGGTTGGATGCTAAGAGTGGTGAGTGGTGAATATAAACATATATATATATATATATATATATATATATATATATATATATTTCTGTAGTTTAGAGTAGGGTCCTCCACACCCTGCCCCCCTCAGATGCACTAGCACCCTCCAATCTATAGAGGCTGGACAGTGGAGTGTGCACTTCCTGGAGTTATACTGCAGGTACAGGTGCTTCGCACAGGCAGGAGGGAAGGAAAAGAGAGCAGATATGGAAAGGTTCTTGAGGAGGGGTGCTGTGGTGGGTATATATCTTAGGGAACAGAGCGGTTATGAGGCGGGACCTTGGGGAGGGGCACTGTGAGTTAGTACCTAGGGGGCTCAGCATTTTTGTTTACATCAGGCCTTCCATTCTCTAGCCCCCCGATGCTTAGACTGACAAGATTTACATTTGTCCTGTAGTAAGCACTTAGGATAGCCACAACTAAGTACTATAATAGGTAAATATTAGCTACTATTTTGTAAATTAAAAGTTGTGTTTATTTTTTACCATATAAACATATTTACCCTTTATCAATTGCAGTTTTTCATGTAGCAAACTATATTGTCCATTTAATTGTCTCTTTACCAAAGTATTGCAAAATGCTTTTGTGACAGTGGGTGACATATTTTGCAACTCCATTGTGACACCTTACTATCCAAGCAGATGTGAAAAGTCACTTATTTTAGCTGATATTTAGCAAAAATATTCAAGTTTTACAGATTTTAGTTTTGTACAGTACGGAAGACACAAGTGTGTCCTCACATCTTCACTGTCACACTGTGCCACTCCTTGGATTCTTGTGGATTCCATTTTGATATGTGTCTACAGCTCTCTACTTAAAAGGCCATTTACCTCACTATAAGTGCTCTTCTTGGTGTGAAAGAGCACAAGAGTCTATGTTAAAATGATCTATTGTTTTTTCTTCTTAAATTACTAATAACAGCTAAAAATCTAAAGTCTTAGGTTTGTTTACAAAAACACTCCTGGCTGTTCCATGATTAACAATATCTGCTG
Organism: Discoglossus pictus; assembly: GCA_027410445.1. Taxonomy (NCBI): domain Eukaryota; kingdom Metazoa; phylum Chordata; class Amphibia; order Anura; family Alytidae; genus Discoglossus; species Discoglossus pictus. The sequence goes on from CM050163.1 coordinate 39,765,143, forward strand.
ACACCAAGCAGTGAAGACTCCACAGAGACAAAGATTTATAGTTTCCCCCTGGACTTCAGGAATGTAGCAGGACATGTTAACCCCCAACTGTCATTTTTAGCTGATTCCAGCAGGTCTTTCCTACATAGATGAATTTTTGAACGGTTAACTCTCTTTCTGCTTATGCTCTCTGCATGGAGCTGATGTTGTGGTCTGTCTGGGACAGAAAAAATACATTTTTCAAAAATTCTAGAAGTATTTCAACATGGTTTTATTAGAGCTTTACAAGTTGTACTGAATTAACTAGTCATTTAAAGTTGATGATCACAAGTCTCTACATTGTGAGTATCTATCTCTGCTTTTTGGTTGCTCACTGTAGTGAGGTACTCAGCCAGCTTGTCTATCTATCTATCTATCTATCTATCTATCTATCTATCTATCTATCTATCTATCTATCAATCTATCTATCTATCTATCTATCTATCTGTTCATCCATCCATCCATCTATTATATAAACACAAAGAGTCACAACACATCAGTGGTAAGATAAGTGATCATATATCTTCAGAAATATATATGTGATATCACTACAAAGAGTATGAAAAATGAAATCTGAAATACGTATCTTGAAAGCCGACAGTAACAGCTGCAGTCACTTTTAGTTACCAGCTGTCTGAATAGCACCATGAAATCAAGCTGAAGTAAGTGGAAACTAAGATATGAGGCATAATATGCAATTTATCCAACAATATATTCAACCATGGATGAATTTCCCCTGCCAGAAATCACAGACTTTATTGAGCCATCTCTCGGAATGACAATGATTTGGTTCTCATGTCCAACCTTGCACAAAAGAGGATAAGGCATGTGGATGATACAAATGAAAATAATAAATGAAGCAGTTCCATGCAACTCATCCATATAAATATACCTGACACATTTCATATATTTGCAAAAGGAAAGGGCCAATGTAGTGCTCATACAATATGGTTTCATTTCTGTCTTTAATAACAGGTTAACAGTAAAAGACAAATTTAAGTCACTTTTAAAACTTAAAGTTTAGTGTTTTTACTTAAGCAGATCTGCTTCTTTATATGTTGCCTCTGAAGTAGGACAGTCTTCATCTTCTTAATTCCCTGAAGTGATTATTATAGGCAAACCTACACTAGTCAGAAAAAAACTTAGCACAGCCTACTGATCCTATTTCACACTCTGGGCACCTAATAGGGGGTGGAGAGAAGCACATCTACTGGAAGCTACAATGCAAAGTACAAATGCTCATTTTTAATGCTCCATTGATTCTTCAATTCAAATATTGATTTGATTGCCAATCAATTACTAAATAAATATATAAAAATGTGTTGTTTCACTACTGAAATGGCCCTTTAACACCTTGAGGTTAATTAAAGTGACAACGTAGTCTTATATTTAAAATATACTTTTTCAAAGGACTACACATAACTATAGTCAAAATGGTTTTAGAACTGTTATGCTGCTGTGAAACCTACAAGTGTGGTTCAGCTTCCTGAGATATGGATGAAGTTTCTCTCCACCTAATGGGAATGTGGAAGCTAAAACTGCTTTTTTCAAAATAATGCAAAGCACAATAATTTGTAATGACACACCCTCTTGAAAAAGTAACAAGCACCCTGCGAATTTATTAAACACTTACCTTGCTTTTTACTACCCGAGATGCTGATATTCAGCATTGTGTGATGCAATGTACAGCATTTAAATTAAATAATATAACCAATATCAATCCATTAATATACAACATATGCTGCTAGTTGTTATATATAGTAGTATATGTTATAGATAAATAGGTCAATATCAGTTATATTATTTTATTTAAATATGAAAAATACTGTTAAGTACAGGGTTTGAAACCTGCGATGGTATCAGCATGTTTCTGGGCCCCCATGGCACCTAACATTAACCTGTTACTATGGTGGTCTAATCAATAGGGTCTTATGGACCCCCATGGCAACTAACATTAACCATGAGTTTCCTTACAGACCCCCCTGGTATTCTATGAGATTATGATGGGTGTGCCTATGGACCTCTGTGGTACCTAAAATTAAACCCTATACCATGGGGGCCTCTGCCTAAAATCTGTGTAGCTCTAAAAAATGAACTAACAGAGCTTGCAGGAGGCCTATACATGCTAGGTCCACGGGGAGCTACTGGGGGATGCATTATAGGAGGAATAAAGGAGGCAAGATAGTCTGGGGAGGGGTCTGGGGATCCTTACAATTGGATAATAGTTGATTACAGGGCAGTTTGACAGTGAAGGGGCTAATGATAACTGACTACATAGAGCTTAAATACAGAGTAGGTTGTAAATTGATTACCCAACACAGGTGGTACACATTTCCTATACACTAAGGCATCAGTACATTTGTAGTTGACTTTAGTCTTGAAATACCTGAAATACTGTAGCCATGCACTATAGAACTGCAACAACAAATTTAATACTCAAGTGCCATTACATTTATTATTTAACTTTTTTTTAATAAATACATTTCTGTTATAAATTATATGTATTGATTTAATATAGATTCTTACAGTAAACAAACATATTCCACCCTATTTTAAGCACGGAAATAAAGCCTATAAAGTGCGTGCACTGTATTTATATGTTAGTTACATAAAAACATCAGTGTTCCTTGACAGATGGACATTAGTCCGGATCTCGGATTCCTGTTTGTCCACATATAGATACTAAAGCTTACCGTATTTAATGAAACCTGACACACAGGTCCCTGTAATTTATCTTCTTGAGGGTGAAGCTTGGTCTATAGCAAAGAGAACATTTTTTTTTGCAATGGGGATGAAATGACTTGTAATTAAATGGATTGTTGAACATTATGGAGCTTAGGGAGAAGGAGTTAAATTCTCCAGTGTTACTGACCATACTTCATTTGACATTATGTGCTATCTGGCATGATGAGGTGATTGGGTTTATTGAAATTGTAATGTAGAATAACTAAGATCCTGAGAATTCAAGATTTGATGTTGACTCAAAGAAGAAGAATGATAATAAAAAATATGATAAAAAATATAAACCATATATATTCATATGTGAATAAACCTATGTACATGTACAGGCACTAGAGGATCATGTTTTATTTCAGATGGTCTTTGAATAACTAAACTTGATAATGTGCAATTTTTTTTTTTGAAAGCAAATAATAAGCACCACATTTTCATTTCTAACTTTTCGATGCAATTATCCATTACTGTACGGTTAAAAAAAATTATGAGCAGCATATTTAAGTTACTTAGAAAATGATTTAAAATGATAAACAAATGCAATTTTTCTTAGTCGTATTGCAAGCACATTATTGTATATAATGCATAATAAAGCAAAGGCTGTTTTACTCTTTTACATTGTAAAAAAACATTTTGCCTGCTTATAAGTATAGTTAACAGTATATTTTAAATATTGGATTGCAGGAGTCATATAATGAAACAAAACATGAAATTCATAGCTTAGATAAAAAAAGAACATTAACAAAAATGTACTGTCACTGTTCACTTCTTCACAAGGTTTATGTGCACATGTAAATGTGTGACATTGCCCTAGGCAGAGATATATGGTTTGACAAACCTACATAGTATCTATCTATGTAAAACATGCTCTTTGATATGTATTAAAAATCATCCTCCTTGTCCCTATAAAATGACTAGGCTCTGGTTCCCTAAAACCCATTAGGCTCCGGCATGCTCTTCTATTATCTTTCCCCAAGAATCCCTAGGCTTTAGTATGTGTTTCTCAAAATAACTAGACACTGGTCTCTTCCCCTGTGACTAGGATCCAATACGTTTCCTCTATAGTGACTATTCTCTGAAATCATCACATTAAAGTGACTAGATTCTGGTCCATTCCTGTAAAGTTACTAGGTTCTGGTGTTTTCACCTCAAAGTTCATAAGCTCTGTTACCCATGGACATCTTGTGACACAAGATCAGCACCTTGGATAGCTCCAAACCAGTCACTTGCCATATCTAGCCATGTAAGGTTAAACTAAAGGGGCTTAGAAAAGCGGCCAATAACATACCCCCATATGTAGTATTACACAGTGTGTGGTAATGCATATCAGTATTTCATTATATAGCAATATATACAACCTTATTTAAGAGTATAGAGCTACCTTTTTTGGGCAAAATATTTTCAAGTCAAAAGCAATACAGATTAATACAGAGGAGATAAAAACATAGAATGAAAAGAAAAAAAAGACCAATGTTGGACAGGAGAGATAGTATAAGGAGTCAATGTTCAGAGAATAATGTAACATTTGGGGAGGTGAATTCACAAGGTCATAGAGTAAGAAGAGAAAATGAAAGAATCTATATATGTCTATTAGTAGATGCATGTGTGTGCAAATAAATAAAAAACTTATATATATATATATATATATATATATATATATATACGTATGTCAGGGGCATAGTAAGCATAAAAATCTGGGGGGATAGAGTATAAAAATATACGTATATATATATATATATATATATATATATATATATATATATATATATATATATTACAATATCTTCCTTCCCCTTACCTCCTCTCCATGGCTGACAATGCATCTGGAATAGCCAGTCTCACAAGATCATGAGATCACGAGATTATGTTGCGTGATCTCGCTATAGCAGCTGATCTCAATCAGATAGTTAAGGGCACAGGAGGTGTGAGAGAGGGAGATGAAGAGATTGCAGCACACTTGTAGCTCCTACTGCTGCTAGACACCAGGGATAAGGTACCTCTATAATGTAGGGGAGATAGGTTATTTTGTGTGTATATATATATATATATATATATATATAACGGTACCTCTATAATGTAGGGGAGATAGGTTATTTTGTGTATATATATATATATATATATATATATATAAACACCACTATGTACCCCTATGTACATCTACATGCATTAGAGGATCATGTTTTTTTAATATGTCAACAAAAAATAAGCACCATTTTTACATTTTTTACTTTTCTGTGCGATTATCCATTACCATTTTTCTGTTGCTCAAATGATAAACAAATGCAGTTTGTATTAGTCCTATTCCAAGTTCTTGCACTTTTAGCTGCACATCCCCATTGCTTAAATACAAGCATTCAAAGTCTCCTCCACCTCAGGAAGTTGATCAGCAGAAAAAAAGGGAGAATCACTTTGCATTATTATATATAATACGTAATAAAGCAAAGGCTGTTTTACTCTTTTACACTGAGCAAACATTTTGCCCGTTTGGAAGTATAGTTATATTTTAAATATTGGATTACTGGAGTGGTTTAATGAAACAGAACAAAGCAGCAAAAACTGGGAAAACAAGGTGAATCACATGAAATTCATAGCTTAGATAAAAAAAAAACATGAACAAAAAAGTACTGTCACTGTTCGCTTCTTCACAAGCTTTATGTGCACATGTAAATATGTGACATTTGCCCTAGGCAGAGATATATGGTTGGACAAACCTACAAATTATCTATCTATTTCCAATTGATTTAGCAACAATTACTTAACTGTTTCTACTGAGGAAGGTGGGACATTCATTGTCACAAGGTCACTTTGCAAGTTTTAATTGCCGGGTGCTTTTCTGTCCCTTTATTGCTTTCTCAGTGATAAATGACTCATTGGTTCAAAAGCTAGACTATATAAACAAGCTTATCTCTTCCCATAGTCTTTAATGAAAAATGAGTTGTGAGTATCATTGTTAATCATGGTAATTGATAATGTTAAGAAGGCTGGTATTATGAGTTTTCCTATTAGGCCTTCAATTCATTATATAAAGTGAGAAATCTAATGGTTATCAGTGGCATTCTAATTTTAATTATCTGGCCTATTTTCTGACAATTTTTATTTGGGGCACTGAAAAAAACATCTTTACACAAAAATAAACAATGGCATTTAAATTATGCTGTGTTGCGTTAAATTAAATGCCTGCATTGTATTTTAGCAAATCAGCAAGAATTAAAATATTTAATATAAGTTGATGAGTATTTCACATTCTTAATTTCATGAGCAATTACAATTTTAAGTCTGTGAGTGTATAAATAATATTTTCTTCAAGAATTTTGTTGGTTTTAAAATAAAACACCCCTAGATCAATGGTGGGCAACATGGTCCTTTAAGGGCCTCCAACAGGCCAGAATTTGGTTGAGCACAGGTGGATGCAACTGAATACATAAACATTGGCTTGTTGGCAGAACACATAGGACTTGTTGCTCCCCATTGCCCTAAATTCCGTAATTATCACTAAGCTGGCAATGTCTACTTCTTATGGGTACCATTGCTATTAGAGTCCATCACAACCCTTAACAGACCCTTGATGATGATGATGATGATACTGCTCCTCCAATGGTGGTTTGCCAAGACATCATAACCCCTAGTTAATCAATAAGAAAAAAATCCTTTGAAAAGGCAACTGAAAAGATAGAAGAAATATATACCAATAGTAGAGTGACTCTAATACATAGTTACCTAAATCCTGGGTTAATATTGTCATTCCTTCAGTCATTATTTCCCTAACTATTTAGGACAGTATATTGTTATTACCATTATTTTAACAAACATATAAATAATCTATAGGGTGCAATAAATAATTGACCTATAAATAATATACATAAGATAGTATATACATTAATGTAAAATAAATTGATGGCCTGAGAAGATGACTGAGGGTGGCAGCAATCAAAAGTGAAGAGTATATTTGCAACTGAATACAGAAACATTGGCTTGTTGGCAGAACACATAGGACTAGTTGATCTCCAGTGCCCTAAATTCACTAAGGGCCTCATTCAATTGAGAAATTGTAAGTTACTGGAGCCCGTGATGTAGGCCGTAAGCTAAGTTGCTATTCAATTGACATATTTTTGAAAGACGCAAATGGTCTACTTGTTATGGGCTGAAAATCCCTACGGTTGTTACAACCGTAACTTACATCCCATCTAAGCCTTTGATCTTTTGAGTCTGCAAGAGTTGCGATCGCTAAAATCGCAAATAGCTATTCAATTGTTACAATTCCCCAAGCCAGCAAATGTTTTCACACTCGTAAATGTCAAATGTAGAACAAAATCCTACCAGGTGGGACCCGCAAAGGGGTTAAAGACATGTCCGTAGCACGGTAAATACAAATTAAAAATCAATACTGCACTGTAAATGATGGGGAAAGAGATGAAAGTCATTAGAATCAATTGCACAACAGTATCAAGCTCACAAATCTGCAATAAAAAAATCATTATTTTTATGTTTCATTTCAGGGTTATATCGATCTCGCGAATCAATGAGTTAATAAATATCAGACCACCCACATGGACTAGAAAAGTATTGGCATTCATTTTTATTACATTGTATTTTGCAGGTTTGCGAGTCTGATCGCATATCGGACCTCTAAACGCTAATTGATTGGCATGTAATCTCCATCTTATACTGACGTAATGATGACAGTCTCATTTACTATTGGCTGTTTCGAAATGGGTAGTTACAGCCTTGCTTAATTGATCATGTTCACGCTCTGAAACATTACTTATGATTGCATGGTTTAGGGTTTCGGCTTTTGGCCTGTAACTTGCGGGCTTGAGCAATTGAATTGCTTTGTAATTGTGGCAGAGTTCAAGCCCGCAGACAAATGACCTTTACATCGGTTGTTGCGGCCTTGAAATTGAATGAAGCTCTAAGTATCACTAAGGTTGCAATGTCTATTTCTTATGGGTATAATTGCTATTAGAGTCCATCACAACCCTTCACAGACCCCCAATGGAGATGATGATATCACTCCTCCAATGGTGGCTTGCCAAGACATCATAATGCCTTGTTAATCAATTATAAAAATGTCCATTGAAAGGACAACTGAAGAAATAGCACAAATATATACTAATAGTAGAAAGTCTTTGCAATACATAGAAAAGGTAATTTGCTGAATACGGGGTTAATCTTGTGTTTCCTTCATTCATTATTTTCCTAACTATTTAGGACAGTATATTGTTATTACCATTATTGTAGCATACCTAAAAAGGTTCTGTAGGGTGCAATAAATAATTGACGTAAATAATATACATATAATAGTGTATACACTAAGGTAATAGAAATTGATGGTCTGAGAAGATGGCTGATGGAAGCAGGAACCTAAAGTGAAGAGTATATTTGTCATTGGCTCTTTAGTCAATCCTCAATATTCACTGGAAAATGAGACCACTGAGATATATGATAGATCTAGTTTGGACCTATATATAGAAGTTATGTGGGGAGCAGGGCTGTTTTATTTTAAGAATATTATCACATTTGCTAAGTAATTTTCTGAAGTAGGTTTCAGTAGAGTGTTAAGGCCAAATGGCAGTGGGAATAATTAGAGATTTGGAGGAGAAAAAAAATAAGTAAGTCATTTGTAAACAACACTTGGATGCATTGTTTCTCAGCACTCTCTTAAAGGGATCCCAGACAGGCCATGACTTAAGTTTAACTCTATCAGCCCTATTAAATTGCGATTTGGCCAATTGAATAGGGCTCTATATAAGCACAGAGCATATTTTTTTACAGATGTTTTTAGTTAGTGAACTTCTATCCAAAAGCAATGTCTTCACTAACTAAAAACTTCCTTAAAAAAATATGCTCTGTGCTTATATAGAGCCCTTTTCAATTGTCCGAAACGCAATTTAATAAGGCTGTATGTGTTCACCTTGTGTTAAACCTAAATAAGTGCTCTAGCTGTTTGGAGGCTATAACACTAAGACAAGCATGGAGTTTGTTACAGGGAATTGCTCAGTAAATAGATGGCTGGTAAAATGTGGGAAAGAGTAGTTATTATACCAACAACCAAGAGAAATTTGAGAATCTGCAGGTGGTAAGGTGGGAGTGTGATATGCATGTCCACACTTTATCCTTCAATGACTGTTGTGAAGTAGTTTAATAGCACCAGGAATGGAAAGAGATTGGGTGTATGTGAGATAAGATGACGAGAGGTCATATTGGTTAATTTATATTACGTTCTTGATGTGGTAGACAAGGACTTCTGCTTGGAAGCTGTTGGTGGGGGTGGTACTGGAGAACATGGATAAAACTGAATAGAAGAAGAACAAAGGGGGTATAAGGAAAACTAAATGTTTGAGGATATGGAGAAAATGTGTTTATAGTTACAGGCAGGCATCGTAGTGGAGGAAGTCCTTTTGTGAGATACGTAGAGAGGCATGAACACTTTTGGAGATCTCAGTTTAATTGGTGTACCATTACTGCAGAAGGTTGCTTGGAGAGACATGTTAGATGGTGAGAGCTGCTTTGTAAAGTGTTAATCTACCTATGCATTTGTATTGTACAAAGGCAAAGTAAGGGCAAGTTTAGTATGATGTTAAGTAATGGAGATTGTGGTGAGATGGAAACTGATCTCTGTGGTAGTTTTTATATCTATTGAAAGTCCCAGTCTCTAGAGTACGCATCTATGATCCCTAAAAATAGGTCATATTGTTTTGTGAGTAATAGAATATCCATCTGTTTGTCATTGAAATGGTACCCTTCTAATAGCTATGCTTGTCTCAGGCAAATGTTAGTTACAGAACTTTTGTGGTAATAGAGTTGTCCAACTTTCTCTCTTTAGAATGACTTTTGTCCGTGGTGAATATGCAGTCACTGGTATGTTTGTATCTAGGCCTTTAAGTTCCAGGCCGAGTGCCGCACAGTTTGCAGAGTCACATACACATATGCAACTATATATGTTTTGTATGGTAATCTTAGGATCAGGACACAGCAAGGGAAAATAAGTATTAACTGGAGAGTGGGGTATGCAGAGATCTGAATGGGCCTAGAGCAACATAAAACTTAAAAACAACCATGTCATCTGTGGAGTCATAAAGCAATGTCCTGTTATTTAAAAAACATATGGCAAAAACTATGCATTTTCGCTTCCTGTTAGACAACCACTGCAATAAGAGTGGCCCGCCTGTTATAGTGAAACAAAAAATGTTTAGAAAGATCGAGGCAGAATCATAAGAAATGTTGATAATGTACCAGAAAACCAATCCATGTGAAGTCCTATATCTTTAGTGTTGAAGAATGTGGTCATCTTCATTTCAAATGGTTTTCTCTCCTGGATGATTTTGAAATTTGATTTTCAGGTTTTGGATGGAGTGATCATTCTGGGTAAAATTGTGTCCAACTGGGGTTTAATATATATTTTAACTCTGCTAATGTTGAAAGGTATGGTATTTTCCTTGTTAACAGTAATGTAAAATGTACTGATCAATAAAAATTATATATATTGTACACAGTATTGACTGTAATACCTGTTCTCAGGAAAAACAAACTTACGATTAATTTGGTGTTGCAAGATATATTTCAAAATTATTATTATTAACTTTAGGGACACTATTTGTAGTTTGGTAACTAGGGGGCAGAGAAAATAATGCCAGTTGGGGCAGAGCATGGTACTGAATCCTTCTGAGCAATGTAAGAGAAATAGAAACCTGAGCATGATCAACAAAGGATAAGATACACAGGAATACTAAAAGTACTATATGAAGGCATTCTGTTTGTAGTACTACTGAAGTCATATATCTGTAGCATGTACAGACCTTAGTTACTAACTGTTGTATACAATTATCCCTTACTGTGGTCATAGGTTGAGGTTGTGATTATCATTCTTCCAGCTATTCCAGTAGATCGTATCTGAATCCAAGTTCTATCCAAGTGACAAATGAGAGTTAGATAAAAAAAAAAAATATATAGCAGTTAAAGGAAACTATATCATAGCTCATTATCAGTCCAAAGAACATATAAATGATAACACCCATGCCAGTGTTGTACAGGCTGCTGTCCATTGGGTTGATTACAGCTAAGATGTTCTACTACTGAATTGTGGGCTTTTTCAAGTATCCTACCATGAATTTCTATATATTTATACATAATTGTTGCGTTTGCCTACAGTATATAATCTGAACTATGAGACTTAATGTTTATTAATTTCTTCATAATATAAGCATACATCCAAATCCAGAAAAATAGAAAGAAGTAAATACGTTGTGAAGAAGAATTCTGATTTTTCTAAGGGTTCTGATTATCTGAATAAACTAGTCTCTTAAGTAAACTTTTATTTTATTTAAGTAAACATTTTAGTTTGTGGAAAATATCACATGTTTATGAAGTAGCAGACTAACATTGGCAGCTATTACAGAAAAGATCATAAAATAATTTCTTACAGAAATCCTAAAATTAAGCAGATGCTACTTTTCATAGGTTCATCCTGGACTACTAGTAGAAGTTTTTTAATTGAACTGAATATTAATGTATATTGTTATTACCATTATTGTATCATACATAAAAAGGTTCTGTAGGGTACAATAAATAATTGACGTAAATAATATACATTTAATATTGTATACACTAACATAATAGAAATTGATGGTCTGAGAAGACGGTTGATGGAAGCAGGAATCTAAAGTGAAGAGTATATTTGTTATTGGCTCTTTAGTCAATCCTTAATATTCACTGGAAATTGAGACCATTGGGATATATGGTAGGTCTATTAATGTTTTCAGCATTCAAGGACTACCCTATTAAAGCAAACTTGAGTATTACAGTTTAAAATAAAAAATAAAAAATATTTAAAAAATTCTAAACATTTTTTTTTCCCATTAACAAATTTTCCATAATAACATAGAATAAATATAACATTTCTGTGGTTGGTTAAATTATGAATAAAAGTAACAAATAAACTTAAGCCTATTAGTTATTTTTTCTTTTTTTAATGGGGTATTGTTTTGGTATGAAACCAAGTTTTATTTATATGGCAAGTCTGGTGAGCATTGGTATACATAATTAATGTGGAAGCCATTATTAAGTATAGATGTGCGGGATTATGTTCTACAATGTATTCATATAATAAAAAACAAAATCACATGTTTACACATTTAACAAAAATTATATTTCAAGTATTCTGTTCAATTATTTAGCATTGCCAGCATAACAGTATATTTATTAATTATATACCAGTAATACCTAACAGACATCAATGCTTTTATTTAGAATTCTATTGATTTCTATAGAGCTAACAATATATAATTTCTAGTTGTGAGATATGATGGCTTCAGAAAACAATGACCTGTGTATCTGCTCTCACGCTAATACTTTATATATAACTCCGCTGAGTGTTGACATTTTCTGTGGATTGAAAGTTGTTTGACTTCAGTTAACTTCAAAAATATCACATCATGAACTGCAGCTCAATTTAAGTTTTACTGATACCAAGCACAGTGGAAAATAAGTGGTAGTTATAGAAAAATGCCACATAAACTTGCTATTAAGGAATTTGAGAATGTTTTTTTCTCTCCTGTGATTCAGAAAAAATACACTGTAAAATAGTGTACTAAAGAAAAATAAAAAAAACCTTTGAGATGTATACTTGTCCTAAAGCTGTACCAAACTGAAGAATAAAATGATGGCACCTCAACCAGTCACAGATCATATCCTAGGATGCTGTTTGTTCTTGAACCCATGATTGGCTGATGGCTTGGAACATGGGATACATTGCTCCTTCTAGCATAGAATTAATTTGTACGAGTGAGGACACCTACCCATCAGTGTGGGGGTGGGACTGAACCCATGGATTTATAGAGAGGTTACAAATCTTTTAAGTATTTTAATTTAATAAACAGATTCCTTTATGTAATATAACAGTACTTTACTAACTGGACCACCAACTAGTACAAACTATACTAAGGTAGAACTATAAGCAGTCCTGTGCTGCAGCTCAGTTTCAGGGTCTTGACAATCTTCTTATAGCCTAGGCCATCTTTATGTAGAGCAATATTTTTTTTTTTTTCCGGCTCCTCAGAGAGTTTTTTCCCATGAGGTGCCATGTTGAACTTCCAGTGACCAGTATGAGAGAGTGTGAGAGCGATAACACCAAAGTTAACACACCTGCACCCCATTCACACTCGAGACCTTGTAACACTAACGAGTCACAAGACACTGGGGAAGGAAAATGCCTAATTGGGCCCAATTTGGACATTTCCACTAAGGGGTGTACTCACTGTTGTTGTCAATGGTTTAGACATTAATGGCTGTGTGTTGAGTTATTTTGAGGGGACAGCAAATTTACACTGTTACACAGACTGTACACTTACTACTTTACATCATAGCAGAGTGACATTTCTTCAATGTTGTCACATGAAAAGATATAATAAAATATTTCCAAAAATGTAAGGGGTGTACTCACTTTTTTGAGATCCTGTATATATATATATCAATTGAAGAGTGAAGTAGCCATGAATGTCCAGTAAACCAGGATAATGAGTATTGCAGTATACTGCGATACCTTTTGGATTGGACGAACACCTTATTTACATTATTTATATTGTCAAACTTTCAAGAGGTTTTACCGCTCTTTAACAACCAAACTTAAAACAAAAACTTGTCTGCAGAAGATTGGCCAATGAACACCTGAATAGAAAAAATGGAACTAAATCTTGTAACAATAGTGCCTGTAAGTTATATCAACACATTTGTAATTATGACACAGCCACATATAACAGCAATATCTAAAACATTAGAGGGTCATATGCATGCTCATCCTCCAATGTGGTCTACATTATACAATGTTATATATGTGAAACAGACTGTTACATTGGTGAAAGTAGCCAAAAACTTCCCTTAAGGATAAATTTACAAACACATTCTATAAAAAAGCACAATGAAGACAATTATTGGCCACCAGTTGGCCACCATTTTAGCCGAAATGATCACTCCATCTAAAACCTAAAAATCGAAATACTCAAAGGAATTTTTTTTAGAATTTAGAACATCCAAGGGAGAAAAGCATCAAATAATATAAATATCAGTTTGTCTGAAACACTGGGCGGGCTGTGATGTCATTGAGGGGTGGGTCCCTGGTGCCATTGAGAGGCGGGCCTGAGAGCCAGAATAACAGCAACCATTACACACCTCAGAGAGGGAGAGAGAGATATATATCACAGACAGAGATAGCACAGAGAGAGATAGCACACAGATAGACAGCACAGACAGTACACACAGAGACAGAGACAGCAATGAGAGAGAGCAAAGAGAGAGAGAGAATGTGACACACAACACAACAAGCTGCATAACCACCGCCATTACACACCTCAGAGAGAGAGAGACACAGCACAGAGAGAGACAGCACCGCGAGATACAGCACAGAGAGACATAACACAGAAAGAGACAGCACACAGAAAGCCAGCACACAGCCAAATAGCATAGAGAGAGACATACTACAAACAGATAGAAAGAGAAATAATAATGCAAAAGCTACCACACGCCACACACCACAGCAAGTGGTATAACCACTGCAATTACACACCTGAGAGAGAGATAGCACAGAGAGAGACAGTACACAGACAGACAGCACAGAGAGACACAGCGCAGAGAGAGACAGCACAGAAAGAGAAAGCACATTGATACACAGCACAGAGAGAGACAGGAAAGAGGGAGACAGACAGCAAAGAGAGAGAGAAAGAAAGCAAAACGCAAGACAGAATGCACCACTCACCACAGCAAGCGTCACCACATGACACACATCACAGCAAGCAGCATAACAGAAACAGCATAGAGAGAGACAGCACACAGACCTCACACAGACAGCACACAGAGAAACAGCACACAGGCAAAAAGGAAACAGATAGACAGCACGCAGACAGACAGCACAGAGGGAGAGAGACAGACAGCAAAGAGTGAGAGAGAACCTGCCACACAACACAGCAAGGGCAGACCCATGCAACACACCACAGCAAGCAGCATAACAGCCGTCATTACAAAGTTCAGAGAAAGAGACACAGCACAGAGAGAGAGAGACCCAGCAAAGAGAGAGACAGCATAGAGAGACACAGCACAGAGGGAGACATCACACAGACAGCCAGCACACAGATAAACAGCACAGAGAAAGAGAGAGACAGACAATACAGGGAGAGAGAGAACGCACCATAAAATAAAGCAAGCACCTCCACACTCCAGACACCACAGCAATCGACATAACCGCCCCCATTACACACCTTAGAGAGAGACACAGATAGACAGCACAGAAAGAGACAGTACGGACTATTCAAGATAACATTCTATGATACCATCATTTATTCATTTCTTTAACCCTAAAGATACAGGACTTAATATGGACTTGGGTTTTTTAACACATTATCATATAACAGGGTTGGCACTCTTAGTGAGGTGGCCAACAATAAGGATAGCACTGTGGACTACAGTGCTCTGTTTTTTCATGCATATATTGATGTATATGTGTATATAGTATGTGTATATATGTTTCCTATACTATGTTGTGTTGATTCCCCTATATGTATAGTATTTACCTGATTTCAGATGCTGTCTCCACTCTCTGCATCTGCTGTTCCATCTCATGTTAGTATTGCTTCAGACTAGATAAAGAGAGGTCAAATCTCTTGAAAGCTCGTCAACAGTATACTGCAACACTCATTATTGTTATTATTATTATTATTATTGGTATTATTATTATTACTAGCGACTTGCCCGCCAAAAATGACAGCAATAAAAACTGAAGCCTGGCAATGGTGTTTGTCACACATTGCGAGCCTCTCCCCCCTCTACTTTACTGGCCTCGCAATGAGCGCCTTTGGTGCTCATCACGGGCCTTGCAATGAGTGGCTTTGGCGCTCATTGTGAGCCTCTCTACCCATCAACCTCTCCCACCCTCTACTTGATGGGAGGGGCTCATTGCAAGCCTCTCCCCTCCTCTACTTTACTGGCCTTGCGATGAGCTCCTTCAGCACTCATCACAGACCTCGCACTGAGCGGCTTTGGCGCTCATTGTGAGCATCTCCCGCCCTCTACTTCCTCTCCCTCCCCTGTGTCCCTTTCCCCCCTCTCCCTCCCCATGTCTATTTCCCCCGTCTCCCTCCCCGTGTCTCTTTCCCAGCTCTCCCTCCCTTGTTTCTCCTTCCCCTCCCACTCCCTCCGCTGTCTCTCTTCCCCCTCCTCTGTGTCTCTTGCCCTGCTCTCCCTCCCTTGTTTCTCCTTCCCCTCCCACTCCCTTTGCTGTCTCTCTTCCCCCTCCTCTGTGTCTCTTTCCCTGCTCTCCCTCCCTTGTTTCTCCCTCCCCCTCTCTCTCTCCTGTGTCTCTTCACCCCCTGTCTCCCTCCCCTGTGTCTCTTCTCCCCTCCTCCCTCCCCTGTGTCTCTTCACCCCCATCTCCCCCACTGTGTCTCTTCCCCCCTCCTCCCTCCCCTGTGTCTCTTCCCCCCTCCTTCCTCCTCCCTCCCCTGTGTCTCTTCTCCCCTCCTCCATCCCCGGTGTCTCTTCCCCCCTCCCCCTTGTCTTTTCCCCCCTCCACTGTGTCTCCTCCCCTGTCTCTATTTCTTCCCTCCTCACCCTCCCCTGTTTTTCATCCTTCCCTCCCTCCCCTGTGTCTCTCTTCCCCCTTCCCTCTGTCTCTCTCTCCCCTCTCTCTCCCCTGTGTCTCTCTTCCCCCCTCCTCTTCCTCTCCTGTGTCTCTCTTCCCCTCCTCCTCTCCCTCCCCTGTGCCTCTCTTCCCCCTCCCCTGTGTCTCTCTTCCCCCTCCTCTACCATCCCTGTGTCTCTCTTCCCCTCTCCCTTGTGTCTCTCTTCCCCCCTCCTCTCCCTCTTCCTCTCTCTCCCCCCTTCTCTCCCTATCTCCCTCCCTAGCTATCCACCTCCCTCTTCCTCTCTCTCCCCTTTCTCCTACTATCCTCCCACTTTCTATGTCTCTCTCTCTCCCCCCTTTGTCTCGCTCTTTCTCCCTCTGTCCTACTCTCCTCCCACTCCCTCACCATATTTCTCTCCCTCCCTCTTCCCCTTTCTTTCTCTCCCTCTCTCTCCCTATTTCTATCTCTCCCTCTCTCCCTTCTGTCTTCCTCTCCCATCTCCCATCTCTCCTTCCCCCACTCTTGCTTTCTCTCCCCCTCTCTTCCTCTTTCTCTCTGTCCCCCTCTCTCTATCTCTCTCACCCTCTCTCCCTCTTTCTCTCCCTCCCTCTCTCTCCCCTTTCCTCTTCGTCTCTCTCCCCTTCTCTCCCTCCCGCTTACCCCTCTCTCTCTCCCCACTCTCTCTCTCCCTCTCTCTCTTTTCCCCTTTCCTCTTCTTCTCTCTCCCCCTTCTCTCCCTCCCGCTTACACCTCTCTCCCCCCACTCTCTCTCCCCCTCTTCTCCCTACCTCTCTCCCCCTCCCTCTCTCCCTCTTCTTTCTCCATCTCTCCCTCTGTCTGTCTGTCTGTCTCTTTCTCTTTCCCTCCCTCTCTCCTACTGTCTTCCCACTCCCTCGCCATCTTTCTCTCCCTCCCTCTCCCTATTTCTATCTCTCCATCTTTCTCTCTCACTCTCTCTCCCTCTTTCCCTCTCTCCCTCTCTTCCCTTCCCCTTCTCTTTATCTGTATGTCTCCCTCTCTCTCTCTCTATTTCTCTCCCTCTCTACCATTCTCTCATCCTCTCTTTCTCCCCCTCTCTCTTCCTTCCCCTTTCTCAACCTCTCTCTCTCTCTTATTTTCCCCTCCTCTATCCTCTTCCTTTCTCTCCCCCTTCTCTCTCTTCCCCTTCTCTCTCTTCTTCTCTCCACTCTCCCCCTCTTTCTTTCTCTCTCTTCTTTTCCCCTCCGTCTCTATCCCCCCTCTTCCTCTCTCTCCCCTTCTCTCGTCTTCTCTCTTCTTTCTCTCCCTCCCTCGCTATCCCTCTTCCCCCTCTCTCTTTCCTTATTTCTCTATCTCCCCTTCTTTTTCTCTCTCACTCTCCCTCTTTCTCTTCCTCTCCCTCATCCTCTCTTTCTCCCCCTCTCTATCCCCTCTCACTTACTTTCCCCTCTCTCTTTCTCGCTCTTCTTTCCCCCTCCTTCTCTATCCCCATCCCGCTTCCTCTCTCTCCCCCTCCTCTCTCTTCTTCCCCCTCTCTCTCCCTCTTTCTCTCTCTTCTTTCCCCCTCCTTCCCTATCCCCCTCCCATTTCCTCTCTCTTCCCCTCTCTTCTTACCTCCCCTCTCTCCCTCTTTCTCTCTTTTCCCCCTCTTTCTCTCTATCCCTCTTCTCCCTCTCTTTTTCTCTATTTCTCTCTCCCATTCTTTCTTCCTCCCTCTCTCTCCCTCCCTCTTTATTTTCCTATTTCTCTCTCTCTCTCTTTCTCTTCCTCTCTCTACCTCACCCTCTCTCCCTCTCTCTCCCTCCTCCCCTCTCTACCTCACCCTCTCTCCCTCTCTCTACCTCACCCTCTTTCCCTCACACACACATGTACATTCCTCTAACCTCATCATAGCTTCTGCCTCCAGCTGCTGTGTGAAGATCGACTGATCTGTATCCAGCCTTGCTTCCATGGCTGCGCAGGGGAAGGCTTCCTCTCATGCTGATCATCTCTCCCTCCTCTTTATGCTCCAGTGCAGGGGCAGGCTTAGGCTCCCTGCAGTGTAATCTGAGCTTCCTGCCTGCAGCTCAGTGTTAACTCCGGCAGCGCTGTCTGTTTTTAGAGGAAGCCGGGACTATACAGAGCAGCACACGCCAGGAGGCGATTTGGAGGGTGTCTCTGGTGGAAGATGGGGTGATAATGAGGTGCCCCTCTCAGTGATGCGCCTGTAGGCAGGAGTCTAACTCGCCTAATGGATGATCCGGCCCTAGGGCCAATACTGTGAGCTGTTTCCCAGAGTTGCGGTTGTTTTGTCGCTAAAAACACAACTACTGTACATAAAGTTTTTACACTGTATTCTGAAATGAGAATGTGTCATTTTGTAATATTGGTGAAATCTATATTAATCTTCCATTACACTATGGATCTTTATTTTTACTGTATATACTTTTAGAAAATAGTGCAAGGAGGATAGTTCAGAAATGCCAAGGTGTAACTAAAGTATTCTATTACAGATGAAAATATTAGGTCTAAACTGTTATCAGAATCTATGTTTTTATATTTCTATTTAAAAGTATATGTACCAGGAGTTTACATTACAGCAATTTCAGCTTTCCACAGATACATTATCTATGTTCTTAGTTTTTATAATAAATTCTATGATTATTTTTACTATTATTTGATATAATTTTTATTTTTGTCTTGAACACTTTCTACTGATTGTTATACAGTATATATTTTTCTTTCTGAGAATTCTATTTTAGGTGGTCAGACTCCAATATTCCCACTACTATGAATTTCACAGAGCAAATGTATAAGCTAAATTGGGGAACCTGGCTTAAATCAAACTGTCACTTCACTCTGACCTTGGGCAAATCACTTAAATTTTATTTGTGGGCATGACTGAATTTCTTTCTAATAATCTTGTCTTCATCCTATTCCATCATTCACATATCTGTCCAATGCCTCTGTTAACAGATTGTATTTTCAATATAACAAGATTTGTAGACAGCAATTCTCCATTTTGGTAGTCACCTTTGTGTCTGCACTTCTATATTATAGTTAGTGTATTATGATTATTTTTTCTTTGTAATAATACAAACTGTATTGACAACTGGTTGTTTGATCAAATGTTTCCAATCAAATTATTTAAAATCTGATTTTTCCAGAAGTCCTATGACAATATAATTGGTTTTGACCATCACAATGTTTAGATATCACTTTGTTATCATTATTTATTCATAAAATGCTAAAATAATGCTCCCTTTGTGACCTCTCTGCCTATTGCCTGCTACTTGCTGTAAGAATCCCCAGAATTCCAATACCTGTAGGCTCCCGCTTCCAAAAAGGACCCCCATGGCACTCTACGCCCTACACCCTACAGGGGTCCATATTGGACAACCATGTGAACAAACCCCTCCTTGGGGATCAAGCAATAGACATTACCCTGCTCATTTATGAATAGGTGTTAATAATCTATGACGTTTGATTAGCTAGGCAATTACCCATTCATAAATGAACAGGATAACATCTGCTACTTGATTCTGATTGGCTGAAATTTGATTGACACACATTTCAGTCAATCAGAAGCTCCAAAAAATGCTATTTAAAGGGATATCTAAGTTTGCTGGATTAATACATTTCTGCACTCTATAGACAAAAAAAAGCCCATGTGTATGCAGCACATCTCGTAAAACATTTTATTTTTATTAATATCTAAAAATCCCTCTAATGATTATGTTGACACCCCCAGGGGTGTCAACAAGTTCCTGATCCCCACCCAATCAGCAAGCAAAATCCAGGGAGCATTATTAACCCACTATTTACCTGTTCTTGCTTACTCAGCCAATAGGAGAGCAGTGTTGTCAGCCTCCCAGTCACTGCTGGGATATGACTCATCCCTGCTTCCTGACTATGCTGTGTGGTGTTGCCATAGCAACTAACCTAGTGTTAAATCTCAAAGCTTTCATCTAAAATGATTGGCCAAAACATATTGGAGGGGGTTTTAATCCTTAATTTGAAACTGTCAGAAATTACAATAGATTTTGCTAACTTCAAGGTAAGTGTTTAAATGTTTATTTTGGTATTTTTTTCATGCAATTTTTTTTCATATACTATTAATTATCCTCTATCAAATGCATTAATAATCCAGGAAACTTACATATCCATTTAAGTCAGAAAAAAAGTAGCAAAAGTCATTAGTCAGTAAGGAAGCTCCTCCTAGGAAGAGCTTGTTAGGAAAACATTTTTTTTTATCAGGCTTTTTAATCAGGTTTTTTAGGTGGAGGATCTTTTCAACAGACCAGAATATGAGGAAACATGGGCTTCAATCAAGAAAGAAGAGGCCCAGAATATAGTGGCGGCATGGATAGCCTTCTTATCCAGTGCAGAAGAATGAGGACAAGGGCGTTGTGGATCATCGTTGGAGGGCATCACAGGATAGGCAATTTTAACCACTTACAGGTTTAATATATATTTTAATATTTTGATAATTTAACTTTTTAATTTATTTTAATTTTGTATTTCCTGTAAACTATTTTCTGTATAATTTTCAGTGTTGTTTTTTATTTTCAGTAATATTTGTTTTTAATCTAATGTTTGTTTTTTTAATTTCCACATAGGCACTATTGGGGGTCCTTATGGGCCCCCATCAAGGGGAATAGTTTACATGGGGTTCCAATATAGCCCATCTTTTGGTAAGTAGAGTGACATGGGGGTCCTTGAGAACTTCCATGGCACATGGGGGTTAAAGTTAGGTGCCATTGCTCTAGGAACCCCCATGGTTTTAGTTAGATGGGGATCTTCAGGGATAGCAAGTTTAAATTGGGAAGACCTTGGCTCCCCAGGTCTATAATGTGTTCTGGGGGTTATCCAGTGTATCCCCTGGATCACAGTAGTTAGAGGTATTGGGGTGATCCCAGGAATCCCAAGGTGAATTTTAGGAAGTGGGTGTTGGGCTCAAGGGGGGACATTGTTAACTCCTTAATTGTGTTGGACAAGTGTAATCAAGCCTCATATCCAACACAATTAAGGTATTAGGTTGATAATAGCCTCAGCTTTGACACTTGTTTGCTTCTCAGAGGCATTTTTCATGCCACTGCTGGTAGTTGAGATACACACATAATTTTTGGACTCAGGGTAATATGTATCACTTGGATTTTAGAAGTTGATGGGCTTAGGAAAGTTTTAATAGTTACACATGGATAGCATTTTTTGAACTTTTTACACCATTTAGCATAGTGCTAGGTTTTCTGTGTTTTGGAATAGGTTGGTAGTGATTTATGAGTCTACTTGACTTGTATATCAAATTCTGGGAGGCATGGAATGGAGCCAATATTGTGTTATTCTGTAGCACTAAGTACAGGAGATATAGTGAAAACATAATGCCATCCTAACATATGTATACACAAGATGTTGATGGCAGTGCTCTTGTAATGGCATACAGTCTAAGTGGTATATAAGGGTATTAAAGATCAAAAAGGGAGGGGATTGCGCTTTGGTGATCTGAAAAGGTACCAGGATCAGTGCACAAGAGGTATTCACTGTCTTGTTTGAATAGCTGATATTAGAAAGCAAGGTGGTAGGTTCCACTGAATATAGTTTGAAGCTATGAAGAGTAGGGGACAATCTAACAGAGTGGGTTTTGGGAGAATACTGGTAGGTGATGATAGATCACAAGAGTTATACCTTGTTGGAAGAGCAGAGGGAACAGTTAGGGGAGTATCTTAAGATTACATATGATATGTAATAGGGTGCAATGCTGTCGAGGGCTTTGTAGGTGAGTGTCAGGATTTTGAACTTAAAGGACCATTGCAGTTCAATACACTTTAATGATATTTAAATCACTTAGCAGATGCAAGGTCAAAGTATTCAGACACTCTGCCAGACCAAGGAAAAATACATTTAGCTGGAAATCCTGTCACTGGTCCATTTACCATGTTAAGTATGTTGTGAAAGAATATAGAAAGAGTAATTATTACTATATTACACTCTAAACAACTGTTGTAATATATAAGGGAAAGTTTGATTTTAAATAAACATTATATTTCAAATTTATTTTCCTTGAAGAAATATAAAAGTGATATTTAATGTAAAAAAATGTGTGGTATCTTTGTGTGTGTATGTAATTTTATTTATTAGAATTATGAAGTAACTCCACAGTAACATTTTAAGACCTGGTGCCCGCAGTGGCCGTCGTACAGCCCGTAAGTCTGAATTTTGCAGGAGTTGCAGAGTGATTAAATTAGAAATGGTTACAACTACATGGCTGAAATCCAAATCCGTAAATCATGCTTCGGCACTTCCGGGCGTGAACATGATAAATAATTCAAATACATACTTACGGGTGTAGACGCAGCCAATAGTAAAAAAGACCATCATCATTACATCACTAAAACATGGAGGTTATATTTCAATCACTTACGGTTTTGAAGTCCGAGTTGTGATCGGACCCGCATTCCAGAAATAATGCAATATGAAAAAAACAATAAATATAATATTCTAGTCCGTGTGAGTTCTATTATACAGTGCCTTGGAAAAGTATTCACCCCCTTGACTTTTTACCTATTTTGTTAAATTACAGCCTTAAGTTCAATGTTTTGTTAATCTGAATTTTATGTGATGGATCAGAGCACAATAGTCTAAGTTGGTGAAGTGAAATGAGAAAAATGTATACATAATTTTTTTTTTAGTAATAGAAAACATTAAATCGGCATATGCATATGTATTCATCCCCTTACACACACATACATAGTGAAATTATTTCCACCTGTGTGCAATCTAAGTGTCACCTTTTTTTAAAGGCCCCAGAGGCTGCCAAACACTGCCACAAAGACCAAGGAACTCTCCAAACAAGTAAGGGTTAATGTTGTTGAGAAGTACAAGTCAGGGTTAGGTTATAAAAAAATATCCAAATCTTTGATGATCCCCAGGAGCACCATCAAATCTATCATAACCAAATGGAAAGAACATGGCACAACAGCAAACCTGCCAAGAGACGGCCGCCCATCAAAACTCACTGACTGTGCAAGGAGGGCATTAATCAGAGAGGCAGCACAGATACCTAAGGTAAACCTGGAGGAGCTGCAGAGTTCCACAGCAGAGACTGGAGTATCTTGTACAAAGGATGACAATAAGCCGTACGCTCCTTAGAGTTGGGCTTTATGGCAGAGTGGCCAGAAGAAAGCCATTACTTTCAGCAGAAAACAAAATGGCACATTTTGAGTGTGCGAAAAGGCATGTGGGAGACTCCCAAAATGTATGGAGGAAGGTGCTCTGGTCTGATGAGACTAAAATTGAACTTTTTGTCCGTCAATGAAAACGCTATATCTGGCACAAATCTAACATATCACATCACCCAGAGAACCCAGAAACATGGTGGTGGCAGCATCATGCTGTGGGGATGTTTTTCAGCAGCCGGGACTGGGAAACTGGTCAGAGTTGAGGGAAATATGGATGGTGCTAAATACAGGGATATTCTTGAGCAAAACCTGTACCACTCGTGTGCGTGATTTGAGGCTAGGACAGAGGTTCACCTTTCAGCAAGACAATGACCCCAAACACACTGCTAAAGCAACACTTGAGTGGTATAAGGAGAAACATGTAAATGTGTTGAAATGGCCTAGTCAAAGCCCAGACCTCATTCCAATAGAAAATCTGTGGTCAGACATAAAGATTGCTGCTCACTAGCGCAAACCATCCAACTTGAAGGAGCTGGAGCAGTTTTGCAAGTAGGAATGGGCAAAAATCCCAGTGGTAAGATGTGGCAAGCTCATAGAAACTTACCGTATATACTCGAGTATAAGCTGAGTTTTTCAGCCCTTTTTTTAAGGCTAAAAAGGGCCCCCTCGGCTCATGCTTGAGTCACTCTCCCCCCCCGTGTGTCTCTATCCCCCCCTTGTGTCTCTATAACCCCCCCTTGTGTCTCTCTACCCACCGTGTGTCTCTCTAACCCCCGTGAGTCGCTCTACCCCCCCGTGTGTCTCTCTACCCCCCGTGTCTCTCTTACCCCCCCGTGTCTCTTTCCCTCCCCCGTGTCTCTTTCCCTCACCCCCCCTCTCCCCTCACTAACCTGCTCCGGCCTCCGTCCTCAACCTCAACCCCCCCATCCTCAACCTCAACCCCCCATCCTCAACCTCAACCCCACCATCCTCAACCCCCCTCCTCATCCTCCCTTCTCATCCTCCATCCTCATCCTCCCTGCTCAACCCCCCTCCTCAACCCCCCTCCTCATCCTCAACCCCCTCCTCATCCTCAACCCCCTCCTAAACCTCCCTCCTTAACCTCCCTCCTTATCCTCAACCCCCCTCATTCTAAACCCCCCTCCTCCTCGCTCTAAACTCCCCCCCTCCTCATTCTAACCCCCCCCTCTCCCCTCACTTACCTGCTCCGGCCTCCGCTCCTTCCTGGTCTTGATGTGGAGCGCTTAGCCTTTTTTTAAGGCTAAAAAGGGCCCCCTCGGCTCATACTTGAGTCACTCCCCCCCCCCGTGTGTCTCTATCCCCCCCCTTGTGTCTCTCTAACCCCCACTTGTGTCTCTCTATCCCCGTGTGTCTCTCTAACCCCCATGAGTCGCTCTACCCCTGTGTGTCTCTTTCCCCCCCTGTGTCTCTCTTACCCTTCCGTGTCTCTTTCCCTCGCCCATGTCTCTTTCCCTCCCCCCTCCTCACCCCCCCCTCCCCTCACTTACCTGCTCCGGCCTCCGTCCTCAACCTCAACCCCCCCATCCTCAACCTCAACCCCCCATCCTCAACCTCAACTCCCACCATCCTCAACCCCCCTCCTCATCCTCCCTTCTCATCCTCCCTCCTCATCCTCCCTGCTCAACCCCCCTCCTCAACCCCCTCCTCATCCTCAACCCCCTCCTCATCCTCAACCCCCTCCTAAACCTCCCTCCTTAACCACCCTCCTTATCCTCAACCCCCCTCATTCTAAACCCCCCTCCTCCTCGCTCTAAACTCCCCCCTTTCTCATTCTAACCCCCCCCCCTCCCCTCACTTACCTGCTCCGGCCTCCGCTCCTTCCTGGTCTTGATGTGGAGCGCTTAGCATATACCGGGTGCCGGCACCCAATATATGCTAACGACGTGGCGCGCATGTGACGTCACATGCCCGCCACATCAAGACCAGGAAGGAGCGGAGGCCAGAGCAGGTAAGTGAGGGGAGGGGGTTAGAATGGGGAGGGGGGGGGTTAGAATGAGAGGGGGTTGAGGTTGAGGAGGGAGGTTTAGGAGGGGGTTGAGAATGGGAGGGTTGAGGTTGAGAAGAGGGTTGAGGATGGGGGGGTTGAGGTTGAGGAGGGGGTTGAGGATGAGGAGTGTGCCTGAGGATAAGGAGTGTGCCTGAGGATGAGGAGGGTGCCTGAGGATGGGGGTTGAGGAGGGAGGATGAGTAGGGAGGATGAGGAGGGGGGTTGAGGATGGGGGGTTTGAGGTTGAGGAGGGAGGTTTAGGATGGGGCATTAGCATATACCGGCACCCGGTATATGCTAATGAGGTGGCGCGCATGAGACGTCACATGCGTGCCACATCAAGACCATGAAGGAGCGGAGGCCGGAGCAGGTAAGTGAGGGGAGAGATGGGGGTTTTAAAATGAGGGGGGGTTTAAAATGAGGAGGGGGCGTTTAGAATAAAGGGGGGGTTGAGGTTGAGGAGGGAGGTTGAGGAGGGAGGATTAGGAGGGGGTTGAGGATGGGGGGGTTGAGGTTGAGAAGGGGGTTGAGGATGGGGGTTTGAGGTTGAGGAGGGGGCCTCGGGATGAGGAGGGGGCCTGAGGATGAGGAGGGGGGCTGAGGATGAGGAGGGAGGTTGAGGATGAGGAGGGAGGTTGAGGAGAAAGGTTGCAGTTTAGGAGGGAGGATGAGGATGAGGAGGGGGTTGAGGATGGGGGGTTTGAGGTTGAGGATGAAGGGGTTGAGGTTGAGGAGGGAGGTTAAGGATGGGGGGTTTGAGGTTGAGGATGGGGAGGTTGAGGATGGGGAGGTTGAGGATGGGGGTTGAGGTTGAGGAGGGAGGTTGAGGATGGGGGGTTGAGGATGAGGAGGGGGTTGAGGATGAGTAGGGAGGTTGAGGATGAGGAGGGAGGTTGAGGATGAGGAGGGGGGTTAAGGTTGAGGAGGGAGGTTGAGGAGGGGTTTGTGGATGAGAAGGGGGTTGAGGATGGGGGTTGAGGATGGGGGGCTGAGGGGCAGGGGGTTGAGGATGGGGTGTTGAGGATGAGGAGGAGGGTAGTTGAGGATGAGGAGTGGGGTTGAGGAGGGAGGTTGAGAATGAGGAGGGGGGAAGAGACACAGGGAAGGGAGAGGGGGGAAGAGACACAGGAGAGAGAGGGGGACAAAAGGGACACAGTGGGCAGCACATTTCACACCCTCGGCTTATACTCGAGTCACTAATTTTTCCCAGTATTTTGTGGTAAAATAGGTGCCTCGGCTTATACTCGGGTCGGCTTATACTCGAGTATATACGGTATCCAAAGCGACTTGGAGCTGTGATTTCCGCAAAAGGTGCTCTACAAAGTATTGACTTTAGGGGGGTGAATAGTTATGCGCATTGACTTTTTCTGTTATTTTGTCCTATTTGTTGTTTGCTTCACAATAAAAAAAAAAAAAAATCTTCAAAGTCGTGGGCATGTTCTGTAAATTAAATGATGCCAAATACTCAAACAATCCATGTTAATTACAGGTTGTGAGGCAAAAAAACATGAATAAGGCCAAGGGGGTGAATACTTTTGCACATTGATTGCTGGGATTGATATAACATGGAAAAGAAACATAATTTTTTATTTTTTTATTATTGCAGATTTGCAAGCTTGAGAATGTTGTGCTTTTAATTTTAATACCTTTCATCGCTTTCCCTCTAATTTAAAATACAGTAGTGTGTTTTTATTTGCTTTTACAGTGCTCTAGTACCCGTAGGATTTTAGGCTACATTTGCCATTTACGGGTGTGAAAACAATTGCGGGCTTGAGGACTTGTAGCAATTTTATAGCGATTTGCGATTGTAACATTTGCAGGCTTGAAAGATCAAAGGCTTAGCTGGGTCGGAATTACTATTTTGGCAACCACTGTTGTTTTTCAGCCTGTAACCCGCAGATCGTTTGCGGGTAGCTAAGAGAGGCCAATTTTATAGCCGCAACTTTTGCAGGATCCTTTACAGGCTACAGGAACTACAATTTGGTGACTTTAATAGGGCCCCTAGACTTCATCTATCAGTACTGTCAGGATTGCTATCACTTAGTAAGTCTACAGACCTTGTGCTGTTGAGATTCACTTGCTGATCAGTTGCAGCAATGTCAGATCTATTTACGAAGTTTCCTTTCAGCCCTTTTTTTGCTCTTTTATGGGTACAATACTGTTAGGTTCCTGCTCCTCCATGTTCCTACTTGAGCTTGAACATCTGTTTGTTTGACTATACCTTATTAGTCTTGGAACTCTCTATATCCCAAACTTCTAACAATCTGACCATGCATTTCTTTTTTCTTGGTGTTTTTGTTATACCTTGTTTAAGGTTGATGGAGCCACTAAAACTAAACTCTTCAGGAACATAGTCCAAGACTAAAATCCTGGAAATAAGGTGTAATTGCAACACTAAATCAATCCCGGAGAACTGCTACTGCCCAGAAAAAAGTACAATATACCAGCATATCTTTTTAGCTTTATTTTATGCTGTGCAAATTTATTACATGGAAGATAAATATTGAAAAAGATGAGTTTTACTTTAACATCATTAATTACAATTATAATACCACAACAAGATATTAATGACAAAATGATCTTGTGATTAGATACATGTTACTGATATTGATTGTATCACAGCTGTGTTTTTGGGCTACTTTCCTTACTTCCTTTCCTCTCAATCTCCTTCCACATCTATCTCTTATACTATCTTGGTGTCATCCACCCTTTCTATAATAAGGTTTCTATCCTATCCTCAGAGCTACGGAATATGTTGGCGAGTTACAAATAAAAGATAAAAATAATCCTTTTTATTTAATCTGCACAACATTCACAAAATTTGCTCCTGACTCACTTCAAACACACACAAACACTTTCCAAAATTTTCTCTTATTGCTTTATGGTCTCTGCAACCTTTTAAAATTCCTTGATTATAATTTCTACATGACCTTGCTCTACCATACTGTACCTATGTCCAACAATAACCTCATCACCCTGAAAATATCTCAAAACTCCCAATCCAGTTCCCACCCTGTGGGAATGGGACCACCACTGGAATAAACCTTTATTTATCAGACATTCCCAAACCTTTCAGACCCCAGATACATTTCCTCTTTCTGTGAACCTTGATGAAGCATTGACCTTTTTCATCATACTACACTGTTTCTCTCAACTTGACTTGCACCCATGACCTCTATCTTTCCTACGGCTAGCTGCATCATGTCATCAACAAACCTCGTTTTATGCTTTGATTATTATGTTCCTTCAGTGAACTTTGCTACCTTCTATTCCCTAGAACTATAATGGGACACTTTTGTAAAGCTATGTAAAGCACATTGGATAGAGGATATTAATTCCAATGTCAATAAACAAAATAAATGTACATTTTTGATAATTTGTCATGAATAAGACATTTTAAGACAAACTTTAGAAGAGTAGAAGAAAACAAGATTAGTGGTATGTTTCTGTCTTACCAACAAATCATATTTTGGGCACTACACAGTTACACAAAACTATCGCAATGTATTTGGGCTGGATTCATGAATTTCCATATTTTTACACAGCCTTCATAATAATTATGGTGTTAATTAATTATGTGCCTGGCAGTTAACACCATCAAGAAGCATGGTCTTGGTCGACTTAGCGCTGTTCCTCTTGGATTGAGTAATTAACCTCTCCTCTTCTCTGGGATTCAATACAAGATGATCAACGTGTTGATGGTATAATTATTATTAATTTAGTTTCTGTGTTTCGTTGTCATTGTTAATTACTTGTCGGTAATCAGCTAATGTTTAATCTTCCTTGTTGGATGGCTTTTTAAACGGTTATTTGATATGAGTCAGATGGCTCTTTCTTGTTTTACTTGTGAATTAACTATTTATCAGCCAAAAAGGTGCTTGAAAAAACTACAGTGCAAACATGAGTCCAATATTAGCAGACATAATATTGATAAACTATGTAGGGATCACTTTTTAGTTCATTTATATTTTTTCCAGAAGAAGAAGAATGCTTGAATGAGAGGTCATGATCTGCAGGTGTAGGGTATTGTAACAAACTGAGACATAATTAGCAAATTAACTACTTTAGGTAAAGGTTGTTAGATTATTTAAATAGGCTTTGAGCAGATGTGTAAACCACTGTGCTTTAGGAAAACATTATAATATTAACAATATTAGGAGCTGTGTTCTCCATTTAGTTTGGTTGAAAAACTACTACTTTGAAGAGCAGATTAAAAGATCACTGCAATATAATATATCTATGCTCTTTTGAAGAATTTGACATATTAATTGACAAAATGTGTTTACTCGGTTCATAATAAATTATTACAGATCTTAATTTTTACTCATTGTATTTAGTTTTATTTTAGTGAGGATGGACATTTTGTCTTTATTTGTAAAATGATGTGGGAGGAACAATGGACACAGATACGATTCTGTTCTCACTAATGTTACAAAACGTCCTCTTCAAATAGCCCCTTGACAATAGTAGTCAATGGCAGAATAAGGCTCCTTTCGATAACCTACCCCCTCAAGTTACAGATAGACTCACAGTCTAAGATGGACCTACCCATGACACAATCAGAGTAATCTAAATATGCTATTTTTCTGAAAGATTTTATTTTTTTCTTTTACATACCTAAATATATTGTTATTTTGCTATATACAAGCATATGGAGGTTTTACCAAACTACAGTGGATGTTTACCAAAAGGATTAGGTTAGTCTTCAGATTAGAGGCAAGCCAACTTTAAGAGCTGTCAACGCCCATAATGGAAGTCCGCAGAGACGAACAAAGGATGGTACAAATGAATATTATTTCTAAAAATACTTTTATGCTCATTGCCTACATATGTAGTTACATTAGTTGTTAAATGTGAAGTTTTTTCCAATTCATAATCCTTTGCTCAGGATCGCCAGTGGAAGAACTAACAGGCATTTAGTACATATGACCCAATGCTGTTTCCATGAAAGCTCTAGATGTCAGGCAAATGAGTTAAGGCTGCCATTTTGGAGGCTTTTGAGAGTCAGTCAACATTGGTAATGTATCAAGTGCTACAGAAGTCTATTTCTACCACTGGCATTGTACAGGCACTTATTTAGTCTTATAACGCTTATATGGTTTAATAATCTGTCTCATAGCAGAATGCTTTAAATTTGTGTGCAGCATAACAAGAAAAATGCTGCAAATCATGGCTAAAGTTAGTTACCACTGTTATATTTTTAATGTATGACTTTGTGCTGGGTATATGCTCAGGTGCAACAGTTTTAGTAAAATATACTTTCCATAATTAGGTGGACCTTTAATACACAGAATGGGAGTATGAAATGAGCTATATCTAAGAACCTGGCAATTGCTTCCTCCAGCTTTGGTAGTATAAGTGAATCTCATCTTTTGTTAGTTAATGCCTAGGCATAAAATATGTATTTCCCCAGTATAATGTGGCAGAGCTGAATGCAAAATATAATGGGATATAGAAAAATTGTATTTCTTTCATTTCATTATAAAAGTAATAAAAATGTGCATGTCGGTACCCATTGTAGAATGGTTTATATTTTACATATCCAGGTTAGGATAATAGAATTGAAGACAGCATAAATTACTGCTGGATACTGAGTGAGGTCGAGTTGCTCTGTCTGTATTTCATAACATTCCTCATACTTTAGCAATGTGACATATCAATTTACTTTTTTATCATTGAAGGGGACCCAGGATGATGGAACGGAGGCTTATTTACCATATAACCTCTTAAAGGGGATAATTAAGGTTAAAAAAATCATATTGTAACATATTGCGTATGCTCAGAGTGTGCAATTTTAAAGCATTATATTCTCCTAAAATGTAAAAAATGTGAAGAAGTAAAAGTACAAAAAATGTTATTGAATATTTATCAATTTTTGTGTAGACAAATTTTCTTTTAAAATGCCCTTTCTCCCATTGTTGTTCATAAGTATTCTCTCTATTTATCTATTTATTTAAATGCTGTTAATTTTAGTTACATGTTTCCTTTATATATATATATATATATATATATATATATATATATATATATAATTGAAGATTATATATTGTGACAGAGTTGTTTAATGTGAGACACAGACTATGCAGAGCTCTCTTCCCCCAGTAGGACTGAAGTGGTTAACTTTTCTGGTCAGTTATTTAGCTGCACATGGGCAACCCTGATTTAAGGCTGCTCCTAAAGTATGGGAAGCCTGCATATGGACTTATTGAAATGACGCAGCAGTTGCTGATATAAGTACCAGAAGTCTTCTTGGGGGAAACAAACATATTATTATTGAACCAGCTGCAGCACCTGACACTTGCAAAAACTACTGTGACTAGAGAAAAGTGGCAGGATTAACGTAAATATTTTCCTATGGAAAATGACTAGTGAAGATAATGTGGGAGCATACCTCCTGACCTGCGAGAGGATCTCCACCAGGGAAGCTTGGCCCAAAAGTCACTGGGCTTATTTGTTGCAAATCAGAAACTGTACTTTGACATGTATGCAGAACAAGCAATGACTTATACTGATTTGAAAGCAGAGATCCTTGCCAGAATTGGAGAAACCAGTGGTGTAAAAGCATAAAGAACTTCTGGTGATGGATCACTATTTAAGTCAGGCTTACGAGAATCAGTGGGACAAAATTAACCAGAAATCCCAGATGAGTTTGTTACATTGATAGAAAGATCCCTGGCTATGATTGAACTCTCAAATTGCCCAAGGGGGGAAGCCTGCAGCGCTCAAAGAGGGTTTAAAATCCTGAAGCCTCAAACCAATAATTTTAGTTAGAAAGCCTGGATTCAGACAAGAAATTTTGAATCCAGAATCTGGAGGATTTACGCTAGAAAATACCCCAGAAAGTCTGGTTGTGGAAAAGTACAGACATATCAACCCATGAGCAATGTCAAGTTATTCTGTTGAAGAGAACTGGGCATACAGTAGACCACTGTCCAAACAGGGAAGTACCAATGCAGTGATACATGGGAGAGCACCAATTCAACTGTAACTTGAACAACTTAGTGGGAGTGGCACAAAAGTGTCACCAATCTACCAAACTATCTGTAATGGTTAATGATAAAGAAACAACAGCATTAATCCATTCAGGAAGTTCAATGACTCCCATTTCAGGCAAAATCATAAAGCCTAGTGAAATAAAAATATCTAATAAAAAAGGTATACCATTTATGCATGGAACAGTGAATCTCTAACCTACAAGTACAACAACAGTGGAGGTATGCCAATGGTCATTATTCAGCCTTATCCTTTTGAGCTGGGAAGGGATTTTCCCTATTTTTAAAACATTCTTCAAATTAACAATTAGGAAACTGTCGAAAAGCCAGACTGCTCAGGAATATATCTGGTCACTTCTGTCATGTTTGGAGAGTGACTTATTCTCTGGACTGAGCATGGCCCCTACAACAAAGCGGAAAGAAGAAAAGCTTGAGAAGGCTTTAGCTGGGAGTCAGGCTGAGGAAAGAAGAGAAACTGACAGAGAAGTCACCTTGTCTCATGTCCTCTGATGAAGAAAGAGCTAGTAC
This sequence comes from Discoglossus pictus, assembly GCA_027410445.1. Classification (NCBI taxonomy): domain Eukaryota; kingdom Metazoa; phylum Chordata; class Amphibia; order Anura; family Alytidae; genus Discoglossus; species Discoglossus pictus. The sequence continues at coordinate 39,798,165 of CM050163.1, forward strand.
ATGAGAAGGTGAAGAGGGAAATTTGACCCTACAGTAGTTTTCCTCTGAAAACAATTACTTTGCTTGGAATGAGCTAATAGAAGTAAAATGGGTACCTGTTCCTGGAAGAGAAATGAACCATTATTTATTCTGCAGAATGATCTGCTTTAGATAATTGTCCATTCAGGTGATGAGGCTTTGGAGCAACTTTCAGTCCCTAAAATACAGAGAAGGAAAGTCCTAGACCTGGCTCATTAAAACTTGCTTGGAGGACACAGAGGAAGTAAAAAAATGTTGGCTAATGGACTCATACAACTTTATTTGAAAAACTTTAGTTGAGAATACAAAAATACATTTTGACAGGCAAACGGGGGGAGGGGGGGGGTCATGTCTCTTTCTTCCCAAGTGCCAAGCTAAGGGGACTTTGAGGGCTAGTTCTACAAGGTGGCCTCTTTACTTCCCTGGTTTACCCCTACCTGCCTGTGGGTAAAATAACCCCTGGTCCATACATACTCTTCCCCAGGAGGTCCCATTTGTTTGGCTCTTAATTCCTCCACACTAGCCCATTGGACCCCTTGCCCCCTGCAGGTAATGGACTTACCCACGGATGCCTTTGCTGCTTGCGCCCAGGTTATGATGCTCAGGTCCTGACACTCCATGTACCCCAGATTGTTCTCCAACAATACTTATGCTAGTAAGCCAGTCATCACCCCCACCTCCCTGCTGCCATTTCCAGTGACCCAATCCATGTGCACCCCAGCTACTTTTTGTCGTTCCCTACCGGGAAGGGACGGGGTGGTTGTCCCTGGGGTGTGGAGCTGCTAAAGTACATTGTCCTCAGCTCTCCCTGGGTCTCCAGATAGCAGCACGGCATACGTTACCTCGTCCTTGGTGTGTACGTTCTTGCCCTTCCACCAGTTTTCACAGGCATTAGGCACATCAGCTCCGTAGGTGTCCCCCAATGACTTGACCAGGGTGTGGAACTGCTTTTTATATGTCATAGGGCTGATGGCATAATAATTGAGCAGTGCACCTGCTTATACTACCATGGCTTTGTTGCAAGGGGGGGGGGGGGGGGCAGTAGGCTGCACTGTCTCATCCACTAAACCAACTGACTAGAGGCTTTATCCACTTGGCTGGAGGAATCTGGTAGAGCTCCCACTGCAGCTTAAAGTTCTGCAGGATCCCACCAATGTCCACCTGCTTCTCTCCAAGTGCTTGAAGCTGCTGTAAGTGACTTTAAACTAAGCTCAGAGGTGCCTCTTGGAATCCTTGGTTTCAAGGCGAGAGGAACCAGAGGCAGATTTCCCTTTTCATTCGTACAGGCTATTATCTGATCAGCAGTCAGGTCCCCGGTTATTACGCCTCTCCATCTTTCTGCTAATTGATGGGACTGGTATGGGGTTTACAATGAATTGACGAAAAACAAATAACTTGTTCTTGATTCATTTTGTACTAATGGTTAAGGTACATGGTAAACTGGATGCTTGAGGTCACAGCAGGACGTAGACAAGAGACAAGTTTGGGTCATAGGTCAAGGTAAACCACCATAAATCAAAATAGTGCCATGGGATAAAGATATGGTTACAGCTGTAGTATCCAGTTACACACGCTTGTATACACATAGGAACTCTGAAATTATGATTCTATAATGAAGCACAATGATTATCTGACACATTCATTGCAAAGCTAGACCAACTACATCACTGTGGATCCAGTAATCTCAAATAGAAGTATATATCATGGAAATGAGCCCTGGAATGATGCACTTCTGATTTGAGGTCCCAGAGGTGGAGCAGAACACTCAAGGGCATAGAAGGTGACATTTTTCAATAATTCAGGCAGGTACCCGGTTTCTTACAACTAATATATATATTGGTATTAAGATTATTAAATATATATTTTGAGTAGAATAATGTGATATAAAAAATGTTAATATCTGTAACATGTATTATTCTGTTTGGGGTTGCATACAAATAGGGAAAAGTACCCTGTGCAGTTACAATATTTGCTACACATATTCTGTATATTTATAATGGACATATTTTGGAAACACGTGCTTAACATTAACTGATGATAATTTTAATACAATGCAATTTTACAACATACTAGATATTTCTCCTTTGAGAGATCCTTTTTCCAAACTGTACATTTGAGAAGAATGAGGTGACATTTATTGTATTTTCTCAATCTAACCCCTCTGAAAATGACAGATAAAAGCACTTATATGAAATGTCAGGTTCACAAGAAGTCATTTTGATATCTTGCTACAATCATGAAGCAGAACAGTAAGAATATCGACAGCAATGGTGGCAAAGGCTTAACAACTCAGTGTGCAATGTTATTTATCTGTATAGAATATTTTACTGTAAAATAGGGCATTTTAAAAATATGGTAACTCAGAAACACAATGCTTTGGTTTTGATTTATAATGAGATGTTCCACATGTGCATATATTGCCTCATTCATATATACTCAAACAAATGCAAGAGGAAGACCTGAGTATAAGCAATTATTATTTTCCATTGGGATAATGCTACCTCCTACTTAATGACAGTCTTTCCCTGGAATGCCATATACGAAAGAGCAACTCCCGTAAATAAAAGGCATGGTCATAAAAGTATGTCATTGTACTTTTGTAAATTACATGCCGTATTTACAGGGCCGAGTTACATTATTATGACCACTGACCACTTTTGATGTCAGCAGTGTGCAGCCAATGAAATACGGCATATGTCGTGAGCTGGCTTGGTCGATATATCAGGTGACATGTAGGCATTTTGCAAACATATGAGCCATTTAGGGTGGCAGTATTTCTGAAGCAGCAAAGTTTGTGAACTGTTCACGTGTTGCTGTGGTTAAAGTGTTGCATGGCTAGACAAACAGGCTTAATAAACAAATAAATCACATGGAAACTGTGGAACACCATGTTCCAATGATGTTAGAGGTAAACTTTGGCTGCAAAGGTGTGTGAGGGCCAACCAAAACGCCTCAGTTGAGCAACTCATCATCCAAACACACCAGGTGGGCTACAAGATGTTTGTCTAAAATGACAGTACAGCAAACCCTGTTGCATATGGGGCTCCAAAGCAAACTGCTGGTCACTCCACACTTGCTGATGGGGTTCATTATCACAAACGGCTTCAATCTGCATGACAGGAATGAAATTGGACCTTTTTTTGATTGGCAAAGGGTTGCCTTCTCTGATGAGTCACGTTTTCTGCTCCTTTGACTGAATGGACGTTGGCATATCATGCATGAAACCTCTGAGAACAAACACTCTGCAATCATTGTTGGAAGAACACAAGCTGGTGGCAGCAGCGTTATGGCCTGGGGAATGTTTTCTTGGCATTGTCTGGGTCCACTCATACCTCTGGATGGTACTCTCAACCAATTGGGTTATTTATCCATCCTTGTAGATTAACTACACCCATACATGTTGCCTGTCTTCCCTGGAGCGTATGGGATCTTCCAGCAGGACAATGCAACTTGTCAAACAGCCAGAATTGTCTGGGAGTGGTTGGAGGAGCACGACGAAGACTTCCAAGTACTTCCCTGGCCTCCAAATTCCCTGGACTTGAACTCAATTAAGCATCTGTGGGACCAACTCAATCTCCATGTTCGCTGTAAGCATCCTCCACCATGCACTCTTCAGCAGCTGTCAGATGCACTGCAGTCTGCGTGGCTCCAGATACCCTTGCCAACCTTCTAGCATCACATTGACTCCCTACCATGCTGTCATTGCTGCCGTTTGTACTGCACACGGCTGTTATTCAGGATATTAGCTGGTGGTCATAATAATGTGTATTTTACTTCTCTTCCCTCAAAATATGTGGGAAACTGGATTTTGAGGGGATGTTTTGTTCAGATTCCTCCAGGCACATACTGCATCTATAATTGCAGTTTAATAATACTTTTCATTTTTGGCTATTTTCTGCCTATGGACATATATAATGGTGCATATTTTGAATTTATCTACAATACAGTATAGTTCCTAAAGAGTACATCTGCCAAAATATATGTGGGGAAGAAAGCAAGCAGCTTTCACCTAAAACAAACTAGAAATATAAAAATCTGAGACTGCAAAACCCGAGTGACGCCAAAGTTGAGAAGACGCAGGTATATGCAAAATGTAGATAGGAGTACATAAAATCAATACAATCCAATGCAAGTTACCACATATGATGACAAAAGGTGATCTTTTTTTAAGCACAGTGATAATGTTGTAGTCTTAGGCATGTTAATCTTGTATACTTGTAAACGTGTGATAAGAGAAAGGGTAATTTAGTTGTCTTACAAATTGAAAATATCCTATGAGCATTCAATGGAGCATTTGTGTATTCATTTGAAAACACACATTCATTTTAAAATTAAAAAGTACACATTACCTGATCACTCCAAAGGCTTTTTCAATATCATATTAGTGCTGATTATTTAGAATGACCTTTTAATGTAGTATCCTATAGTAAACAATTATTTAAGTTACTATTAATATCACCTCAGTCAATATACATATTATAATTGTGTAACCAAGCCAGCATGTAATGCTTTTTTATGGCCAAACGGAAAAAAAATAAAAAAAAATCATCATAGCTCTAAAAACTTTTAACATTTATGTTAGCAGATTTACCCATTGTATATTGGAATTGCTTGGTGGAGCTTGGTGGGTGCACATTTGACACCCATTGTAAAGTTTCCATTGGATTGGTTAGAATTGTTACATTAAAAATCTTTAGAAAAAAAGGTTTATGCAGTTTCAGAACTTTGAGGGGATTTACCATCTACATTTTTTAAAATCAATTTAAATATTTATATTTACAAATTATTAAGTGTCTTGGTCAAAAAAGGAATTTCTAAACAAGGGTTTCCTACATTTATAGAACTGGAGAAATGTGTGAGGAAATAATAAAAAAGAGTTACCCGGCAAGTTGGTACCAGTGGATTTAAATAACTCTCCTAGCCCAAATTTGGTCTGTAGTTGTGACACATTCAGTGAAGGTTTGAAAAATATAAATTTTTAACCAATAACATTTTTCTACCAATGGCTTTTAGAACTGTTGACAGTCTCTAGATTTTGTACACAGACATATGACTGAGTGGTCGGATGGTATTTCCACTAGGTATCTCCAGGACTTGATATATATTTTTTGCATTGCTACATGGTAAGATATTTGATTTTCTATATTATAGGTATATTAGCATTTACATTCTTCTGGTGACCAGATCACTCATTGTTACACACGGAGAGTCAGTTAAATCTCCATATTAGGGGAAAAAATAAAATACACAGTACCTTTTGAATAAATTGGACTTTATTTAATGATGGTTCAAGGAATGGAAAATATTGATACGTGTAGAAAGTTGTGTTGGAACTTGAATTTGCTTTAAACATACTAAGGGTTATAATAATAACACCTGAGCGGGATACTTTGATAAATTAGAAATAAACATAGATAAGTTAGCTATAAGAGACATATGAATTGTTAATAATAATTTGGGAATTCTAATTTGGAAAAGCAAAATTAGTCTCTGGTTCTCATTTAGCAACTGTAGCCTAGATCACATTAATACCACTAAAACATCAGGTTTGAAGCAAAAAAAAATGCTGTTCAGTTCTGGCTTTACGTTGTTAAGCATAAATTGATACTTGTTAACTTAACTATTTGTAGATTCCTGATAGCATAGTAGTTCCCAAAAATTAAATAAGCAGCACTTACCATTAGCTACTACTGGCCAAATTAATTGCATGGAAAGTAAAAATACTGTATGAATGCATAGGTATAGTAGCTCGCTATACTCCTCAAGTACTGGATAATGAGGGTCAAGAAAAGAGTAGGGTCCCTCTACACCCTGTTGATAAACAAAGGAACCTTATAACTCCTGGTCCATTGGTGTGGATAATTAATGTTAATAGTTACTAAAATAGGGATCAGTAAGATCCTGTTATGGAAATGGAGAAGATGTATGCATCCTGCTATTTCCAACTCTGGAGTTACGGGATGAAGACATTTAAAAATATACACAACCAGTCCCTAATGACTAGAAGAATAGTGTGGGCAAGCACCCTCCTATAATTTACATAGTTACATAGTTACATAATAATTAAGGTTGAAAAAAGACTTTCAGTGCATCAAGTTCAACCTTTTAAGATCTCCTCTGATCTGCAATATGAGGATTCGTTATTAATTAATTAGTTGTTAATTAATTAATAATCCATTTTTTATTATTAATTAATCCAGAGGAAGGCAAACAGAAAAAAGAAAACCCAAGTGAAACTTAGCCAATCGTCTCAAAGGGAAAAAAACATCAATTACTTCCTGACCCCAGATACTGGCAATCAGATTTCTCCCTGGATCAATACTCTCTCTAATTATCCAGGATAACCCTGAATTCCCTTTTTAATTAGAAATAAATCCAGTCCCCTTTTAAAGTTATCTATCGAATCCGCTGTCACTACCTCCTGTGGTAGATAATTCCACAGATTAACCCCCCTTACTGTGAATAACCCTTTTCTTTCTTTAAGGTTGAATATTTTTACCTCTAACCTCAAGGGATGTCCTCTTGTCAGTTGAGAATCTCTTGGCACAAAAAGTTCCCTTGACAAATCTTTATACTCAGCTTTTCACACCGTCATCTAGCCATTAGGGGCAATCATTAACCCAACATTCCCACCTACTTTCACTTACCCTACAAATTTCTCATTACATAAATATATTTCCTTTTGAAGGGGGATTAGAGTAAAATGCAGATGCCATATAAGAGAGCTTCTTTGTTCCAATACTGCCTCAGGTCCCTGAAGCCATGCTAGGCCATAAAAAGCTGATGCTGTGTAAAAACTTAAATGGCCTATGTTTCTGTAAGAAAGAGATGCACGCCAGGAGTGAGCTATTTGAAGGTATATATATATATTTGTTTAGGAAGTCAGCTTTACCTTAGAAGTGAAAGGGAAAACAACAAAGGAGAATTCCTCCGACCAAAGCAACTATAAAAAAGACAAAACAAATGGACATTAAAAAAATAATTATTAAAAATAGTTATACATGTTAACAATGCTATTACTGAGCAAACAATAAAAAAAGGAGATGCATTTAATCCAGCCACATCAACACTGTTCAAGGTATTCTCCTACATGGATATTGTTTAATCCCTCTGTTTGTTTGGTTCCTGACATCTGATTGGTTCCGAGCTTTGCATATCTGTGGACAATATAGGGAGTATTTCGTTTTTATGCTGTTCTAGACTCATTCAGAATTATGCGCCCTCCAATGACCCAGTTTCTGCTCCTCCTTTCCTCTTGCTATATCCCAATCATAAGTTTACCACACAACTATACAGAAAACATAAATGTATTTGTTTATCAGAGAGAATATTATTCTCATTTAGAGATTTCTATTCTGATGGCTTCAGACAGCCAACTGCCACCTGAAGATGTGCGATCCTAGGCCTGAGTCTTGTGGGCCTAGGCTGAAGCACACCCATGTCAATGCCCATTCTTTTTTGTTAATGTTTGTTTCCCTATTTATTTATGTTTCCATGAAATACAAATCTTTTGGGCTCTGTAGTTAGATATGAAGCGAGTCACCAAGATCCTTATTGTCAAAAATTGTGTTCATGTTCAAACCAAAATCACTTCTCGAATGCCATGGCCAAAGTATAAATCCTTCCAAAACTAAAAACTTGAAGACCTTATACTCTCTTTTTCTTCAATTAGCCTTTAGAGTTATCATCAACATTGTTATGTATCATAAAATGATAATATCCTTTGTATTTCTAAACAAAAAAGCTAATGCAGTTTATCTTTGTCTTTTTGATAATATCTAGAACCATATTAATAACGACATTAATAATCACAATGTATAAATGGAAATATTCTGTAACACTTTAACATCAAACACTGATTTTCATTTCAGTGCTTAAAATTTCTTGTTACTCCTTTTGCAAAAGGATCCTTGATAAAACTTGAGAATGATTTTAATTACAGATAACTTTCGTTTTAAAGGCCAATGCATTCATGCGCTGTTTGCTAAGCTGAATTCAATACATCTATATGTTAAAGGTAGCAAGCTAATGTGTAAACAGGGAAAATATTGGAACCAATTGATGTTAATTTAGTTTTAATCAATTCACATTGATCATACTTTACATGCAAATGAAAGTGGAATCATTTTATTTTGTTTTAAACCCTTTTAATTCTTGGGGACTAGTATAATGCTAGATATCCATTGGAGATTTTAACAAATTTATCATTTTTACAGCATTGTATAAATGTCGCTGTTTTACTTGCAACTTAAAATCTTTCTCTACAATAAACTGGAATAGGAGTACAAAATTATAGTATAGTTAACTTGAAAGCAATTTTTACAGCTATAGTTGTACATATTTAAAGCAATGTAGATAATTAAGGCTTCATATTTCTGTATATGGATTTGTATTTATTTTTATAGTGATGAAAATTATACAATTAGTCAGATATGCAAAACTCAAGCAGGCCTTCCTTGGATACTTCTCTTTGCCCAGGCTTTGAATAATATATAAATCTCTCTCAATTTGTTTTTCTATGTTTTTTGGTCTCTTTTACAAGAAATATGAAATATAAATGATTATTATTCATATTAAATGTGATGTTCAACTGGCTAGGCCAATGTGGCCAAAGGCAACACATTTTTAGTGTGTTGCCTCAAATTATATGGATGTATACACAAAATTGTGATATGTTGGGCATAGTATACATGTACATAAACATGCAGTTATGTATATATGTATGGTAATAAAACAAAAAAAAATTGTGTATAACAAGGAAAAAATAGGTAACCGGCCCATGGAGGACGCACAAATCGAAATGGGATTATTGCAGCGCAAAGCCTAAATATCTATCTCTGTTGTCTAATTTTGCATCCCTTGAGGGTACTGTACTTCAAATAAGCTTTAGATTCAAAAAAACTAAAATTATATTCAATACAATCAAGTACAGTATTTCAATATAATACAATTTTAATGGAGCACCATCTATATATATGATTTTTTCACCATGGTTGCATGTTTAATATAGTTTCAATGGAATATAATAAAAACAGGAACAGTAATTACTAATAATAACATCATCTATGCATATGTGTATTAAATTAAATAACTTTCATACAGAGCATTATGATAGTAATTTGCAAAAATAGTGCATAACTGATTTGTTATAATTTAGTCTAAGCATTTTCAAATACGGTCCCTTAAATACAATTTGCAAATGTACTTTCTCTACTTTGTATTCTAAGTCCAAGCTCTTTTTTTCTCTGCTAATTTAAAAACCCAAGTCTGTATATTTTATAGTTATTTAGGCATAATGTGTTTTCAACATGGCTTAAATGCTACAATTTCAATGCTTTAAATTGGTACGGCTTGCAAATTGAAAGATTAAGTTCTAATTTTAGTATAAATTGTTGTAGTATTGGTTTCATCATTTCCAATAATATTTAAGTGCAAAATTAAGCTCAAGTATTTAATATCGTCCTGGAATAAGTATAAACCCATTTTTATAACAGCATGTGGTATACATTGTTCATTTAAAAAGAACCACAGCCGTCAATATCCAGAGAAATAGCCCTATAACAATCTATATTTATCTCATTGTCTCTTATGGTAATCATATCTGTTAAGATTGTGATAGGATATGTCTAATAACTAGTTTTCATCCTTCCAGTGTCTAACTCCCTGTTATATGTAAACAGGCAAATGTTTAATTACATGTCATGTTACATTAAAGGACATCATATTCACTAACTAGATCTATCATCTTAAAGTGAGAGATAATTATATCTGTTATACCATTTGATTTTGCCTTTGCACTTCAGTTAATCTGCATATGCAAATAATGTATTCTAACAAAGAGTCTTTTATAATTCGTTTTTCTTCAAAAAATCTTTCCCTCCTATAGTCTTTGCATTGTTGATAGCTCGTAACTGTAAATTACATTGGATTGCCTTTATTAAAGTGGTAATAGGTGGAAAACTGGACTTAAAAATAAAAAAAAAACTTCTTATGTTTTCTATAGGGGCTATTTACCAAACAGAGCAAATTTCGCCACCACTTGATCAATAGGCTTCATAAAAAACATAGAAAGTGGATATATTTTGGAGTATAAATAAAGATAAGCAAACGTAAGTAAAAATAAAAACATAAAAACTTTCATCTCCTATGTTTTCTATGAGATCTATTTATGAGATTTGATAAAACGTGAAATAGGACCAGTGTACAATGAAAAAAATATATATGTTTGAAAACTTTGAGTCAGACTAAAATCATAATTATGTATACAAAGAGAGATAGTATACTGTGGGGAGGCGGTACTTAGTAGATCAAAAATAGAAATAGCGGTAAATACCTAATTGTTAATATCATATGTACCTACGAGTATGAAAAAGTGTAAAACTATTTAAACAAACTAAGGAGAAAGAACACCTATATATCATACCAGTTTAACATCTTTAATGCAGGTAGACAATGTGAAAATATATATTCAATAGTAATCAAACAAAATAATAGAATAGAATCTAATAGTTTATTATACACAATTTAATCAACAATACATGATATAAAAACATTTAAATAAACATATATTCGCAACAGTGACCGTCACCGGCATTCATTCAATATTAAAGTACCAACAGTTGGTCTATAATTATCTTATATAAAGTAGATAAGTGATAGATACCTCCGTTGTATAGATCCATAAGATAGTTTGGTGGTAGCGGAGCCCACCATTTACTCCTTTACACTAATACTAAATAAACTATCTAAAAAAATTATATATAAATGAAAAATAAAAATACTAAAAACACTAATACTAATCGTGGAACTGGGGATCCACCAATTACCCATTTACCTAAGCAGTGAAAGCTGACCTACTCTACGGAGACTAAAGTGCAAATACTGAAACATCATAGCTGAAAAAGTGCATAGTGTGCTCATACAAAGTGCAATATGAATCAATAAAAACATTTGAATAACCAATACCTATATAAAGTGCATCTGTATAATAGAGACTAGTATGTTAAAAAGTGCTAAGACATTGAGCCAAATGAATATATTACCAGGATTTGATAATATATCGCTATATGTTAAGTGTATAATCTACGGTGCTCTAAATAGCAATTTGTGGTGTACAAGAGTAACCTTTACTAACAAGTCTAATGATAATTCAAAATAATGATCTATTCTAGATCTATAAACAAATACAAATATTATATATATTAATAAAGCTGCTAAATAAAGACACAGCACTTTCAATTAGTGCCCTCTCGCTATGATGACTATCCCAGGATCACCCTCTATTACCAAATAAATACTATAGAGATTATACACATAAACAACATGATAACACAATCAAAAGATATCATCAACATTCATATATAGTTAGAAAAAGTTAGTAGGAGAAACACTTATCATATTATAGAGTAGTCTGCAAACAGAATATCCAGCATCGTACGCCAAGAGACACCAATGTTCTCAGATAACGCCGGTGATGTCTTGTCACAACGCTCCCTCAAGGAAAAAAATATTTCAGATAGTTGTTATTTAAGCAAAATAAAAATAAAACGCTAGTTGATGTTGGAGAAAGTCATGATACTTAGGTGGAAGCTATGTCCATGAGTGGCATCTATTGATTGTAAGTTTGCAAGTTTTCAATCTTGTAAGGTGCTTTTGAAACAGGCATTATGTACATTTTAATTCTAAGCTCAAATATAGGGCCCTCCATTCTTTTGCAATGTGTTAATATTGTTTTTGCCTTGTACTTAACCCCTGTATTGCGCTACAGAATATGTTGGTGCATTACATGTAAAGGTGAGGGGGAGGGGGTTTAGTGTAGCTTTCAGCCTTCTAAGATTATTCCATTATAAGGATGTGTGCAATGCTTTCTTACTTGGCAGTTGTAGTGATTGAAATTGTTTATGAGCTGTGATTGTTAATGGACAGACACGATTTAAAGTGAATTGAAAGTGCATTTTTGCTGTAAATTAAAAGAAAAGACCTGAAAATATTTATTAGCGATTAATATTTCATTTATCTCCCGGCTGTTGACTATGGGCTCCATTCCATTTCTCAAAGTTGCTGATTTATGAGCCAAGCTATACCAAAGTCCAAAAATTGTATGTGTAGCTGTCCCATTAAAATTCTTCCCAAGCTTATCACATTCTAAAATAGTAGTGATATACATTAACCGCTGAGTGCTGGTAAGTCCTCAAATTGTAAAAAAAAATCCTATGTGTAGACTCAACCCATAGAGGCATAGTGGTTAATAACACCCTACAAGGGCCCCAACAACACCGACTAAATAAAAATGACCATGGGGATACCCTGGATCTCCCCTAATACCCCTACCCACAGTGATCCTAGGAAATCCCAGGATTCCCCCAACACCCATGCTAAACATCAGGGTCCCCAGGAATTCCCTCTTCTCACACATTGAGGGCAACCCTGGGGATTTTCTTTTTCCATGTACTGAGGGGAACCCTAGGGATTTCCTCTTACCACACGCTATCCCCCATTTAACTATAATACTTTAGACCCCCATGGCACTGAAAATGTAACCTCCTGCCACAAAAGGTTCTTAAAGGACCTCAGTGGCAGCTAAATATTAGCCCCCACCCTGGGTGTCCCTATCAGACCCCCTTGGGAATTAAAATGAACCCCCTTTGCCAACTCCTATTCCTGATTGAAGCCAATGGAACTCTATAGTAACCTAACCTATAACCATGCGGTTCCTATAGACCCTCATGGTACCTAACAGTAGCCCTTGGAACCACATGGTATCCTAATTATTATGGTATCCTAATCAATACATTACAATTAAAGTAACAAATAATTACAATCAGAATACAAAATATATTGTAAAAATAAAAATAAAATTACAGATGGAAGAAAGCAATCCTATTCTTTCTTTCTTGAAGACCCTCGTTCCTCTCTTCAGCCCATGGAAAGGACCTCCACTGAAAAAATGTGGCACTCTATAAATAATAGTTGAACTAATGCAGCTCCCTCTCTGAGGATCATCCCTGCGACATAAAGGCTTTCTATTATTTAAGGTATATAGCAATATTTTTTTAGCCAATCTGAATCAAGTATTTGAATTGCCTAACCTGATTGGGTATTCAGTAACTACTATCTCATTTCTGATTGGTTAAAAGTTTAACAAATTAGAATATTCTCTTCAAGAAAATTCATAATATGATGTATAACCATGGCACATCCAATTTGTGTAATTAAGTTATAATGTACCTAGAACACTAATAGTCTGGGATCCATTAAGAAAGAAGCCAAAAATACTTGTAGATATTGAAAAGTAGGCACAATTGTGTTAATATATATGAATTTACATTTGATGTTTTGGTGGACTTCATATGGTCCATGCAGGACTGTAATGGAGATTTCCCCTTAGAAAATTTACATTGCAGGCTCCACAGCTCTTTCTAAATTTAGTGAATCTAGGGGATTATTTATATAATAAAATTATTGATTATTTTATAAACATCAATATTAAGTTGTTATATTACAAATCATAAACATAATATAAATCCCTGTAAAAAGAAGACCTGATATAATCTAAAAATATGAAATACAGTTTATGAGGTAAATTAATAAAAAAATAAATAACAAAAAAATAATATTAAGTAAATAAAATTAAAATCTTTTCAACCAGTAAGACTAATTTATTTTTGTTGTTGTTGTTGACTCTCAGTGACCATATGCATGCGGCAGGCCAGGCACATCTGTCTGAGTTTCTGGTCGTGCTTATCCATATGGTTTTCTTATCAAAGATACTAGAGTGGAATGCCAGTTCCTTCTCCAGTGGAGAATAGCTGGTATAGCTCATAGCTTCACTGACGAACACAAGCCCCTTCACAACAACAAGGTAGCGATCCAGATCGGGATATATTTTTTGTATGACTATAAAACAATGCCTTAAAATTTGGATCTTAAAGAACAAAAAAACAAAAACAAAAAAAACAAAAAAGCTGCAGAATCAGGCAAATAGCTTATATTAAACGTATTGTTAAGTATTTTTTTCATAAATATTTTCCAATATAATCTTTTTAATCTAGCTATTGGTGCTACTGTGACTTGGAAGTATTGAAAACTGTGTTGGAATTGAAAAGATGAGAACAATAGGAAAGAAATTGAATGTATTAACATTCAGCAACCTGCCTTTGATTACCTCTGACTGGAAAATATTTGGAAACCACCAGGGTCCCCTCAAGTGTTATGATTTGGTAAATTCAACCCTCGTGTCTTGTGATTCCAGCTCGCTTATTGAAATTGAATTGATATTTTGTAAACTTCATTTGTGTATAATGTGATCTGACAGGGACAAATGCAACGGAGAATTGTTTTCAAACCCTCTCCAAATGAAACATATTATTGGGTAAATACGTATTTCTTTGTCTCTCTTCCTCTCGAGTGTCTTCATGCCCTGAATATGTATCAAATTTTCAGTGGTAATTGAATAGATTCAATCATGTGCGGTCCACAGAAATGGCCAACACAATATAGCCATGATACTAAAATTGAAAACGAAAAGTATTTTAGTCGCGTATAAGGTGGATAGTTTACGGTTTTATTGAAAGGAAAAGATAAACGAAGATTCTTCTTCTTTTTTTTTTTTTTTGATTACTGGAGCTTCTGCTGTTTTCTCTCAATATCAATTCTCTGCTATAATGCAGGCTTTCCAATTTTACAGGCCCGCACCAGGCCTCAGATGTGTTACATATTAATTTCCCTCTGCAGAAAATTTGCCCAGCTTTAGCTCAAATTCAGTTAGCTGGATTGATGAAAGTGGCAAAAGGATACGACATTTACTGATTCTCTCTTTTCACCTTTGATTAGTTCAACCAGTGAATTATTCTTGCCCTGTCAATGTGCGATTAAAGAAGCTAGGCCCGAGGTGGCAAGTTCATACTTCCTGATGTAACTGAGAGAAAATAGGTTGAGCCATGATTTGTCTGACAGAGACCCAGGATCATTTCAATGCTGCTTCTCTATTATTTTAACAGGTCAGCCTTGGACTAAACATTTCTCTTACAACCAGATGGAAAAAGATCTCTCTAGGAATGCAATAGTTTTTTTTTTTTCACCAGCTGAGATTGCTACCTGTGACATTACTGAAAATGGGCATTACGGTTTAGTAATTATATACTTGAGATTAAATTGTTGCTATTTCATTTTTAACATGAATAAAATACTTCATATGTGTTGAGATTTAAATGCAATTAACCACTATGGCTCCCATAAGAATTCTTGAAAGGCTGACTTGCAGCTATGGAAGTTTTTGAAAAGTTAATTTCAAATGGCTCGCAAAAATGTATGGAAAAAATTCTATGGCTCGCAAAAATGAAACTTGTAAAACTTACTGACTCTCCTAAGGGGTTTGCCCTTAACTTTCTAGCTCTAATGTGTGCTCGCAGCCTGCTAAAAGGAGACACCGAGTATGAGTCTCAGAAGTCTCCACAGCAACATAAAAGGTTTCTTGTATGCTGCTGTGTATCTACCATTTTCGTTTCAAGTGATTTACTTACTGAGGTCGGAGGACACTTTGAGCCCGATTCAATTGAGCTATCACAAATTACTGTAGAGCGTAAGCGAGGCTGCAAGTTAATTTGCTACTCAATTGGCGTCTTTTTGCGGGTTTCGAACGGGTTAATGGTTACAGGCTTGAAAACTCTGCAATGGTTAAACCCAGAACTTACAACCTCCTGGAGCCTTTGAACTTTTTAATTCCCGCAAGAGTTATGATGATTATAAAATGCTATTCAATTGCTCCAATTCTCCAAGGGCGCAAATGGTTTCACACTCTAAACAGCAAATTAAGGTGAAATTCGCTACCACCATAGAGGTCCATATTGGACCCCCATGCCACCTAAAGTTAACCCCTATACCATGGGGGTCCTCAAGTACCCTGTTCCTACCACCAGAGGGGTCCATAAGAACCCCGCAGCCCAGAACACTAATTACATAAAAAAACGACAGAAAATAAAAAGAAAACAATTAACTCTGTAAGGGGGAATATACCTTACCTATACTTTTGACGCCCTCCAGCGATGAATATCGATGCTCTGGTTCCTGACTTTTCAGCTCTTTGAAGAATCAGTTCTATTCTTTCTTGACTGAATCCATAGTTCCTATTCTTTTACCTGCCACTCTATAAAAAACCCACCACTCTATAAAAATTTACATTTAACAGAGCTCCTCCTCTAAGGAGCTCCCACACTAATGGATTTTTGAGCGTGCCCTTCCTTATATAATATTTTTGTTGATTATGATTGGCTGAAATATGTGTCAACCATATTTTAGCCAATCAGAGTTGAGTATTTGAATCACTTCTGGAGGGAGAGGGGGAAGAGACAAAGGGGAGGGATAAGGGGGGAGAGACAAAGGGGAGGGATAGGGGGGGACTAGACACAGGGGAGGGAGATGGGGGAAAGAGACACAGGGGAGGGAGAGGGGGAGAGAGGGGCAAAGAGATATGAGAGGGAGAGGGGGGAAAGAGACATAGGGGAGGGAGTGGGGAGAAAGAGACACGTGGGTGAGAGATGGGGGAAAGAGACGCAGGGGAGGGAAAGGGGGAAAGAAACACAGGGGAGGGGGACAAAGAAACACAGGGAGGGAGCGGCGGAAGAGACACGGGGGAGAGAAAAATTAAATATTATCCCATCATTTGTGACGGGAGGGCCGCAATAGGCGCCAAGGGTGCTCATTACGAGACCTGCAATGGGTGCTGAAGGCTCTCATTGCAAGGCTTGGAGAGAGAAGAGAGAGAAGAGAGATAGAGGACACAGAAAAAGGGAAGTAGAGAGATAGAAGCCATGCTGTGCATGGCGTGGCTCGCAATGTGCGAGCCTTGCATTGTGTGGCAAACAATAGCATTGCGAGGCTTCACATATTTTTTGCCGTCATTTTTAATGGGAAAGTCGCTAGTTTCTATAAATGAAAAACAATTTTTGGCCACATATTATATGTAAAAAATAATGATTGCATATTATTGATGTTCAGGAACATATCATTGCACTCTATACTCGTTTGCTGTGAAACAATACATTAATAATATATGTTAATATTAAAAGATATGTTTTTTTCTTTTTCAGTGCCAATTTACAAGGTAACATACCTATGGACCACAGATTAAAAACCCGGGTGTAATTGATTTTTGATTAGAACTCCATAACTCAAATAAAAAAGGGAGGCCCAGACTTAGCAGCAAAGCTGAATTTCCAGAATTTTATTATGAGTTAATAACTTTAGGAGCACAAAGTTTTAATACAAATACATGTTTGTAATATTGAAAATCTATTCTTTTAAATGCGTTATAGTAAATTTGTGAATTTACAGCCTTATTAAATTGCGATTCAGCCAATTGAATAGGGCTCTATATAAGCACAGGGCATATTTTTTTACAGACGTTTTTAGTTAGTGAAGACCTTGATTTTGGATAGAAGTTCACTAACTAAAAACTTCTGTAAAAAAATATGCTATGTGCTTATATAGAGCCCTATTCAATTGACCGAATCGAAATTTAATAAGGCTGCAAGTGTCTGTTCAAGTGTTTCACAAACAGCAATTGCAATACATAGATAACTAAGAATCCATCTTCTATAGTAACTTATTGGACTGTCTACCGAAATACATATTTTAGCTAAGACCCTGTAAGCTGTAGTATGATAGTACTGTCTAACAGCGCAATAGGAATGTTATTTGAAAATGTTAGTTATCAACATAAAATCATTAAGATCATCAAATCAACCCCATTATTTGTGCATAAATTACAATTGTAATATCTTAGAGGCATGAACATAACCATTAAGAATAAAACCGCAGGTATAAAACTGCACATTGTTACTTAAATTATTTAATTAATGTACATTTAAAAATAAAAAAAAAAATAAAAAAAAAAAAATATATATATATATATATATATACTAGCGACTTGCCCGTCAAAAATGACGGCAATAAATTGAAGCCTGGCAATGGTGTTTGTCACACACTGCGAGCCTCTCTCCCCCCCCCCCTTTACTTTATTGGCCTCGCGATGAGCGCCTTTGGCGCTAATCACGGGCCTTTGCAATGAGCGCCTTCGGCGCTCATTGCGAGCCTCTCTACCCCTCTACTTGACGGGAGGGGCTCATTGCGAACCTCTCCCCCCTCTACTTTACTGGCCTTGTGATAAGCTCCTTCAGCGCTCATCTCGGGCCTTGCAATGAGTGGCTTTGGAACTCATTGTGAGCCTCTCCCGCCCTCTACTTCCTCTCCCTTCCCTCTGTCTCTTCCCCCCTCTCCCTCCCCTGTGTCTCTTCCCCCTCTCCCTCCCCTGTGTCTCTTTCCCCCCTCTCCCTCCCCTGTGTCTCTTTCCCCCCTCTCCCTTCCTTGTTTCTCCTTCCCCCTCTCCCTCCCCTGTGTCTCTTTCCCCCCTCTCCCTTCCTTGTTTCTCCATCCCCCTCTCCCTCCCCTGTGTCTCTTCCACCTCTCCCACTCCTGTGTCTTTCTCCCTCCCCTGTGTCTCTTCACCCCGTCTCCCTCCCCTGTGTCTCTGCCCCCCTCATCCCTCCCCTGTGTCTCTCCACCCCCTAAACCTCATCTTTTCCCCCCTCCGCTGTGTCTCCTCCCCCATGTCTATTCCTCCCCTCCTCTCCCTCCCGTTTCTCTTCCTTCCCTACCGTTTCTCTTCCTCCCCTCCTCTCCATCCCCTGTGTCTCTCTTCCCCCTCCTCTCCCTCCCCTGTGTTTCTCTTCCCCCTCCTCTTCTCGCTCCCCTGTGCCTCTCTTCCCCCTTCCCTGTGTCTCTCTTCCCCCTCCTCTCCCTCCCCTGTGTCTCTCTTCCCCTCCCCTGTATCTCACT
This sequence comes from Discoglossus pictus, assembly GCA_027410445.1. Lineage (NCBI taxonomy): Eukaryota > Metazoa > Chordata > Amphibia > Anura > Alytidae > Discoglossus > Discoglossus pictus. The sequence continues at coordinate 39,817,017 of CM050163.1, forward strand.
TCCCCTGTTTCTCTCTTTCCCTCCCCTGTATCTCACTTCCCCTGTCCCCTGTGTCTCTCTTCCCCTCCCCTGTATCTCACTTCCCCTGTGCCCTATGTCTCTCTTCCCCTCCCTTGTGTCTCTCTTCCCCCCTCCTCTCGTGTCTCTATTCCCCTCCTCCTCTCCCTCCCTCATGTATCTCTTCCCCTGCTTCTCCCCTCCTTGTCACTCTTCCCCCGCTTCTCCCCTCCTTGTCACTCTTCCCCCGTGTCTCTAGATGCGGCTACCCGTGCACTCCTGCAGTAGGGCTGATGGGAGCCATGGTGAAACTGCGAGTTGTCGTCAGTTGCGGCCCTTCCTTTGCGAGGGCCGCAAAGCGTGACGACAACTTGCAGTTAGACAATTATAATATGTGATATATATTAATGTATCATGTATCATGTATAGAAAATACATGTTCCTTTATCTGCTAATAATACGTCCATGTGTTTTTCTTACTGTCTAGTCAGTGGAGCATGGATTATTGGATGTTTTTTAATAATGAGTAATTTGTTTTCTTTTTTGACTTCCAAATTCAGAGTTGTTTCCTGCCTCTTGTTCAAATCTAATATAACTTTTGTAAGAAAAGATGCTCATAAGACCTCTCATTGCTTCAAGAGTAGAGACTATACCAAATATATCTATATATTCATAAAGGTATCAAGGGTGAGTACGTTTAGGTTTAGTTCAACACCTTCTATATCCAGCGGGGGACCACATCCAAACAACTAATGAGTAAAGAAAATAAAAAAAGAGAATCTACATCAGGAACTAGAACCATAATATAAAAAAAAATATATTAATATAAATCACAGCTGAAAGGCAACCCACACCCACTTAATCCCCATCTACAAAAAATAAAACCAAAAAAACTCCATTCCCACTTACGATATAATCAAAGTAGATTCTACTAAGAAAACTAAAGCATCAACTACAAAGATCATAGAGTAATCCCATAAAGTGTAATGATGCACCAGAAAAGGATTCCATTCACGTATACGAAATCCAACTACAGAGCTACATGTGCCCGTAATTAATATAATCAATCGATAATAACAGACCATACAGTTTATACCAGCCAAAAGCTTCTTCATTGCAGAAAAGTATCCACACTAGAGGTTCTCATGGGCACTGTTTTTTGGACAGTGGTGGTCCCCAGCCAAATTAATTGGTGCTCACAAGGGACCCGCCAAAGAGTCATGGTATTACGATTGTTCCACATTAGGAAGTGAAAACACTGACCCCTCCCCTTATGATGGCTTCATCTGGGCCAAATATAGACATATTTTTTTAAGATTGAGGATCCTGATGAGTCTCTAGAATCATCAGTAAATTTTCCTTGGTCAGAAAAGTCAGATTTGAGAATATCCGATTTATTTCTGAAAAAAAAAAAACAATCTGACTGTACTTTGCTGCAATGGAGAACAAAGTATAGAAATAATTGACTGTTTGGTGTCTCAGTTCCATATTCCATATGGTAGGGTAAACTCATCTTTTTTTTTTTTGTTCACAAACAGATTTGCAGTTTATTTCTTCATAGTTCAGAAAGTCAATCCTTTAAAAATGGTGAATCTGTCTCAAGACCAGGATATGGCTTACATCTTTCATCATATGAATCCATATATTATATGGATAAGTATTTGAGGCAATGTCATTGAGATCTTCAAATTCTATTTCTGATTCTAGTGCAGAATTATTGTCATCTACTATTTTATTGATGAAACTATTAATCACCTTAAGACATGCATTATACTTTGATCTGTTTCGTATAACATTATATATTTTAATGTAACTTGCTTTGGTAGATACATCAGTAATATCCAAAGTTTTCAGAAGTTACTAAATACAAACCTGTTAAGTGATGCCATAGGTTATTTAGTGTGATGTCATCAGTAATGTATATGGTGTCATTTATGTTATATGTGAGGTCATCAGTGATGTCATAACTGATGACACTAGTATTCTTGTATATGATGTCATAAATGATAACATCAAAAAATCCATTGGAGGTAGGGCCATTCGGGTTGTGTTTCCCATTTTAAGCGGAAGTCTTAAAGGGATACGGAATCACCACATCTGTACTTTGCACTATGAGATTCAGGGTAGAAAATTTGTTTAAAATATGTTTACATGTTTATTTTAATTGATCAATGATCATCATTTTAATTACTGGTTCAATAGCCTCTGAAGCCCACCCACAAGAATCTACAAAAGTAATAATGTTCCTGCTGTAATTGGCATACGGATTATCATTTGGATTTATTACTTTCTAGTCACTTTCCTTATCATACAGGGAAGTGGTGCAGTGAATAAAAGCCTGTATTTTTAAAACTATAGGCCATTAGTATGCATCCTCCTTCCCTTTTTTTTTTTGCATTAAAATTTTATATATTTTACATAATGATTTGTGAAGCATTCAAACTCCCATATGTCATACCAACCCTTTACAGATTTTGTTTTTATCTAATAAAAAATAAAGATGACTATTTATATAAATGAAGCAGAGCCATAATCACATTTATAAAACACAGTGTGCTATTCAATAGTTTGCCCATGAGCATCATGGCTATTCAATAAACTAGAAAGCCCAAATTAATTCTTACTAAATTACAAAGTATATTAGTTTCCTGTACAAAATTATATAAAAAAAAATATGAGTTTGTTTTAGAATTGATGACTGGCATTTAATTGAACTGTGTTGCATGGTAAAATAAAATAAAATAAACTCTATTTACATTTATTAGAAAAAAATAATTGCCATGAAAAGTTATAAAATCCAGGGCTGAGACTACATAGCTACTTGCTTACCACTAGACTAAGACCCTCCTTCAATTGCTCCGAGTTGGAGATCTGTGCTAGTGGAGGTCGCAAGTTATTTTGCTATTTAATTGCCTTCCGTTTGCAGGCTCTGATTGCGTTACGTTCCTGCAAGCTGCGATCCATGCCCTCCAAGCCTTTGATCCTTCCCGTCCGCAAGAGACACAAACTCTAAAATCGCAAATCGCTATTCAATTGCTCTGATTTCCCCTCGCTAACCACTCTGTCAAGCCCAAATATCTAACCACAAGTTACTGGTACCAAGAAGGTCTCGCAAAGTGCTTAATGACAAATTGGAGCACTTTAAAAGCAAATAAAAAAGCAAAACGGTACTTTTATGAAGAGTGAAAGTGATGTTAGATCTTAAAAGTAATAGCACAACATTATCCAATACTTTATTTCATGTTTAATTTTCGTGTTATATCGAGCACGGCAATCAATGTTAAGTCCTAAGGCCTTCACTTACGAGTTACAGGCTTGGAGGTTGGTCATGATGATGATCTCTGTTTCTGCATCAGGAGTTACAAGCTTGCTCCCAAGCCCGCAAATGCTACTTCTGATGGCAATGGTTTTTGGTTTTCGCAATCGGCCCCTAAACTTGCGTGCCCGGCCAATTGAATAGCACCTTAACTCAGACCCGCAGCAGGCCCGCTAACGTAAGTCCAACATTAACTAACTTACGATGCCTCAATTGAATGAGGCTCTTAATGCCCAATATTTTCTAACTGTGATAAATAATAATATACCTAATTTAGAGCTTAATAATTAAAATGTAACCATTCTTTCTATAACCTGTAGCTGTCTGATGCTGCTCAGTATGTATTGTGCCAGAGCAGAGTAGGTCATAAACAGCCTACAACTACTACATTTAAAAGGTCATAAATTAAGGTAATTTAGCAGCAACTTTACAAAGGAAAACACTTTTTTGAGTATGTTTTCCCATGCCCTAACTGATGGTGCATAAGCACATATGAAGGGGCCAGTATCCCTATAACTAGTGCTAAATAAAGTTTTTACAAATAAAAATAACGAGAATAAATGTTTTGATTACTATGTAATGCATTGGTAACATACTTTAATTCTGCATTAAATAGCAAGTATGACCTAGATGCTAATGAAACAAGCTGCTAAGTGTCTAAGTTAGACTACGCAGCCTTTTGTTACAGCAGAACAGTTTGTGAGCAAATGCAGTTTAGCATTAATTAAATGGTTTGAGAAAAGCCATTTTCTGAAGACATTCAATGGACACCATTATCTGAGTAATAAAAATTGACTTGTATGTGTTACACACAGTTTCTTCAAAGTCATGAAAATTATCCTTAGCTTCAATGTATGCATGTACAGACAAACCTCGATTAACATGGCCACTTGTGTTTGTCATAAAATACTAATTACTTATTGATTTGGAAAGAGATAAAGGGCAGTGGACCCATATTTCTAATTTACTACTTGGTTATTCTAAGAACTTTCAGATTTTTATTATATTTAAGAATTGTATGGCAACTAGCCTGAGCATTTCATGGGTGTGTTATAGGTATGTAAAGGGTGTCCTGTATGCTGCTGTGGAAATTACCATTTTAGGGCCTTATGCTAATTCCCTATATTTCAGTTACAGGTGGTTTAGTAACAAAATAAATCCTACCTTGCTATGCTATTCCCCCATCCCATGAACAATGCGAGACAGCTGCTACGAGTTACTGCGGTACAACAACGCCATTAAGCACGGCACAAATCTCTATTGATTTTTGCACTGCTAAAAGATTACAAGTAACTTCATTAGACTTTGACACCAAAACCAGGGTAGTGCTATAACTGCCAAAGCTGAAGGAAGTATTATGTGTGCCAAAGACCACTTGCAAATGGTTTTAAAACCATTGCTGAGTGCCGCAGCAGCAGTTAAATCGACAGTATAGCACCAAAAAACAGGTATGAAGAAATGTCAACATATGTGTAAACCCCCCCAAAAAAACATGATATTGTATTATTATGTCCGTTTCATTATACAACATCAAGGGTAATGCACAACCTAGTATTCAATGAGTTAATACATGTCAGGAAACCATGTGAATTAGGAACAAATGTTCTATTGCATTGTCCATCACATATATATTGTTACTAGCGACTTACCCGTCAAAAATGACGGTTGATAAAATTTTAAGCCATGGCAATGCTGTTTGCCACACAATGTGAAGTTTTTTTGTACTGTGAGGACCTTTGGCGCTCATTGCCAGCCTCACGCTGAGCGCCTTTATACATCAATCAATAGGCTGAAGAGCTAACAATCTTTTTTCATTTTCTCCTCTGTTGTACTTTTGCTCCTCTGAGCAGCCTCTGCGCTCATCACAAAGACAGATACATATGTGTCTATTTTTATAAATAATAATCAATTAATTAGTTACTTAATGAATTAATATACTTTACCTATTTGTAATAATCTATCAATCAATCAATAGGCTGAAGAGCTAACAATCTTTTTTTCATTTTCCTGCAGCATATAATGTCCAGTTGGACTGTTGCTGGCCTGTGGAGATTTTTTTTATGAATGTCCCAACTATGCATTAGAAGTAGCCTGCATGCGCGAGGGCAAACTGTTTGCTTATTTGTGTAAAGCGCTACTGTAGATGCGTAATGTTGTGATGTGCAAGTTCGGAGTGTAAAGTAGCGTTGTTTGTGTATGTGCTACGCGGTTCTAAGTATTTGGCGTCCTTTATAGTAGTAGATTTTGTACCTCGTATGATCCTGTGTGAAAGTGGAACGCGGTTGGCGGTGTTTTGCTCTGCCCAGGGTCGTGTAGCCTCGTTTTCCTTTTTTTTGGCCTCCATTTCTTTTCTCGCTTATCCGATTTTCGAGTGCCAAAACTCTTTAAAATCTACTTAAATTAGCGTTCCACCTCACTTCCCGACGTCCTGGCTGTTCCCCCGTGCTTTGTGTGATGTTTCTTTTTTTTTATGTATTTTGATTTTTGCGGTTAACTGTGTTTTTCCTACCGCGACTCGTATTATTTTTTTTCAAGTCGCACGTTTGTTAGCAGCTTGCAGCCTAACAGCCTTATTGAATTGAGAATGGGGCAATTGATTATGGCTGTATATAAGCATATAAGATATTTTTTTTTACAGAAGTATTTAGTTATTGAACTTCTATGCATAAGCAAGCTCTTCAGTTATTAAAAACGTATTTTAAAAAAAGATGCTATGTGCTTATATAGAGCTCTATTCAATTGTGCGAATGGCAATTTAATAAGTCAGGCAATGAGCGCCTTCGGTTCTCAAGTTTTGTGAGTGTTATTGCGTTAACGGCTTGCGTTATCGCCTAAGTGCTCTGAGTTAACGGTTTGCCTCGCTTTGCGAGGCTCACAAGCGATGAGCACCAAAGGCTCTCCTCGCCTATGTGTTGTGCGCGTTATTGCATTAACGGCTCGCCTTGCTATGCGAGGCTTGCAGGTGATGAGCGCCTTTGGCGCTCATCGCCTAAGTGCTGTGCTGCACGTTTTATCGCCTTAACGGTTCGTCGTACACACCACGCAAAGCGTGACAACGTCTCGTAGTTCGACAATTATAATATGTCATACCAATATTGGAGAATGGATATGATACCACAAGGTAGATACGTAAGTTTATCTCTATCTAGTTTTGGAAGCCAGAGCAAAAGATTAGTCGGAAGCTCACTGGATAAATCCTCCTCTTGTATGATCCGTGCTTGATTCTGAGCTATATTCCAGCCTAATAGATCACTAATCATTATAGAATTGTGAATATCTATAGTGGAGGGAGCAGCTAGGCCTTCTTTTTCAAATTTCCTTTTTATAATAATTAATCATATTCGTGGCATTTTATCCTTATTTAAAAAGTTATTTATTTATTAATTTTGGGAAGTACATAGCAGTTATTTCATCACAATCTGAAGTTCACGTCTCATAATGTAGGGGATTTTGGGAATAATGAACATTTTGATTACGGCTATTCTGCCTGACCATTAGATGCACTTTTTTCCAATCTGTAAGAATCGTCTTAATATGATCCAACATTGGGAGAAGATTATCTTTTAATAATGGTGTACATTTTATCCCCAAATGTTTTATTGATTTACTATTCCAGTCAAATTTATAAAGATGTTTTAAGCTCTTAATTTGAGAGTCTTTTTAGACAGTAAGAGAATTTACTGTATTCTTCCTAGATCTTGTATAAGTGCTTTCAGGTACATAGAACTTTGTCATCCACGAACATGGATAATTTATACTGATTATTACCAATCTTAATCTTTTTTATATTTTTTTTAGATCTAATTAATGTGGTTAATGGCTCTACTATCAAGATAACAATAAGAGGGGATAATGGGAACCACTCCCTTCAAGGGTGTTATTTACGGGGGGGATGGGGAGAGGATAAATCCCCTACACATTATATGAGTAGGGGACACACATAATAGCAAAATTTAACTTAATCATGCATTACCAGAGGCCAGCAGTAGGGAGCAGTATGTCTCTCCCAGGAAACCTTTGACCCAGGAAAGCTTTTGACTCACCCCCTTTTTAACAACCCTGGAGAATGCAATGGACACAAAGTAGCAACAGAAAGAGAATTTGCACAAAGCTACACATATTATTGTAATTACCAATGGTTAGTACACATTTTTTGTCATGTATTTTTGCCCCACAACACCTGACTATTTTTTTTTTTTTTTTGCTCTTGCATTTGATTCATACCTTTCCAACTCACTTCTACTCTTTATTCTACTCTTTATTATATATTTTCTAATATTCACTTTTCCCATCTGACTTTCTACCTCCCCTCTCTTCTACTTTTTGCTCTTCACTTATTTATTTTCCCTTCTCCTTCTTTTCCCATATCACTCATAATCCACTTACCCTCACACTTACTATTCCCCTGGGAAAGTACCACGAATCGATTAAACTTGGAGGGAAGTAAGGATGAAGGAAACCTGTGTGATGCAGTGACCTGTGTGATGCAGTGATATGATAGTGATGCAGGAGGAAGCCTGTGTTATGTAATATATGATAGTGAGGTGGGAGGAAGCCTGTGTGTTGCAGTGATGTTGGAGGAAGCCTGTGTTATGCATTGATATGATAGTGAGGTGGGAGGAAAACTGTGTTATGCAGTTACATGATAGTGAGGTGGGAGGAAGCCTGTGTTATGAAGTGATATGATAGTGGAATACATGTTAGTAGATTCCAAGCCATCTATGACTACAGCACAGATACATTACTGCGTTTTCCTCTGAATCAGGGTTTTTACTGCTTTGCATACATGTTATTTATTTATAGTTATATGACATATATAGTTGTTGTAATTACGATTTGGTCAGTCACGATATGTTAAAAGTTACGGGATATCACATGCACAATGAGCGTCCTCAGCGCTTATCGCGAGGTTCGAAAGTTATGGGTTTCATAAAGGCACTCATTGTGTGGCCCATAAAGTAGAGGGGGGAGAGGCTCGCAATGAGCTCTGAAGGCGCTCATCGAGAGGCTCGAAAGGTAGATGGGGGGGAGTTACGGGTTTAAAAAAAAAAAAGACGCCATTTTTTTCAAGTCTGTAACTTGAAACCCTTTGGAAGGCCACCAAAAGATGCCAGTTGAATAGAAAATTAGCAAGCAATCTCACTTTTGGTTTATTCTCATATATAGAAAATCCCCACCCAGTCACTGGTATCTTACAGCCCTATTAAATTCCCCCAACGTGAAAACCCGTAGCCCGTAACGGAGCCCACTAGACTTACGGCTATTAAATTGGCTTCGTACAGCTACCCGCATACGATCTGTGGGTTAGAAGCAGAAAAACACTACAGGCTGTTGAAATCGGTACTCTGTTGCTGCAAAGCCTTTAATCTGTCAAGCACGTAAATATTAAGTTCGCAAATCGCTATTAAATTACTACGAATCCACTGGCGTTCAAACCCATAACCCACAAATGGAGCCAAAAACCTACGGGTACTAGAGAGGACCCGCAAGGGGGTAAAGTTCTATCTGAATCACTGTAAATGCACACACTACTGTATTTAAAACTAAAGTAAAGTGATGTTAGGTATTAAAATGAATAGCACAACATTCTCAAGCCCGCAAACCTGCAATATAAAATACCTTTTTTCAGTTTAATTTCTCTGTTATATCGATCCCAGCAATTAATATGTTAATACATATAATGGAACTTAATATGACCCTAAATATGTAACTTTCTGCCATTCCAATAGCCACATTAAATTCAAAGCTTGTATGTGCAATGTGAGACCCACAACGCCTGCGGCGGATTTACGGTGCTATTAAATTAGAATATGCTGCGAGTTACAGGCAAATCCGTAAACCATTTTTTGTTGGTTGTGCGGCTGTGAATGTAATCAATTAGTCAAACTCGTAGTTACAAGTTTATATTGAGCCAATGGAAACCGAGATTGTCAGAATCACATCTTTGAAAAATGGAGGTGGGATTTCAAAGTCTTACGGCGTTCAATTACGAGTTACGATTGGACCCACATTCCAGATGTAATGCAATATTGATAAAGCCGTAATTATGATATTCTATTACATGCGAGTTCTATTATATGAATTAACACATTGATTGCCGGGATCAATATAACACGGAAATTAAACATGAAATAAAGTATTTTATTGGGCTGATTTGCGAGCTTGAGAATGTTGTGCTATTAATTCTAAGACCTTACATTACTTTCCCTGTTCATAAAAGTACAGTATTGTGTGTATATATGCATTTAAACTGCTACGGGTTGGAGTTTACCCCGTTGGGGGTCCTCTCTAGCACTAGTTGGCTTCTTGGCTCCATTTGCAAATTACGGGGTTGAACTCCAGTGATTTGGATGCAATTTAATAGCCCAATTGGAATGTAGTGGTTACAGGCTTGACTGATCAAAGGATTTGCACGTCCCATAGGGTTTTCTCGCTCCTACCCCGCAAGTTGTCGGCGGGCTTTAATACCCATAAGTCTTGGAAGCTACGTTACAAGCTCCGATTTTACACGTTAGGGGAATTTAATGTGGCTGCAAATACCTTAAGTTAAGAGTGGTGATGGAGGAGTTCTAAGGAGAGCTGTCAAATTTAATCTTCCATTCCTTTTAAAAGCTCTACTCCTTCTTTGATTGAATTTATTGTAATCCAGCGAGCTTCTCTTAAGACAAGCAAACAGAAGGGAAAGCCCCGTTTTTATATTATGTTTTCCCTTCTCAAAGCGGCAGTAATGTTGGACTGTTTTTTCTGTTTCAGCAAAGCGTTTTGAGAAATATGAGAGAAAACCTTTATATCAGTATAGGGTGGGCCTAGATTTATTTTCTTAAATAAAGCTTTTGATATTTTTTCTTTATAAGATAAGAAATGCAACGTGACGATAACATCTCTTGGTTTGTTGATTTTAAGCTTTTGGGGGAGTGGAATCCTGTGAAATATGTAAATTTTATTATCTCCCTGGGATTGTGGTGTCGCCAATGACAAATGTAATCTTTAATTCCTTTAAAAGGTCTTCTTCTTCTTTGATTGAATTTATTTTAATCCTAAGAGCATCTTTTAAGACAAGCAAACGGAAGGGAAAGACACATTTATATATTGTTTTCCATTTTCAGATTTGGAATTACTGATTGCTTCTGGGAAACCTCTTATCCTAAGGTTGTGTCTTCTTGACCAGTCTTCTATGTTGTTCAGTCTCTCTTTAAGAATTGTTCAAGCTGTGAAGTGAAATATAATTATTTTATTATTATTATCTTTTATTTGTATTGCGCCAACATATTCAGTAGCGCTGTACAGGGGATAAGAACAGGGGAATACACGTTTAACAAATTCAAGAGCTGAAGGGCCCTGTTTTGAGCTTATAATCTTAGCAGAAAGTGCTTTATCCCAAAGCACCCTACAAGACAGGAAACTCGCTACTTACAATCTAAAGGGTATTAAAGGGCAGAGAACTGGGGAAGAGTAACAAATAAGGAATAGCAAGGGTCAGGAAGCAAGTGAAAGATAGAAAGAGTTTTATTTTAGAGGGAGAGGGGAGGGATCTGAGATGAAAGACTAGTATGTTGGCTGACCCCTAGTGTTGAGATGATATATCTGCAATAGGAAGTCAGGTGTTTTCCATGGCTCTATAAATTTAATCTGAGTTGGGGTGGGTGGGTGAGCGGTAGGGACGGAGTGCAATACTCTGCAATTTATCAGCCTTTATCTGTAAAGGAAAATCCACTTGTAAACAGGCCCCAAAACAGCTCACAAACCTTTTATACTGGTTAAACAGTCAAGCCACACCCCTCTCACCTGGGCACAATTAGTGCACTCTGCAATTTATCAGCCTTTATCTGTAAAGGAAAATCCACTTGTAAACAGGCCCCAAAACAGCTCACAAACCTTTTATATTAGTTACACAGTCAAGCCACACCCCTCTCACCTGGGCACAATTAGTGCACTCTGCAATTTATCAGCCTTTATCTGTAAAGGAAAATCCACTTGTAAACAGGTCCCAAAACAGCTCACAAACCTTTTATACTGGTTAAGCAGTCAAGCCACACCCCTCTCACCTGGGCACAATTAGTGCACTCTGCAATGTGGTGTGGCTAAAGATGTGGTGCACTAAGGAGGGGTTTGGGTTTTTAGAGCACTGGGCTGACTTCTCACTTCGGTACAATCTCTACAGTAGGGATGGATTGCACCTTAATGATGAGGGAGCTTTTGTACTAGGGGATAGGATGGTAGAAAGGCTGGAGGAGTTTTTAAACTAGTAGTTGGGGGGAGGGACTAGATATAAGTAATGGGGTAGAAAGTGTAGAGGGTATAAGGGATGAATTAAAAACTCATAGGGGAGGAGATGGGGGGAGGGGTAGTATAGTCAATAGGGAGGTAGTACTAAGTAATTCAAGTACAGTGGCAGGCACTTCAGAACTACAGACTCATAACATAAGGTGTATGCTTGCTAATGCCAGAAGCTTGCCAGGAAAAATGGGAGAGTTAGAATTATTAGCAATTAATGACAAATAGGATTTAATAGGCATTACTGAAACGTGGTGGAATGAATCTCATGACTGGACTGTTAATCTGGATGGTTATAACCTATTTAGGAAAGATAGAGGCAATGGTAAACGAGGAGGAGGGATTTGTCTGTATGTTAAGCCTGAATTTAAGCCTATAGTCAGAGAAGATATTTATGATGGACCTAGTGATAAAGCTGAATGTTTGTGGGTAGAGTTAAATAGCGGAGCAGCAAATTCCAAAAGAATATTAGTAGGAGTATGCTATAAACCCCAAATATAGCTGAAAGTGAGGAAATACAATTATTGTTACAGATTGAAAATGCAACTAGGCATGGTCAAGTTCTAATAATGGGAGATTTTAACTACCCTGAAATAAACGGGATAAATGAGACCAGCAGTTCATCTAAGGGGAGCGGGTTCTTGAGTACACTCAGGGATCATTATCTGGCCCAGGTTTGTACAAGAGCCTACTAGAAATGAAGCTATCTTAGATTTACTCATCACAAATAATATTGATATAGTATCTAATGTTGGAATAGGGCAGCCTTTGGGAAACAGTGATCACAACACAGTCTCGTTTGAGATTGAATTAAAAAAACTAAATTTTAAGGGGCCAACAAAAACTCTTAATTTTGAAAGGGCAGATTTTAACGGTCTAAGGGCAGCAATACAAAGTATAAACTGGGACAGAGAACTGGTAGGTAAAAACACTGACCACAAGTGGACAACATTTAAATCCTTATTAAATATACATACACATCGGCATATACCGTGTGGGAATAAAATTAAAAGGAGTAAATCCCATCCAATGTGGCTTAACAATGATTTAAAGATCAAGATACAGAGTAAAAAACAGGCATTTAAATTATACAAACAAGAGGGGACAGAGTCTGCTTTACAGGAATACAAGGAAGGAAATCAACAAGGCTTGCAAAAGGGCGATTAGACTGGCTAATTGTAAAAGAGAGTAAGACTAACCCTAAAATATTTTTTAAATATATTAATGGGAAGAATGCGAGGAAGGAAGCTATAGGAACATTAAAATGTGACACAGGCCGTCTGATAATTAGTGACCAAGAAAAGGCAGATGAGCTAAATAGGTTCTTTTCTTCGGTATACACAAGGGAGGTACCAGTGGTTGGGACACGGCCACATAATGGGGCTACACTCCCTTTGCCAAATAATTGGTTAACACAGGAAAAAATAAATGTTAATAAAGCCCCGGGTCCTGATGGAATACATCCAAGGGTACTAAGGGAACTGGGTTCTGTAATAGCCAAACCATTATATTTAATTTTTCAAGATTCACTCAACACAGGGTCTCTACCAGATGACTGGAGAAAAGCTGATGTGATACCTATATTTAAAAAGGGAATTATAGACCAGTGAGCCTCACTTCTGTAGTGGGGAAGCTTTTAGAAGCGTTAATAAGGTATACTATACAATAATATGTCTATTTGAACAGTATTATAAGTAGGAGTCAACATGGATTTATGAGGGTTAGGTCATGTCAAACAAATCTAATTAGTTTCTATGAGGAGGTTAGTAGGAACCTGGATCAAGGCAACTCAGTGGATGTAGTCTTTTTCGATTTTGCAAAGGCTATTGATAAAGTGCAACATGAGAGACTATTATGCAAACTAAGAGATACAGGAGTTGCAGTAAATATCTGCTCATGGATTGAGAGCTGGCTAAAAGACAGGAAGCAAAGGCTTGTTGTAAATGGAACATTCTCCTATTGGACTAATGTGGTAGGTGGGGTTCCTCAGGGTTCAGTATTAGGTCCTCTCCTTTTTAACATATTTATTAATGACTTAGAAGTAGGATTGGAGTGTGGAAAAGGATTGGAAAAGGTACAGAGGAGGGCAACAAAACTAATAAGGGGAATGGAGGGGCTAAGTTATGAAGCAAGACTAACCAAATTAAACTTATTTTTCCTATAAAAAAGGTGTCTAAGACTAGATATGATTACCTTATATAAATACATCCAGGGTCAGTATAAAGATTTGTCAAGGGAGCTTTTTGTGCCAAGAGGTTTTCAACTGACAAGTGGACATCCCTTGAGGTTAGAAGTAAAAAGATTCCACCTTAAAGAAAGAAAAGGGTTCTTCACAGTAAGGGTGGTTAATCTGTGGAATTCTTTACCAGAGGAGGTGGTGACAGCGGATTCGATAGATAATTTTAAACGGGGACTGGATTTATTTCTAATTAAAAAGGGAAATCAGGGTTATTATGGATAATTAGAGAGGCAGTATTGATCCAGGGAGAAGTCTGGTCGCCGGAGTCTGGGATCAGGAGGGAATTGATTTTTTTTTTTTGTTTACTAATTAATTAATAGTTAATCCGCATATTGCAGATCAGAGGAGATCTTAAAAGGTTGAACTTGATGGACTGAAAGTCTTTTTTCAACCTTAAATACTATGTAACTATGTAACTACATGTATGTAATATGTTCCTGTCATAATGGATACACACCGGAAAATTCTACAGTTAACTGAGGGAGCAGTAGGGTCTCTCATTCATCAAAATTACCTTATCAGGCTGAAGACCAATAAGACACCTGGAGGCTGTTTCTCTAATCTTTGAAGGTAAGTTTAATGTTGAATATTTTTTATACATACTGTACTTGTGATCCATCTGTGCAGTACAAGAGGGGGAAATACAGAGCAAGGTAAACATAATTTGCTTGTTGTGTGACTAGTTGCTTCTGGTTATCTACAAGGAAAGGGTCTTATCAGTTACTAAAAGCTGATCTCACTCACCAATCCTATCATCAATCCCCCTAATGCTGAATATGAAAAATGTCAAAGCACATCCACAAAGGCTCTAACCAAGCAGTCAGTCCTTAATAAGCACACCATGGAAACCGCTAAACAGGATCAGTCAGAGTCTTGATAAAATAAGATTTCTCTAAAAATGCTTATAGTGTCAAGGTGGTCTCCAAACGGCACAGCGTGGAAGGTCATATCTCGGGTGAGACTGTACATTGTCAGCTACCCAGAAACATGTAGACTGAGAAGTTAAATCGCTGTTTGTTAGTAGCCAATCCCATCTACCTTTGTCTATACCTGGAGCCTATAAATAGGGCATCTGAGGGGACTGAACCTCTGTGCCCAGTCGTTGGGATTCTACTCCTTCGGCACTCATTGCAGCCCCCATCGGGTGTTGATAACCAACATCGCAAACATCACCAACATCGCAAGATCCACAACTATATATGTGATTACAAACACAATTCAGGAAGAATACTTCAAACTGACTAATTTGCATGACTTATTATTTCAACATACACAATCCTATTTATAGTGTGTCCTGTATATATAATTTAATTTATTTTGCAGTCACACATTTTGCATAACACAATTTCTTGGTTTATTACCCTATCATGCACCTCCAACCAGAGTATATATATATATATATATATATAAGTATATAATATTTGGCACTTCATTGCATGAATGCTAAGGGGATCAATCAGTCAGTGTATCACAGATATTTTGTCTGTTGCAATAGTAATAGGATGTTTACTTTCAATAATAATCATAAAATCAGTTGAATTATATTATGTGGAAGATAAATATTTCCTAAGGTGTGCCCTGTTTGTACAGTGCTTTGCAAAAGTATTCACCCCCCTTAACTTTTTACCTATTTTGTTACATTACAGCTTTAAGTTCAATGTTTTGTTAATCTGAATTTTATGTGATGGATCAGAACACAATAGTCTAAGTTGATGAAGTGAAATGAGAAAAATATATACATAAAACTATTTTTTAGAAATAGAAAACAGAAAATTGGCATGTGCGTATGTATTCACCCCCTTTGTTATGAAGCCCATAAAAAGCTCAGGTGCAACCAATTACCTTCAGAAGTCACATAATTAGTGAAATGATGTCCACCTGTGTGCAATCTAAGTGTCACATGATCTGTCATTACATATACACTGCTTTTTTGAAAGGCCCCAGAATCTGCAACACCTAAGCAAGAGGCACCACTAACCAAACACTGCCATGAAGACCAAGTAACTCTCCAAACAAGTAAGGGACAATGTTGTTGAGAAGTACAAGTCAGGGTTAGGTTATAAAAAATATCCAAATCTTTGATGATCCCCAGGAGACCTATCAAATCTATCATAACCAAATGGAAAGAACATGGCACAACAGCAAAACTGTCAAGAGACAGACGCCCACCAAAACTCACAGACCGGGCAAGGAGGACATTAATTAGAGAGGCAGCACATAGACCTAAGGTAACCCTGGAGTATCTGTACATAGGACGACAACAAGCTGTACGCTCCATAGAGTTGGGCTTTATGGCAGAGTGGCCAGAAGAAAGCCATTACTTTCAGCAAAAAACAAAATGGCACACTTTGAGTTTGCGAAACGGCATGTGGGAGACTCCCAAAATGTATGGAGGACGGTGCTCTGGTCTGATGAGACTAAAATTGAACTTTTTAGCCATCAAAGAAAACGCTATGTCTGGAGCAAACCCAACACATCACATAACCCAAAGAGCACCATCCCCACAGTGAAACATGGTGGTGGCAGCATCATGCTGTGAGGATGTTTTTCAGCAGCCAGGACTGGGGAACTGGTCAGAGTTGAGGGAAAGATGGATGGTGGTAAATACAGGGATATTCTTGAGTAAAACCTGTACCACTCTGTGTGTGTGATTTGAGGCTAGGATGGAGTTTCACCCTTTCCAGTAGGAAAATGACCCCAAACACACTGCTAAAGCAACACTTGAGTGGTTTAAGGGGAAACATGTAAATGTGTTGAAATTGCCTAGTCAAAGCCCAGACCTCAATCCAATAGAAAATCTGTGGTCAGACTTAAAGATTGCTGTTCACAAGCACAAACCATCCAACTTGAAGGAGCTGGAGCAGTTTTACAAAGGAGGAATGGGCAAAATCCCAGTGGTAAGATGTGGCAAGCTCATAGAGACTTATCCAAAGTGACTTGGAGCTGGGATGGCAGCAAAAGATGGCTCTACAAAGTATTGACTTTAGGGGGGTGAATAGTTATGCACATTGACTTTTTCTGTTATTTTGTCTTATTTGTTGCTTACTTCACACACAAAAAAAAAAACAAGAAAAATGCCAAGGGGGTGAATACTTTTGCAAGGCACTCTATGTCAGCACATTGATGTACTAGAGCATTATGTAGAGTACAGTTAGATTTCCTTTATGTTGGTTTCTAAATAGCGAATACAGTGGGATCGTGGGAATGCTTTATGTATTTGTCCATAACTACATCATAGGTGTGAATTAAGGCCATAAGCACAGGAACGGGCTTCACACTACCAATGTATCATAATGCTCAGACACACAGCATGTCACTGTCTACTTGCAGCATAACAGTATGAGATGCTGGTGGTTCTGTATTAATCAGGTGTGAGTTGGCATTAGTTGTGTGTCAGTGTTTAATTGTGTAATAAGATATGTGTAATTGTTATTATGATTGTTAAATATTGTTGTATATGGTTTGGTTCATTATTAGAAAGGATTATTTTGTGGATTAGAATGTTTAGACTTCAGTGTAAAGTTATTAGATTCCTGAAAAAATGGAGAGTTATTTGCGTTACAAGCGACTTGCCCGTCAAAAATTAAACACAATTTGAAGCTTTGCAATGCTGTTGTTTGCCACACAAAGCGAGGCTCACTCCCCCCTCATCGGCGCTCATTGCGAGCCTCTCCTCACGGGTTTCGCCACTCATGGCGCATACGCAAGCCCGTAACTTTGCTCTCCCTTTCATGTGTCTCTTTTCCTCTTTCTGTCATGCTGGTGTCTCTTTCCGCCCCACACTCCCTCCACTGTGTCTTTTTGCCCCTCTCCCTCCCCTATGTCTTTCTCCCCCCTCTCCCTTCCCTGTGCTCCTTTTGCCATTTTACGGATCACTTTTCCCAAGCCCCCAAAGTGCATCTGAGATACGGCCTTCCAATCCGAGTTACAACACCAAATGAATATCAAATTACATTTCAACCTCACATAAGTGAGGTTGCAAGCTAATTTAATTGACATCTTTTGGCATCCTCCCAACGGCTTCCGAGTTACGGGCTTGAAAAAAAAATGGCCGAGGAAGCTTGATAAGTAACTCTTATTAAAGACATGCAATAAGTTTTAGGTAAAATATCCCATGGTAGCAAGAACAGGTCTTACATAGCGGACACTGGTTCACTTTGCGAGGAATGCAATAGCTACATTGCTCCCTACATGAAGAATTTCCTAAGGGAAACTTGGAGTCTCTTAAGAATTTCAAAACCAAACTTGGGGTCATATTGAGGTTTCAGGTGATCCGGTAGCCCGTAAGTGAGATTGCAAGTTAAATTGCTATTCACTTGGCATTTTTTGCGGGCTCCGAACACACCCGTCAATGGCAAATGAAGGAGAAAATCCTACGAGTGCTAGAGAGGACCCGCAAGGGGGTTAAACACCTTTTTGTAGCACTGTAAATGCAAATAAAAAATAAATATTGCACTGTAAATAATGGGGAAAGCAATGACAGACATTAGAATTAATTTCACAACAGTCTCAAGCTCGCAAATCGGCAGGAAATAAAATGTATTTTTATGTTTCATTTTAGGGTTAAGTCGGTCGGGTATCAATGAGTTAATACATATCAGGCCACCCATATGGACTAGAACAGTATTGCATTAATTTTCATAATTCTTTATTTTGAGGGTTTGCGAGTCTGATCGCATATTGGACCCCCGAACCGAATTGATTGAGATGTAACCTCCATGTTTTACTGCTATTGCTATTGGCTGATTCGAAATGGTAAGTTACAGGCTTGCTGAATTGATGATGTTCCCGCCCTGAACTGCTGAAAACCAGTGCATGGTTTATGGTTTCAGCTTTGGGACAGCAACTTGCGGCCTTGAGCAATTGAATAGCATCGTAATCGGAGACGAACGGGAGCCCACAACACACCTGCAGACATTCGGCCGTCTGCAATCCAGCTGCGGGCTTCGAATTGGGTATGGCCCTTGGTTGACAGCTTATACTGCACACACGGTGCCAATTTAGTTGAATTATAGTTAAAATGTAACTTTCAATTCAACCATTTAAACCTTTATTTACCATTCACCAAAAACTGGATGAAAAACGAATCACCAATTGAGAACGCAGACACATACCTTAGTACCCTTACAATTTCAATGGATATAATATGTTAACTCCAAATATAACATTTTAAATATATTAAAATAGTTTAATTCAACATGGGAGAGGTCAAATTAAATTCCCTGAAAAACTGCTTTAGTGAAATGTTCTTAATGATGTAATTTGGTTTCCTCTATGCCACAAAGTCCCCTTCTGGTTCGCTACCTTGACGTGTTGAAGGGGCTTGTGTACTTTTATGAAGCTGTGAGCTATACCATGTAGGGACATCCAAGATGGGCATGTCATATCAGAGAGGTCAGACAAATTGCAGGCCACTGTAGAAGGAAACTGGCAACCCACTCCAGTATCTTTGACAAGAAAACCTTATGGATAAGCATGGTCAGAAACCAGACAGATGTGCCTGTCATGCTGCATCCATATGGTTACCAACATTCGAACACAATGGAAGGACTGAACAAGAACTGCCTCTAAGAAGCTATTTTTCATAAATAATAAAATCTATTGTAAATTCTAGCAGGAGGTTTATTTCCGTACCAGCATGTTTCTTTGGTTGCTAAGAGAATACCTCAGTGTCAGGGGCAATGGTGCTATAACTACCTTCACTTGACATAAAGTACAGCCAAAAGAAAAACTAGATGATAACATTATATATATATAGCTTTTCAAGAGTGGAGTTAAACACTCTGAATCCCCAACTAACAGCCCTCTTAAATTGGGGCTACGTGTTAAAACGTAGCTTGTAAGTCCGATTTTACGTGTTACATGTATTAAATTAGCCCTGTTCAGTTGCTTGCAGCGGGCTTTGCGTGCTAACGCGCAGGTCGGCCAAAAAAAGATTTGCGCGAGCAAGTATGCAACTTCGCAAATGGAGCCCAAATGCCAACGTGTGCTCACAATACCTAGCACTTGTAAATCAAATAACAACACTCTACTGTGCATTTATTAAAAGGGAAAGTGATGTTAGGTCTTATAATTAATAGCACAACATTCTCAAGCCCGCAAATTGGCCCCGAAAAATACTTTAGTCCATGATTATATTTTGTGTTATATTAATCCATGTAATCAATGTGTTACGACATAAACTGTAACTCACATGTAATAGAATATCATATTTACTGCTTTATTAATATTTCATTATTTCTGGCCTGTGAGTCCGATCGCAAACTGTACTTGAAGCACATCGGACTTCGAAATCTACCCTCCCCTTTTTCAGTAACGTAACGCTTACAATCTCTTTTTCCATTGGCTCCATTTGAACCCGTAACTACGTGATTGCTTAATTGTTTGCATTTGAGCACGCAAGTCCGATGGCCAAGAACTGGTTAACAAAATAGTCTCTCGCTCGTAGCTCGCAACCCTTTCTAATTTAATAGCAACGTAAGTAGGGCAAATTTTGACTCCGCAGCCATTACGTGCTTCACGTTAGACTTATGAGGCTGGAATTTAATATGGCCCTATAATACCTTTGACCATAAACATTTTTTCTAATTGCATTTCATCCTATATTTTAGCCACTAATTAGCACTGTTCATTTATTTAGATTTTCAGATGTTTTGTAGACGCAGTTTCAATACTTTAAAGAAGGGGTGTCCAAACTCAGTCCTGGAGGGCCACACACAGGCCTGGATTTGATGATATCGCTGCTGTTCACAGGTTAGTCAATCACTTCTTCAGTCATCCTGATTGACTCACCTGTGTCTCTTGAATAAATAAGTGACCACAGAAGTCACCAGTTTTGTTCTACACATTTAGATAAGGGTTGAAATACATATAGAAAACATGTTTCTATTATATATCTTGCATAGGTGGAGCTGGGATAGGAAATATCTGGGATATTTAAAACCTGGGTGAGGCTTTGGGTATGACATTTGGTCTGGGTATGGCCTTGATATAATAATGCTCCTCTGGGGTGGGGTTACTTTATGACATATGATAGCTGGTAGTATATAAGCCACAGCCTTTGAAGCAGATGGCATATCAGATTAAAAAGAGAAGAGGAAGCAACTATCATAACAGCAATGAAAGAAAATCAGGAGTGACACCAGAGAAACACATACGGAGGAAGAGGAAGAAGCAACTAGCATAACAGCGATGAAGAAAATCAGGAGAGACATGGAAGAAACACGCAAAGAAAGTAGAGGAAGAAGCAACTAGCATAACAGCGATGAAAGAAAATCAGGAGAGACACCAGAGAACCACATAAGGAGAAAGTAGAGAAAGAAGAAACTAGCATAACAGCGATGAAGAAAATCAGGAGAGACATGGGAGAAACACGTGGAGAAAGGAGAGGAAGAAGACTCTAGCATAAAAGTAATGAAAGAAAATCGGAAGAGACACGGGAGAAACACATGGGAGAAAGAAGAGGAAGAAGCAACTAGCATAACAACGATGAAAGAAAACAAGGAGAGACATACGAGAAACACCTGGGAAGAAAGAAGGTAAAAGCTAGGGAGAGACACATAGAGCAGATAGAAGCAAGTGTTAAACATGGGGAGGTTGGAGAGAAACATAGTTGAAGTGGGGTAGAGACTAAAGAGGGAAAAAGCAGGGTAGAAGCTAGGGAGACACACTTGGTGAGCAAGGATGTAGAAGCTAAGGAAATAGACGCATGGGGGGAGAAGGCAGAAATTATGAAGTAACATAGAGAGGGATGATGGAGGGAAATGTATTTCAGGAGTTAAACTCAGAAAGTCTGTCTTGGGCATCAGGGAGCGGAAGGTCTGCAGTCCATGCAAATCTTTATTTTGTTCTGTGTGTGAGAACTGAGGGCTAACTGATGATCTAAGAGTGAACTAGAGTGATGCGCCTCAAATCAAGTAGCTCATGGTAGACTGATACTCAGTTAAGGTAATTGGGATCCCAAGTCTGCGGGTCTAGTGACTGGGCTATGATATAAGAATAAAAGTTTTCATTTGTCCTGTGCAAAGGCACCTCGTGTGGCTGAGTGAGTGGATAGAGCAGTGGTTCCTAAACCTCTCTTCAGGTCTCCCCAGACAGGTCAGGATTTCAATGTAACACTGTGTGAACACATTCAAGGAAATTAGAGGCTCCTTTGCTTGTTGAATACTAATTGCCTCACCTGTGTTCCCCCTGTCTGGGGAGCCCTGAGGAGAGGTTTGGGAAACACTGATATAGAGGATAGTGATTACAGAGGATTGTTTGTGTTTGCTATAGTTTTGACCTTCCTTGCTGCAGCCGCCGCCGTACCCTTTAATATTGTTTGTCTTATAATACGTTATGCTGGTTATTTAGTGGTACCAAGTCTTTATTGTGGTCTCAGTGTAATGTCTTGTTTAAATTTTGTTTTGGTTGATGACTTGCTGAAATTTTGGGGGGCTTATTGTGAATGAATTGACTCTGTGGTGTAGAAGTCTTATTATTACTTGAGATCTTATTCATCAATGCTGCTATCTCAATACCCCGTACACTAGCCCACACTGCTATCCCAGTAGCCTCCTGTGTATCTGTCCATTGTCTAAGTTTGAGCGTGTGATATGACTGAAGTTACTGTGAAGTAATAACAATCAATGAGCCGTGGAATAAGTACCTTGATCAAAGCGCTTGGTTCTCCTGTGAATCCCACCGAATAGTGATCAGGGATTGCCAAATGCAAGTGGTCAAGTACGTAGTAGCACGGACATAGAAGTGTGATTGTGACATAAATAATTAGGATTGGTTGAGGTCTTTCATTAGATAAGGGTCCTAGAGAGACCCAAATGAGGGTTCACCTGTAACCCAGGACAGATGTATATTTCTTTTAAAACTTTTCACTGCCCCTTTCTATAAAAGCCCTTATTGTCACATTAGCTAGATAAAAACTGATGTGTGGTGTCTGAATAAGGCCCATTTTGTGAGGTGGATTGGCTGCAAAGGAAGGTTCCCTCACACGGTTGAGGTGTGGCCCATCATCTAACAAAAGGGCCACTGTCTCCCCTTCCCTCCTGTATACTTTGTGTAGAAAAGGCTACTGAAAGTCCATTAAGGCATACAATAAAACAATACCCTGGAAAATAGCAGAAACTGACAAATCATAGTCAAAAGTGGGTAAAATATACTTCTGATTTTTTTTAAGCCCTGGCCAAAAGAAGGATCTTGGGGCTCACTGATGTTTGGCAATATTAAGGCATCTATGCATGTGCAAGAGTCGAAAAAGTCTTAGCAAAAGTATAATTGCTTGTCGGAGTGCTTGAATGCCTGGGTTAAGGAATCTAGGAGAAGACAGACTTGTACAGGAAAGGAGAAATTACATGTACCATATTGGTTTTGGCTTTGATTTTCATTGAGTTTACTGTACTGTATGTGAATGAATTGACTCTGAGGTGTAGAAGTCTTAATATTACTTGAGATCTTATTCAGCAATGCTGCTATCCCAATACCCCGTACACTAGCCCACACTGCTATCCCAGTAGCAACATGTGTATCTGTCCATTGTCTAAGTTTGAGCGTGTGATATGACTGAAGTTACTGTGAAGTAATAAAAATCAATGAGTCGTGGAATAAGTACTTTGATCAAAGTGCTTGGTTATCCTGTGAATACCACCAAAAAGTGATCTGGGATTGCCAAATGCAAGTGGTCAAGTACGTAGTAGCACGGACATAGAAGTGTGATTGTGACATAAATAATTAGGATTGGTTGAGGTCTTTCATTAGATAAGGGTCCTAGAGAGACCCAAATGAGGGTTCACCTGTAACCCAGGACAGATGTATATTTATTTTAAAACTTTTCACTGCCGCTTTCTGTAAAAGCCCTTACTGTCACATTAGCTAGATAAAAACTGATGTGTGGTGTCTGAATAAGGCCTATTTTGTGAGGTGGATTGGCTGCAAAGGAAGGTTCCCTCACACAGTTGAGGTGTGGCCCATCATCTAACAAAAGGGCCACTGTCTCCCTTTCCCTTCTGTATACTTTGTGTAGAAAAGGCTACTGAAAGTCCATTAAGGCACACAATAAAACAATACCCTGGAAAATAGCATAAACTGACAAATCATAGTCAAAAGTGGATAAAATATACTTCTGATTTTTTAAGCCCTGGCCAAAAGAAGGATCTTGGGGCTCACTGATGTTTGGCAATATTAAGGCATCTATGTATGTGCAAGAATCGAAAAAGTCTTAGCAAAAGTATAATTGCTTGTCGGAGTGCTTGAATGCCTGGGTTAAGGAATCTAGGAGAAGACAGACTTGTACAGGAAAGGAGAAATTACATGTACCATATTGGTTTTGGCTTTGATTTTCATTGAGCTTACTGTACTGTATGTGAATGAATTGACTCTGTGGTGTAGAAGTCTTAATATTACTTGAGCTCTTATTCAGCAATGCTGCTATCCCAATACCCCGCATACTAGCCCACACTGCTATCCCAGTAGCCTCATGTGTATCTGTCCATTGTCTAAGTTTGAGCGTGTGATATGACTGAAGTTACTGTAAAGTAATTACAATCAATGAGCTGTGGAATAAGTACCCGGATCAAAGCACTTGGTTATCCTGTGAATTCCACCGAATAGTGATCAGGGATTGCCAAATGCAAGTGATCAAGTACGTAGTAGCACAGACATAGAAGTGTGATTGGGACATAAATAATTAGGATTGGTTGAGGTCTTTCATTAGATAAGGGTCCTAGAGAGACCCAAATGAGGGTTCACCTGTAACCCAGGACAGATGTATATTTATTTTAAAACTTTTCACTGCCCCTTTCTATAAAAGCCCTTATTGTCACATTAGCTAGATAAAAACTGATGTGTGGTGTCTGAATAAGGCCCATTTTGTGAGGTGGATTGGCTGCAAAGGAAGGTTCCCTCACACGGTTGAGGTGTGGCCCATCATCTAACAAAAGGGCCACTGTCTCCCCTTCCCTCCTGTATACTTTGTGTAGAAAAGGCTACTGAAAGTCCATTAAGGCATACAATAAAACAATACCCTGGAAAATAGCAGAAACTGACAAATCATAGTCAAAAGTGGGTAAAATATACTTCTGATTTTTTTTAAGCCCTGGCCAAAAGAAGGATCTTGGGGCTCACTGATGTTTGGCAATATTAAGGCATCTATGCATGTGCAAGAGTCGAAAAAGTCTTAGCAAAAGTATAATTGCTTGTCGGAGTGCTTGAATGCCTGGGTTAAGGAATCTAGGAGAAGACAGACTTGTACAGGAAAGGAGAAATTACATGTACCATATTGGTTTTGGCTTTGATTTTCATTGAGTTTACTGTACTGTATGTGAATGAATTGACTCTGAGGTGTAGAAGTCTTAATATTACTTGAGATCTTATTCAGCAATGCTGCTATCCCAATACCCCGTACACTAGCCCACACTGCTATCCCAGTAGCAACATGTGTATCTGTCCATTGTCTAAGTTTGAGCGTGTGATATGACTGAAGTTACTGTGAAGTAATAAAAATCAATGAGTCGTGGAATAAGTACTTTGATCAAAGTGCTTGGTTATCCTGTGAATACCACCAAAAAGTGATCAGGGATTGCCAAATGCAAGTGGTCAAGTACGTAGTAGCACGGACATAGAAGTGTGATTGTGACATAAATAATTAGGATTGGTTGAGGTCTTTCATTAGATAAGGGTCCTAGAGAGACCCAAATGAGGGTTCACCTGTAACCCAGGACAGATGTATATTTATTTTAAAACTTTTCACTGCCGCTTTCTGTAAAAGCCCTTACTGTCACATTAGCTAGATAAAAACTGATGTGTGGTGTCTGAATAAGGCCTATTTTGTGAGGTGGATTGGCTGCAAAGGAAGGTTCCCTCACACAGTTGAGGTGTGGCCCATCATCTAACAAAAGGGCCACTGTCTCCCTTTCCCTCCTGTATACTTTGTGTAGAAAAGGCTACTGAAAGTCCATTAAGGCACACAATAAAACAATACCCTGGAAAATAGCATAAACTGACAAATCATAGTCAAAAGTGGATAAAATATACTTCTGATTTTTTAAGCCCTGGCCAAAAGAAGGATCTTGGGGCTCACTGATGTTTGGCAATATTAAGGCATCTATGTATGTGCAAGAGTCGAAAAAGTCTTAGCAAAAGTATAATTGCTTGTCGGAGTGCTTGAATGCCTGGGTTAAGGAATCTAGGAGAAGACAGACTTGTACAGGAAAGGAGAAATTACATGTACCATATTTGTTTTGGCTTTGATTTTCATTGAGCTTAGTGTACTGTATGTGAATGAATTGACTCTGAGGTGTAGAAGTCTTAATATTACTTGAGATCTTATTCATCAATGCTGATATCCCAATACCCTGTACACTAGTCCACACTGCTATCCCAGTAGCCACATGTGTATCTGTCCATTGTCTAAGTTTGAGCGTGTGATATGACTGAAGTTACTGTGAAGTAATAAAAATCAATGAGTCGTGGAATAAGTACCTTGATCAAAATGCTTGGTTATCCTGTGAATACCACCAAAAAGTGATCTGGGATTACCAAATGCAAGTGGTCAAGTATGTAGTAGCACGGACATAGAAGTGTGATTGTGACATAAATAATTAGGATTGGTTGAGGTCTTTCATTAGATAAGGGTCCTAGAGAGACCCAAATGAGGGTTCACCTGTAACCCAGGACAGATGTATATTTCTTTTAAAACTTTTCACTGCCGTTTTCTGTAAAAGCCCTTACTGTCACATTAGCTAGATAAAAACTGATGTGTGGTGTCTAAATAAGGCCCATTTTGTGAGGTGTATTGGCTGCAAAGGAAGGTTTCCTCACACGGTTGAGGTGTGGCCCATCATCCAACAAAAGGACCACTGTCTACCCTTCCCTCCTGTATAGTTTGTGTAAAAAAGGCTACTGAAAGGCCATTAAGGCACACAATAAAACAATACCCAGGAAAATAGCAGAAACTGACAAATCATAGTCAAAAGTGGGTAAAATATACTTCTGATTTTTTTAAGCCCTGGCCAAAAGAAGGATCTTGGGGCTCACTGATGTTTGGCAATATTAAGGCATCTATGCATGTGCAAGAGTCGAAAAAGTCTTAGCAAAAGTATAATTGCTTGTCGGAGTGCTTGAATGCCTGGGTTAAGGAATCTAGGAGAAGACAGACTTGTACAGGAAAGGAGAAATTACATGTACCATATTGGTTTTGGCTTTGATTTTCATTGAGCTTACTGTACTGTATGTGAATGAATTGACTCTGTGGTGTAGAAGTCTTAATATTACTTGAGATCTTATTCAGCAATGCTGCTATCCCAATACCCTGCATACTAGCCCACACTGCTATCCCAGTAGTCTCATGTGTATCTGTCCATTGTCTAAGTTTGAGCGTGTGATATGACTGAAGTTACTGTAAAGTAATTACAATCAATGAGCCGTGGAATAAGTACCCGGATCAAAGCACTTGGTTATCCTGTGAATTCCACCGAATAGTGATCAGGGATTGCCAAATGCAAGTGGTCAAGTACGTAGTAGCACGGACATAGAAGTGTGATTGTGACATAAATAATTAGGATTGATTGAGGTCTTTCATTAGATAAGGGTCCTAGAGAGACCCAAATGAGGGTTCACCTGTAACCCAGGACAGATGTATATTTCTTTTAAAACTTTTCACTGCCCCTTTCTGTAAAAGCCCTTACTTTCACATTAGCTAGATAAAAACTGATGTGTGGTGTCTGAATAAGGCCCATTTTGTGAGATGGATTGGCTGCAAAGGAAGGTTCCCTCACACGGTTGAGGTGTAGCCCATCATCTAGCAAAAGGGCCACTGTCTCCCCTTCCCTCGTGTATACTTTGTGTAGAAAAGGCTACTGAAAGTCCATTAAGGCACACAATAAAACAATACCCAGGAAAATAGCAGAAACTGACAAATAATAGTCAAAAGTGGGTAAAATATACTTCTGATTTTTTTAAGCCCTGGCCAAAAGATGGCTCTTGGGGCTCACTGATGTTTGGCAATATTAAGGCATCTATGCATGTGCAAGAGTCGAAAAAGTCTTAGCAAAAGTATAATTGCTTGTCGGAGTGCTTGAATGCCTCGGTTAAGGAATCTAGGAGAAGACAGACTTGTACAGGAAAGGAGAAATTACATGTACCATATTGGTTTTGGCTTTGATTTTCATTGAGCTTACTGTACTGTATGTGAATGAATTGACTCTGAGGTGTAGAAGTCTTAATATTACTTGAGATCTTATTCAGCAATGCTGCTATCCCAATACCCCGCATACTAGCCCACACTGCTATCCCAGTAGCCTCATGTGTATCTGTCCATTGTCTAAGTTTGAGCGTGTGATATGACTGAAGTTACGGTAAAGTAATTACAATCAATGAGCCGTGGAATAAGTACCCGGATCAAAGCGCTTGGTTATCCTGTGAATCGCACCGAATAGTGATCAGGGATTGCCAAATGCAAGTGGTCAAGTACGTAGTAGCACGGACATAGAAGTGTGATTGTGACATAAATAATTAGGATTGGTTGAGGTCTTTCATTAGATAAGGGTCCTAGAGAGACCCAAATGAGGGTTCACCTGTAACCCAGGACAGATGTATATTTCTTTTAAAACTTTTCACTGCCCCTTTCTGTAAAAGCCCTTACTTTCACATTAGCTAGATAAAAACTGATGTGTGGTGTCTGAATAAGGCCCATTTTGTGAGGTGGATTGGCTGCAAAGGAAGGTTCCCTCACACGGTTGAGGTGTGGCCCATCATCTAACAAAAGGGCCACTGTCTCCCCTTCCCTCCTGTATACTTTGTGTAGAAAAGGCTACTGAAAGTCCATTCAGGCACACAATAAAACACTACCCTGGAAAATAGCAGAAACTGACAAATCATAGTCAAAGTGGGTAAAATATACTTCTGATTTTTTTAAGCCCTGGCCAAAAAAAGGATCTTGGGGCTCACTGATTGATGTTTGGCAATATTAAGGCATCTATGCATGTGCAAGAGTCGAAAAAGTCTTAGCAAAAGTATAATTGCTTGTCGGAGTGCTTGCTTGTTGCCTGGGTTAAGGAATCTAGGAGAAGACAGACTTGTACAGGAAAGGAGAAATGACATGTACCATATTGGTTTTGGCTTTGATTTTCATTGAGCTTAGTGTACTGTATGTGAATGAATTGACTCTGTGGTGTAGAAGTCTTAATATTACTTGAGATCTTATTCATCAATGCTGCTATCCCAATACCCCGTCCACTAGCCCACACTGCTATCCCAGTAGCCTCATGTGTATCTGTCCATTGTCTAAGTTTGAGCATGTGATATGACTGAAGTTACTGTGAAGTAATAACATAATGAGCCGTGGAAAAAGTACCCAGATCAAAGCGCTTGGTTATCCTGTGAATCCCACCGAATAGTGATCAGGGATTGCCAAATGCAAGTGGTCAAGTACGTAGTAGCACGGACATAGAAGTGTGATTGTGACATAAATAATTAGGATTAGTTGAGGTCTTTCTTGGATAAGGGTCCTAGAGAGACCCAAATGAGGGTTCATCTGTAACCCAGGACAGATGTATATTTCTTTTAAAACTTTTCACTGCCCCTTTCTGTAAAAGCCCTTATTGTCACATTAGCTAGATAAAAACTGATGTGTGGTGTCTGAATAAGGCCCATTTTGTGAGGTGGATTGGCTGCAAAGGAAAGTTCCCTCACACGGTTGAGGTGTGGCCCATCATCTAACAAAAGGGCCACTGTCTCCCCTTCCCTCTTGTATACTTTGTGTAGAAAAGGCTACTGAAAGTCCATTAAGGCACACAATAAAACAATACCCTGGAAAATAGCAGAAACTGACAAGTCATAGTCAAAAGTGGGTAAAATATACTTCTGATTTTTTTAAGCCCTGGCCAAAAGAAGGATCTTGGGGCTCACTAATGTTTGGCAATATTAAGGCATCTATGCATGTGCAAGAGTCGAAAAAGTCTTAGCAAAAGTATAATTGCTTGTCGGAGTGCTTGAATGCCTGGGTTAAGGAATCTAGGAGGAGGCAGACTTTTACAGGAAAGGAGAAATGACATGTATCATATTTGTTTTGGCTTTGATTTTCATTGAGCTTAGTGTACTGTATGTGAATGAATTGACTCTGTGGTGTAGAAGTCTTAATATTACTTGAGATTTTATTCATCAATGCTGCTATCCCAATACCCCGTACACTAGCCCACACTACTATCCCAGTAGCCTTATGTGTATCTGTCCATTGTCTAAGTTTGAGCGTGTGATATGACTGAAGTTACTGTGAAGTAATAACATAATGAGCCGTGGAAAAAGTACCCAAATCAAAGCGCTTGGTTATCCTGTGAATCCCACCGAATAGTGATCAGGGATTGCCAAATGCAAGTGGTCAAGTACGTAGTAGCACGGACATAGAAGTGTGATTGTGACATAAATAATTAGGATTAGTTGAGGTCTTTCATTAGATAAGGGTCCTAGAGAGACCCAAATGAGGGTTCATCTGTAACCCAGGACAGATGTATATTTATTTTAAAACTTTTCACTGCCCCTTTCTGTAAAAGCCCTTACTGTCACATTAGCTAGCTAAAAACTGATGTGTGATGTCTGCATAAGGCCCATTTTGAGAGGTGGATTGGCTGCAAAGGAAGGTTCCCTCACATGGTTGAGGTGTTGCCCTTCATCTAACAAACGGGCCACTGTCTCCCCTTCCCTCTTGTATACTTTGTGTGTGAAAAAGGCTACTGAAAGACCACTAAGGCATATGATAAAACAATACTGAGGAAAATAGCATAAAATAACAAACCAAAGTCAAAAGTGGGTAAAATATACTTCTGAATGCCCTAAGCCCTGGCCGAAGGAAGGATCTGGGGTCACTGATGTTTGGCTATATTAAGGCAGCTGTGCATGTGCAAGAGTCGAAATAGTCTTAGCAAAAGTATAATTGCTTGTAGGAGTGCTTGAATGCCTGGGTTAAGGAATCTAGGAGGAGACAGACTTGTACAGGAAAGGAGAAATTACATGTAACATATTTGTTTTGGCTTTGATTTTCAGTGAGCTTAGTGTATTGTATGTGAATGAATTGACTCTGTGGTGTAGAAGTCTTATATTACTTGAGATCTTATTCATCAATGCTGCTATCCCAATACCCCGTACACTAGCCCACACTGCTATCCAAGTAGCCTCATGTGTATCTGTCCATTGTCTAAGTTTGACCATGTGATATGAATGAAGTTATTGTGAAATAATAACAATCAATGAGCCGTGGAATAAGTACCTTGATCAAAGCGCTTGGTTATCCTGTGAATCCCACAGGATAGTGATCAGGGATTGCCAAATGCAAGTGGTCAAGTACGTAGTAGCACGGACATAGAAGTGAGATTGTTACATAAATAATTAGGATTGGTTGAGGTCTTTCATTAGATAAGGGTCCTAGAGAGACCCAAATGAGGGTTCATCTGTAACCCAGGACAGATGTATATTTCTTTTAAAACTTTTCACTGCCCCTTTCTGTAAAAGCCCTTATTGTCACATTAGCTAGATAAAAACTGATGTGTGGTGTCTGAATAAGGCCCATTTTGAGAGGTGGTTAGCCTACAAAGGAAGGTTCCCTCACACGGTTGAGGTGTTGCCCATCATCTAACAAAAGGGCCACTGTCTCCCCTTCCCTCTTGTATACTTTGTGTGTGAAAAAAGCTACTGAAAGTCCATTAAGGCATATGATAAAACAATACTGAGGAAAATAGCATAAAATAACAAACCATAGTCAAAAGTGGGTAAAATATACTTTCGAATGCCCTAAGCCCTGGCCGAAGGAAGGATCTGGGGTCACTGATGTTTGGCAATATTAAGGCAGCTACGGATGTGCAAGAGTCGGAAAAGTCTTAGCAAAAGTATAATTGCTTGAAGGAGTGTTCAAATGCCTGGGTTAAGGAATCTAGGAGGAGACAGACTTGTACAAGAAAGGAGAAATAACTTGTAACATATATTTGTTTTTGCTTTGATTTTCATTGAGCTTAGTGTACTGTATGTGAATGAATTGACTCTGTGGTGTAGAAGTCTTATTATTACTTGAGATCTTATTCATCAATGCTTCTATCCTAATACCCCATACACTAGCCTCACACTGCTATCCCAGTAGCCTCATGTGTATCTGTCCATTGTCTAAGTTTGAGCGTGTGATATGACTGAAGTTACTGTGAAGTAATAACAATCAATGAGCCGTGGAATAAGTACCTTGATCAAAGCGCTTGGTTATCCTGTGAATCTCACCAAAAAGTGATCAGGGATTGCCAAATGCAAGTAGTCAAGTACGTAGTAGCACGGACATAGAAGTGTGATTGTTACATAAATAATTAGGATTGGTTGAGGTCTTTCATTAGATAAGGGTCCTAGAGAGACCCAAATGAGGGTTCACCTGTAACCCAGGACAGATGTATATTTCTTTTAAAACTTTTCACTGCCCCTTTCTGTAAAAGCTCTTATTGTCACATTAGCTAGATAAAAACTGATGTGTGGTGTCTGCATAAGGCCCATTTTGAGAGGTGTATTGGCTGCAAAAGAAGGTTCCCTCACACGGTTGAGGTGCGGCCCATCATCTAACAAAAGGGCCACTGTCTCCCCTTCCCTCTTGTATACTTTGTGTGTGAAAAAGTCTGCTGAAAGTCCCCTAAAGCATATGACAAAACAATACCCAGGAAAATAGCAGAAACTGACATATATTAGTTAGAAGTCGGTAAAATATACTTCCGAATGCCCTAAGCCCTGGCCAAAGGAAGGATCTTGGGGCTCACTGATGTTTGGCAATATTAAGGCAGCTGTGGATTTGAATGTCTCAAAAAGGTCTTAGCAAAAAGGAGTGCTTGAAGGAGTGCTCGAACGCCTGGGTAAAGGAATCTAGGAGGAGACAGACTAGTATAGGAAAAGAGATAAATACATGTAACACCTTTCATTTGCTTTGATTTCCATTGAGCTTATTGTACTGCATGTGAATGACTAGACTCTGTGTAGAAGTCTGACGTAGTAGCACAGACATAGAAGTGTGATTGTGACATAAATAATTAGGAATGGTTGAGGTTGCTTGTGTTAGATAAGGGTCCTAGATGTCTATATATGTTTGTCCTGTAACCCCGGACAAACATATACAGAACCAATTAAAACTAATTTTAACCCTTTAGTAAAAAGGGGACTAGAGAAATCACCAGTTTTGTTCTATACCCTAGAAAAAGGTTGAAATGCATATAGAAAAGTGTTTTTAAACTGCTGATATATTGAAGAACTTTAGTATTTTAATCCCTCTCTGAACTGCTCTGCAGATAATGAGGCTACACCAAAGATGTGCAGGGCTTTCACTTTTAAATTCATGTGAAACTATAGCTTAACGGTAGGATGTTTTCTTCCAAAGTGAGAGGTCTTTGGTGTGGGTGTGAACTTGATAATAATGGTCCTCTGGGGTGGGGTTACTTTATGAGAAATAGTAGCTGCGAGTAGAGGCACATAGAGTAGGGTGTTTGTTGAAGTGGCTATAGAGACAAAAAGAAGAATAGCAGGGTAGAAGTTAGGGAAAGACCCATAGTGAGCAAGGATGTAGAAGCTAAGGAGGGACACATGGCGTAGAAGGCAGAAATTATGAAGAAATAGAGAGGAATAGGGTTAAACACATAAAAGTTAGTGAGAGACATATAGTGAGGGAGAAAGTAGAATATGTGGTGAGAGACAAAAGACATTTAATGGAGGGAGAATGTAGGAGAGGAGAAACACATGAAAGAAGATAAGCTGGCGAGAGATGCATGGAGGAGAGAGAAGTCCACATTTGGGAAGAGAAGCGAGGAAGAGACACACAAAGGAAAAGTCAAGAAGTCATACAGATGAAGAGGGAGGCAAGGGAAAGAAACACATGAAGACAAAGTGGTGAAAGACATTAATTTGTTATAAATAATCATTATAAATTAATGAGTAATTGACAAGCTCGATCCAGGGTTTTATAACTGATCGCCTTTTCTCGGGGTCAAGAAGGAATTTTTACCTGTGACACAGATTGGAAGTGGTGTTCAGGTTTTTTGCCTTCTTCTGGATCATTAGCTATTACTGAACTTACTTAATAAACACTATTTATGCAGATGTGTCACTCTTGGTGTATTGTACTTTTTGTTCAGTAGATTAAGGTCTGAAGAGCCAATGAATAAATCATGAGACATGGCAACAAAACTATACTTGTTTTGAAGGATTTGCGGAGCAATGCATAAATGGATTCATATAACAGTATTCCTGAATTATACGCTTATATGTTTGACATTAAAGTGACCTAGCAGAGGTTTAAGTTGTTGCAGATATGAAACACACACACACAAATAAATAGTTTAAAGTGTATATATTGTACAAATAAATTACTCCTAAATCACATATCTTTAAGTAATCTTTATCCAGGCCATTAATTAACTCTCTTTCCAAAGATGTATTTAAGTTGGTATAAGGGCAGGATTTTCTATTGGAGTGTAGTGTTGAATAGCCACACTGGGATATGGTTTTGATTTGTGTTTATGTCTTTTATGGGTTGGGGAGTGCCAGAGTTTTCATTGTAAAATCTTTTGAATTATAATTTATACTTTTTCATCATGTACTGTGAGTATCATCTTTTATATCAAAATATATATCAGACTCTTCTCCTCCATTTCTACACATCATGTCTCCAACAATATAACCATCTCACCTTCCATAATATCCCCATCTCTTCTTTGCTCCCACAAGATCCTCTCCTTCCTCCAGTCACTAACCCGTATCTCTTCCAATGCTCAAAAGCCGAAGAGTCCCACTCCCTCTCTTGTCACTCTCACTCCTTTTTCTGCTGGCTGCTGGAGATATATCCCCTAACAAAGCCCACTCACTCATTCCCAGGGACGCTAACAGCCAACGCTCCCATAACTTAATAATCATTACCACACAAACCATCTACTTTGTCCTTCTCCTGTGCTGGAATGCAAAGTCTGTCAGAAATAAACTTATTTTCCTTCATGACCTGTTTATTTTCAACTCCTTCAATCACTGTTTCTCACTGAAACCTAGCTCACTCCATCTGACTCTGTCTCCCCTGCTGCACTCTCATATGGTGGCCTACATACCAGTCACATTGCTCTACCTGGGAACAAGCAGGTGTGGAGGTGTTGGCATACTACTTTCCTCTTGCTGCACTTTTCACTGCATACCACTAGTCCCCTCCCTCCAATTCTCCTCTTTTTGAAGTTCACACTATTCGCCTCTTCTCGCTCCTCTCTCTGCTAGTAGCTGTGATCTATTGCCCACCTGGACCACCCACTACATTTCTGGATCACTTGTTCTTTCCAATTTCAACATTGCCACTGACACACCCACCTCTCCAACAGCTGCACAATTTATTTCACTCATCTCTTCCTTTGGCCTCTCACAATGTACAGAATCCCCAACTCACCATGATGGACACTCCCTTGACTTTATTTTCACTAATCTCTGCGCTACCTCCAACCTGGTAATCACCCCACTCCCCACTCCCTCTATCTAACCTCATCACCTCCTAACCTGCAACCTCACCACACCTCCTACACACTGCCCCTCTTCAACACTGACTACCCTCATCTTATCCAAAATCTATGCACTCTTGGCATCTGTCACACTGATCTCTCCTGGTTCACATCATACCTGCCTCTCTCTAGCTACCTGCCTGTCTCCAGCTACTCTCATGCCTGTCTTCAGCTACCTGCCTGTCTCCAGCTACCTACCTGTCTGGCATATTCCCAAACTACCTATTTTTCCAGCCATACTGTTAATTCAGTTTCCTGGAACTTTTCCTACCACTGTGCTCCAATTTGTTGTGCTGCTTACAACCATCCCTAAGAGCTGCAGGGATAGTCCAAACATTCTCCAGATGGACGCTATATTACAGTCGGTGAGGAAGTTCCTGCCCAACTATGTTCAAATCAAGGTAACCTTACAAAACATTCATTAGGAGGTCTGTAAATCTCAAAGTCCAGAAATATTTTCAGGAGATCTACATGTATCATACACACCTTGCAGGCAGACTGCTTCTCCTCCATTCTACCGGTGGTGTGAAGCAGACTGCTTCTCCTCCATTCTACCGGTGGTGTGAGACAAAAAATGATAGATGTGGATGGGATGTGTACCTGTAAACTAACAAGCTTTCCATTAGAGCTGGCAGATATATGTGCCAAATTCCCATTGTGCATCCAACATTAACCCCCACCACACCCTAATGGACCCCTGTGGCATTTTAAATTAGCCCTAATGCCCCAGAGGTCCTGTAAGGAAACCTGTGGCATCTAAAATTAACTCATTAGCAACAGAGGTCCTGTCCTGTTAGATGCTACAGGGATCCGTTATGGAGATTAATTGTAAGTGCCATAGAGGTCTTTAAAAGACCCCTGTAGCACAGGGGTTAATTGTAGGTGTCATGGAGGTCCTTTAAGGACCTCTGTGCATTATATTTTATTATTATTTAACTACTTTCTTGCCATGGGAAGGGGATTATAGATGGCTAGGGGAAAGGGGGGTGTTATATTAAGTGTGTGTGGGGACCACTGTGCAGCTTCAGACTCAGAGTCTCCTGCGAGCAGGCTGCGTGCACACATTAGGGCAAGAGAGCAACAAAAAAAAAAACAGTCCTTAGTGTGTGTGACCTATGTTGAGGGGAGGTTTTAGGAGAGGAGTTACAAGGAAGCCATTTCTCGCTGCTACAAGGGTGATTGGAATGGCACTATGTAGAGTGATCTATTTTAACCAGTGTTGGTATTTGAATGAGTTTTGAAGCTTCTGGTATTTGGATTAGTTTTAAAGCTTCTCAGATTACAAAAAAAAAAATCATTTGTGCGAAGTTAAGTTACTACAGGTAATTATTTTGTTCAACCAGTTGGTAGTTAGTAGCTGCAGTTCTTGTTTCCTATTGGGCTTTGTGATAATGTTATTGCTTCCAAGGAGACCCAGTAGCAGTAGCAATCACTGTGGCAATTTCTCTACATATTTTATCAATTATAGACTATTTCTGAAGACATTGCCTTGGTAAAGCTGATGTCATTACTTTGCAACTCCACCTCATCTGGAAGCACACTGGGAATCGATATCTGCCGCCACCAACTACCAATTGGACAGACAAAGGATTACCTAAGATCTGTGGCAACTTTGATTTGCACAAAAGATTGTTTTTAAAATTATCGCAGAAGCTTCAAAACATATCCAAACAACGCACTTGAATAAAAAGTGACAAAGCTGCATTTAACTTCTATCTCAGTTCTACCAAGTCAATGTTACCTATCTAATTGTAGTTTGGGAACAACTTCACATGTTTGTAAAGTATGTAACAAACTAAAAATATGAGCAGCAATATAAGTTATGAGCATAAAAACATTTTGAGAACATTTTACATTTAACAGAGTGTACTTGGGTCATGGGTGATTCTGTTTTAGATTCATCTTGTTCTATAGCCTGAGATGAGGATTCTTTTTAGTTCTGTTTTCAAGTGGTAATTCAAAGTGGTCATCCGCTCAGATTCATAATCCTGTTAGAAACAAAAGTAAATGCCTCGATCCAGTGAAACAAAATTAATACAATAATTAAAATTTGAAGGTTGTGTTTTTTTTTTTACTTTCTGAAAAAACAAATCCCATTATGAAGTCACATTTTTCAAGAGAGCATGCTGTATGACTTCAGTGGTCCTTTACAGGATCATTATAAATTGGACAAAACATCATATCTTGTGCCTGAAGGGGGTGCCATGGTTATACCTTCCACATTTGGAGACTGAATGGAAGTGTTCTCCTATTTTTTTAGTTATTCAGTAGTGGTAAGAGAGAGGAGACAGCGGTATTTGTTGATTTAGGAGACAGCGGTAATTGTTGATTTATTTGTGGATTAAGATAAGATTTTAGTACAGGACAACTTCCCATTCTTCCCTATTGGCTTAAAGCCTTAAATGCCCTAATTTGTAACTGCTCCTAAGGTCTTGAAAAGGAAGTATAATGATCACAGAAACAGAGGAAATTAAAATATGTTATGTTTTAACTCCAATTAACATTGCTTATCCCCATGCATCCTTACTTTTAACCCCATTTGATAAATATATCTTTATGTGTAAGTCAGACCTGAATCCTGCAGAATCACATATTCTTAGACTTTCTTTTCATTTTGCTTTTCCTCATCATTGTATTTTATTTACACACAATATAATTGAATAATTAATAAATGTAAATAGCAACACAAAAGAAATGCTTTGAAAGCAAAAAAAGTAAAACGCGTAAATTACAGATTTTTAGAAGGAATAGCCAATCTTGTTTTCACTTGTAGTGCTGCTTTAACTTTCTGCTCTAATGTTTTACTGAACAATGACTGTACTACTAACACTTCATTTAGCTACTGCCATCCTGCTGAAAGTTTTAAAGGGGTTAATGAGGTATTTATTCCATTATTGTTATTGGAAATTACAATGTCTAGAACACTTATAGAAGAAGATTAAAGATGGATGCTTTGAAGCACTTTCTATAGTCTGATAGGCTATTATTTTCTGGTTCATAACACAAAATAATACTTTTCATCAGGAAGCTCATATTCTCTAGATGATTCAAAAATTCACAGACCAAAACCAATATGAAACATTTGGTTCCTTTTAATACTTGTAACCCGAAGACCTAAAGTTATATGGTATATATAATATGTTGAAAAATTGATGGAAAGTTTTACAGCAAAGATAATTTTAAATGACATCCACAATCTCATTGATAGAAATGAGTACACCAACTCTCTTGCATTTTAAATACCCACATTTTATTGCATAAGATATATATTGATTTCAGGTTTAGAGGTATAATCCCATCTAGCATTGGCATCATATACACATCAATTTAACTGCCTCGAGTAACGTTATATTTTCCATTTAAAACACTAACTTTTAAACAACCAGTAAAATGAACAAAGTTTATGTATTTGAAAATTTTAGAGATAAGGGGCTGTTAAAAATGTGCAATTACTCATCCCCATTCTCTATGTTTTTATAGGGCTATTTATCAGAGATAAAGTTTATTCCTGCTTGATAAATAGCTTTCATAGAAAACATTAGAGATAGAAATATTTTATGCTTTAACTTTGTTTACACCACTTAGCTGTCCTGGTCCCTACGTGTTTTGATAAATATATCAATTTGAGTATGGCAACAACAGACTGGACTGACTGGTACTGACAGACACTGAGGACTATAGTAAGCTTATACTAGCTTTTACAATAAACAGGATAGCCTGGTACTGACAGGAGATGAGGTCTATAGTGAGCAGGTACTTGTTTGTGCACAGACATTACATTTTGGTATTGAGGGAGCAAAGGACTGTAGAAAGCAGGAACTCAATTTGTACACAGATATGTTTAACTAGTATTTACATGAGCAGGCAACCAGTGAAGGCAGAGTATATAAGCATGGGACCTTGCATACAGGAACAAAGTAGAAGTGAGCAGAGGTGGAGGCATGAGCTAGAAACATGCACTGCAGCAAACAGGAGCTCACACAGAATACTAGGATTCCAAACAACAGTCAATAAGGTACTGGGCTTACTCCCTTAAATAGTTCAGATGGAAGTCAGAGTGATTGCACACCTGCTGTATTAGGTGTGCTTAATCTTTAAGAATCCTGCTTAGACAGATGCACCAGCCTAGAAACTGCAGAAAAAGCTGGGAGACAGGTAAAGGAAGAAGAGGCATGCTGTGGTCCATGATCTAGTTAGTATATCATTATGTGACTTATTTTCAAAGGGTCGATCCCCCTCATGGTCTTTAAATACATCACTCCTTAATGATTCAGTAGCCAAAGAAAAAATCAATCAAGCACTAGTGGAATATTTCTCACTAAATAGCAGTGGTGAAGTAGATGGGATGGGGGTATGGGCAGCACATAAGGCAGTAATAAGAGGGGTTTGTATCCAACTCGGGACAGCTGCAAAAAAAGCAGATTAATGTCAGATAGATAAACTGAACAAGAAAATATCAGACCTCCATAAATTGTTCTCTCACCTTGAATTTACGAGGAGATTCTCTGGTGCAAACATGACCTGAATGTGATTCTGAGATTTCAACAGCAGAGGGCAAATTAATTTATTCCTAAATTATTAACTAAAGAAAACAATATTATATACCAACCAGATGAAATTGCAGAGACTTTTCAACAATTTTTCACTGTATTATACTCAACCCCCGCCCATTCCGGGACACAAAGTCATAAATCCCATATTTTTTTTGTGTCCCCAAACCATATAAAATATTTGGGAATTCAAATCCCCAGAACTTCTAAATTAATTTATGACGTCAATTATCCCAATATCTTTAAAGACTTTTACAAAGAACTCCATATCTGGTCCTCACTCAAAATATTGTGGTTTGGTTAAAATTCATGCCGTTAAAATACACTTCCTAAATTGTTATATCTTTTTCAGACTATCCCGACGACAATTAAATTAAAAGACATAGCTGCCTTACAAAATGAAATTTCAAGTTTCATTTTGGGCAATAAGAAACCTAGGATAAATAAAGCAACCATGGCGGCATCAAAAAGAGAGGAGGATTAGGTACACCTGATTTACTGAGATATTATAAAGCAGCGAGATTAGCCCAAATGACCAAATGGTAAATTAAGGACTCCCCACCAGTGTGGGTGGAATTAGGACAACAAGTGCTTCAGGAACAAAATATATTACTGAATCAGATACTACCATTACCATTGTGTTTAAATCACTCCATCACATTGTGGAAGCAAATTAGTAAAGGAACCAGATTATTAGAAGATGGCATTCAACAGAATCGATTGGACATATATACTCCGATATGGCTTAAACAAATGTTTTCTAAATAGTATCATGACATTGTATTCAACCCCAAGAGCATATATCTCCTACTAGGGATTCAGATCAATAGTATTGAATATAGCTAGAGGTATAAGACAGGGATGTCCACTATCTCACTTACTTTTGGCACTGTGTCTTGAACCTTTAGCAATAGCACTAAGGGAATACCCAGATGTTAACGGAATCAAACTGGGGGTAAAGAATATAAACTTAGCCTCTTTGCGGATGATATCTTACTTACCATTACAGATCTGTTAATTAGTTTGCCTTGATTGTATCATATGCTGAATAAATTTGGCCAAATATCTGGTTTCAAGGTTAATACAAATACAAGCGAGGCACTTAATATTTCCTTACCCAAACAGCTTGAAAGTCTGTTGTCACAAATGTTTCTTTTAAGTGGTCCCCAAACCATATAAAATATTTGGGAATTCAAATCCCCAGAACTTCTAAATTAATTTATGACGTCAATTATCCCAATATCTTTAAAGACATTTACAAAGAACTCCATATCTGGTCCTCACTCAAAATATTGTGGTTTGGTAAAATTTATGCCGTTAAAATACACTTCCTAAATTGTTTTTCAGACTATCCCGACGACAATTAAATTAAAAGACATAGCTGCCTTACAAAAGGCAATTTCAATTTTCATTTTGGGCAATAAGAAACCTAGGATAAATAAAGCAACCATGACGGCATCAAAAAAGAGAGGAGGATTAGCTACAACTGATTTACTGGGATATTATAAAGCAGCGAGATTAGCCCAAATGACCAAATGGTAAATTAAGGACTCCCCACCAGTGTGGGTGGAATTGGAACAACAAGTGCTTCAGGAACAAAATATATTACTGATTCAGATACTATGGCTCAGTGTACATCATGCAATTAGCTTGAAATCATTACCATTTTGTTGATATCACTCCATCACATTGTGGAAGCAAATTAGTTAAAGAACCAGATTATTAGAAGATGGTTCGAGCTATCACCACTATGGTTACCCCATAAAGACCCATCAATCAATAAAAATTCCCTAGTAGCTTGTTTGGTTAGGAATCGGATTACAATTGTAGCAGATGTACTGTTGGATTTCCAAAATTAGTCCCTAATGGAATTTAGGACACGTTACCAACTGCCACACAAAGAATGGCTTAATATGATGTTAACACCAAAATAGGTCAAATCACAGAAGACAATAAGTTAGCTATTAAAACTCCCTTTGAACAATGTTGCTTGCATAATCCAAAGGGTAAGAAAAACATCACAACGCTTTATAACTACTTAAATGAGAAGGCCACTCCCAACAAATTGTCCTACATATCATCTTGTGAAGCTGAACTTAATTTGGCCCTAGATGATATGCAATGGGGACAAATTTTAAAAAATGCAGCAAACTCCTCCTTAAATATTACATTGAAGGAAAATGCATACAAAACTGTCATGAGATGGAATCTTACACCAGCTAGACTTAAACTCGCAAATCACTCAGTGGATGGAAACTGCTCCAGGGGATGTAACACAATAGGAACTCTAAAGCACATGCTGTGGGTCTGTCCATAAATTAAACACATTTGCAGCCCCATTAAATTCACCCAACGTGTTAAACGGAGCCCGCAAGACTTACGGCTTATAAATTGGCCTCTTAGAGCTACCCGTAAATGACCTGTGGGTTACAGGCGTAAAAACCCTACGGGATGTCGAAATCTGAACTCTGTTGCCGCAAATCCTTTGATCTGTCAAGCCCGCAACTGTTACGTTCCAATATCTCTATTAAATTGCAACAAGCTCCCTGGTGTTCAAGCCCATAACCCGCAAATGGAGGCAAAAATATTACGGTCTCCAAATAGGACCTGCAAAGGGTTTACAGACAATTTCTCAACACTGTAAAAGACAATATAAACACACCACCAGACTTTAAAATATGGGAAAAGAAAGGAAAGGCATTACAATTACTTGCACACTAATCTCAAAATAAAAAATAGGGATTACAAAAATATTTTATTTCATCATATGTTGGAATGGTCATGCATATGCCAATATGAAAAACCATGCTGCAACATGCAGAAAGCAATTAAAGACACACTACCAGATTAAATATTCCTTTAAACATTATGTTATTTTATCATATGTTGGAATGGTCATGCATATGGCAATATGAAAAGCCTTGCTGCAAGATGCATAAAGCAATTAAAGACACACTACCTGATCAAATAACAACACAAAAACATGAATGCGATGCCATATTAACCCTTTCTCACTCACAAAGGCTCTAATGTGAACCCTGGAATATATTATAATTGCATATACATCTTGCTCATCACATATACATTGGGAAAACAAATAGTGACCAAATTACGCCACCACATCACATATATCAAGTACCAGGGAAACATTTTATTGTTTGTTGTTCACTCCTGTGACCCTATGGACTGTAGCACATTTAGCTAGGTCACTGCCTGTGCTGTTCCACATGCCAAAGATACTGGAGTGGGTTGCCAGTTCCTTCTCTAGTGGACTGTAAATTGACCTCTCTGCTATCACCTGCCCACCTACAGTTGCCCTACATGTTATAGCTCACAGCTTCATTCAGGTACACAAGCCCCTTCCCCACCACCACTTAGCAATCCACAAGGGGACCAGGGGAACATAATCACACTACTCTACTCTAACACATCAGGAAGGGCAGCAAAAACATATGGACGCTGTGCAGAGGCACGGTTGATCAACAGCCAACTCCCCACCATCAGAGGTAATCTCCGCTGTACCCATCCTGGAAAGTCCCATGCCATTGCTGGTGGCCATGTGCCAAGATATATACTCATTCCCATTTGGTGACATCCCATTATGTTTTGCTATTCATCAATTTACATTAGTGTGGTGTATGTTTCCCTGGTCTCCTTCTGGATTGCTAAGTGGTGTTAGTGAGTGGACTTGTGTAGCTGAATGAAGCTGTGAGCGATACCATGTAGGGCCAGTGTAGGTGGGCAGGTAATAGCAGAGAAGTCAGACGAATCCCAGTCCACTAGAGAAGGAACTGGCAACCCACTCCAGTATCACCTATCAGGCCCTCAGGGGAATGTTGATACTCCAAGATATCACTAATTGGACATTTGCATGTGTATTAACCATTTATGTTGATTATATATAATATATTATTATATGATGTCTAATGCTATTATTTGTATTGTTATATGTATTGATCTATTGGATAGTAACTAGGGCTCATTAGTTTACATATATAGGAATGTGACACATATGTGATGTATGTGGATGTCCCTTAACCCCAACCATTGAAAACATACTGACACAGTTAGAACGATATAAAAAAGCTTTATTTCATATACAGAGGACAATCAGAAATGGTCAAGACTGTGCATTAATATCATGGGTGTGGTCAGATCTCAGGAAGGCAAGAGGCTCTTGGGGAAAAAGTAGATACCTTCAGGAGGTAATGTGATAGTCTTGAATAAGCATGATGCATAGCACCTACCAGGGTCACATGTGGTCACTACACCACTGCAACTGGAATCTGATAAACAAAAGGATCATCCCAAATCACTCCATTTAAATGAAGAAACCATAAATATGAATAGCACTTACAACTTGTCTAGATCTGCTCAATGAAACAGATGATTCAAACCCTGGACTCCAATCCAGTTTCCCACAAATAGTGTGGTGAAAAAAAACACAAAATCTGAAAAAAGTGGTCTACTAAAAAATGGCAAAAGATGCCTTCATGGATATGAATTGTACCTACCCCCATCGTCCCCCCATGCACAAAATTAAGCCTTAAAAAAGATATGGACTGTAGTGTCTCTTCTCAATAGCATTCCTCATTGACCATCCATTGGGGACATGTTAAACAGAACCCTTCGTGTCCACAGAGAAGAGGATCATGGACCATGTGATGCGAGGTAGCCATCTGCATACAAAATATCACCATAACATAGGCCAAGATCCAAGACTCTGTAGCCAGGCTAGATTAGGTTAACATTGTGACCAATAGATTGTCACTGAGGATTGCTGTTGAGAAGGCACAAACATTTGTGCAGACCTAGGTCCTCCACCGCCTAGGTACAGGGCCCCAATCCCCCATGGACGGCCTGCCGTCTCCCTTCTGGTGGTGGTGGTGTGGGGGAGGCAACCCCCCGGGAGGCAGCAACACCTGCAGTGGTGGAGGCATGGTGGGAGAAGAGGAGGGGCTGGGCTGTGGGTACTGGGGGATGCCTCCGAGGTGGAGAA
Source organism: Discoglossus pictus (assembly GCA_027410445.1). Classification (NCBI taxonomy): domain Eukaryota; kingdom Metazoa; phylum Chordata; class Amphibia; order Anura; family Alytidae; genus Discoglossus; species Discoglossus pictus. The sequence continues at coordinate 39,861,919 of CM050163.1, forward strand.
GGTGGGACTGGGGACCAGAGCGCGTTGCATGGCGCCCATGGTCACTCCGTGGAATGCGCTCTGGTCTGTCCCAATTCTGAGCAGCTTCTTTCCTGGTAGGACATTAGATGATGCCTCCTCTCCTCCCTATTGCACCTTGCCAAGCTGGGCATTACCTCTGCCTGAAGACAGTTCAACTGCTGACGCATGAGGGCCAGCATCTCCGCCTGCGCAGCCTGGCCTGATGTTCAGGATTGAGGTCCCTGGGTCATCATCGCTCCAGTGGGAGGTGTCATGAATCAGCCAGGGGCCATCTTGGATTTGGAACTGTTATCTGCACATGTTATTGAACAGAAGGTTTTGGGCTCCCCGAGCCACTGTTATAATGTTATATATTCAGGGCAGAGTCCCACTGGTATTGTTATGCATTCAGAGAAGAGGCAGTTTACCACATCACCACTAATAAAGTATAACGCATTAGGTGGACTGATGTGGGAAGTACTGCCTCAACTCATAACATGTGGGAAAGGGAGAGATGCTGTGGGTTATAAAATGTTGTAGTGGTAATATCTGTAAATATATTGTATTGTAATGTGGGAGCCATGTTGTGTGCAGTCATCCATATTGGGTCTGATACAGATAGTAACCTGAGTAGATCACCCATCTGCCTTCCAGCTATCACCTAAAGTAAACACTTGAAGTGATAGCAAGGCCAGAACAAAGGGGTCTGTACAGACATTGAGGCACCTTAACCCCATGGGGTCTTCAGCCCAATATCAGGGTCATAGTACAGGAGCAGATAGATGTTTCTCCCTTGAGAGCCAGTGACTAAGTGAATTAGGTAGCCACACCTAGTGGGCGGCCCATGGGAGGGGTCTGGAAGTTCCCAGAGCTTACCTCTAGTCCATTGGCCAGAGGTAATCAAGTTACTCTGGAGATTGCCTCATTGGCCAAGAGGAAGATGAGGGTTGGACAAGGGGGTAGCCACTCCCTGTACTGGTTTTGTGAGTTGTTTAAATACTGTGTGTTTCCAAAATAAAGTTATTCTTAATTTTCATACTTTGACTAAGCATGTATTATTGACCCAGAGGCATATGCTTGTAGAGGAGCTCGTTCTGACTCCCTACCAAGGTGCTCCCAGGTACACTACCAAACAAAGCTGGGACTTATGCCTTTGTACCGACAAAGACTGTCCATAGGTCTAGAGTCACCCAAACTTAGGTCTAAACCTACTGGGAATAAGAGTACTAGGATACTCTAGATCCCATCATCATAGTAGGTTGTGACAGGAGGGCCCTGGCGATATGCTCAGTCTTTGGAGCAGGGGGGTAGTGGGGTCGAATCCAGGTGGTGTTGCTGGTCTTCCTGATGGTGACCCCACTAGCCATATGACATCCTCCTCCGCCTAGCCAGGGCCCACAGGTCCTCATCTTTCCTCCTCACCCTGCGTCGGTTCCTGCTTGGCAACCTACTGCGATGGGGTCGACCCCCCGCCTCTGGCTCGCCACTGGACCCAGACATCCTTGATGCTGAAAGAGAGAAAAGAGAGGTATATGTCATTAATATGATGAATAATACATTGTTTTGAGTGTATTCCTAACTATCTGACATCTGTTGGTCAGCATGTACATCTGTAGTGTGTGTGATGTACATGTGATGCCATGTTGGTGTATGTGATATTCATGGAGGTTGGGTCCTGCTGTGCCACCAGGCCTGAAGCTCCATCGGCGAACACCTGTCTCAGAAGGTCCTTGGGGACCCTCTCACACTCATTATATGTCACAGTCTGGTTCTTGTCCTCCTTGGCCATCATCCTCCTCACCTTGGCCCTGATGTTGTGAAACTTGTGCTTGACAGACCTCATATCCCTTGGCACTGTGCCTACTGCTGTCACCTCTGCCATCTGCCGCTACCTTCTTCCATTACAGGCTTGCGTCTATGGCCCATAACTCGTGGCATTGATGAATGTAATAGCTCTGTAACGCAGCAGAATTTCAAGCCCGGAGGCTTTGCGGGTGTGCCGTTGCCGCTACGGGCTTGGAATTTAATGAGGCTGATGGTCTGCAACCTTTAATACACTAGGAACTTGCCCGTCAAAAATGCCGGGAATAAAATTGTAAGGCTCTCATTGCAGCCTAAGTCCCATGTGCTTCAACTGCTCTCTTTGGAGGCTGGCAGTGCAATGAGCGAGGCTCGCAGTGCAATGATCGCTTTTGGCGCTCACTGCAGCCTAAGTCGTGCATGTGCCAATGGCTCACCTCGCTTGGCGAGGCTCGCAGGCGTCCCTCACTTTGCGAGTGGCACAAGTGCCTGACCAACATCGCAAATGTCGAGAGACCCACGATGAGCGCCCATGTGTCTCTTTGCAGCATCTCCCCCCAGTCCCTTCCCTGTGTCTTTCTCCTATGTGTGTTGAATGTTTGCGTGGCGTGCGTTGACTCCTGTTGGTTTTATTTTCAAAGTCCTGCATGCCTGGCGTTGTTCGTGTAAGTGTTACAGTCTTCAGCGTTGTGTATTTTGGAATTTTTGCGAGCCTGGCGTTGCTGAGCCTCATTTTTATGCTGTTTCTGAAATGTTATGCTTTTTGCTATTTTTTTCCTCGCTTAGGGGATTTTCGAGTGATGAAAAACACCAAATCTGGGTGTTATCCGCTTGCAACCTCACTCCCAGGCTTCCTGTGTCTTCCCCTGTGCTGTGTGTGAGTGTGTTATAACCTTTTGTACATGTTTTTTTTTGTTTTTGGTGGGGTTTTAGAGTTATTGGCTTAAACACCTCTGCGCCACTGGCAAGCCAGCGGCAAACTATCAACCAATCCCGGCCGCAAGGTTACTGCAAGTACCCCCGCGGCACCTAACATTAAACCCACTCAATGCTGGAGGTCCCCATCGGGATCCCCGAAGTGTCTCCACATTTTCCCCTTGCTGCAGGGGTTCATAGGGACCCCTGCAGCCCTCCCACATTAACCTTTTGCAGCGGGGGTCACCGATCGGGATCGATCAGGCCCATGCTGCATTTAAAAATGTCAAATTCCCTGCCGTGGTTCCTTAAAGGGCCCGCAGCATATCATCAGCCAATCCTGGCCGCAGAGGTACTGTAAATACACCAGCGGCACCTAACATTAACCCCCCTCTATGCTGGGGGTCCCAATTGTGTCCCCCAAAGTGTCCCCATATTAACGCTTGCAGAGGGGGTCTCCATCGGCATCAATCGTGACCCCGCTGCATTTAAAAATTCAAATTTCCCGCCTTGTGGGTTCTTAAAAGACCCGCGCAAAAAAAATATTAACCCCTGCCGCTGAGGTACTATAAGTACCCACCCAGGCACCTAAAATTAACCCTATAACTCATGGGGCTCTAAACAGAGCCCCATGAGCCCTTAATTAACCCTGTCACTCATGGGGGTCAATATAGACCCCCATAAGCCCTTAATTAACCCTGTCAATCATGGGGGTCCATACAGACCCCCATAAGCCCTTAATTTACCCTGTCTCATGGGGGTCAATGCAGATCCCCATAAGCCCTTAATTAACCCTGTCACTCATGGGGTCAATACAGACCCCCATAAGACCTTAATTAACCCTGTCACTCATGTGGGTCAATACAGAGCTCCATGAGACTAAAATTACCCCCTCAGTCCAATAGAGGTCTATATAGACCCCTATAGGACACTATTAACTTCTAGGTTAACCCTACAAGTGCCATGAGGGTCCTCAAGTACATTATTATCCCTTTATTTAAGCAATATTTTAATACAGTAAAAGATTTCAGTGGTCCTTTTATTTAACTTTAAGAATAGTGGGATTAAATAGGGCTAGATGGGGTTAAATAGACCCAGTTAGGGTTAATAGGTTCAGATAGGTTTACATAGGCCCAGTTAGGGTTAGAATGTCCCAGTAAGGGTTAGATAGGCCCAGTAAGGGTTATTAGGTCCAGAAAGGGTCAGATAGGCCCAGTTAGGGTTAGATAGGGTTTAGTATGGGTTAATGGGGTATAGTTAGGGTTAATAGTGTAGTGTAGTGCTTAGACTTTGTCATGAGGGTTCTGGAGGACCCTCATGGCACTTGTAGGGTTAACCTAGGTGTTAATAGTGTCCTATAGGGGTATATATATATATATATATATATATATATATATATATATATATTCATTTTGTATGTATAGTACTGCAGGGGTTAATATTTTTTTATCGCTGGTCCTTAAAGGACTCGCGAGGTGGAATTTTTTAATTTTTAAATGCAGCGAGGTCCCGATCAATGATGATCTGGGACCCTGCTGCAAGGGGTTAATGTGGGGGGCTGCGGGGGTCCCTATGGACCCCTGCAGCAAAGGGTTAATGTGGGGGGGCTGCGTGAGTCCCGATGGGGACCTCCAGCATTGAGGGGGTTAATGTTAAGTGCCGCGGGGGTACTTGTAGTAACCCTGCAGCATGGGGATGTGCTTAGGGAGAAGGGGTAGCATCAGACGGTGGTGTAGGGCTGCTCCAATGCATCATGTATAGGCTTTAGGATCTCCTGCGGGCCCTTTTTTGTGCCCGTAGGGAATCTTCCGAGGTGCGAGGTTCACCCCATAGATTTATATGTGCATGTTACTAAGTAGCTCTCCCGGAGCCAATTCTTGGCCATTTTTGGGTGTCATCCTGCAAAGGAGGCTGCGAGGGACGTATTGTGGTATCGGTCCTCGCAAACAGCAAAAAAATGTCTTTTGCGAGGACCGAGGGAACTACGAGGCCTAATTTAGTGGGGCTGTTAATCTTTAGTGGCGGAAAGAATATCACATATTTCTTTGGTGCCTTACTTCAATATAATAAGGTTGTACTTTCCATAACATGGTGGCAGCCTTTGAACAGCAATGAGCAGAGACCTTACTAGTAGCTAATTTTCTACTCAAATGATTAGTTCTGTTGGGAAAAAAATAAAAAGGCTTCCACATTGCAATCAGAGATTGTGTTAAGGATAGCATGGGAAAAAGCAACTGTAAAAAGATCAATTAATTTATAATAGTGCATTAAAACATGTTTATGTTAATATTTTAATAACGTCAACTCTGTCACTAATTCCTCTTTAAACCTATTTTTTAGAAACTGTCTTCTAATCCATTATTCCTCTCTCTCTCTAACTACTATTATAGTTCTCCTCTCCATTTTGCCTCTAAGTTACCTAAAGTTACCTAAAGTACCATTGTACAAAATAATATATGTGTTTGAAAATGTTGAGCCTCATTAAGAGAATAAGTACTTAAAAAAAAAGTCAAAGGCTAGTTTTAATTAGAAAAAATACATGTTAATGTCTTCTGGACCATGGAAACATATAGGTGCTACTATGCTTGTTTTTTTATTATTTTCCAGCTACAGATCTCCCATATCTGGCAAACTAATGAGCTTATGTTAGTATTATCGTATTGTATTTTACAATACACAAATACAGCTCTGCCAAATTGTTCTATTCCTCTCTTTACAATTACTGTACTACCCTAAATATGTCTTTGATATTTCTACTTGAATTGCACCCTCTTTCCCCATTTTATAATTCCCTCTTGTTCTATTTTTTCCATTCTCTCTTCCTCTCTCACATGTCTTCCCCTCTCCTTCCATTAATGTCTTGTACCAAATATAACCTCTCTCCCATTTTGCTTTTCTCATTTACACTTCTCCTCTCTATTCCTAATTCTTTTTTTAATCCTATGTGCGACTTTCTCCAATTGTGCCAGTCCAACATTATGGTATGATCCTGCGACCTACGTTGCCCACTCCTAGAAATGGCTCTGACATTAGTACTTGCAGAGTTGATTGGTTTTATATGAAAATATTTATTTTTATATTTTATAGTTTTTTTTTGTAAATTGATTACCTGTTCCTGTTTTATATTACGAAAAATAATTAACATAAACATGCCTATTTACTATTTATATTGTGACCACAAATATGCTTCAAGTGTTAATATCACTTGTGCTTACTGCCCTTCTTTAAAAACTCTACTATATTGCTAAAATAGGATCTGTGTAACCCTTTACAAAATGCCAAACTTTATCACAATAGGTGTGACTCGTATAGGAGTTCTTGCTAGTTTCCAGCACAGAGGTATTTATAGAAGATATACTGCTGACAGTAACTTCTCCAACTGACCAGTACATCTGTGTCACTATTTCATCTTCCATGGTAACTTAAACAACAGAAAAAGAGCTTTTCCAGTTCAGGGCACTGCCGCACGGCTTGAAGAGATTGAGTAGATTTGTAATAACTCATAGACCTTTCACTTTCATTTTTTGGAGAGCTGAGGGATTGCTTTGTGCCCTTAAAGTGGTTGTATGAATTGCCTGGAACACCGCTGACATTTCGTATGAAAAAAAGATATATGTGCAATGACAGAACTGTAGGGTGCCTAATAAATGTAGGGAATACTAAGAATCGTTTGTTTTAATCACATTAGAGGAAGCATAACCAGAGGGAATCAGAGCTATTAAGTTCATTGTACTAAATTATTTATAATATAAAGCATTGTCATGCAGGTCGAATTTATATACTCTCTCTCTCTCTCTCTCTCTCTCTCTCTCTATATATATATATATATATATATATATATATATACAATTATATAGATTGCATTATACTTTATTTACAATTTTTGTATGTAATATATACATCAATGTAATTTTTTGAATGGTTTCAAAAAGTTTCAGTCTTTCAGAATCACCGCATAATCTGTAATGAAATCTCTAATTGAAATTGCAACGTCAAAAACATTATTCTGCAACACTGACATTATCCACAGCAACTGCATAATGTCTCATATTTCTGATTTTATTCTGACATAAAGCATATGTTTAAACATCCTCATAGTCAATCTGATTATGTATTATTTTTTTTATAATTTTAGACCTCATAGAGTTAAGTAGTAATAGTATAACTGATTAGATTACATTAGCACTGGTATCTCCTGAACATCATTAGCCCCATTCCATTGCAAGCTCACGGCACACAGCAGCACCTAACATCAACCCCCTCAATGCTGGGGGTCCCTATCGGGACCCCCGCAGTGTCCCTATATTAACCCTTGCAGCGGGGGTCCCAAATAGGACCCCCACAGCATTTAAAAATCGAATTTCCTGCCGCGGGTCCTTAAAGGACCTGCGATATAATTACAATTAACCCTATCACTCATGGGGCTCTATACAGAGCCACATGAGCCTCAAATTAACCCTGTCACTCATGGGGCTCTATACAGAGCCCCATGAGCCCCAAATTAACCCCATCCCTCATAGGGCTCTATACAGAGCCCCGTGAGCCTCAAATTAACCCGGTCACTCATGGGGTTCTATCCAGAGCCCCATAAGCCCCCTAATTAACCCCATAACTCATGGGGCTCTATACAGAGACACATGAGCATCTATTTAGACCCTTATAGGATAATACTTAACCCCATCAGTCCTGTAGGACGCTATTAACCCCTAGAATAACACTATGAGTGCCAAGATGGTCCTCCAGGACCCTCATGACACAAAGTCTAAACACTACACTATTAACACCCACTATACCCTATCAACTCCCCTCTACACTATTAACTCCTAGAATAACACTATAAGTGCCATGAGGGTCCTCCAGCACCCTCATGACACAAAGTCTTAAACACTATTAACACTATTAACACCCACTATACCCTATCAACCCCCCTCTACACTATTAACTCCTAGAATAACACTATAAGTGCCATGAGGGTCCTCCAGCACCCTCATGACACAAAGTCTTAAACACTACACTATAAAAAAAAACTGTACCCCATCAGCCCCCCTCTACCCTGTTAACTCCTACACTACCCACCTAACACCCTAATAAAATCCCTATTACCCCACTAATTACCCAAAATAAAAAAACACCTAATTACACAAAATAAAAAAGGACTTTACTGAAAATAATAAAAGGACATTACCAAAAATAAAATAAAAACTACATTACTTAAAAATAAAAAAAAACTTACATTACATACAAGTAAAAAAAACCTACATTACAGGAAAACAAAAAAAACTACATTACAGGAAAATAAAAATAAAACATTAGGGAAATATAAAAAAAACCTACAGTACAGAAAACAAACATACATGACATGCAATAAAAATACATAAATACATACAGTAACATCCCTAACTACCTACAATTAACCCAATAACTACCTACAATAATACCCCTAATTACCTACAATTAAATCCCTAACTACATAAAATTAAGCCCCCTAACTACCTACAATAATACTCATAACTACATAGAATTAAACCCCTAAATACCTACAATAATTCCCCAAACTACCTACAGTTAAATTCCTAACTACATACACTAATACACCTATCTACCTACAATTAAATCCCTAACTACTACAATAATACTCCTAACTACATACAATTAAACCTCTAAGTACCTACAATAATACCCCTAACTACCTACAAATAAATCCCTAACTACATACAATAATATCCCTTACTACTTACAATAATACCCCTAACTACCTACAATTAAACCCCTATCTACATACATTAATACTCCTAACTACACAGATTAATACCCAAACTACATACCTGTAACTACATACAATTAAACCTCTACATACATACAATGATAATCCCTCAATCTGACCTAACAATACCCCCTTCACTAAACCTACAATAGGGTAAATAAGCCCACTAACCTTGCTAAAATGCCCCTTTAGCGACAGCGGTTTTCTGGCTTTCGTCCCTAGCATAAGGGCCCTTCCTTTATGGCCGCAGATCCGGCACCCCTACAAGAAAAAGAAACATTACAATTAATAAAACAAATAAACACAACATATAAAAAAAGGGAGCCCCATGAATTATTTGGTTTATTAGAGGGTCATGGGGCTCTGTAAAGAGCCCCATGAGTGACAGGGTTAATTAGGGGCTTGTGGGGCTCTATATAGAGCCCCATGAGTGATAGGGTTATTTTTTATTGGAGCGCGGGTCATTTAAGGATCTTTAAGGTCCTTTCAGGACCCACGGCAGGAAATTTTAATTTTTAAATGCAGTGGGGGGTCCCAATCGGGGGGGGGGGGGGGTAAGTTTAGGTGCTAAGGGATACTTATACTACCCCCGTGGCAGGCCTTAACTATTTGTGTGCTTCAGGCCCTTTAAGAACCCATAGTGGGGAATTTTACATTTTTAAATGCAGCCGGGGTCCCAATATGGACCCCCGCTTCAAGGGTTAATGAAGAGACCCTCCGGGGGACCCCCAGCATTTGGGGGGGTTAATGTTAGTTGCCGAAGGGTACTTACAGTACCCCTGCAGCATGGGGGTAACCATTTGTGTGCCACGGGCCCTTTAAGGACAGCGGTGGGGAATTTTACATTTTTAAATGCAGCGGGGGTCCCCATTGGGACCCCTACTGCAAGGGTTAATGTGGTGACACTGCGGGGTCCGGATGGGAACCCCCAGCATGGGGTTAATGTGGGGACCTTACAGAAATGCGCAGGTAGTGATGCACTTCTGGTTAGGGTTGAGGGAGGTTAGCACTACTCAATGCCAGTTTTAATTTAGCCTTTACCCTATAAGAGAAATATTTGTTTATTTTTATGGAAGAGCAGAATATATTTGGGTAATATCAACTCCCTGGATTTGATATATTTATGTGTGTGATTATGGATGTATTAATATCTAATCTGTTAAATATTTTGTTTTATTTGAATTTCAACATAAAAGATCCTAACAGTCAATGCATTTTTATTATTTGCAGTGTATCCAGTTGTGATGTTATAAATTTGATTTTGTTTAGTTTTTTCAGATAAATAAAAGGTATGTTTTATTTCAGGGTTATATTGTATGTGGGAGCTATTTCAGTTCTCTTAAGATTATATTTGTCTCAATAAGCTATTAAGTCATCTCAATCACAGGAGTGTATAACAGGCACTGAGAGGAGGCCAGAGCAGCAATAAAAAGTCCCAGATGAGGTGTTCCAACAACCTATCCAGAGCAACAGAATGAAAACCTAGAAGAGGTACTTCTGACTGATCTGTCTTTGGATAAATAGCTGTAGCTGCTGTGTCACCGTTGTACATGCCAGGTGTGAACATTGACACTGACCCGTCCATGATGGTTTGTCTCCAGACGTCCTCAGCGCAAGGCTCGCAATCAGCGGAGAAGGATCTTGGAACACCAACAAAATTAATGTCGCACACAAACAACATTACCTGCCTTACAATCTTATTGCCATAATTTTTTGATGGGCAAGTCGCTAGTTAAATTAGAATGGGCTGCGAGCTATGGTCTTGAGAGGCAAATCGTAACTCGTTAGTAGAACATTGGATTTGCAGCCTTGCGGACGATCAATTAGTGTAGACCGTAGTTACGGGTTTAGACAGAGCCAATGGAAAAAGAGATTGTTAGCGTTAGGTCACTGAAAAACGGGAGGATAGGAAAGTACTACTGGCTTCAGTTACAAGTTGCAATCAGACCCACATTTCACAACAATGCAATATTAATAAAGCTGTAAATATGATATTCTATTACATGAGAGTCACAGTATATGTATTAACACATTGATTGCCGCGATCAATATAACACAGAAATTAAACCTGAAATAAAGTATTTTTTTGGCCAATTTGCGAATGTTGTGCTAATTATTCTAAGACGTAACATCACTTTCCCTTTTAATAAAAATACAGTAGTGTGTTTTTATTTGCATTTACGAGGCTACGTATTGGTCTTTACCCCCCTTGCGAGTCCTCTCCAGCACACGTTGCTCTTTGGGCTCCATTTGCGTGTTACGGGCTAGCTCACAGGTGACTTTGTTGCAATTTAATAGCATGATTGGAATTGTAGCTGTTACAGGCTGGACAGATCAAAGGATTTGTGGGCTGCAAAGTTCCACGTTCACGTCCCGTAGGCATTTTTTGTCCGTCCTGTGGCTTACCCCGCAAGTCGTCTGCAAGGACATTTACTGGGCTAATTTAATAGTCCTAAGTCCTACTTTATGGGCTACATTTTAACACATATCCCAAATTTAATAAGGCTGTATGTGTGGCTCGATCAGGTGAGAAAAATGTGTCATCCAAATAGAACACCATAAATTTGTATAACTAGTCACAAAATTTTTTTATTGATAAAACGCTGATACACAGCCGGAGCATTGCATAGCCTGAAGGGCATTATGGCATATTCATAATATCCATCTCATGTATTCAATGCAGTTGTCTCCTTGTCTGATGCATATTAAGCATATGGACTATGAGGCAACAGGATATCAGCTTAGTTTTGCTGAATGCATCTGAAAAACTTAGGTAGTGTGGGGGCAAATTAGGATTGACTTGAGACTCTGCAGAGGAATTTTCCAGATGGACCTTCAAAACAACGTTGGTTATCCAAGTCTCTACACATTTTGGGCTCCAAGCTGATATCTGGTTTTCTTGCCAGTCATAAGGATTATGCTTAAGGAGCCAAGGATTCCCAAAAAGTATTGGAACTGTAGAGCGAGACATAATATCCAATTGAATGGAAGAGGTTAACTGATTAGTTCAACTTTTCCAGAGCCCACATGAGATTTGTCAAGGATTTGAGGTGTCAAGGCTTGCTGCTTCGTAAAAAGTGACACTTTCTACTAATTGTAAGTTTGTCCTTAGATTGTAAGTTTGCGAGTTTTAAATCTTGTGTCAGTGCCTTGGAAACAAGCACTATATACATTTGATTCTAAGTTCAAAAACCAGGCCCTCCATTATTTATAAGGTGTTAATTTTGTTTTTGCCATGTACTCAACCCCTGTACAATGCTACAGAATATGTTGGCTTAATATAAATAAAGATAATAATAATAATAATAATAATAATTGATAGTCCATAAAATTTCCTGCAGAGCCAGAACCAATAAGGTATTAATAACGTTTTGAGGGCAACTGGAACCAGGAGTCAAAACACAGAAGATGGAGGATCTAATAAGAATATATTTAGCAAACACCCATCACTAACTACTAGATGTGACCTTTTCTGACAGAGTAGGACAGGTTCTGAGGAAATGCCCTTTGGTTCCACAATAAAGTCACAGCCCTTCAGCACATCTTCTACTTCTCTCTACCTTAGTAGGCAATGAGGTAGATGCAGAAGAATTTTGTATATGGGGTGCCATTTTAAAAGTTAAGACTTTAGACAGAGATGTTTACTCTTTATTGCATTCACCCCGGCATAGGTCTATTCGGGTAACTAAGGAGATTACTTTTTCCTGGGAGTCTGGTATATCATAATGGGCGGGGTCATGTTTTATGTCTTTGGAAAGTCCCAGTCTGTAGATTGCCAATATAGCCTCAGTATTCCAGCCAGACTCAGTAGCCAGGGTTAAAAACTCAATGATAGACTGTCTCACAGTGCTCCTCCCACCACGGTGGAGATGCATTAGCAAAGACACAAGTACAACCAGGGATGTCAAAAACCTTTTTAAATTCAGACAAAACTATTTTTAAATCATTGACAATAGGTTAATTCCTCTCCCAGAGTGTTGTTGCTCCAGCCAAAACTTCATCTGGTAGCATAGAGATTCCATATGCCACACATGTTTGTTGGTAGGTTAAAAGTGCTGGCTGGAGCTCCCATTGTTTGGAACATTGTTGAATAAAACCTCGGCAGGCAGTTGGATCACCAGAATAGGAGCAGCTAGTTGAGGGCTGTGAGATGCTGTGGGAGTATTTATAGGCCACTTTGATGATGCCACTTGCACGGGAGGGAGATCAGGCAGGTGGGCAGCAGGTGACTCCAATTGAGCACAGAGTATGGCGAGGGCTCAAGCTATTTGATTAAGCTTAGAGTCCAGATTAGATTAATGGTTTTCATAGGACAAATTGGACTCCTGCAAGCCTGGTGTTTAATCCACATGAAGCAGTTGGGATTTAAGGTTCCCCAGGAGAGATCCCTGCGAAGGGTTCATTATTGGCTTCTGTAATATCAGGGATGTCCAGTTGAAACCCTTCAGAGGCGAAGTGCCAGAGGATGGCAAGTTCAAAGTTACAAGTCAAGGGCACAGGCAAAGAATGATTAGACAAGGCACATATCAGGGGCCGGCAGAAATTCAACGAGGTCAGTAACCGGGTCATCAGAAAAATATCAGTCCATTAGGGAACAGAAATGGAGCTGTAACAAAGTAGAGCAGGAAGACACAGGAACAAACAGAAGTATGGGCAGCAATAAATAGTCCTAGATAAGGTGGGTTTGGCCAGTTGAAAGGCCAGGGCTTAACAATTGATCATGAGGAAAAGCATCAAAAGTTAGGAGAGGTACCGTATTTTTCTCTCCATAAGACAACACCCCCCCCCCCTCCTCAAAAGTAAAGGGAAATGTCTGTGCTTCTTATGGAGCGAATTTGTGATCTGGAGGGGGCCCAGTGCTGCCGAATTTGCATGGTCCCCCTCAGCACACCAATCCTCCTTATCCTTCTCATCCTTATCCTCCTCCCTCCTTCCCCCTTATCCTCCTCCTCCTTTCCCACTTCTCTGACCCTTCCATACTAATAATAAATACCACTTGTTTAATACCAGTAATAGAAACAAATAATTAGCACAAATAAAGAAAATATCCTGTCACCAAAAATGGTATCAACCATGAAAACAACTGACTGATTTGGCCAATAATTTATTTTTTCCAAATAAAAATAAAATAATATGTTATAATGTAAGTATTATTTTTCAAATATTTATTTACTTGCAAAATTATAAACACAATGAGCCTCATTCAATTCCAAGCCCACAAGTCGCAGGATGTAGGACATAAGTCTGCAGGGCTGCTGCAAGCCCACAGCATCCACGACTTATGGTGCTATTAAATTGGCCTAGCCCGCAAGTCCCGGCCCAATAGCGCACATCGTAAACCATGCAATCGTATGTAGCATTTCGGGGTGTGATCATTATCAATTAACCAAGGCCGTAACTCCCGAGTTAGAAACAGCCTGTCAGTAAAACATGGCAGTGACATGTCAATCAACTCGCGATTTGCGGTCGGACCCGCAAACCCGCAATGTACAGAATAATAAAACTGAATGCCGATGCTGTTGGAGACTTTATGGGTGGCCTGAAATGTATTAACTCATTGATTCCCAAGATCAATATAACCCCGAATTGAAACATAAACTTAAATTATTTTTGATTGCTGATTTGCAAGCTTGAGACTAATGTGAAATAAATGTTTATGTCTTTCATCACTTTCCCCATCATTTACAGTGCAGTATTGATTTCATATTTGCATTTACAATGCTCTGGACATGTCATTAAGTCCTTTGCGAGTCCTCCTTGGAACCCCTAACTTGTGGACCGACTTTTGCCATTTGCAGCCTTGGCGGGTGATCAGCGAAGGGTCTCAGAGCAATTGAATAGCGATTTGCGATTTTAGCTATCGTAACGCTTGCCATGAAAGAAAAAAGTGGCCTTAACTTGCGATGTTAAACATCACAAGGAATCGGAAGCCAGAGCCCATAACCCGATCGGAGCCTGCAAAAAGACGCCAATTGAATAGCAAAATAACTTACGGCCTCCATTTCCGAAGCGCGGATCTCCCGATGCCTCCATTGAATGAGACTCATTGTTTTCATCATTCTAATTAATCTGAATTAAACTAAAAATGAATTAAAAAATAAATTTCCAATAAAGAGAAAAAAAGAAAGTAAATGTAAAAGAAATAAAGAGATGACATGATTTCCATGGTCCAAAAAGAAAAATATATACTGTATATGTTTCTTTATTATATCGTTTTTAACTATTTGGGACCACAGAGTCAAATAATTTTTTTTTTAGTAATTTAATTTCTTTTTTAGTAAGACACGTGTGTAAGGCCTTAAAAAAATGTATGAATTCTTCTATAAATCCATATGTCTGTATAACTACTCCAAAAATTAACTGTGGCAGAATATGTTGTAGTTTTTAAATAAATAAACTCTTTCCTCAAAATATGTTCATGTAAGTTATACTTTTATATTTTTGTCAGTTTCTTTATTAAAACAGTACTCCTCCTATCAACCTATTTACCCTTATGTGCTGGATCACTGGAAGAAATCCATGTATGATATAATTGTCACTGTCACTCACCAATGTTTTTTAATTGGAGATAGCAAGTATAAAATATCTTATTATTGGTTCAGTGGACTGAAGAAATATTAATTTGAAGATATTCCACATGTACTAAGTAGCCTGGATGAGTCTGTGAAGATCCGGGCAATTGCTTTGTTTTTTTTTTCCTTATCACCATTAGCCATTTTCACTGGATAGAGATACAAAATAACTAGCCTTTACAGTAAGCCATTAAACTGTCATTTGGGCAACTGTGCATGAAGTGGCATCAGATAACGGTCAGTGCTACAGCAGAACAGAGTTTGTGAATCATAGCTGTCTTCACTGTACTTAAATCACATTCACCACTGGAGCAGTCAAGGGTTTCATTAAAGAAAGAAGCATTCATCTAGAGAAATGTATCAAAAAATGAGAGTAAATAAGAGCCTTACATTTCTCTTCTTCTGTTCATGTTTTATTTATCATAATGGAACCTTAACAAGGGAGTGAATGTAAACATGTACAACTGAACATTCCACAGCTTAATAACACTCACACCCACAATCTACAGTACAACACACAGACCCCTCCACTTTACTGAACCAATTGCTTTCAATTGTATTTGTCACCCTCTTGTATCACACCTAAACCCTTAGATTGTAAGTTTGCGAGTTTTCAATCTTGTGTCAGGCCTTGGAAACAAGCTCTATGTACATTTGATTTTATGCTCGAAAACAGGGCCCTCCATTCTTTACAAGGTGTTTAATTTGTTTTCTGCTATGTACTCAACCCCTGTACAGCGCTACGGAATAAGTTGGCGCGATATAAATAAAGATAATAATAATAATAATAATAACTAGCACAATAATAAGGCGGTAGAGACAAGCCTAGTGAGCATGAAATCTTTAAAAAAAAAAGAGTTTTACATTTATGTTGTTTTTTGTGTTTTCTTCACTGTTTGGGGTAATAAAATGATAGAATTAGTTTCAGTCTAGTAAATTAGCCAAGCCTCCTACCCTCAATCACAAATACTCATATAGTGTTAAACTGTGGAAAACATGTAGAGTTGAAGTATATATATATTATATATTAAAATTAATTATTTTGTTAAAACAAAATTTCATATAAAAACTTTCTACAATATCACAATACACTTTTTGTCTGCAAGCGCAAACACAAATTAATATTGAATACATTTGCTAAATATTTTATTTTTTGATATGTATAAACTAAAATCATATTTTTATATATAACTTCTAATGGATGAACACAGATAGCAAAGTATTCCATATAAATCATATTCTTTTAATTTAGTGAGGAATGATATTTATTTTACATGCAGAGAACTCTTTTAAAACACATAAATTATTAATAATTTAAAAATAAAAATTCATCAATAAATACAGTAAAATTAGCAAATGTTTCCATATAAAACATGTAATTTTAATTTAGTGAGAAACAATATTTATTGAATAAATACAAGGGGTGACATAAATTTTTATATAATTAAAAAAAAACTTGTATTTACTGCAGGTTATACATCAATAAATATAGTAAAACTAGCAAAGGATTCTGTATAAATCACGTCATTTTCATTTAGTGAGAAACAATATTTCTTGAAAAAATGCTAGGGGAAACATTTTTTTAAACATATAAACTATTGATAACTAAAACAGATTTTTCATCAAGAAATACGCTACAACTAGCAAAAGCTTCCTTATAAATCATGTTCTTTTAATTTAGTGAGGATAAATATTTTCCCTTGACATCAATTTAATCCTCTGTACAGTTTATATTTGAAAAATATATGAAATTTGTGCTCAAATTTCCCTTTTATGTTTAGTTACCTATTCATTTACTGTAAATGTGTTGTACTTGGGATTTTTATTCCTGCAGAATTGTAAAAAATAAATGTAACAGCCATTTTAAGAGATGTTTATTATAGCATCCATGTGATGGAGTTTAAGGCTTTCCCTCCAATTCTTCTCCTTTTTATGTCTCAGACCTCATATTTCATTATACCTCTTTGGGTCTCAAGTGTTCTGTTTCGAAGTCTTTTCTCTGCACAGTACACACTTCTAGAGCTATATTGTGGCCATAACCATTCAAATTAATTTTCCATACCTTCAGGATGCTTTTGATATAATTTAATAAACATTTAAATATCATACAAATAAGTCATTCTCAAATTATCTATATTATCATTTGAATAATGAGCATTAAATAATAAAATAATTGTATTCACAAATCTATGTAGGTGTTTTTAAAAGTTTTTGTGCAGTTTACTTCAAACTGACCCTACAAATAACATGGCAAAAAAGTGACCCCTTCCACAAAATGTTAGCTTTCTTGAGTCCACGAATAATATAAAAACTTTCATATCCAGTTGATCCAATCAGGAAAATATTTCAGGACACTGCTTTTATCTGATAATACCATGTGCAATTCAACAACTCTTGATTGCATATAGCTTTTTTCTCACTCCAAATGATCATTAAATTCTTCTGGATTACATTAGAGTTGCTAATAAATGTATTTTACAAATCTTAGTTTGGTACAGTATGTTTTTTCTAGTAGCCCCACAAGGAGGTCCCCCTTACGGACGATCGTAAACCATGCAATCGGCATTAAGCCTTGGCAGGCTTATCCTGATCACGGCCGCTAGCCCGTAGATCAATGGTCCAAGCCCGCCAAATCGGAACACTACTAACTCAAATATATATTCAAGGAAGCACTGTAAAGCACTGTAAATGATGGGGACAATAATGGGGGACATGAGTATTAAAAGCACTACATTCACAAGCTCGTCGGACTTTGGCCACAAATTACAGTATTGGCTACTGGCGATGTGCCAGTTTGCCAATGTAGCTCTTCTAATCCTGATGTCCCCCTAATGGTCCCCATCAATTACAGCACTGTACAGTGCTGCATTGAATATATATTTGCCTTTAAAGATCTCCAAGCCCGTACACATTAACCCCTTGCAGCATTTACAAATTTCTTGAGTCCACGAATAATATAAAAACTTTCATATCCAGTTGATCCAATCAGGAAAATATTTCAGGACACTGCTTTTATCTGATAATACCATGTGCAATTCAACAACTCTTGATTGCATATAGCTTTTTTCTCACTCCAAATGATCATTAAATTCTTCTGGATTACATTAGAGTTGCTAATAAATGTATTTTACAAATCTTAGTTTGGTACAGTATGTTTTTTCTAGTAGCCCCACAAGGAGGTCCCCCTTACGGACGATCGTAAACCATGCAATCGGCATTAAGCCTTGGCAGGCTTATCCTGATCACGGCCGCTAGCCCGTAGATCAATGGTCCAAGCCCGCCAAATCGGAACACTACTAACTCAAATATATATTCAAGGAAGCACTGTAAAGCACTGTAAATGATGGGGACAATAATGGGGGACATGAGTATTAAAAGCACTACATTCACAAGCTCGTCGGACTTTGGCCACAAATTACAGTATTGGCTACTGGCGATGTGCCAGTTTGCCAATGTAGCTCTTCTAATCCTGATGTCCCCCTAATGGTCCCCATCAATTACAGCACTGTACAGTGCTGCATTGAATATATATTTGCCTTTAAAGATCTCCAAGCCCGTACACATTAACCCCTTGCAGCATTTACAAATTTTAAATTCCTTGCTGCAGGTCCTTAATGGGCCCGTGGCACACAAATGGTTACCTGTAAGTACCCCCACGGCACCTAACATTAACCCCCCCAATGCTGGGGGGCGCTAAATGAAACAATTAACCCCTACCATGGGGGTACTATAAGTACCCTTCCGGCACCTAAGATTACCCCATCACTCATGGGGGTCAATATAGACACCCATGAGACTAAAATTAACCCCCTCAGTCCAATAGGGGTCTATATAGCCCCCTATAGGACACTAATAGCCCCAAGGTTAACCCTATAAGTGCAATACGGACCATCCAAGACCCTCATGACACAAAGTCTAAGCACTACACTACACTATTAACCCTATCCATTCCCTATTCACCTAGTAGCCCTAAATAAACCCCATTACCCCTTACTGTCACCCTTTAACCATAACTGTGCCTATTTACCCCATCTAGTCCTATTAAACCCCATCTAGGCCTATTTAATCCCATCTAGGCCTATTGAACCCCATAAGTGGCATGAGGCTCCTCCAGGACCCTCATGACGCTAAGTACAAACACTGCACTATCCCCCCCAAATAAACCACTAAATCTAAACTAACCACCCTCTAACTAATGAATCCCCCTCCTCCCTATCCTTTTAACCCCCTCTACAATAACGTATTAACCCCTACCTACCTAACACCAACCCTAACCTATTAACACCTATACTACCTACCTTATTCCCTATTAACCCCCTACTCCGCTAATTACAGAAAATAAAAAAGCACCTTTACAGAAAATAATAAAAGATTATTACGCAAAATAAAAACACCCACCACTACAGAAAACAAAAAATAACAAATCACCTAAAAATAAAATACAATAACAAATCACACATCACATTACAATACATCAAAACCCACACCCAGCAAAAAAATACAGTTCAAATATACCCCTAACTACATAAATAAGTACCCCTAACTACATACATGACACCCCTAACTACATACATGAAACCCCTACCTAGATACATCAATACCCTACCTACATACTGTACGTATAACCCCTACCTATGTACATGTAACCCCTAACTACATACATGTAATCCCTACCTACATATATCAATACCCTACCTACAAACATGAAAACCCTACCTATATACATGTAATCCCTAACCACATACATTAAAAACCCTAAATCTCACCTAAAATAGAATAAATAAGACTACTAACCTTGCCCACATGCCCCTTTAGCAACAAAAGTTTTCTTGCTGCAGGTCGCACCCCTATGAAAAAATAAACATAAAATTAGTACAGAAATAAACACAACATAAAATCTAAACATTCTAAATATTAAACTTACCTTTACGCGATGCTCCCGTCCTTCTTAAAGTCTTCTCCTGCTGGGCCCCTGAAAAAAAAATTGCCCCTTTAAAAAAATCTAAAAAACTAATGGAGCTTTTGCCTGGAAGATCTCCCCACAGCAAATGAGGTGCCATTTCTGAAAATTTAACAGAGCATTTGCTACAACCCCCCTAGGGGTGCGACCTGCTGCAGGAAAACCGTCGTGGCTGAAGGGGCATTTGGGCAAGGTAAGTGGTCTTATTTATTCTAATTTAGGTGAGATTTAGGGTTTTTATTGTATGTAGTTAGGGTATTGATGTATGTAGTTAGGGGTTACATGTATTTAGTAGGGGTTACATGTACGTAGGTAGGGGTTACATGTATGTAGGTATGGTATTGATGTATGTAGGTAAGGGTTTTATGTATGTAGTTACGGGTGTCATGTATGTAGGTAGGGTATTCATGCATCTAGTTAGGGGTATATTTGAACTGTAATGTGATGTGTTTATATATTATTGGATTTTGTTTTTAGATGAGTAGTTATGTTTGGTTTTCTGTAGTGGTGGGCTGTTTTTATTTTGTGCAATGTTCATTTTTTATTTTTTGTAATGGAGATCTTTTTTATTTTATGTAATTTAGATTTTATTATTTTCTGTAAAGGTGCTTTTTTTAGGTAGGTAGTGTAGGTGTTAATAGGTTAGGGTAGGTGTTAGGTAGGTAGTAGTTAATAGGTTAGAATAGAAAGGGGTTAATAGGATAGGGAAGAGGGGGATCCATTTGTTAGAGGGGGGTTAGTTTAAATTTAGTGGTTTATTGGGGGGCGGTAGTGTAGGGTAGTGTTTGTACTTAGTGTCATGAGGGTCTTGGAGGACCCTCATGGCACTTATAGGGTTAACCTAGTGGTTAATAGTATCCTGTAGGGGTCTATATAGACCCCTATTGGACTGAGGGGTTTCATTTTAGTCTCATGGGGGTTTATATTGACCCCATGAGTGATGGTGTTAATTTTAGGTGCCGGGGGGTACTTATAGTTCCCCCCACGGCAGGGGTTAATTGTTTTATTTAGTGCAGGTCCTTTAAGGTCCTTTCAGGACCCGCGTGTTGGAAGATTTTAATTTTTAATGCAGCGGGGGTCCCGATTGGGACCCCCGCTGCAAGGGTTAATGTGGGGACCCTCCGGAAGTCCCGATTGGGAGCATAGGGAGGGTTAATGTTAGTTGCCACAGGAGTACTTACAGTACCCCCGCGACTTGGGATAACAATTTGTGAATGCTGCAGGGGTCCCAATCGGGACCCCTATAGCAAGGGGTTAATGTAAGGAGCCTGCAGGGTCCTGATCGGGACCCCTGCATTTTAGGATTAATGTAGGGACAATGCAGGGGTCCCAATCGGGACCACTGCTGCAAGGGGGGCTTGATTGGGAGCAGTGGGGAGGCTACATAAGGGCTTAACAAAGGCTTTGACGGAAGTTAGCTTCGACTGAGCTCATCGCAAGGGATTTCATCTAGACGGCTGTAAGCTGCAAGAGGCCGCCATTAGAATAGCTAAATAGCTTGCGGCCTCCCCTTGCAGCTACTTATTTGGAAAGCGTAGCATTATAATGAGGCTCCAATGATTTAACATAGTCTAGTAAAGAGATGCACAAGAAGAAGTCATAAAGGCTTTTTCATATTCACTCAATATCAGAAAGGAAAAAAAAATTGTGGGTTATACAAGACAGGTTCCTGATTTTAAGCAATTGGTGATAACAGCTTTGGCGTCATCAGTTGGTTTAGGACTGCCAAGAAGAGGAATCACACTTTTCCCATATTGCATATATGAGTAGATTAGGATAACTATACAAATAGATATATGATCTATGGAACATACTATAAACAATCAATAATAATGGTAAACCAACAATAATGGTTAATAAAGGCAATTTTTAGCAAGTAATATACTGTATATGTCCCAACCCCATATATTGCAGATTACTCTTAAATACTATTCATACATTAGCACTAATTCTTCCTACACAAAAGTTCACATTGCATATGCAACTAATTAATTACTGCTTGTGTGTATGTCTGTAGTGCTACAAATGAAGAAGAGTATTGCCTTATACAGTGATACCTTTTTATTGGACTATATTTTGATTTAGCATGTCAAGCTTTCAAGAGATGTGATTCTCTTTCTCAAGTCAAAAAGCAATACTGATTAGATGTGTGAAATGATGTTCATTCACAAGGGAAGAAGGGAAGGAAATGTGAACGAAACCCCCCAAAAAACAATAAATTATTTGGATTCAGAAGAGGAGTGTCAGGGGCACAGTAAAGGTAAAGTATGTGAAAGGACTGGGTGGTCTGTGGCGCATTTCCTTCTCTTGTGAATAGACATTATTCTAAATAAATATTTTGTTCAATAAAAATGTATCATTGGATAACATAATATTCTTATTAATCTTTTGTATTATTGCACATTCACGGCTAAGCTAATCATATGAACTACTTAATATATCTTGTACTGTTAATAAATACTTTGCACGCTGATCATGTATCTAAACCTAGACGGATGCAACTGCAGAACATCTTTAAAGTTTGTATGCAGTACATTATTCATATATTCTTCCTTTTATATTCCTTTTAAATCACCAAAATAGTAACAGCCTTATTGAATTGCGATTCGGCCAATTGAATAGGGCTCTATATAATCACACAGCATATCTTTTTACAGAAGTTTTTAGTTAGTGAACTTCTATCCAAAAACAAGGTCTTCACTAACTAAAAACTTCTGAAAAAAAATATGCCATGTGCATAAATAGAGCCCTTTTAAATTTGCAGAATCGCAATTTAATAAGGCTGTAAGTGTTTACATACTTGTATGACTTTGATAAATAAATATAGATCTGTGAATATACCTGGATGAAAAAGTGCACGATTGTGTGTCTATATCTGTATTTTTTAAGATATAAAATGACTATGAAGAAAATAATCACTGAATATGTTGAATACAGGTATATTATATTTCACCAGTTGTTTGCCTGTGTTTCATTGCATTTTAATACATTATTCCAAAGCACATTTTTTTGCTAGCCCGGTAAGCCTTGGTAAATATAATCTTTTTTCCATAGGAATGTGTTAAACAGGATAAAGTAAACTGAACAATCAAAATATATACTGCAAAATATTGATATTCCAATGCTTCTTAACTCAAGTTCCACAATAATTTGCCACTTCAGATGTACAGTACAAGATCTGTGAGTTCCTTTTAAAATGCCTTTATGTCTATGGAAACTTGAACTCAGAGAATCTAAAGCTGAATTGAAAACTAGTTTTCTGGCTTGTTCGTCTTAGCAAAGAAATTCAATTAAGTGGGATTTTAGCAGTTTCAATAAAATTGGACTCTCCCTTTTGAAGATAAGGGGCCTATAGAGCTAAAGTAAGCTTTATGTAGAAGGGATATCCACTTCTGCTAAAAGCATAATCCTAGTTTAGACTACAATACACACAACAGGAAATCAATGTGTGGCGGAATCAATTTGGAGACATAAAAACTAACTAATGTATGAGTGAGAAATTGACTTCCAATGGATTAAACTGGCCCAAGAAGAAGGTAAATCTTTTATACTGCAGTTTATATAAAGAAAACTGTGTTATTGTTACAAATGATCAGATTAAGGGAATATGTTACATATTTCATCTCTACAAACTCTGTAGGTGTATATAACTGTGAGCATGGGGTAGTTTAAGTATAAAAGAAACCAGAAATAATCTCTACTACAGTATGTTCAGTACACAAGTGTGGTTATGTACTAAGAAGACACAAAGGGAAAATCACTAAGAGTTAATGGACACAAGAGATCATACGTAAGCATCCATAACAAGTATCCTCTTTATAGATTTCATTCAGAAAACACAGTCTAAAGCAATAGTTCTTGACCTATTTAATCTGGTTATGTTCAAGTGCTCATGGAGACCACCTTTGAGATCCAAAATATTTTCAGCAGGGTGATATTACAGTACATGTACATGTTTTACACTGATCGGAGTAGAATACAGTTTAAATACCAAAATAAACATTAAGAAACTAACCCTGATGTTTGCTATATCTCTTGAGTTTGCAAACAGTTGCTTTTGTGAGTTAACACCCCTGGATATCTCTGCTAAAATTAGCATAAAATTCATAATTCGTTTTGGCCAATCACAGGCAGCTAATACATTTTAATACATTGTAACAATCAGCGATGGCAGTTTGTGCAGGAAGGAATCATGGGATGATTAGTCCCTCTGTAGAAGGGAGCAGGAGGAGACAGACACTGATCTGTAGATCTCTGCATTGAGCTGCTGCTGGATTGAAAGTTAGTAAACGGTTAACATTTATACCCAAATGCAGTTCTTCTATTGGTAGGTACACTGTGCCTATGTAAGCAGCTCTGGGGGTGTGGAAACTGAGTTTTATTTTTAAATAAATTAAATCTGTATGTGTATAGAATGACTCAATGTAATGTGTGTGTCTGATATAAGCAGCAGGTGTTAGATTAGAAAAAGGTGAAAACAGGGAAATTTAGTTATGCCTTTAAACAGAGGGGATATGGCTTAATTTTATTAAAAGCTGCCAAAGATGGTGATATGAATTATTTCCAGGGAATCAAATTGTAAATTGGACAGGAAGGTTAATGATAACATTCCCTTGGTAACTAATACTAGTAGGAAATCTAGAAAAATTAGAAATAAACAGCCTTAATAAATGGTGATTTGGCCAATTGAATAGGGCTCTATAAGAGCACATAGCATATTTTTTTACAGAAGTTTTTAGTTAGGGAAGACCTTGTTTTGGGGTAGAAGTTCACAAACTAAAAACTTCTGTAAAACAAAAAATAGTCTCTGTGCTTATATAGAGCCCTATTCAGTTGGCTGAATCGCAATTTAATAAGGCTGATAGTAACTAAATATTGGTCAACCTTTGAACATATTTTTAAGCAATTTTCTTTATTTTCATTTAATTGGGGTAGAAATATTTGACAAATTTTGATAAAATATGATGTCTGTAAAAAACAAAAAACTAAGACAGTATCTTTATTACGTTCTTAGAACAGGAGGTGGTGACAGCACATTCAATAAAAAATTTAAAAAAGGGAATTGGGTATATTTTTGCATGAAAAGAGCACTCAGGGTATGTTGAATGATTAGGGAAGGAAGGGTTTTGATCCAGGGAGTAATCTGATTGCCAGTATTTGGGCAATTTGTAAATACTTGTTCAAAAGACGTCTAATGATGCAGGAGCCACCATTAACAAAAAATTTGCTTACAATATATTATTGAAAAAAGAGAAAGAAAAGAATAAGGTAATTTTTCTGTACACTCTTGAAAAAAGGGATTGAATACAAATTTCAGTAACTTTATTTATATTGTTTAAAACTCATACTGAGTAATCAGCGCTACATTTTAAAAATAAATCCCACACAAGGTGATATAGGGCCCTTACATATAGTTATTCTCACCACCAGTGAGGTTTAAAAAAAGAAAAATTACTATCTTAATTTTCCTAAAATTAATATTAATTTGTCAGCATTTCCGGTGTGTAACATAACACTGGACCGGTTACATTTCTTGGTCTCAGCGAGGGCTGCGGGCGAGGGCGCTCCTTGCCAGCAACTGCGACCCTCGCAAACTTTAGGTTGCAACGCAAAGAACACGACACACCAACTATGACCCTCGCAAACTTTACCTCGCAATGCAAACAACATACGAGACACGTTAGCACACATTACGACCTCGCAACACTCGGACGCAACTCGCGAACATTACAAAATTTAAAACACAATAAATACACACAGCACATACATAAAAACCTTACCTACAGCAAGAGGGAGCATCCAGGACCTCAAAAAAGCAACTTACACCTTCATTTAAATCAAAATAAAAGAGTTTAGACACTAAAAAATTCCCTAAGCGAGAGAAAAAATGGCCGCCGAACAAAACGAAAACGAGGCTACAAACGCAAACAACATACGAGACACGTTAACACACATTACGACCTCGCAAAAATCGGACGCAACACGCGAACATAAAAAAAATTCAAACACAATAAATACACACAGCACATACATAAAAACCTTACCTACAGCAAGAGGGAGCATCCAGGACATCAAAAAAGAAACTTACACCTTTATTTAAATCAAAATAAAAGAGTTTAGACACAAAAAAAATCTCTAAGCGACAGAAAAAATGGCCACCGAACAAAACGAAAACGAGGCTACAGCACTGTAAACACGCAAAACACCACAACAAACTCGCAAAACACCACAAGAAACTCG
The DNA here is from genome assembly GCA_027410445.1 of Discoglossus pictus. NCBI lineage: Eukaryota > Metazoa > Chordata > Amphibia > Anura > Alytidae > Discoglossus > Discoglossus pictus. The sequence continues at coordinate 39,888,170 of CM050163.1, forward strand.
CAAAACACCACAAAAGGGCTACGGATAATCCTCTAAGGCGCATACCACACATTACCCGCCATTTTACGCCAATGCGGAAGTACACGACTACGCTAACGGTTTGGTCTCGCGCATGCACAGTATTACACTGCACACAAGCTCCACACCACTAATGCTGCACCAACATCAAAACAGATTGCAGCTTTTCAACACAATGCTTCAAAATAGGTAAAGTATATTCATTTATTAATGTATTATATATTTCATTATTAGACACCAAACACCCTTAGCTCACTTACAATTTCATTACCGTCATTTTTTGACGGGCAATTCGCTAGTCACATATATATTTGTCAGTAAGCGGGATTTTGCTAACGCTTGCGGGCTCGCGTAGCGAGCCTACCGAGTGCCGCAGTTGCTGGCAAAGAGTGACAAAGGCGCTCCTCCCTACGACCCCCTATGACTTTCGGGCCGCAAATTTGCGGAGGTGGAGGCTCTATGGCGCCTCACAACCGGTTACAAACCACCACACAAGCAGGAATTGGGCAAAAAACATAAACGCGCAATGACTGACTACGGACTTACACAAAAATAGACCAGCCGCGGGACTTAGAACAAAATAAATTGCGGACTTACACAAAAACAATTACGCCCATGGGACTTAGAAAAAATAAATTTCCGACTCGCAAAAATACGACCTTAACGGACAACCCACGCACAGCGGCAAACATTAAAAAACACAAAAATACACACAAAAATAAAATAAAAACTTTACCCACACCAAGGGGGGGGGGGGGGGGGCACCCAGGATTTCTGCAGCGCAGCTTAGACCAAAAATTCTGTCAAATTTACAAAGTTTAGCCACTCGAAAATCCCCTAAGCGAGAGAAAAAATGGCCGCCAGAAAAAACGAAAAAGAGGCTACACGACCCGTAAAGCCGCTAAATTCCACAAAGCAAATATGGCTTTTACAAAAACCTGTACAATCTGCAACATACACCATTAGCAAGGACGCTTCATCATACAAACCCACCTACCACATACACATACGCCGCCATTTTACAACACTAACTTACAGAATGCAGAAGTACCCAGCTACACTAACGGCTTCCCCTCGTGCCCGCAGCCTATTTACACTACACACTGCACACATTGCTGACACTTACACCGCAGCTCAACAACAGTGCAAACCTACATTGTATGCTGCACGAACATGAAAACAGATTGTCAGCTCTTCAGAACAATGTTTCCTGCATGTATTACTTACAAATAGGTAAAGTATATTAATGTATTAATTTACTACTTATTTCATTAGCATCACAAAAAACATATACACACAAAAAAAAAAACTATTGCAATAAACGCAAAAGACATTGCGCGCCTCACAATGAGCGCCAATGCTGCTCATAGCACACAAACTACACCAGGGGACAGCCTTGCAATAAGCGCTAAAAGCAGATCAGCGCCGACCTTACAATGGCATCAAAAGGCGCCTCTGATAAAAAAAAATACAACAACCAAGAGGCTCGCAATGACTGGCGAGATCTCAGACCACCACAAAAAATAATGTCTGTGCCAAACACTATTCCTTGACTTACAATTCTATTGCCATAATTTTTTGACAGGCAATTCGCTAGTATAAAATAATGTCTAGTGAATATGACAAACGTATAGTTTTAATATTAAATAATAATGTATTTAATGGAATCATTCTGTGTCAACTGTTGGTGATGTAAGTCATTGTCTGGTAGTCGAATATAAAGTCAATTCTAGTAGACCAGTAGAGATGTCGCGGACTATTCGCAGCGATTTTGGCATGTTCGCGTTCGCAGCGGACGGCGAACACATGCGCTTTTCGGTTCGCCCCCTATACTTTATCATTGAGGAAACTTTGACCCTGCACCTCACAGTCAACAGACACATTCCAGCCAATCAGCAGCATATACTCCCTTCCAGAGCCTTACATCTGAAGGACAGCATACATTTTAGAATCATTCTGAAGCTGCATTCATTGTGAGAGGACAGATAGTATAGCTGCTGGAGATTTAATAGGGAAATAGATAGCCATGCTGTGTATTTAGCTTCCACTACAGACCTGAAGGACTCATCTGAAATCTGCTGCAAGGACAGCAACCCAAAAAGCCCTTTTTAGGGCTAGAACATCATTTATTTTATTTTATAATTTTTTTCTGTGTAATCTAATTGCATATGCATGCCTGCCAGCGTGTGTGTGTGACAGGCTAACACCTAACAGCTTATATTGTGCTTATTTTCACTACTCATACCTGGTGGTGTACCATACATTGAAAACAACCATTTTTTTCCTGTAATCTAATTTCAGTTGCCTGCCTGTGTCAGGCTCACAGCTTATATTGTGCTCAGTGAAATAAAACAACACTTTTTTGACTGTAATAGATTGAATAGCAATTGCCTGCCTACAGGCGTGTGTGTGAAGCCTATTGCATCTACTCTGCCAACTTTTGCCAGTGCACAGTGATACGTCATATCTGGTGCAACCGTAGTGTACAGTGACATAAAACAACACTTTTTTGACTGTAATCGATTGAATATCAGTTGCCTGCCTACAGACATGTGTGTGAGGCCTACAGCGCCTACTCTGCCAACTTTTGCCAGTGCACAGTGACACTTATATCTGGTGCAACCTAGTGTACAGTGAAATAAAAGAACCCTGGACTGCTTTTCTCACTTTCTCTAGGGTCACTTTGGCATTTAAAGTCTCTAAGTCGTTTTCTTCTATTAAGGGGAGATCACAGGAATTAAGAAATCCCCTCATTTTGTGTAGATCTATGTGTTTTGTTGCCGTATAAAGGGTATTGTAAAATTGTGTAAAAATCTTCTGGATCTTATTTGGGTTTGTTGTTTTTTCTCCCTTCGAGGTCTTAATTTGAAGTATCCTATTTTGTGTTGTTTTGGTTTGTAGTTCCCTGGCTAGTAACGGGCCAGGTTTATTGGCTTTATTGAATCCGATAGGCATAAATAGTATAACTGAACACACCACTCCTATCTGGTGGCACCTTAGATTGCACGCGCAGTGCCCCAAATTTGAAGTGGGAGGACCGACCAAGCATCTTTTTCCATCTCCCGCTTCCAAAAATCCATGCCATATACACGTCCCCTAATAGTGGACGTAACAGGGATTAAACCGATAGGAATAGTACTACTTAACAGTACACACCTTATAATAACGCAGACAGAGGCAACGCAGAGAGAGGAGTCTGAAGAAGAGGAGTCAGAGGAGGAAGGTGGGTTTGAGGAGGTGGAAGACCAAACACAGCAGTCGTCCCAGGGGGCTTGTTGTCATCTTTCGGGGACCCTTGGTGGCTGGGTGGAGGAAGAGTCCTTCAATTACATCAGTGAGGACAAGGAACGGGACATGGCTAGCTTGGTATCCAACCTTGTGCAAATGGGGAGTTTGCGGTTGTGCAAAGGGACTGTTTGCAGTTGTTTGCGGTGCATTAAACAGGGAGATTGGTCTGTTACTGTGAAGCGGGTGTAACCCTTACACTACCTGATCGATACAACATCATACCTGATGTTTTAAAGCATGTTATTCCAAACAATTTAGGAATGTTAGGTGATTTATGCCCTTTATGGCTTAAAACCAGACTCTGCATCAACTATGTAATTTTCCGTAGGAGTTTTGCCATGGATCCCCCTCCGGCATGCCACAGTCCAGGTGTTAGTCCCCTTGAAACAACTTTCCCATCACTATTGTGGCCAGAAAGAGTCCCTGTGGGTTTTGAAATTCGTCTGCCCATTGAAGTCTATGCCGGTTCGCCGGGTTCGCCCGTTCGGGAACATTTGATGGAAGTTCGCGTCCGCTGTTCGCGAACCGAAAATTTAATGTTCGTGACATCACTAGTAGACCAGTAGTGCTGCTAAAAAGGCATGGACCAAAATGGCAAGGTCTTCAGGAGATATCATGGGCTTTATATTTTCTCTGTTCTTTAGATGGAAGGGTGAGGACTTTAGACCTGATGGGTCAGTGTGAAATCATAATCTAGAACAATTCCAAGATTATATTTTTGAATAACTTCAAGTACTCCAGCTCAAGACCCCCTTCTTATCTGTCCAGATGACCTAAAGTCATAAGAGTGGACCCAACCGGACGAACCCCTGTTCAACTTTAATAGTTCAACCACTTTTGGAGATCGTCTAGACAACTGTTGGTAGATTATGATGGATGTTATGTGTAAAGTACAGTTAGATCTTAGTGTCATCAGCATAACATTGGTGATCTAAATCATTGAGTGTATTTATCTAAAAGGGTTAAAAGAGGATTAAGTGGGGATAAGCAGGGATACAGTAACTGGATGCAGACAAAATACATAACATATCTCCACTTTCTATGTTTTCTATAGAGTCTGATTACCAAAGGAGGGGTGAACTTAAACTCTGCCTGATCAATAGCAGAAAATGGTAATATTTAATATAAGTTTTTAATCACATGTATCCTCACTTTGATAAATATGCCCCATGTCTTCTGATGATGCTTCTCACAGGTAACAGTTACACTGCAAACAGCATTGGAGATAGTGTAGATATATCAAGCGGTGAGAAAAATGGGGATAAGTGGAGTTAAGTGGAATAAAAATAATACCTTTCTTTCCTGTGTTTTCTATGGGAGCTATTTATCAAGCAGGGAAAAACATTTTCTGTGTTTGATAACCAGCATATTCTAAAGAAAATATAGGAAATGGGGATATTTATCTACACCTTTTATCCCCATGTTTAACCATACTTGATAAATATGTGTTGTTCTTTAGTCATGTCCAACTCTCAATGACTCTATGGACCACAGCACACCAGGCACATATAAACATATATGATCAATATAGCCCAGCATATAATCAGCATAAGAGTGGTGGTTGAGACCATGCCTTCTGATGATGTATTACAAATGTAACATATATGCTACAAATTAGATAAAATAGTGTGTTGTTGAACTCTAAATTTATTCTTGAAACTTTATTTTATTACTTTATAAATATGAGGGTACATATCAAAAAATACTTCATACCGATTACCTGTGCGCACTACTCCAACACCAAGAATATGAATGGTGCAGCTAGGGCCTCATTCAATTGAGATTTGCCAATTGAATAAAGCTCTAAATAAGCACATAGCATTTTTTTTTTTAAAGAAGTTTTTAGTTAGTGAAAACCTTGCTTTTGGATAGATGTTTACTAAATAAAAACTCATTTAAAAAAAATATGCTATGTGCTTATTTAGAGCCCTATTAAATTGGCCAAATTGCAATTGAATGAGGGCCCTAGTATTTATAGCCTGTAGTTTGCCATTTGAAACACTCCCATTATAAATTACTAAAAAAAATGCTAAACACGATGTTGCCTTAGTACATATTTCGCTGTTCTTTGACTCCTTTTTAGGCAGCCGAGTTAATTTACACCTTAAAAACAAATAAACCCTTGCAATATTTCAAAGGTTTTAATTAAACAAGTGCCATTTAAAATGCTTAGTAAAAAAAACCTTTTGCTTTTAAAAAAATCCAATTAGCAAGAAAGCACAATGTTAGGCAGCAAAATATTTGTTTGTGCATATTTGCCAACTCCACAATTTTCAAATAACTATAATCTTTCTCTGTAAAATGCTGCAGATTGTGCCTTTTCTTCCTTATGATAATTTAATGATGGCCCCATTTTCTCATTGTTTAAGGCAGTATACAAATTTGATTGCTTAATTTACTCCTGAATTCCTTGTCAACTATAACATATATTTACCAAATGTTTATAAATTGGGTGTTTAATCTTCATCTCTAAATACCAGTCCTTTCACAAGCTTTCAAGTTAATCTGTTTACATTATGAAAATGCCATTGTGTAAATAACCATTTGGCCCCGCTGCTCAGTCGTTGGCCACTTTACGGATCCTATCATTGAACTATTTTCAGTCTATTATGAAGCCCAGCAAGGTACATTTTTTAAAAATATAATTATGTTTTTATGAAAGAGGCAAAGTCATTCATAAATCATGAATAGCAAAATATTGAAAGAAATAACATCATTTCTTTGTAGAATTTACACCTGACATATAAATTCTAAAAAAATAGCAATAAAAGTATTATTTGTAGATGATGAAAATAAAAATATTAAAACATATAGTAATAATAATTATATTAGAAGTATTAATTAGATGAAGAATAGTAATAATAATAACTTATATTGCACTCTTCTCCTAGTTAGATTCAGAGTGCTTTACAATATTTTGTTACCCAAAGACATATAAGTCTTAAAGGATCACTTTAGTGATGCTTTTCTTGATAAGAGAAAAAAAACTTTTACTGTGCATTTAAAAAGATACTACAACTTTTTTCAATGGCTGTATTAGCTTCACATCTCTCCACCCCTGTGTGAAGTATTGTGGCTGGAGTGGACCCACCCAGGGGGATATGCCAAGTGGAAAAACATTCTCTGAAAGACACAATTGTAGCAGGGAACACTGTAACCTGGGCTGCAAGCCATTTACAACGACACTTTCTAGTCACCACCCACTGTTATACTGTAGTTGTGGTATGTAGATTGAGATAGGCCTTCCCCTGGTTACTCCACTCCCGACACAACACTTTATTTAAGGGACAGAGAGATCTGGAGCTTATATAGGCTGGGGCATGACTGTAGGCTACCAATTCATTGTTTAGTGGTACAGTAAAATGGTTGCAGAGTGTTTGTTCTCTGAGGTTTTGCGCCTGACATGCCAATGTTTATACAGTCTGTGGAGCAGAAAACGTGACTCATCAGACAAGGCAACACTTCGCCAATCAGAAGAGGTCCAATTATTGTACTGTCACGCAAATTTAAGCCGTTTCTGATGAACCATCGTCAGCATGGGTGCAGTGACCAGCCATTTACTTCAGAGCCCCATATGCAACACGGCTCAATTTATGGTCATTTTAGACACACGTCTGGTAGCCCCCTGGTTCACTTGGACGTTTATTCATAATGGTTCTGTTTGTCCAGTCAGGGTACACTTTAACCACAGCAGGACGCGAACAGTTCACAGTTTCAGAAATACTGCCACCCTTGGCCAAAGAAGCCAGTGATCATTGCTGTTTCAAAGTGGAATAAATCTCATGTTTTACACATGGCAACAAATGGTTGATATGTTTGCAGAATGCCTAAAGCTCAAGACAAGTGCCGTATTTCATTGGCAATGAGCTGCTGATGTCAAAAGTAGGCTGTGGTCATAATAACGTGACTCGAACCTGTATATATAAATAAATCACTTCCTAGCTATTACAATGCATAGAAAAAGCAGAGCTACCAGAAGTGCACACAAAGTAGCTTACAAAGGGCTAAACATGCCATATAGGTGTAGTTATTCCATTCATATTTCCCCCACAGCCATTCCTTAAAGGACCTCTATGGCATCTAACAGTTAACCTTATACTATGGGCGTCCTCAAAGGACCCCTATTTTACCTAAAATTAACCCCTACAATCATGGGGTCTATATGAGCTCCCATGTTATTTACAATTTACACCTGTGTGCCATGGGGGTCCATATGTACCCATGATAACTATCATTAACCCCTATGTGCCATGACGTTCCTCAAGGCCCCCCATGGCACCATAATTACCAACACATTGACAAACCTTGTCAATCTGAGCATGCTGATTAGTTCCAAAATGTTTCCAGGCAACGTTGAACAGAGTTACCAGTAATACTCAATTCTGATTGGCAGAAATATGATTGACATCTATTTCAAGCCATCAGAAGTCACAAAAATCATATCCAAGGTTGAAAAGCGTGGCAAAAATCATTTGTGGCGGGGGAACTATTTTTACTTTTAGAGCAGAGGGTTTTTTAGTTGGAGGCCCCTTGCAATGGTCCAGAAGATGAAGATTCATGGCTTCAAGCAAGACAGAAGAGGACACGAATCTTCAATCAATTTGGATTGACGAATGAGGGCTAGGGCATAGTAAATTTTCACCGGAGGGCATCAAAGGGTAGGTAAGTCATTTTTTTTCTCTTACAGGTCTAATTTTCTTTTTTCTTTTTTGTAATTGTTTTTTTTCTTTTATTTATATATTTAATATATTTTTTTTTTAATGGATGTAAAAAACATTTTTTATGTGGTGTTCTTATTTACGTTACTTTAGATTTAGGGATTATTGGGGGTCCAATGAACCCCAAGGAAGTACAAGTTAATTGTAGGTACCATGCAGTACTATGTGGACTCCAATGGAATGGGGTTAACCTTTAAGAACTTCTGTGGCATTGGGTTAATTATAGGTGTCACGGGGTGCTGCGTGCATCCATTGGGTTGAGAGAGGAATGGGAGAACAGCCTGGATGTGTGTCACCTAAGTTGAGGGAAGGTGAGCTGGATCAGAATGGCTGGTTACATTGCGAAAAAAAATGCTTCAACACTTACGAGGGAGCCATATCTTGCAGCTACATGTGTGATTGGAAGGGGGCCCTATAATTGGCAAGTTCAGTCAACACAACTCACGCTTAAAGTAGGATAAATGAATACAGATTGTGACATTGATTGTGTAAAATTAATATTTATCAACTTTTCTTTTTAATAATTTCATTTGATGTTGCTGATGACAATGCACGGGCGTGTAGTCTGTTTGCCATTTTGTTATAATACATCATTAATCATGTAATGCCAACCATTGCATCTCTGCCAGCCAATATTGTTCATTTGATGGTGGAAGTACAGAATCTAAAAACATCTGCATATAGCATTGCGTTGTTTTTACATATAATTGAGCCTGCGCCGACGAAAACAATTGTTAAACTGTTAATCTGCGCATGCTTGACCCCTAAAACACTCAAGCCCTACTGCTTCTGATGTGTAATGGGATACATAGTGCTACTTGACACATAACCGCGCATTATTGTGTATTACTGCACAGCATTGTCCCTTCAGTGAGTGGGAGGTTGGAATCCTCTGGGTTCCCCCTGTTTAGCGTAGCTTTAATGAGGGATTCCCAGGGATCCCTGCGCTCATAGGGAGCAGGGGGTTCATAGACAAAGTGATTATAATCCCCCTGCATAGCTACTTTATTAATTAGCCTCTTCCCTGCCTTGGGAAAGGGTTTATAAAGATACAGTAGGGATATGGAAGGTGTTGGTGCAAGTGTAGTGTATTGCAGCACTGCTACGGAGACTACTAAGCTTCAGAGCCTCCTGTGTGCAGGCTGAGTGCACACGTTAGGTCAAGGGAGTAATGTGAGAACAGCCTGGATGAGTGACACCTAAGTTGAGGAAAGGTTTTAGGAACCATTTCCCGTAGCTGCATGTCTGATTGAAATGGGGCTCTATAACTGGTCAAAACATCTCATGCTTAAAGTAGGATAAATTAATATATAATGTGACATTGATTGTAAAAAAAAAAAAAAACTTTTTATTTTAATAATATCATTTGATGGTGCTGATGACAATGCACAGGCATGTCATGTTTTTTGTTTCTTTTTTTATTATACATCATTAATCACGTAATGCCAACCACTAAGTCTTTGCCAACCAATATTGCTCACTTGATGGTGGAAGCAAGGAATCTAAACACAGCCACATGTTGTTTTTACATATAAGTGAGCCTGAGTCAACAGAAACAAAAGTTGAACTGTTAAACTGCACATGCTTGACCCCTAAAACTCTCATGTGCTACTGTTTCTGATGTGTAAAGGGGTGGATTGGAGATGGATACATAATGCTACATCACACATTACCATACATTATTGTGCTTTGCCGCACATCATTGTGGACCAAATTATAAGATATGAATTGCAATAATGAGCAATGTGCCTCAATAGATCATGGATTAACATGCATCCTCTTGGTAAATTCCATTTACAAGTCACACTACTATTGATTCACAATCTTGCTTTTGACCATAGGGGGGTCTGTCTCCTCACAGTGTTTGCCTATTAGAACTACAATAGTCTAATATCTACTTTGATTGGCCAGCCTTAGTGAAATCTTTTTTTTTTTTTGGTGGCATAGTGCCAAACTGCTTTCCACAGTCACATTCAAAAATTTCACAAACACATTTTTAAAGTTGTCTGTTGTTGTTACAAACTCCTTTGGTGCAGAGTCCCATAGTCTTGCTGCCTTTACTGTGAAAAACCTTTCTTATGGTTAAGACAACTTTTTTCTAACATCAAACTATGACGTCTTGTGAATTATAAACTTCTTTGTAAGAAAAGTTCACATGACAAAGTCTTACACCTGGATATATTGATATCCAATTATAATACCATCTTATAGGATGCTTTGCTTTAGAGTGAAGTCCAGTTTGGTTACTCTTTCATAGCTTAGTCTGTCCATTCCCCATATTAATTTTGTTGCCCTTCTCTGAACCTGCATCCATATGGTCACCGAGAGTTGGATGCGACTGAAGGACTGAACAACAACAACAACGTATCCTAAACAGGGTTTTATACAGTGTGAGGATTTTGCTTCCTTCCTTTGCTTCCATACCTCACTTAATGCAAACTAATATTTTCCTTCATTTTGCAGTTGTTGCCTGGCATTAAGCTCTGTTATTTAGGTGCTTGTCTACAATTACTCCTAAATCACTTTCTATCTTTGAAAAGTTTAGATTTGTTCAAATTATATTATAAATGACATGCTTGTTTTCCTTCACTAATGCATACTTTTACATTTCTCTGTGTTGAACTTCATCTGCCATTTAGATGCCCAATGTTCTAGTTTATACTGTACAAGCTCATTTGATCATCATTGTCAGCTTTAATCACTTTAAACAAATTTTATGTCATCTGCAAATATGGAGACTTTACTCTTCAACCCTAATTCAAAATAATTTTTAAACATGTTGACTTGAGTATGTCGCATTTACAATAATAATTTCTATATATTTGTTTGTGACTACCTGAAGTGTTCTCTTAGGGTGAGTTATACACAAACGAGAATGGGCATCCACCCATTGAGCAGTCTCTAGAGCTTTGCCTCTGTCCTCATCAGATCCTAAATGCCAGTTAGGTGCCGCTCTCCATAGCTACAGTTAACAAGGGTCCAATGTCTTGTTTACCCTAGAGCCCTTAGGGAGACTCTAAGAGTATTTGTATATGAACAGAACAGGCTGAGAGACGGGCAGCTACTAAGTAGAATGTCTTATGATGTGTGTTCTTTTTGGATGGGTAAATTATCTTGGGTTTTAACTCATTCCAGAGTAGAAATCTCCGTCAGCGTATTAGACTGAACCTGGACCTATCGCTGGTCAGAACCAGAATGTCTGGTGATCCTCTCTGCATGGGAGAAGCAGACGAACCTTAGATGTATGCATGTGTTATCCCCTTGTTTTTCGTCTGTGGGGAGCTACTGATCTCACAAGGCTCTTAGGGTCCAGGTACAATCTGAATGCTACAGGAGTGAAGAAAAAGAGATAGGATACACCCTATTTCTCCTTTTCAGACTTGTTTCTATCACTCTTGTTGTTATCCAGTTAGGGTCACACATTAAGCTGCTGTTTCATACTACTTTATAGTGTAAATGAAGACTTTTTTGTTTCAATAATTTTATCGTCACAATTGTCAATTACATTTTAAGAAAAACATGACACACAGGTCAACCATTTTAGCATATTTAAAGTCACACAGTTTACATTAACCTCTTGTTAAGAATTAAGAATATTGTGATTCCTCCAACACCTTTTTCCTTTTTTTTGCCTAATTAAACAAAGAAAACCAGCAGGGTGTTTTTTATTACACATTACTAAAGTGTATATAACACATGACCTTTTTTATTTTATTTTTTATTCCAACTGACGTAAATTTGCACAAGTGAAAGAAATATTGTGTAGTGTATTTCAGAATTGTGTTAATCCCAAGGTATTACCCTTTACGCTGGTATATCAAACAAAATTAAAACAAATTCTACTTAATCAGTAAGAATACAAACATACATAATAGCAATTGGAAATAAAAATAGAACAATAACTTGTACCTTTTTTGTTGCTTTAAGTTTTACCGGTGCCGCCCGTAATGCCCGAAAAGTTTTCCAAAAGGATTAGAGGTAGGGATCAGCCCCTTGACCCGGGCCCACAACCCATGCAAATCCAAAGTTTAATAAATTGGGGTTCATGTTTCTTTACATGATTGCAATGGATTTATCCAAATTAATCCAACTCTCCCAGATTTTTAAGAATTTAGGAAGATTGTTGTTAAGTGTTTGTGTCATTTTTTCATATATCATAATAAAATTAAGTTTGCTAACAATCTCTTGATTGTCTAGTGTGGGTGTTTTCTACCATTTGGCTAAATGATTTTTCGCGGGCCACCATGACAAACTGTAGCCATTTATTGTGATGTTTATTTAAGTGTAATTCAGATAATCCTAATAGGCAAAATCCCATTGATGGATTTATAGTGGTTTCCAAGACATTGAAAGCTAGTTTGGAGACATTTTGCCACATAATTTGTGCTATTGGGCAATAAATGAAGACTTTTAATGCCTTATTTAGTCATTTTACTCTTTCTACTGTATTTCTACTGCATGACTAAAGATCTGGCTGCATCATTATTCGTTGCATCTCATGATATCAATTTAACTTATTTATAGAAAGGTGTAAAGGAAAATAAATTGAATGTAAAAAAAAATCCTCCAGCAATTCAGCCACTCAACCATTTTGTTCAGACCTTTAAAGTGTCGATTCTGCATGACTAACTAATTGATTGCTTTAGCTGGGGTTAATTAATTAATTAGTTGCAGACTTGAATTAAAGATCGTAAGCATTCAAGAACTACCATTAATTGGCAAGCGCTACAAAACCTTTATTAGTACATAAAATGAGTGTTTAAAATCCACATAGCAACTAATATGCTGGTGATGCTTTCATTAAACAAACCTATAAAATTACTTGCTTCATTATGTATTTTAGTTACTTTCTTCTCATTCCATGATATCTCTTCACCTTTTTCTTTTGCCAGCCAGTTTTAAGTGCCTATTTGAAATCAATTTCTCTAATAATGGGCTTAATGAGCTCATCAATTAAGGCTGCCATAATGGAATGTAACTGTGTGGTTTCAGTTATCAGTTAAACTCTGAAACTAATTTCCATGCTTCATCTATCAAAAATGAATGGCTAATATTGTTTAGCTTCTGCTTTAGGACGATAGGGAGACCCAAAGCCCTTCTCACTAATGTCCAAGAGTCCTGAATTTCATCTTGAAAGGAGGAGGAGGGTAGCCTAGTCAAAAACAATGACAAGGAAGATCTGTCCATATACAGATTTAAAGGAGGTGTGGTTCTGTTAATGTGAATGCCAGCAAAGTAATTAGTAATAATGGATTACATATTTACACCTATTAGATAAACTGATGGCTGCACAGGCTTTAGAAGATTAGAGCCTCTCCAGGCTTTAATAACTGCTCTTTCTTCTTTTGACCTCTTTGACTGTGAGTTAAGAGCCCAACTGATAATAATATACATGTTCTTATATTGAATTAAAATCAAGGGGAAAAAACACTGAAATGGGCACATAAAACATTATTCATAATCAACATAATTTTTTACAGGCATTTTAGTCATGTCAGGCTTCAGATGTGGATACAAATAGTGGCAAGACAGTGTACCTTGGGGTGAATAAATGTCAGCACTGGAGAAAAGACATTCTGAGCAAGTTAAAAACATTTTTTTTTTGCTGAAAAACTAAAAATTTAAACTTTAAATTAATTTTGAAAAAAAAAACTCATGCTTGTGAAATATGTTATAAGCAAACAATATTAACAGCTATATAAGTCATGAGCATAAAAGCACATTTAAAGAAAACGTATTGTATCTATTTGGATTGCTAGGTTGCTCTTGGGCTGAGCCGGAGGGTTATTCTACTGGGGCTCGCCCCTCTATTTCTTTTACAGTTAAATGACTATTCATAACAGCAGTCTGAATAGAGATATTATCTGAAAACGACACAACTCTTATTCTTTCCACCATTTAAGCAAATTTAAAGAATAAAGCCTGTATTTAATTTTCTACAAGTATTTTCCACATAATCAAATCAAGTGCTCCGTAAAACTATTCTATAAACATGACATGTCAGGGTGCAACTCACCTTCAAATCACCTTTTAATGTGAAACCGTCTCAGTTATATTTTAATTTTAATCTTGAAGCTTGTCTGTGTTTTTACGTGGGCTTTTAATTAACTAGTAGAACAAAAGTTGAGTTTAATGGTTGAAAACAGAAAAATATATTATCATTGGTGCATTGAAATCTGGTCGTTTGTAACAGTGTGGTTCAAGATAATGTCCTAGCTATATGCTTCTCAAAAAATTAACATTTTACATTAACTCTGAAAAAAATAGTATTGACATTCATGGGTTAAATAGAAAAAATATAATGTAAAAAAAGATGCTGGATTGTTATAACTTTTCTTACTCAGTTTGTCCTCTTCATATCTGTTCAAAGTCTAGTGCCATTATTATTATTGTGCCATCAGATTTATGTAATGCCCAGGACGGACCCATGCCTCAACAGTGTTTGCGTTGCTTGTTTTAACCACACAGTCCCCTCTGCAAAATATTTTCATCGGCCTCTGCAATCATTTTTATCATTTATAAACCTCTCAAAAAGTTTTGGACCACGTATCTTACTGGGACTAGAAATGGTTGCAAATTTTCAACAAACTCACTCCTGGACCTCTAAACTTCCCCATCTCTCTCAGTCTTCCTAATTTACCTTAAATAACTCTTGAAATTTTGGAAAAGCCTCAGTTTTTAAAGTATGTATCAGATTAACGACATTAAAACTATGGGCCCTATTCTTTTAACCAAGTCGTACATTTATGCACACTTAAAACCTCTTAAAATTGCAACTCTTTATATTAGCTACTCACATCCCGATTATGAGTTCCCCACACACAATTACTACGGGCCAGCCAAAGACGCAAATTTGGGCTTAGAACTCCGTTGGTTTTAGCACAGCACGAACATTACAAATGCTAAAAAATTTAAATACACAAAATCGATATTCGATTAGACCCATAGGTCTAGCTCTCAAATTAAGTCTGAGCCCGCAACTATAAAAAGTATCAGGTTTTTGTCAAATATATTAAATATGACTCACAAGGGCTGTTTTAAACACTTATTATAGCTGTAGCAGCAATTAGACACACAATACTGTACTTTAAAAGCATGGGAAAGCATATAAACACATTATAATTGATTGCAGAACAGTCTCAAACCCACAAATATGCAATTAGAAAATATTATTTTAGACTGTTATTTCTGAGTAATATCGAACCTGGGACGCAAGCGGTTAATACATATAATGAAACCCACAGATGCTCTAATGTATTTTATGGAGTGCTTGATTGTGAGCCTGACCTGCAAATATTACTTGTTGGCTCTCATTCATTTGTAGCCTCTGATTGCAGGTTACGGCTAACTTCAACGTTTTACTGACGTCATGATGACAGAATCATTTACTATTGGTTGTGTCTAAGAAGTAAATTATGGACTTGCTTAAATATTGCCAGATCATATGCTTAAAAATGGCATGGTTTACGTGTGGTGGCTGTAAGACGTAAATTGCAAGCTTGAAACAATAGAATACATCTAAACATTTAGATAAAAAAATATCCACAGCCAAAATTACGGGTTAGAGTCACTTACAAGGGCTCTATGTAAGCATGAGCACAAAAAAACATTTGTCATCTTAAATTTAGCTGACTCTGCTTGTGTCATGATGGTTTCCATCATGGAATGCTAGTATGCAAGTAGCCTGAGGGGGAGGATTATCATACAAGGACTTCCTTTTCTATATAGTTCTGTTGTGGAAGTAACAAATTTTGGTAAACGTATATCATTATTTGAAGGGAAATATTTTCAGATCTTTCATGTTCTCCATTTGTTTTTAATGTGTGCTGTCGTTAACCTTTTCCTACCTACCACCCGCTTTTGATAGTAAGATTTCCTTACCGCCCACAGGTGCCCCAGTAACTCAATTTACAATTTAATCTAATTTCTGGTTACATAAATTATATGACTCTAGCTATGTATCACCCTGTACTTACTAGATCTGGTCCTGACTGCTGTCCATAGGCTCTCTCACCAGCTCTCCAACCAGCCAAGCGTGGTGCTGTGGGTCTGCGGCGTGTGACGTCAGTGGCACCACCTTGCAATTACCCACCGCCCACCATGAAGAAAGCTTGAATTGCCCACTAATGGGCGCTAGGGACCAGGTTGACTACTACTGCTCTAGATGGTGTAGTGACAAATGTAGGTAATTTATTTGGTACTGCAAACTGAAACATATAAGACCGAAACAGTATTAGACCTAGAGATATCCTGGTTTGAAGCAGGAGAATGGTCTTTATTCACTAAGCAATATAGACAGTATCAGATAGGGACTTTAGACAAAGATTTCAGAGTGGCCCTATCACATTAATTGTGAAACACATTACACATTTTGAATTTGCGGGAAGGAAAGGCAGACAAAAGGGCCTCATGGAGGATGAAAAATAAGCAAGTAACAATTCTTTATAAAACTTTATTTTCTTGTATGAAGTAGAATTTGAAGTACTTTGCTGTTATATATTAGCTGGTCAGATAGCCTAACAAATTATTTCACAGAACATTCAATTATTATTCTAATGTTAACCAGTTTTAGTCTAAAAAGTACATTTAAATAGATAAAAAATAATATTTGCTGAAAAACAGAAAATGTAATAATTCACTATATTCACTATAAAAAAAATAAAAAAATATATTGTTGATTAATAATTAATTAACAATTAATTAACAACTAATTAATTAATAACTAATCCACATATTGCAGATCAGGGGACATCTTAAAAGGTTGAACTTGATGGACTGAAATACTTTTTTCAACTTCAATTACTATGTAAATATGTAGCCATGTAACTATATGAAATCTTTAGTGCCCAAAAGGCTTTGAAGTTCCATTAAATACTAACAGCCTTATTAAATTGCGATTCAGGAAATTGAAAGGTGCTCTATGGTTGCATAAGGATGGATTAGTAGACAAATTAATAATTGGATAACATTTGGCAAGGTGTTCCAGACACAATTTGACATTTCCTGTGTTCTCTAGCATCACAAATAAACAATAATAATCACATACAGTAGTTGTCAAACTGCGATTTGTTATCACGCTTGCAAGGCTCGCAAAGCAAGGCAAGCCTTTTGTGGCCCAGAGGCTTCCTGGCATTGGACTATTCTGAGTTAGCAGGACTTAGGCAATGGGCGGCAAAGACGCTCATTGCCCTGCGAGCCTCGCGAAGCGAGGCGAGCAGTTAAGGCACTGAAGCACGCGGGACTTAGGCTGAAATGAGCGCCGAAGGTGCTCCTGCAAGATGAGCGAAGCGAGGTGAGCAGTTGAGCCATTAAAACACTTAGGCTGAAATGAGCGCCAAAGGTGCTCGGCGAGCAGTTGAGGCACGCGAGACTTAGGCTGCAAGCAGTTGAGGAATACGGGAATTACTTAGGCTGCAAGCAGTTGAGGAACGCGGGACTTAGAGAAAAAAATCCGACCTCAGGATCGCGGGGACAAAAAATCTGACCTCGCAAAAATACGAAGTTAACGGCGTAAATCGAAAAATACGAAAAAACAAAGAAAATAATAAAAAATTAATTAAAACACACTCCCACACAGCACAGGGGGAGAGCCAGGAAGCCCAAGAGTTAGGTTGCAAGCGATTTTGTGCCTTATTTGTCAAGTTTCGTCACTCGAAAATCCGCTAAGCGAGAAAAAAAATGGCAGCCAAAAAGCAAAGCCAGGCACGCAGGACTTAGAAAATACACGACGGCAAAGACAGTAACACACGAATAACGCCAGGCACGTGGGAATTAGAAAATGCACAACGGCATAGACACTAACAATTACACAAGCAAAAGCCCAGGCACGCGGGAAAATAAAACAGACGCCAGTCAGCGCCCCCCACACAAACATTCAGCAGACACACAGAGGAGAAACAGATAGGGAAGGGACAGGGGGGGGGGGGATGCTGGAAAGAGACACAGGTCATTTCCAAGCACAAAACTTGCAATTTAATGAACCCTGCAATGAGCGGCCGGTACAGTAGGCGGGAGAAAAGGTTTGCAATGAGTACCGAAGGTGCTCAGAGAAGCAAAAGCCTCACATTGTGTGGCAAACAGCATTGCCTGGCTTACAATTTCATGGCCGTCATTTTTGAAGGGCAAGTCACTAGTAATAATAATAAGAGTCATTCCCGTATAAGACTCTAAATGGCTTAGCCTTAGATTTCAAATATACATTGTGATTTGTAGTGTATATCCAATAAAATTCAAGTGTATCGTATATTGTATCTAGTTAATCTTGTCACATATGCCAGAAGACATGGTATGTGCTAGATACATTAATTCATTGCTTATCACATGGTTTGTAGCTATAGAATGATTGTGTATTACTATGTATCATGTTGTAATGTATACCAATAGTGTTATTCTGCATCCAAATGATTTATTTGCATGTCACAATAAGAGTTAAATATCATGTATAGAAATAAAGTTACATGGTGTCATTTAACCAATGTGGATATTATTAAATCATTTTTGCTGCAGTGTGTGTTACAGATGGTGGATCTTTTAATATTGTCTCATGTTATCAGCTTTTTCCCTACATACGCAATATCATAAACTTCAGCATACAACTTTTAGCTGACTAAAATTAATCAGAACTCTTTATGATATGGAAACTGAAAGATGATCTCTTCTGTAGAAGTGCACTGACTGCACTTCTATTCTTTGTTAAGCATTTAATGTATAGTCATTTATATGTGGTATGCTATAGAATAGGGACATTGGGGGGGTTAAGGACATTGAGGGGGGCGGTTACTAACAGGATGCATGTTAAGCCTCAATCGACCACAGCACACTGAGCATTAGCGCTACTCAAATTCTGCTGATTTACTAAAATACGGATATAATAATGTCCAAGATGAGGCACATTAATGCCCAACATAGCGTTATGTATCACCTCCTATCCACCACTTAACACATCACAAACATAGTATGTCATGCTTGTTATAGGGGTCATGAGCTGGAGCCAGAAATCTGAGAGAATGAAGAGAAATGGGCACTATGATGCCTACTGTTAACAAGGCTTCAGGAGTTGATGGAATCCCAATTCTACAGGATGATGCTGTGAATGTGTTGCTTGCATTATACCAACAAATTTGGAAAACTAAACAGTGGCCAGTAGACTGGAAAGGGTCAGTCTACATCCCAATCCCAAAAAAGCCAGTGACAAAAGAGTGCTTCAATTATTAAACAATTGCACTAATTTCACATGCCAGTAAGGTAATGCTTAAGATTCTACAAGCTCGACTCCAACAATATATGGACCAAGAACTACCAGATATGCAAGTTGGGTTCCGGAGAGGGAGAGATCAAATTGCCAATGTCCTATGAATAATAGAGAAAGCAAGGGAGTTCTGAAAAAGATGGGAGTATCAGATCATCTCATTCACCTCCTAGCTAATCTGTATGTGGACCATGAAGCCACTATCAGAACCAAACATGGGACAACAAAATGATCCAAGATCGGAATAGGTGTGCCACAAGGTTGTATATTTTCACCTTATTTATCCAAATTATACGCAGAGTATATCACACATAAGGCCGGACTGGATGAATCCAAAGCCGGAATCAATATTGCTGGAATAAACTACTCTGATGGCTGAAAAGACCTATTGATGAGAGTAAAAAAGATTGCAAAAGCTGGTCTGCTGTGCAGTGTTAAAAAGGAGAAAATCCTGGCAAATGGCAATCTCAGTTCCTGGCAAATAGATGGGGAAGAAGTGGAAGCAGTAAAAGATTTTATTTTCCTGGGATCCAAGTTTTCTTCAGAGGGCAACTGTAGCCATGAAAGTAAAAGATGTTTGCTTCTGGGGAGGAAAGCTATGGCAAGCTTGGACAAGCTAGTAGGTCCTCATAACATACGGATGTGAGAGCTGAACCATAAAGAAATCTTAGCAACATAGAATTGATGCCTTTGAAATATGGTGTTGTCAAAAACTACTTAAGAGTTCCTTGAACTGCAAGAAGATCCAATAAATAAATACTACAGGAAATGAAGACAAACTGTTCATTGGAAGATATAATCATGAGGCTAAAGATCAATAATTTTGGTCATATCATGTGAAGACAGGATTCACAAAGAAAGGAACGGCAGAGGCTAAGATGTATAGATGAGATCATTAAAGCAATGAACTTAAACTTGATGGAGCTCAGAGGGGCAGTGACTGACAGATGTACCTGGCACGCTGCGGTCCATAGTGTCCCGGAGAGTTGGACATGATTGAATGGCTAAACAACAATGTGCAGTTTAACAGCTCTTTCCGGTGGCACAGGAGCAATTGCATCTAAAAACTTCAGATGTGATTAGATTTCTCACATTAGCATTCAAAAGCTCAATAGTGGTTGACAGTACTGAGCTATTGCATCATACACGTAAATCTAACCTTTGAAAAATTACATCTGAGTGTTTAAAATGTGCCAAATATCCTAAGCCTCCAGTACCTGTCTCATAACTATTTTAAAAATCTCTATTACATGCATCCCATAACAATGTCCAATCTAGCTGTAGTATGCTCGGAAGTCTTTCTAAGTGCCTGAAATAAAATAAAAAAGCCTTTCTATACTTTCAACCACCCATAAAGCAGGAAAAGGCTTTTGAGAATCCTGGATGCCTAAAATCCATTGCCATGAAGAAGCTAACATCTTAATAGTGTCGGATTTGCTAAAATTCAACACAATGAAGGGGTTAATACTGCTATTTCCTATGAGCAAGGTGATCCCCCTAGAACTTCCCTCAATGCCCACTACCACAAATAATCCTGGGTATCCCTGGGTATATCCTTAGATGTCCTTATGGATCCCCATGGCAGCAAATATTAATGTTACCATGGAATCCTATAGACCTCCATGTTAATCTTCAGTATAGCAACGGGGGTCCCTATAGACCCCCGTGGTATATTAAGCTATATATTTGGGCAACTTTGTGGACTTTATCCTTGGGCATCTTCATTAACCCTGTTACCATGGGATCCACAAGAATGCTAACCCCCTCATTGGGGTCTATAAGGAGAACTTTGGTTCCTAACACTAAATACATAAAAAATGTATACAAAATAGAAAAATGTTACACCTGAAAGGGGGGGAAATTATATATTACCTATTCCATTGACGCCCCATTCTAAACTCTTCAGCCCTGGATAAGTGTACATTTTGTGTTGAAGAATCTGTCCTCTTCATGCTTGATTGAGGCTCTTGTTCCTTATCTGCAACCCATGGAAATGGGCATCTGCATAAAAAATCCACCGCTCTTTAAAAAAAGGAATCTAATAGGTTATTAGACTGATCCATCAACTTATACTTTTTTAATTATTCAGATTGGATGAAATATGTGTCTATCAATCAGAGTTAGATTTTAAAAAAATTCAAAGAAAGGTGGATTTTTTAGGCAGAGATCCATTTCTAAAGGCCGAAGAAAAAGACCAAAAGCTTTAATCAATATGCTGCATTCAAAACAAAGCCAAAATTAGACGTGTATATATCACCAAATGCATGTTTAGTGAAAATATGCCAGGATGTATTCTAAAATCATTGTACTTGGTTCTATGGATTATGCATATATACATAATAATAATAATAATAATAATAATAATAATAATAATCAGAATAATAATAAATAATACTGTTATGAACCCCATTTCAAACTGAAACTGTTTAAATCATAAAACAAATAATGTAACTGATTGTGGTTTATATTGTTGTATGCTATAACACTGTTTAGAGTTCCCTAGTGGTCCAATGGTTAGGATTCTATGCTTTCACCATTGCGACCTACTGTAGTTCCAGTCAGGGAACCAAGAAGTCACACCACCCTGAAGCCATGCAGTGTTGGGCCTGGTCAGTACATGGATGGGAGACCACCTAGGAATACCAGGAGCTGTATGCTATGGCCCACTGGAGAAGGAACTGTTAACCCACTCCAGTATCTCTGCCATGAATACCAAGTGGATCATGGACATAACAATGTGCCTAGTGTGTTTCAGTCCCTGAGGCAACAGAGAATTGGAAACGACTGAACAACGCAAACACATTAAACATAATTCTGCAGCCACAATGCCGACCTTCAAATCTATTAAATGTGCCCCCCTGCCAAATAATTTGAAAAACACTTATCACAATTTTTTTAGATATCATATACTCACATAAATATATCAGGCAAAACAAGATGCAAATTAATTAGATTCCAGCTTAGTTGGGAGATCAGATTAGGAAACTCGAGGAAGTAAACTCAGAGATACCTCACTAAATCCGTGTTAATAACATAATATAATAATATTAATACATCAATATGATAAAGAAATAATATAATAGTACATGAAAGGGAATCCAACACCTACTTAGCCATTACACAAGAAGATATTCACCCATGGGTGTAGGAGCCAAAGAAAATCTGGGGGGATACCACATACAGTATAAAAGTACCACACAACTACTTCTGTACACAAACATTTACACATGGAAAAAATATGTGGGGGATTTGTCCCCATCGTCCCCCCCTAGTTCCTACACACATGCAAGAGTATTATTTTGGAAGAAAATGGAGATTTCTCTTTTCATTATATGAGTTTTTGCATTATAAGCCGTTTTTGAAGAATAACACTTGTGTAAAACAAATGATATATAGTATGTTATACTATATATACTAAGTATATATCTATATATATAGTTATATTGTATTCATAAACGTTATGCAAGGTACTACAATGAATATATTTATATATAGTACATATTACACAGAAAATATATAATTATATATAATTATAACAGCATCATCATGCTTCCCGCATAAACACATAAAAGATAGATATCTATGTAAAATACTCTGTATGATTTATGTGGCAAATGTTACTCAAACATAAGCTTGGGTGCATTCGCTTACTTTAGTGTTGTTAATGATAATTCTACAACTGTTCTAAAAGTCTCTCTTTTGGCACTAGGCTTTTGTCTTGGCAGCTTTGAGGGAAAAATGGAGATAAAGAAGTGTTATTAAAATAGTGACAACCGGCTCAGAAAGTATGTTAAGGATGGAAAGGGGGCAGTGCGTCAGAGGGGAAATAATGAGATGCAAAAATCAGCCAGTCTGACAATTGGAAGCCTGTGTAGCAGCTTAGCCTGTTGGTCCAAGGCTATTTGTCATAATCAGCAACACTTTTCTCATTAGCAAAAAGCCATTACCAGTGGACTTTATCAGCAGCTGTGAGTTATCGGGGGCACCCAGCAATCCTACCGCATAACCATGGGGTTCAGAGGGCTCCCGCAGATTTAATAAGCCAAATTCTAAGTTACCAAGCCCTCGCCGTGGTGTCATTTCAATTCTCTGCAAGGTAGCCAAGTACAACAGATCTGCCAAGTGTTAACTATTTCACAGCCCTGTGGGCCCTATCAGTTTTTTTTTCTGTTTTATGTATTGATTTTCTTTTGATGTTACAATATACAATGACACATTACTTGACTACACTGCTAAATTCAAAATAACAATGTTTGTAATCTATATGTATGAAACATGCTATATACTGTATATATGTATATATATATATATAATGATCATCCGTTATTTGTAACATGACAACATGCTCTGTAGCACTGTACAAGGGTTAATTACAAAGAATAAAACTAAATTAAACATATGTAAAAAGTGGAGAGTCCTATCTTTGAGTTCAAAATCTTATTCACATAGTGCTTTTTTTTAAAAATTGCAATACTCTTTTATTGTTATCTCTCCAATACAGTTATTTGGTTTTATTCTCAACTCTTCGTCTTACACAGTATCAGCCTTATTAAATTGCGATTCGGAACATTGAAAATCGCTCTATTTAAGCACACAGCATTTTTTTACAGAAGTTTTTAGTTAGTAGAGGCCTTGCTTTTGGATAGAAGTTCACTAACTTAAAACTTCTGTTAAAAAAATATGCTATGTGCTTAAATAGAGCCCTATTCAATTTGCTGAATTGCAATTTGATAAGGCTGTATATGTCTAACTTGGCTGTTGCTCCTCTTAATGCATCTTTGTCACCACTTTCACTACTAGTAGTCATATTTTCAGTGACTACAGATTATCTCTATCTTCATAGTTCCCTTGCTGTCCTAATTTTGCTTAGACTAATTCTCCCCCGAAGCCAGGACTCTTATTTCTCTCTATCTCTCTGTTTCCTTGATTTTGCTCTCCTTTCAATTAACTGTATTTTTGTTCTTTCTTGAAATCCCTGCTACAATTAGCATAAAATTACACATTCACTTTGGCTGATCACAGGCAGCTAATACATTGCAACCATCTGTAATAGCAGTTTGTGCAGGAAGGAATCATGGGATGTGTAGTCCCTTGCACAAGGAAGCAGGTGTGCACTGTGCTGTTGTTGGCTTGAAGGCTAGTAAAGAGTTAAAATCCATACCCAAATGCAGTGTTTCTATTGGGAGGTTCACTGTGCCTATGTATGCAGCTCTGGGGGGTTTTAAAACAAGGGGGAAATAATTTAATAGGAAAAAAGTAGGATAATTTAGTGTTCTCCAGGATAAAGCAAGATAAGTAACTACAAAATTAAAAAGCGTCTATCCTGAAATAATGGCTGTAAGTCAAGAAAAATGGGGTGTCACTGTCCCATAATACTGTGGGATTAGAAATAAGTGACCACCTTTATTATGACAGATGAAGTGGTATAATATTTAATTTCTAGAGCTTAAAAATAAGCATCATAATGGTATAATAATAATAAAGTGATGCTGGTATGCAAGCCTCATATGCAAAAGGTATTTGCTAATCATAGGGATGCAGCAACATATATTATAGATGAAAAGTTTGAGGATAGGCGCTGTTTATTTGTAAAAAAGTGCACTGAAATAAGAAAGGTTTAAAAACAACAACAAAAAGGCAGGGGGTAGAGAGTGGTACCTAGTATAAATATAAGTATGAACGCAGTATACTATAATTTAATTTGAAGTATAGAGGGGAGGCAGATATCACCATCAATCCTTAAATAGACATATGCATCACTTATAGCATTATCAAACCACTGCATAAAGTTAGGCTTTTACTGCTTAAGTGTGAGAAAAAAGGATAGGAGTATCTTAAATCTCCCCTTTAGGATATAAAGCAATACATGTATACTTGCGTTTTTTGAAATACCATACAGGGGTATAGTTGTTCTGCTGTGGCTCACAAAGAGCATAGAATTAAGTGTACCATCTCCCCCCTGCTCCTGACGGTCCGTTTCACCACTTAATGGGGCTTACTCATGGGTGTGGAAAACAAGTTTTATTTGAAATAAAATAAGTCTGTATGTGTATTGAATTCAATGTAATGTGTGTCTGATATAAGCAGCAGGTGTGAGATGAGAAAAAGATAAAAACAGGGAAACATAGATATACCTTTAATGTGATTTTCCCATTTATCTCTCCAACCTTATCCTTCCTAACTGGACTTCTATCGCATGCCTTTTCTTTCCTATGTTGGACGTCTCTTTCCTCCCTTCCTCTTCTTGTCTATTTTCATCCATTTGTCTGTCTCTTTGTCCTTTCTTCTCATAACTATACTTCTTCTCCATTGCCCTGACTGTCTATCTTCTTTTCTGCCAGTCCTGTATCTTTCTTCCCTTACACAAGATGTCTATTTTCTCCCTTGCCCTGACTCCTATTCCTCCCTTCCGATAACAATCTTTCTCAACTCTAGTCCTAGATTTCTCTACATTCCTCACATGCTTTTTCTATCTGTCACTGCCTGTCTGTTCCTTGCGTCTTTGCCGTCTCTTCCTTTGCTTCTCCCTTTGCTTTCTTTCCACCTCTCTCCTCCATTGTCTTGGCTTTGTATATACAGAAGATTAACATTTGGGAGGCACCATCCACCACCGTACAGTACTTAAATTGGTCTGGATATTTCTGAAAGTAAAACTAAAGTTGAACCACAAAAGTAATTAAGAAACTGACAGTTTAGATAATGATGTGAGGTTTTAGGAATTTGGAAGCCTCTTTCATTCTTTACTGTCAACTTTTAGTGATTGTGGTATGTTCTTTCAGTCTTCTGCCTGTCTTTGTTCTTTATATTTGATATTAAATAGTAATCTTAGTAATAATTAAATAAAATAAATACGTTGTGAATAATTTACATTTTTTTCATAGCCACATTCGCTAAAACATTTAGCTAAGAAAGATATTCAAGCAACAGTTATTATTTTAGTTTTGTTTATTTTATTTAAAGGACATTGTTTTTTTAACATTTTAAAATCAATTGGTAACAGGAAACATAAACGTTTACTGTTTTTTCCACATTAAAGGACTACTGTGGTCATATTTTTTAAATTTACTATGTTGAAGAACTATGCTTAAAAATATGCAACATGGTTTTAGAATGTATAAAAACAAAATACAGTCTCTAATTTATTATCTTTTTTACGCTATTATGCTGTTGTGTTATGGCAATTTTGGCTTTAGCAGATGAACTTCCTGAAGTGAAGGGAGATTTTGAAAACACTGGATGTGTCTGTCTGCATAATGGGAATGTGGCAGTTATATCTACCAGTGTTCTCAGCAGGATTAAAGGAGGTTCCTTAGTTTATAAGGGCTCGTCCTCCTAAAAAAGTAACAGGTGGCAGCTATGAAGAAAAGTTTTCAAATATAGTTTGGCTTTATTTTTTCATATTCATTATCATGTTAATTCATTCAAAACTGTTATAAAAAACGTTTGACCACAGTCTTCCTTTAAATATTGTAACCTTATATGTATAGCATACTCACCTTGAAATTTTTAAAGTAATTAACAATAAAATAGGGCCATAGGTAAAGGGTCAATTGTGGTTGAATACTATGAAAGGATGAGTATATAGAAAAATCCTGTCTTGGTAAACATAAGTACAGGCGGAACATAGGAAATAATTCAAATATGGTAGTTGGTAAAATGCAAGAAACTGAAAAATTAGATATTTTAATACAATAAGAGTACATGTCACATAAAAAGAGGCTGACTTCTTCAATTCCAGAAATGAAAAGTGCGCATATACATGAATATAATTATAACTGGATCCTATTACATTTTTAATTGGAAGTATTAGATTACTAAGCTTGAATGTTGGGTATTTTAAGCAGAATTATCCCCCTGTTATGAAGAATTACAAATATGTATACATTTATTTAGCATATATATACACATATTATACTTTTATTACCTAAAACTGTACTTTTCCATTATAAGCTATAAGGTAGGAAACAGTTAATTATGTATTCTTATAAATTCATTGTTGTTATTTTACAAGTGTAAACACGATTTAGTCTAAACAAATATGTATTTCAGTAAGTCTACAAAGCCAAAACTTGCCCTATGCACAGAGATAATCAGTAATAGTCTTTTTTGTGCATCTAGTGTGACGTACCAAGAAATGCTTGATAAGTGCTGATCACATGTGTTATATTTTTTATTATATATTATATATTTTATTGGATCCCCTAATGTAAATAATTGTTTATTGGCTATTGGTGGGTTATACCATGTTTCTAAAAGGTGAGAATTGATTATCCCATTATCTTTATGTAAACATTATAAAAGCTGCATTTTGTTTATATTTGTGCCCAGTGGTCCAGTGAGCCAATCGCAGGAGACAATTGTAATTGGTTTTCTGTAGCTAATTTATTTTTTTCCAAATAAACCAAACAAAATGAGAGGTTTCTGTGTTTTGACTAGGTCTCGGAGTAAAAAGTGGTTTGTGGGTATGGTTTTTCCTCTTACACCCCACAGTGGAGAGTCACACACCACAAGAGTATGCCCACATGGTATAGATAAGAACATTGATAAGACTACAAGACTTAATTGTCTCTATGTGTTATTTTTTTACATCTGGGCATGCTCTTGTTATTTAATCACTCTCAATTGTGAGATATAATTGGCCTTTGGAGCTAAAGTCATTAGGAAAGTGGGAGGACTTTTTCATGTAGGTCTGTTTCAAATATCAATATTTAAATTATTCCATGTGAAACTGTGAAGCACAATTTACTAAGCACTTTCTCACCTCAGATGCAGGCTGGGTTTACATATCTAGCATCCCTAGGCGCATACTCTTAGCCGCCCCCGGGTGCACAAGCTCATGTCCCTCTCTTTTCTCCTACCATCATGTTGCTTTAGTAGGAGCTGTAGGTCTAATAAATCAGTGTCTGAATGGCTTTGTTTGAATGTAATAGTGATCTAAAAAATCTACATGCCTTTTTGGAAGTATTTAGATAGCTTAAGCTGTTTTAGAGAAATAACAGTTTACATTTTTAATGTAATGAGCATGCTCCGTAGAGACTTGCATGTGAACTACTGTCAGATTCCATGCATTTTGATTGGTCAATTAAGGTCAGGTCATGTTTTGAGTGCTTTCATAATTATAACTTGCCTGCAATAAAAAAATGTTTGCCAAAGGGGGTAAGCAAATGCAATGGATTAAAAGTATATTGGCCTGTGTGCAATAGCTTATAAAAAATATTGACTTATCTGCAATGGCGGATATTCACCAGAGGGGGCAAGTGAATGCAATGGAGAAGGAGAGAGTTACTCCTTTTCCAGACCTAACTCAGACAAATGAACATTGTAACAACCTTATATTTCAAATCTCAGTTGCATTGATATAAATACTCATGCACATATTGCTTTAAATAATGTTACATTTAATTAATAGAAATAAACATTCACTTTCCATCACTAGTGAACAAACATATACATTTTAGCCTCTAATATTTCAAATAGTTTTCTGAAATTTAAAAGGAAAATATAATCCCCAATAAAAAGATATATTGGAATAAGAGGTCTGTATTTCAGCTTTGGAAGATAGCACATATGTTGCTAATGCAGCAAAGTACTTCTTAGAAAACTGTTACAGCCTTCCAGTGCATGTGGTAGGGTCAAACACATTTATGTTCTTTAAGGCTGTCTGCCATAAGGCTTTACTCCTATATTTAACAAAAAATATATATATACACATTCGTTAGGCAGCAGTCACCATCAATCAATTTTGAAAATTAAAAACCTGTCCAGCATTTATTTTCAACAAGTTTAATTAAACACATTTCACGTGTATAACAATGCATATACATACATTGACACAATTCCTTTTTCATAGTGTAATAGTTTCTTAATAAGATTGCAATATGTTACAATTAAATTGTTACAAGGACACTGTTTAGATACATAGATTAATATGATTATATGTATTTTTTTAAATTCTAGTAGTTCTGTTTAAGGATTCAAAAATACCTTTGTTGGAAAAAAACACTATTTGCAAGCAGTCAATTTGAAAAATTCAGCTATTAACAAATAAAAACAACTCTGACAGTTAAAAAATAATACAAACGGGGGCACTGTAGGTTTCTGGAAAACAAAATGATTCAAAAGAAACTTGTTTTGCTCATCTTTATACTCATAAGAAGCCCTTTTTGTGATTATTTTTACAATTGCCCCAGTGCAAACAAAAAACATCTCTGCAGATTTGCAGAAAATCCCATTTATACCATTATTATTATTATTATTATTATTATTATTAACCTTTATTTGTAATGCTCCAACATAGGTAGGGTAGTTACAGGGTAGATACAAACAAAAACAAGCTTAACAAATTACAAAAGAATGGAGGGCCTTGTTTTTGAATTTGAAGTCAAGCAAACAAAGTACTTTGAGAAGGTGGAATCCTAGTTCACACCTACCTCCTCCTACTTAAAATATGCTATATACATTTAACTCAAGGACATTGGCCACATAAGCTTTATGTGATAAATGTACTGAATATATATTCAAACCTAAAGTGACTAATCAAAATTTAATTTGATTTAAATCAAAGTTTTGTTGCAATAAATGCACCTTTTTATACACACACATACATTTTTTGTAATTAGATATAAGTACATTTTAGGAGAAAATAATCTTTCGTTGAATTAAATATTATACACGGACAAAATGTCTGACACATTAGCCTGTTAATAAGCAAAGTTAAGTCACATGGCAATTGATGAATAATATCAATTAAACAAAAATAAGTTAAAATATCTGTATGCAGTTGAAATATAACCAAGTGTCTCACTCTTAATATTTACAAATCAACATTTTAAATGTACTAATGTGTTATAAATGGGAAAATAAAAGTAATTAAAATATTAAATCCATAAAAATATCCATAGGGATGATTTTACATTTTATCAGTGTTTGTGTACTGAGTTCTGTTAACATTTATTTCTTCAGATATTTTATGCAGTTTCTGTCTTGTAGACAGGCGGAATGTTGTAGTAAAAATACAACATATCTAAAACATCCCAAGACAGGGTTAAACTGAAGATTCCTTTTTCCTGAAATGGCTCCATGGTTCGAGAATGACTCTTTGCTTCCCCTCTTAATCTGTATTTTACGAGTGAGAAGCTTTGCATTATGCAAATCGTTAGATAGGAACAGGTGACATTTCAGCAAAGAACATGATCAGCGGCCCGGGCCAGGATTGGGCTGCTGATTTATACATTAGTATTTGTCACTAAGATTGCAAGGGCTCCGGTCTACATACCACAATTTGCTTTTTATTTCCCTTAAGGTGGAAACTTTGTCAATACATTTTACCACAATTTGCTTTGTCCTTAGCTATGATCTAACTATTGCTGTCTTAGTATATTATATATATATATATATATATAAATATTTGAAAATGTATTTATAATATTTTTTTATAAAAATGTACATATATTAAACAAAAATATTTAAAAAAAATTACTAGTTCTTCACCCCAATAAACATTTTTAAAAGTAAAAAAAAAAAATCTAATATACTGATAGCTGCACCCCAGAATATTTATAATGGACTACTTTGACTTTGGATTAAAACAAGAAGTATAAAAAATACAGATATTTATATCTATACATACAACTATTTATACATTGATTGATAGTTGTATGGATAGATATAACTATATATTTTTACTTTTTATTTTAATCAAAAGCAATCCATTATGGATATTTTAGGGTGCAGATAACAGTATTTATATATTTATTTTTTACATTTTGGATTGAACTCAAAATATTCACTAACAGTTATATTGTACATTTGATTTTTTTCTAGTTGATTATTTTATTCAAAAATAATAAAATATTGGCACAAAAACCAGTATTTGATTTTAAAGTTTTGAGAGTGTCGTTTTGTGACGTACTTTATTTTGATAAAAATATATAAATCACCTAAAGTCTATGTTCACATTAGTTCACTAGCATGTTATTTAAATATACTGTTAGCTCTGCTATTGTTCACAGATGTACAAACACATACAAACTAAAGTTGAAAATTTATTTAGGCTTATCATTCGTTTTGGGGTATTTACCAAAACATGGAAAACAAACCAAGCATTTTCTCATCTGAGATGTATAGAGAATGGATTTTTTTTCTCATAGTAAATATTAAACCAAGGGATGCACATGATATGCACTTAAGATGCTTAGTAAATTCTCCCAATATTGATCAGAAATCAGAAGGAAAATGTCAGACATCAGATGGAGAAAAAAATAGAAATATGAATTGCAATCTATAAAATTGGGGCATTTAAATAATATTTTTTAATACAATCTATTATTCTTAGAATCATTTCTTATTTAAATAAATTGATTTAATGAATTTGTGAGACTTAAAACAGATATAAGTATATATGAGATATATGACTTAAGCATTCTGAGATACACAATATATTAATTTAATAAGTTTCATAATGTACAGCACCTTTAAACAAAAAATATGAAATGGTGAGAAAAAATGCAGAGGAAATTACATAAAACTATTTTTTTGAATAAGTAACCTAACCTACAAAATATATAAATAGATTTAAAAAGTGGGAAAAACTATTACTATTTAATTAATATGAGCTTATAGGTGTGTATGTGTGTGTGTGTATGTAAGCAAATTTTTTAACTAATTTATCTCATTCTTACAAATTGTTTTATTAGATCAATTGGATTTAGTGAGCATCTCAAGTGCATGTCTGTTTTGTATGGGAAAACAGTCCTTCTTATCTTGTGGAGGAATTTACTAAAGGTGCGTAAACGGGTACGACAGCTTTTGTTAACATGTAATCCAGCTCACAGGTCAATGTGCGATTTTCCACCTAATGCAGCTCATCACAAGTTATAGTGATCAGAATTTATATTGGTAAATGATGTGCACTATACTGTGAAAACCCAAATTCTCTGAATTTACTAAAGACAAATCTTGCTTTTAACTACCTGAGATGCTGATATTCAGCATCTCTAGTTTCAACCCCACAATGGCACTACATTTTATAGTTACCTAAAATTATATTACCAATACTCAGCCATTCATATAGGACATACACTGCTAAATGTGTCTGTCAAGTTCCTTCAACACTTAATATATTTATATATACTGTATATATATATATGTGTGTGTGTGTGAGTTTGTGTATATATATATATTTTATTAATAAAATAAAGTAATGCCAAGTAATGCCAATCATTGAGTCTTTGACAACCAATATGAAGCCTTTGATGGCACATGTACGGAATCTGAGCACATGCATATACAGCATCATGTGTGTAACATACAATTGCACATATGCCAAAGAAACTGTGCATACTTGACCCCTAAAACATGAATGTCTTACTCTGTTTGTAATATTACAGCGCCCATTGCCACACATTAGCGAACTGCAGTTTGGATCTAAATATTGTAGATGATATTTAGTAATCTATCCCTCTGATCTCAGCCCTTCTCTCCTAATCTCAGGTGAGAAAGTGCTTAGTAAACTCCCCATTATCATTTCTGTCTATTTTCAGCTCTTACATTCTCACACAATTGGCTATATATTTGCTATATTGTACATTTCATTGATTTCAGTAGATTTGTAGATTATTTGTGCATCATAATGCAAGTTAGTAACTGTATTATAATAGAAGCTACATATATCCAGGTGTTAAACATACCTGGTGTTTGTGGGAGGGGCCCTCTCTCAACGGTTGAATAGTTGGGGTAGCGATTGGAACCATTGCTCTCCAGCTATCGAATGCCCTTTCGGACAAGTGGAATAATGTAGTGAGAGGCAGCTGAGCTGTGGCGGAGGCTACTGGACATCTGGCCTGCTTAGAGGGCCAGATGTGTCCTTGGGCGAGGGTAAGGATAGCTGGTTTCGGGCCAGATCAACAGCAACTATGAGGCTCCCAGTAAGAAGAGCGTGTTAGTGAAAAGGCCAAATAATTAAGCAAAGCTTTGAGAAAGCTGATTCAGGACTGACGGTTAGCTGACCGTTTGATGCAAAGTGATGGCTAAAACCTGAAAAAGAAACCATGTAAGTGTAAGAGGGTGTGTGTGAAGGTGACAAGGGGTGTGTCCTTGGACATTGGCAAGGCCACCGATTGGCCAGAATGATAGGATGGAGCCTACAAAGGCTGATATGTGATTGTTATTTAGTAGATTTAGCCTGAATCACACCATGTGGACACGAAAGCCAAAAAGCAATACCTTGGACATGGACAAGGCAGGCTGCAGTTGATTAGGACCAAATCCTCACAATGCTGGTGTTTGCCACACAATGCAAGGCTCTCCCTCCCTCTAACTTGCAGGCCTCGGGACGAGCACCTTGGGCGCTCATCGTGGGCCTTGCAATGAGCTCCTTCTGTGCTCATTGCGAGCCTCTCCCCCCCTCTACTTTATGGGCTTCCCCTTTGTCTCTTCCCCCTCTCTCCCTCCCCTGTGTCTCTTTCCCACCACTCCCTCTTAAAATGTATAGCTGCCTGTGATTGGCCTTTCTTTTTCAAGCCTGTAATTCAGAAGCCATTCAGAGCCTCTCCCTCTACCTTGCAAGCCTCGCGATGAGCGCTTTTGTCGCTCATTGCAATCCTCTCCCCCCTCAAACTTGCAGGCCTTGCAATGAGCACCTTTGGCTCTCATTGCAAGACTCACCCCCCGCTACTTTACGGGCCTTGCGATGAGGTATACCATGGTAGGTCCACGTCTGCTGCCTGTCCTGGGACTAGAATTGTACCACTCAGGGCTACAGTTTGTTTTGTCTCTAAACTTTATCCCCGCAGATTTTATGGGGCTGCTACTCCCATGCTGCTGCCCCCAGAACATGTGCTGTCCGAGGCCTGGGTCTCCTGGGTCTAGGCAGAAATGCACTCCTGCAGCTCCACAACTTGAAAACAACTAACACAAGTATATAGGATAAGAAAACTGTGGATTTCTTTAGGCGATATTCCAACCAGTGCCTGCATATAATAATTCTATAATAAATAAGGCATTCATGATGTTATACATAAACAAAAAGTGTACAGCTATGTCTCAGGTATGAGTGAAAAATTTAGTAGAAAAAGTCATTCTATACACATACAGATTTATTTTATTTAAAAATAATTGTTTTCCAATAGGCACAGTGTACCTACCAATAGAAACACTGCATTCCAGTATGGATTTCAACTCTTACTAACCTTCAACCCATCAGCAGCTCAATGTAGAGACCTACAGATCAGTGTCTGACTCCACCTGTTTCCTTCTGCAAGGGGGACTACACCTTCCTGCACAAACTGCCATCACTGATTGTTACATTGTATTAAAATGTATAATTGCTTGTGATTGACCAAAACGAATTATGAATTTAATGCTAATTTTAGCAGGGAGTTTTAGGGCTGTTAACTCACAAAAGCTACTCTTGCAAATTCAAGAGATTTAACAAACATCAGAGTGAGTTTGTTAATGTTTATTTTGGTATTATTTCTTGCAAAAAATGTTTTCATACACTACTGATTCTCCTTTTTCAGATACATCTGTAATCCAGGAAACTTAGATATGCCTTAAATGCAGCAGAAACTCAGCACTTCATTTATTCATCTTAAAGTAACGTTACAAAGAAATAAGTATTTGAAAGGCTGACAGAACATATTTCCATTGTAGGAGAGATCTTGGACCAGATATACTAAAAACTGAAATGTTGGAGAATTCTTGAAGAATATCTAGATTCCTAATGTATCCTTCTGACTATTTGTACTAAGGTTTAGCATCTCCGTTCTCTATTGTTTGTAAGCATTATGTGATTAAGGAGGCTTGAAAATAAAAAGATTATTCACTTATCCTGCTACAACACTCCATTACTTATTTGTTTTTTTAAGGATATCAATTTTAATAAATTAGAGCTGGTTTATTTGCTCCTTTTTACCATGCATCTTGGTGATTCTGACAAGTCACCTTTGGTATTTCTCATGCAAACATCACCCTCCATACTAAATTATGAGTAATGTGTGTGCATTATACCACAAAAAGACCAAAAGGATGACATTTTACATGACATTTTAGCACTATAAGTTCTTTTTACTTTCTTTAACAGCTAATAGAGTGCATACTGAAGCAATTTTCAGACCGTGAAAACCTTGTCTTTTCTTTGTATTATATGAACATATGCACAGACATGAGCCTCATACATTGTGTGCTGTATGTACAAGCATCATGTGCCAGAAACATATGTATTTGCTCAGTATTTTTATTAAATAATCACCAAATATCAACTGGATTATAAAAAAAAGGGGTGGTCACAATATATATTTCGTCAACATAATTATGTATAGGAAACAAGTAAACTGCATCATTTTGTTAAAAAGAACAGTTTTGTTTTTAAAAAAAAAGCATAATTTTAAAGCGTGTAATATGGTGTTTTAGAAGAGCTTCTCATCCAGTCCAGAATTTTCATAAACAGAAGCCACAACTGCTGAGATTATTAATCATACTAGTATGACTAATAACAGATTTGTGGAAACAGCAAGCAATGTCAGAGTTGACATTTTTTTTTACCAGGAAGATCATGCTTCCCTGGGGGCTACACATTTTAAAAGTAAGTCTGAAATAAATCTATTGGCTTTTACCCAAAAAATATGTATGTAGTTTACCAGCTCCCCTTTATATTCTGATTACTAAACTGAAAATAGCCTTTTAAGGTAACAGTATAAAAATTAATTGTGAATAAAAACATTTTAAAATGTATATATTTTCTAAATTCTTGCAGGAATGATCAATTATTAGCATAATAAATCACGGAAATACTTGTCAATGGAATACAATAAAAAAACTACCATCTATTGTATTGTATTGAAAAGACACAATCAAGAAGTTATTAGCTAAAAGTTAGATAGATCTCATGGTACATATTTGCCACTAGAATTTATGTGTCTATGTGTGATTTGACGAATAGTGGCAGAACTAGTGAATGGAGGGCGCCAGTGAAAAAAATAGGACCCCCCCCCCCCCCCCCCCCCCGCAAATTCTCTGTTATTTTGGGTGTATGTAGGGTTCAGTAAAAAGCCAGAAATATAGGTAGGTGGGCAAATTCCCCCTCTATAAAAATAATTTTTAGCACCTCTCCTCTAATAAATTAATAATCCACCTTTTGTCTAGGTCACTATTAGTTGGCGACTGCCCCAACTCTGTTGTGTACTTTGCATCTACTGCACCAGCTGTAATAAAGTAATGTATACATCCTGATTTGAGCCACGTGAGTTCAGATCTAGTTGTGATGTCACCAAGTTTGTTGTTGTTGTTTAATTGTTCACTCGTGTACAACTCTCTGTGACCTAATGGATTGCAGTACACCAGCTCCATCAAGCTCATTTTCATTGCTTCAATGACCTCATCTATCCATCTCCGCCTCTGCCGTCCCCTCTTTGTTTGCCTTTAATCTTTCCCAGCACCAGAGTCTTCTCTAGGGAATAATGTCTTCTTATGATATGACCAAAATATTTGAGCTTCAGCCTCATGAGCACACCTTCTAGTGAACAGTTTGTCTTGATTTTCTGTAGTATGGATTGATTGAATCTTCTTGCAGTCCAAATCACAGCTCCTGGTATTCCTAGGTGGTCTAGCATCCAAGTATTGACCAGGTCCAAACCTGTATGGCTTCAAGGTGGTGTAACCTCTTAGTTCCCTGACTGGAATTTAACCCAGGTTGAAGTAGTGAAAGAGACACAGGGGAAAGAGAGGGGGGACACAAGAAAGGGGCACAGAGGGCCCACAAGAGGGGGACACAGAGGGCACAAGAGGGACACAAGGGGCAGTACATTTCCTACCCTCGGCTTATACTCGAGTCACTAAGTTTTCCCAGTATTTTGTGGTAAAATAGGTGCCTCGGCTTATACTCGGGTCGGCTTATACTCGAGTATATACAGTAAATCGATCTGGACTCTACTGGAACAAGATAACTACCCCTGAAGAGGTGTGCAAACCATAGTATCTACAGTATGCTATAATGCAGTTGCTAATTTAGACCATGAAAGCAGAACATTTGCTGTTAAAAGATCATTGTTTCATGGGAAAAACATATGTTTCAAAATGTCAAGTCTGACCAAGAGCCCAATTAGGCATAAAAAAAGGAATATAGCTAATTTTTATTTAGATAAAAATAAATGTTGATGCCTTTGCTGGATCCTGGAGGGATCCATGGCATTCTGGTTAAAGATGTGTGTGAGAGGGGCATTTTCATTTCTGGAGAGCTATGGTTGCATTGAATGATGCAAGGGGTCTGCTTTTTGTGACAGTGGGGCAAAATGGGTGTGGTGTGAATTTAAATAGAATCCAGTTATCAAACAAAGGCTCTGGAGTTCTGCCTTTTACCTCCACCCCCACCCCTCCCTCAACTAATAACGACAAACACACATCAACCAGCTCTAAGAATGTAATACAACTAAAACAAAATGGATTCCTGTACTCATAAAGAGAGTCTTCAAAAATTCAGATTCCCCCCAAAAATGTATCCAGTTGCTAATATTGTAAGTTTCAGTTTATAATAATCACAATCTATGTAGTTTAGTTATAAATCATGTTGTACATATATAATTAGAGTACCTACACATTATTTTGAAAGTTTAAGAAAATCTTTATAGAAATCTATTAATTTTTACATATATGTTTTACTTTGTTTACTGTAGTACCTGATGCTGTCAAATACATAGAGAAAGAAATTAAAATGTGCTACAATTAGGAGAATGTATCAATACTGCTCTACATCATTAAACAGAGCAATTAAACTAAATGAAAAAAAAAAAACATGGTGCATATTTCACTTTTTTGTAAGAATAAATGTAAGTTTTTTTACAGTTTCTCCTCTTGATTTGACTGCTCTACATGATGGCGCAGAGCAGTATCTATGAGTTTAATGTCCCTTTAGATATCACAACTGATCACTATAGAGACTTTCAGTGTATTCACTGAGATTTAACAACCTCAAAGCTCAGTCTAACACTGTACCAACTTACATTTCAATATTAACTATAATCTTTTTTGTGTGCAATATATTAGAATACTAATCTAATTATGCACTAATTGATGCACGTTTCCTAATTTGTCATATGCCTTGAGATTTTTATTAAAATAGAAATCAAGAAATAAAAAATGTATTTTGTGGTGATTTATAAGTATGCCAATATATGGTGTGACGATCCGAGTTGTAGGGGCTATACAAGCCCAGGGCCACCTGCTATAGACTACAGGTTAACTACCAACAAGTACCATTTGGGTTCTTGGAAATCTCGGCACCAACTCCCTGGTATCTGGATTCTGTATCGATCAGGAATCTTGCATTAGAAATCAGCACTTTCAGGCTACTAAGAGACTGCAAATCTGCTTCTTCTTAGGGGGCTTGATAAGACTTGTTACAGTCAAACCTACCCCAGCAGGATCCTAAAGAGTCTCTTAGTACCTCACTGGAGCCATCCAGGAGAACGGGAGCCTAAAGGACATACCATTTCATATGCCTCCAGAACATTGTTTATCCGCTTCCAAACACCAACTAACTGAAAAAACAGCTCACAAAAAACATAGACCCAAAGCACAACCCACATTCCCTCCTCCCCCTCTAACCTTATTGATATGGCACATATCGGTTGTCAAATCGCAATAAAAACTAGTTTAAAACTTTATGGACGGTCTTTTGATCATGGATGAGGGACTAAGATGTCTGGGGGATAAGAAACATCTAGGAATTGCACCTCTGAACCAAATATATCAGACTATCACATGACATTAACTATACTCACTTAATAATTAATTTTAAACATGACACGGAGCACAATAATATTAAATACAGTATACAGGATGAGGGACGGGCATATGCACATGAAGCATGCTGGCAATATAATTCCCCTACCCATTTTCCAATGGGGAAGCCTGTTCTCTATGGTAGCTCACTAGGCCAAAATCCATGCCTTGAAAAGGAGTCCGTGACATATGGGTATACTGTTATCTATTATTATGGGAAATCTAAAGATAATGTTTTCATGCAACCAGTGAAAAATAAATTAGTAGCCAAGGAAGCCTGGCAGTGGCTCATGATAGCTCAATGAGAAGTAAAACTTACGGTAGACTCAGAAGGCTGTGATGCTTCAAAAACAAGCAAGATGGCCGCTTTGTTGCCTCAGTGAAGCTTAGTTAATATAAACTGTTGATGTCAACAGCAGTTATCAATCTGCTGGTTTCAATATCTACTAACTGATTAAACCGTGCCAATAACAGAAAACTGATTAGTACATCTGCAAACATTAAACATACACCTTAATTTCCTTTCATCGCATTTAAAAAAAATGCCTTAAATGATGAGTTTGGATAATGGTATGACAATGGTAATTTGGTATGTAGAACTATTTCCTATGCAATTTATTTCTAATATGATACATGGTTGGTAAAACCCAGTTTAGACAGCAATTTTTTTTTTTTTTAACTACACGTTTTTGGATACAAATCAAGCACATATATATATATAATTATAAATATTTATCCACCCTGCACTCATTATTGAGATCCCTTCTTCTTATCATGTGAAAAAGGAAAGAAGTTTATGCAAAAATGGTACAATGACATAGGCTATAACAATTGTGTAAAATACGGTCCAAACATTTCCATGTCCAATTCTCATGGTGGGACCAGAAGTTACTAGAAAACATATCTTAGTAAATATGGCAGAAGTTGCAAAGGCTCAGTTTATGCTGCCCATGGAAGCTTATTGAATTTGTTCAAATAAAATATAACATTTTTGTCATTTTGGCTAAAATTCCTTAAGCTTTGTAGAACTTA
The DNA here is from genome assembly GCA_027410445.1 of Discoglossus pictus. Classification (NCBI taxonomy): domain Eukaryota; kingdom Metazoa; phylum Chordata; class Amphibia; order Anura; family Alytidae; genus Discoglossus; species Discoglossus pictus. Next base: position 39,928,250 of record CM050163.1, read on the forward strand.
TGATGGCTGTTTTCTATCAGAAAAATTACATCACATTTGCTACTGAGTTTTTACATTGTTACAGGACCACTTAAGTGTCATATTTAATGTATGTTCTTCTGAAAAAACTTGAATACAAGCTTTAAATAAAGGTCCACTGTGTCAAGTTCTTTTGTAAAAACTAAATATATGGGCAACATTTTTCAGAAAGCAATGACTAATGCCCCGCGCAGTGTGCGCTGTGGGGGGTGGGAAGAGGAGGGGAAAGAGACACAGAGGATGGATATAGTTTCCGTAGCGCGCATGCACTAGCACTCATTACACACTATGGAAACTATATTAATGATTACTTTTATTTACTTTGTTTTATTAAGAAGTGATTATAAGCTGTGTTTTTACTGCCTGAAAATAAAGAAATAGTCCCTGTATGGGTCTGGCCACTGCAGTGTATGTAGACACAGGCTTGGTAGGGCTGGATCTGCAGTGTAGTGGCCTAGCCAATTAGGAACCATGTCTCAGCAGCATGTTGCTGAGATGGTCACCGATTGGTTAGTATGAGACACAAGGACAGCATATATTTGTATTATTTTAGTCAGTAAAAACAGGCCTTATAAGCATTCCTAATAAAATAAAGTACATAAAATTAAATAGATACATAGTTGTTTTGTATTATTATTTTATGCGCATGTTTACATACCTTTTATTATTATTATTATATTTTATTTGTATTGCGCCAACATATTGCGCAGCCTTGTACAGGGGATAAGAACAGGGGAAAAACAAGTTTAACAAATTCAAAAGCTGAATGGCCCTGTTTTGAGCCTGCTAATTTTGTTGCTTTGTTGCGTAATTCCCAAACATGTAAACATTTTCCCAAACTACATTGGTGCTGTAATATGTAAGTACCATGGAAATCCAGAAACACACAAAATAAATATTGTTTCACACATATGTGCGCAGTGTATTTTCGCTCTTCTTATATACACAGATATGTGCACTGTGATGAATATACTTCCGAAGACGCCATTCTTGCAACTCTCCCAATTCTTAAATAGATTCCACCTTAAATGGATTTTATCAGACTGTGCACTGGTAAGCTCATGCTAATATTGGCTCCAATAAAGAACAAATCAGTACCCGACTCGACTCGTCTTATCGCACAGTCAAAACTGATGGCTGAAGAAGTCATAAAGATCCCATTTAATCTCCATCCTATCTATCACAGTGGATGTCTTTATCTCTTTGTGCAGTGGTAATATCTGCTCATTATGAAAGCAAAATAGATCTGGCATGAATAAAAGCGGAATGAAGTGCTCACTTTGATTTTGACAGCATGATCAGTGGAAGCAGTAATCTGTGAGAATCAAAATGGCTATATTATTCCATAACAGTAATTTGAGAGAACAGCTCAGAGCATACACATCTGCTCTCATATATTGTGACGCTCCATGATAAAACATCCTTACCAATTTACTCTCTCTGTGCTTGACTAATCTGCAACAGCTCTCACAATGTCTAATCATACTATCAAAAAAGAGAAGAACTTCAATTGAGGCTCAAATGAAAGAAGATTGGAAAACTATCCTCAATTGAAATTACATTTGTAAATGAGCCATAGTTTTCTCTTCTGAGTGTGTTATGTTAAATCTAGCTGGAGAGGCAGTTGTGCTGAAGAACGGCGGTGTGTATCAAGATTGTATTTATTCCATTAACGGCTTGGCCAACTTATTGTGGTTGGCCTGTTACATATGTAAAAATAAATTAAATATATATTAGCATATTTTTATGATATATGTGGACACAGAAAAATCCCTTATACTTCCAGTTGGTTAATGTTTTTTTTTTTTTAATGTATATTGTCTTGTGCTGTAAAAGAGAAAGAAATTAGAACCAAACGGAAATGTACAAAGGGGAGGGAGAATTGGAGAGGGAAGGTAGGGAAGAATATATATATATATATATATATATATATATATATATATATATATATATATATATACTAAATAAATAGTACATTTGTGTTCACATTTAAACATCTAAAACAAGTTAAAAAAAACGTGTTTCTTGCTCAGAATTCCGAGGAATACAGTTATTACACTGCATTCTGGGAACCATAGGCATAGACATGCAAATGTGCCCACAAAGGCTTCACTCTTCTAATCCATTACCATTTTAAACACGGCTTCCTTTAAACATTTGACTGCTGTATTACACAGCTTTGAGCAAAACTCAGGATGGATTATACAAAAACTAGGAATCATACCCACTTACAGCTATTACAAGGTTACTGCCTCTCATCAGCATGGGGCCGGTTCCTAGTTTGTGTAGTAGACTTTTTTAATGTAATTTATCATTTAATTTATGGTGGGCAAAAGAGCAATATATATATATATATATCACATATTATAATTGTCTAACTACGATTCATCGTCACGCTGCGTTGCGTAGTGCGTACGACTTAGCAATGAGCGCCGCAGGCGCTCATTTCCTGGCGAGCCTCGCTCAGCGAGGCGAGCCGCTAAATCGTAGCACTTTGGCAATGAGCGCCGCAGACGATGATTGCAGGCGAGCCTCGCGCAGCGAGGCGAGCCGTTAAATCGTAGCACTTAGAAAAAAAATATGAGGTGAAAATAATTACGAGATAAGCGGCGGAACAAAAACAGTGAAAAAAACAATAAATACACACAAAAAAATAAAACAAAGGTCACTTACAGCATGGGGAAACAGGCAGGACGCCTGGAAGTGAGTTGGAACTGCAATTTAGATCGATTTAGCCGAGTTACAAAGATCGAAAATCGGCTAAAAAAAAAAAATTGTATTTATTTTAAGAAAAAAAAAAAGGGACAAATGTAGCGTAATGTTGTGTGGCAAACAAATTTCACTACATTTAATTTTTATTGACCGTCATTTGACCGTTTGACCATATTTACTGTTAAACCGTAGTATTTTAGCGGGCTGAGCGATGAGCGCCGCAGGCGTTCATTGCCTGGCGAGCCTCGCGCAGCGAGGCGAGCCGTTAAACCGTAGTACTTTGGCAATGAGCGCCGCCGAAAAAATGCTGCACGAACAAAACGAAAACCAGGCGACAGCACTATAACCACGGAAAACACGTACCGATAATCCGCTAAGACGCATACCACACATTATCCGCCATTTTAGGATAATGCGGAAGTACACAGCTACGTTAACGGTTTCGCCTCGCGCACGCACACTATTACACTGCACACGTTGATCACGCTTACACAGCACCTCCACACCACTAATGCTGCTGCAACATCAACACAGATTGCCAGCTCTTCAACACAATGCATAAAAATACGTAAATTCATTTATTAATTTGATTTCTATATTTCAGTAGTACACAGAAAACAACATTAGCTACCTTACAATTCCATATGTATATTAATAACTAAACAACTTTTAAAACATACACATCTGATTGCCGTCATTTTTTGACGGGCATTACGCTAGTATATATATATATACAGTATCACATATATAGTTGTGAGCGTACGAGTTGTTGCTAACGCTTGCGGGCTCGCATAGCGAGGGCTGAGGGCGAGGGCCTCAGTTGCTGGCAAAGGAGCGCCCTTGCCAGCAACTGCGACCCTCGCAAAATTTACGTTCAAACGCAAACAACCACACAACAAGCGCGACCACGCAAACAACACGACACACCAACTACGACTATCGCAAACTTTACCTGGCAACGCAAACAACATACGAGACACGTTACCACACATTACGACCTCGCAACAATCGGACGCAACTCGCAAACATTACAAAATTCAAAACACAATAAATACACACAGCACATACATAAAAAGCTTACCTACAGCAAGAGGAAACATCCAGGACCTCAAAAAAACAAGTTACACCTTCATTGAACTCAAAATTAAAGAGTTTAGACACTAAAAAATTCGCTAAGCGCGGGAAAAAATGGCCGCCGAACAAAACGAAAATGAGGCTACAAGCGCAAACAACAAACGAGACACGTTAGCACACATTACGACCTCGCAAAAATAGGGCGCAACCCGCAAACATAAAAAATTAAAAACACAATAAATACACACAACACACACATAAAAAGCTTACCTACTGCAAGAGACCACCCAGCACCTCAAAAAAGCAACTTACACCTACATTTAACTCAAAATAAAAGAGTTTAGCCACTAAATAATTCGCTAAGCGGTAGAAAAAATGGCCGCCGAACAAAACGAAAATGAGGCTACAGCACTCTAAACACGCAAAACACCACAAGAAACTCGCAAAACACCACAAAAGACCTACGGATATTCCGCTACAGACGCATACCACACATTAGCCGGCATTTTACGACAATGCGGAAGTACACGACAACGCTAACGGTTTCGTCTCGCGCACGCACACTATTACACTGCACACATTCAGCACGCTTACACAGCAGCTCCACACCACTAATGCTGCAGCAACATCAAAACAGATTGCCAGCTCTTCAACACAATGCTTCAAAATAGGTACAGTATATTCATTTATTAATGTAATATATATTTCCTTATTATACACCAAACACATTAGCTACCTCACAATTTCATTGCCGTAATTTTTTAACGGGAAATTCGCTAGTATATATATATATATATATATATATATATATATACTGTATATATATATATATATATATATATATATATATATATATGTATACTGTATATATATATATATATATATAAAACAAAATGGGTTGATTGGTTGTTTACACAATAATAATTGAAGTGTAAACTGTTTATGTATTATAAAACTTGGAATTTCAATACAAAATTTGTGTGAAAATCAAAACAAGATGGCTGCTCCAGGTAAAACGCATATAGGCTAGTCTGACAATTTACCTCAGAAAATATCTTAGGACATTTCATGATAATAGAAAGATCACTTGTAAAAACGTACCTCATAAAATAGTTGATAACTAAGTAAGTTATTGGTATGATTCATGATTATATTTATTCCATTAGCAACTTGTAAAATGCTATCAAATATATATAATTATATTTTTTCTCATATTATTATGTGGGCCCAAAATCCCTGAATCTTCCCATTGGTTAAAGTTTTTTTTAAACTGTCTGCTGTCTTGTTGTGCTGGGAAAGTGAAAGAAATCATAAAATGAAATGGATATGTACAATAGAGGTATGGAGAATGGGAGGGGGAGGTAAGGGAAGCATATATTGAAAAAAACAAGATCAGAATGGATGATTGACTGATTGTACAACACTCATTGATGTGTTCTTATGTAAACTTGTCATGAAAATCCAATAACAATGTAATGAGAAAAAAAAGTGGCTGTTTGAGGTAAAAACGCATGTATACTAGTCTGAAAAATTACCTCAGTATTTGAGAACATATTTAATGAGAATAGAAAGACAATTTATAAAAAGTTACCTCATAAAATGTTTGATAACTATGTAATGTGATTCATGATTATATTTATTTCATTAATGGGTTGTCAGAGAGATTCTGCTTTGGCAATATTATATGTGGAATTAAATATTAATAATCAAATATTTATAATCAAATACTTGTCATATTATTTTGTGAGTAGGTTCAGAAAAAAAATTTGTCCAGTTGGAGATGGTTATTGTATTTAATAAGAGAGAAAAGATCAATTATTAAAGTTTAGCTCATAAAATATTTTTTTAGTTTAGCAGTATGTCTCAAGAGTGCATTAATTACTTTAATGACTTGGCATAGTTATTGGTGTTTGCCAATCACATATGTTAATTAAATTAGATATTTACAATACAGTTTGGTGACTAAATACGTATATGCAGGATCAGAATAACACATCGAATCGTCTAGTTGGTTGAAGGTCTTGTGTTGTCTGTCATAAAAAACAATATGGCTGCTCCAGGTAAGTTAGTAAGTCTGTTTAAGTCAGTTATCTGGATATTATGTGAGAAAGTACTTTAACTTATATACTGAGAAAAAGATCAGTTATTAGAACTTGGCTCAAAAAGTAGTTGACAAATGTTTCAAGATTGTATTTATTCTATTAACGCTTTGGTAGTTATTGTGGTATGCCGGTCACATTTGTAAAATTAAATCTTTATAACCATTTATGTCATGTCATAATAAACAGGCTCAGAAAATACCCTGAATCTTTGAGTTGTTTTTTAAGTCGTTTTTGTATTATCAGCCAGAAAAAGACAAGATGGCTGGCGGCTTCATGTAAACATATGTAAGTTAGTCAATTATCCCAAATAAGATTCAAGACCTCAAAAACTTACGGTACTTCAGAATGAATTTCATAAAATAGTTAATGAGAAAAAAAAGACCAGGAATTAATACTTAGCTCATAAAATAGTTGGTAAAAAAACGACCCCCATTTAGATATTCCATTAAGAGTCTGGCAAATGGTATTGTGGTTTGCCAGCCACATTTGTAAAATTAAATCTCTTTTTAAAATCAAATGTTTGTCATAAAAGTATGCGGAATCTGTGATATGTTATTGTGTGGTCAGTCATAAATGGCAAGATGGCTGCTCCAGATAAAACCTATGTTACTTATTGATTGCTAATATTCTAAGAAAAATGTTTAATTATTAAAATGTACCTCGTAAAATATTTAGTAATTACACTGTGTATCAAGACTGTATTCATTTTACTTTTCTTGGCAAAGTTTTTATCGTTTGCAGGTCACATATGAAAATTTGAATCAAATATTTGCAATCAGATTTTGGCCATAAAATTATATGAGTGCTCATAAGAAAGAAAATGAATCTTCCATGTTTTTGAAGGTTTTTAAACTATAAGGTGTGTTATCAATCATAAAAGACGAGACTGCTGCTCCAGATAAAACATACGTAAGTTAGGCAGTTATCACAAAAAAATATGAAAAATCTGCCAAATATACCTCATTAAGTGTTTGGTAATTAATTTAATGAGAAAAAATATTAGTTATAACAATTTGCATCAGAAAAATATTAGAAAAACGAATTTATTGAGGAAAATTCAATTATTTGAAATTTACACAATAAATTCCTTGATACTTCTTTTAATGAAGAAAAAACTTAAAATCTGTCTCAGATTATTTATTAAATAACAAAAATATAAATAATAACATAAATGTTGTATTGCATATAATATACTGTTTATATTGAATTATTTAACACAAAACAGCTTGATTTGTTTACATGTATATTTGACAATTTGGTAGCTTTTGAAAACATGTTCACCTATATATTGTAGTTGAGTAGCACGTGAATATCACTGCCAGAAGGGGGCAATCAAGATGCACTAAGCACTAAGAAATAGTACACTAAGGACTCAGCTCTGCCTTCTCCAAAGAGATTGTCATTAGACTAATACGTTTGAATATATATATATATATATATATATATATATATATATATACATATATGTTTTTGATTAACATACTGTGTTACTGTAATATAGTTATTCAAATATAACCTACACTAACACCATCCATACACGTGTACAACATAACTAGAGAGAATATAATGGAATGACCATGTGTAAAATTACAAGAACAGTTCGATATATTTAAATGGTTAGTAAAGTCCACATATACAGTATCTCACAAAAGTGAGTTCACCCCTCACATTTTTGTAAATATTTGATTATATCTTTTCATGTGACAACACAGAAGAAATGACACTCTGCTACAATGTAAAGTAGTAAGTGTACAGCCTGTATAACAGTGTACATTTGCTGTCCCCTCAAAATAACTCAACACACCGCCATTAATGTCTAAACCGCTGGCAACAAAAGTGAGTACACCCATAAGTGGAGATGTCCAAATTGGGCCCAAAGTGTCAATATTTTGTGTGGCCACCATTATTTTCCAGCACTGTCTTAACCCTCATGGGCATGGAGGTCACCAGAGCCTCACAGGTTGCCACTGGAGTCCTCTTCCACTCCTCAATGATGACATCACACAGCTGGTGGATGTTAGAGACCTTGCACCACCCACCTTCCGTTTGAGGATGCCCCACAGATGCTCAATAGGTTTTAGGTTTGGTGACATGCTTGGCCAGTCCATCACCTTTACCTTCAACTTCTTTAGCAAGGCAGTGGTCGTCTTAAGGTGTAATTGGGGTTGTTATCATGCTGGAATACTGCCCTGCGGCCCAGTCTCTGAATGGGAGGGGATCATGCTCTGCTTCAGTATGTCACAGTACATGTTGGCATTCATGGTTCCCTCAATGAACTGTAGCTCCCCAGTGCTGGCAGCACTCATGCTATTAAGTTATTAAATAAACTTATGAAACGTTATTTTGTTAGTACTATAGTGATACTGTAAGTGGATGCTGTGTATGTTGCTTCCATTATAGGCCACAAACTTCACCAACCCTCCATGAAACTTAGTGACTCTAATCCACTTAGGTCGTAAAGTCTTTTATTTATTAAGCTCAGAGTCACGGTAGTTATACAATGAGAAGAGAATAAACGCTTTATTCAAAATTTACTAAGCTAATTGATTTAACCATAGAAAATAGCCACTGTATCATGGTGTTGTTCCTGAGAAGCTTAGTTAATTGTGGCCTCTTTTATACATCTGTGAAGCGTATGTGCAATGAAAAAGATATGTTATATATATCTTTATAGGCTTTATTTTTTTACTGCAGATTAGAAAATCTCCACTTTCCTTGACATGTCTATCTCATGCTATCTACCCTATTAATCTTGCATTAATTATTTAAATTGCTCTGGCTAGAAGAGACTTTTAATTACCAATGACCTAAATAAAATATAATATGGGTCTTGGGAATTAGTTAAAATAATATGTTTTTTTTTAATAATCCCCAACCCATGATCATGCATTACAACGTCTGGGAATTGTTTTAGTTCATACTTGTATAATCAATGTGCAGTGTTAAATGGTGAAGAATAAACTATGAATGAACACGATGTGCACTTAGAATATGCTGCTAATTTTATATGAATGCTTGGTCATATCACATATAGAGGAAGGCAAAACAAGAGTGTTGCTGTAATTCAATCTCTATTTAGAGATAATCAACACAAAATGTTTTTGGTCATTTTATTTGAGTGTATATTTTTATGGATTAGTTATTCTTTACATATATGTATGTTTGTATATTTGTTATAACACACACACACATATATATATATATATATATATATATATATAAATTATTTTTTTTATTTTAATTTTTTTTTTTTACATTCAGCGTAGGAGGGTGTGTGAAGTGTACCCCTTGGGCTGGGCAGTGGGTATTTATGCTAATTTACCAGCTATTCAACCAATATATAATTCAATTTGCATAGAATCTATAATGTTCAAAACCGATCATGCATACAACTGTGTTTGCTATTCGCATATTATATAATAATATATAATTATAGTCCCAAATGTGGTATAATTATAAACTGTATGTAGTAACAAGAATTACCTTTGATATTATCTTATCTATGTATGACCTTGGCGGTTTTATTTCTTATTGTAATACTTAATATCTTTCACCCTATTGTTCCTCCGTGTGAAAATATCTCAACCTAAATTTTATGTGTTAACATTTTGAAAAATGTTTTATTCATTTTCAAAAGCCGCATGAAAGGACTATACTTGTTACACTGGTAGTTGCCAGAATGTGATCCTACAGACAGAGGGCCTAATTCAATTGCAATTTGGCCAATTGAATAGGGCTCTTAATAAGCACATAACATATTTTTTAAAAATAAGTTTTTAGTTAGTGAAAACCTTGCTTTTGGATAGATGGTTACTAACTAAAATTTCTTTAAAAAATATATGTTATGTGCTTATTTAGAGCCCTATTCAATTGACCAAATAGCAATTGAATGAGGGCCAGAGACTATTATTCCTATACTGGGGTTGGTGTCCTGTTAGCACTTAGTTGACTTTAGTGGACTTTATTGGATCTTTGCTGGTGTTAACAAAATAAGTTGAGACACTGGTATAAAATTGGGACTGTTAGCAAAAAGGGATATTCAAAAAAGAGGCAATAAGTGAAAATGGCAATGATCACAATAGTAAGGGTTGTGTTCCCAGATCTGATTTGATAGATAAATTAAGCTTGCAATCCTTCCATCTCTTGGTTGGGCAAGGCTTGATGAAAATGTTGCCCTCTCAAAGCTATGCCATTTGATTTTGACAATGTCAATTGTTGCCACCTTGCTCCTGTTGCCAATCATTACTCACTCTACACTGACAACGTTGGTCGCCATTCAGGACAGATACATATTGTCACATTGCCTGGGAAAGGTGACTTACTTATTAAAGAGCTCTATGGTATGATGTAAACTACATTGAGATAAATGACTTATAATATTCTTTGTTCCAAAAATAAAAATTTCTAGTGAAAACTAAAATGTATTTGTTCCTACTTTGTAGACATAATAATATTAGCTTCTACCAGCGTGTATAATTATTGATAATTATTCTGTCCTATATCAAAACTCATTATTAAGTTACTATTATTATAAGTAAACGATAAAGACCACCTATGATTAGTCAGAATAATTTACCTCCCAGGCATAGCATTGCACTATGCCGCCAGATACACTCTCTGAAACAAGCTTTATATGTTTTTTATATATATATTCCATAAAGAAAGTTATATCATATCTATATCATCCTACTAGAGGTCTTCCATTGTGACACCAATACAAGCCAAATTCATATGAAACATAATTTAAGTTACTAAATCATTTATTTTGGGCAAATTATGGGCATTTAAATTTAAGAATGATTGTCCAGATGTGATATTTAATTATAATGCTATTATATGCAGGATCGTAGACACCTTTATGATAAGCAATGCATTTTAATATGTAGAGTCGACTACTTCTTTAAACAATATAATTACTTAAAATTATAGAAATAATATATACCCTACTAGAAATTACCAGCCAAGATCAGACTAATGCAGGTTAATCTACTATAAGACTTGGTCAAGTGTTACTAAATATATAAATAATATAATGAGCAAATACGCTTCTTCTAATCTTACTCACTAACATTATAATCCTTAAAGAATATATTGGTACTTTCTCTTGTTGTACTCACAATCCACTTTGCATAATCCTACAATAAATACATTTTATGTAAATCAAGTGTTAATTATCTATGCACGGCAATTGTGTAGAATATCATTTTTTTAATTACAGTCTGTCTCCAACTGAACCTGCATGCCTGTTGTGGATCCAATTATCATAAATTGCCCTGTAACAATTAACAATATGGGTGCTGAGTTGCACGTATTTAAATGTTATAATTATGCTCAGCTCTTTTGTTAATTGGGCTATCTGACTCTTTAGTTTTATGCTGCTCATCTGCTCATTAGAGCAGCCATTTAATTCAATTAGCACCTTAATTAGAGGAACAGCCATGTCCAATGTAGTAGGCCTTGTCGTAGTGTGCAGCTTGATTAACAAAGACAAACACACCATGCAAATGAGTATGAACACTAGGGGAGGCGCGGGGCGAGCAAGCTGTGAAGTGGAAAAGTATCATGTCTTTATCCCCCAGACGAGAGATAGACATGAGTCATATCTGTGAGGAAGCATCACAAGTAGCAACAATGCTTTTACAATTCACGTTACTAAAATATCCCACTATTGGTATTACCATACATAACGACTTTGTACCTCTATATATCTGATCTGTCCAATTTAGGGCCACAACGTGGGCTTCAAATACATTGTATTTAGTACACCACTGCCCCAAACTGCATGTTTTTGAACCAGAGACATATTTTTCAACAGGTTTACTATATAAGATCCTGGTCTAAAGCTGTGTTCAGTCTCCCATTGTCTCCATTCTTTCTTCTTTACTCTACCCAACATAGGATATTTTCTTGTTTATCACCTCATCGTAAAAGTTAATTAATGGCCTTAGATAAATAGATTTAGTAAGAGTGAAGTTCTTTATGTTTAAAATACGCAACTTTCATTCTCAATAATCCAAAACTTCCACTTGTTAACAAACAGTAACTGCAAATATTGGGCTTGAGTACATTATTATTATTAATTTGTATTTGTATCACGCCAACATATTTCGTAGCGCTGTACAGGGGATAAGGACAAGGAAGAATACAATGTTAACAAACTGCAGAAAAATGGAGGGCCCTGTTTTGAGCTTAGAATCTTTGTAGAAGGTACTTTTTTCCAAAGCACCCTACAAGATTGAAAACTCGCTACTTACAATCTAAAGGGGATGGAAGAGGCAGAAACTTGGGGAGGAACAGAAAGGGAGGGGGTAGCAAGGGTGAGGAAGAAAGTGAAAGTTTACTTAGATAGGAAGGTATGTGACATTGTGAGGTAAATGGCTCAGGTGTGTAATATTTTACCTGTCCCTAGTGGTCAGATAATGTAACTGCTAGTGGAAATGTCAGGTCAGGCCCTCTGTTAGGAAATGTGTCTTCAGAAGCCAGAAGGAGAGAGAAGGAAGGGAGATGCAAATGGGATTCACAGAAGTGTTTCTGCTTATGAGTTTGAGATGGGGGAGGAGATAGTGGGTGGAGGAAGGAGTGTAGATCATGGACGCATAAAAGAGGAGATGAGAGCATGGAAGGTGGGATGGTTATGCTGGAGACATGATATAGATAAGTTGAGAGGAAGAGTCTGAGGATCCTTTACGATATCTTGCAAGTGAAATGTCCAAGTAAGCACAAAAATAGTTATTAAATTGCACCGACAGCAAACCCTTATGATTAATCGCTTATGAGTGATCACTACGTAATAACTGTTCCCTGCTGCTACGGGATATTTTATATAAAGTGCTATTACATGGCTCCCTACTGAACATCCTACACATTCTCTAAACTCTTGCAATGAGACAGATCCTTATGAATAAACTCGACCTCCAGCAAGAGCAGATAAAACTCTTATGAGAACACTTACAAGACATTTATAGAGCTATAAGTTTCCAGTAAAAGAAAATAAATTATAATTTTTCAGGACACTAATAACATAACATTGAAGCCTGTGCATCCTAAACCCCGAAATAAGCCTTTCTAATAGTTAAAGAAACAACAAAATTAGGTGGCTCAAGGTATGACAAGATTCTGGGAAAAAAGGGGTGCTACTAAGGATAAAAAATATGTAAGAATCAAAGAGAAACAAAGGTATCCTTTTATATGATCCTTATATCCTCATATTCAGCACTAGCACTTTGTTATATCAGATATTGTCTTTGATATAACTCAGCAATTGGCACTTTACTACTATTTTCATTATAAGTGATTTAATATCATTAATACGATTATTATTATTGTTAGCACATGGCACTTTTGTCACTTAGTGCAATATATATAGGCATATCGCCATTCATTCTATTTTGTTTCTAGGCACTATCACACCATACTACATATACTTTTTGGACTTATAGGATCTAATATTACAAGGATTTACAATAATATGGTAGCTTTGAAGTCTTGTCCACTTCCCAATACTCTTTTTATGACATTAGAGTTCCAGGATTGTAAACCAGTTATTTTTAAATGTCATTATTAAATTTTAAGTTTTATTATTTGTTTTGCCTCTATATTGTTGATTAGGCAGAGGGTTGCACTATCATATAAAAGGATACCTTTTTTTCTATTTGATTCATACTAATAGTTAGCCTAGTCCTACACAACGGTACTAAAGTTACAATTAAGTAAATCACAATGCCAATTATAAATACCTGCTCACACAATTAAGCACTGACATCCAACTATTGCTAAGGCATATCTCCTTAATAAAGAGCCCCAGTGGTTAATGCCTACCCACCGGCCACCCACCTGTGTATCGACTGCCATTTAATACAATGCAATAAGTTAGAAATTAACATTTAATAGGATGTGTCTGCAATGTTTATGTGCAAGAATAATAAACCACATCAATGTATCAATATTTGCGTCACCATATAGACACAATAACTATGGAATAGCTATGTTTATGTGCTCTGACTTGCAACTTCCCCCTTAATTAACTCATAAGAACCCCTGCAAGTCTTGTAATAGCTTCTTAAATTCTCTCATAGGAAGTCCTTTAGCTACGTGTAGGGTATTGTGGAAGATCCTATTGGAGCCATGTAATCAAGCTCATATTCATTTATATATCATTCATGTAGAAACTGGTAGCTTTGCTGTGACATTTTTAACTGAATTAAAATATTATAAACTAACAAATATATCCAAGAAAGCAAGATAAATATGATTATCACTGGTATAGTTTGCTTCCAGCATGTGGAAAGGTTGAATTTTATTATGAGAACAGACATTGTCACTTGAGCCATAAACGATGATCACACTTAATAAGTGTTCAGTATAATGATGGGTAATAATACGTTATTTTCTATTTTCTGGCTTTAGCCCACTGCAAATGAATTAGATATTCCCCTTTCACACATCTGGAATGCTCTACAAAGGAATACATGTGAACCAAAGTCTCACCAGTGCCAAAGGATGAGGAACTAGAAGTATTTGAAAATGAAATATATAAAATAATTTGTTTTTGTTGTTAAAATAACTGCAAACAGGTTTAACAGTAAATACTGTGATGAGACAGGACCTAGGGTAGTCATGTGGTCAAACTGATTTAGCGTTTTTATTTGTCATCAGTTAATCATCACTGGATGTGTAGACAACTTGGCAAGTCTCTGTACATAGATTATACAAAAAAATCATATTCTCCTTACAGGCCACTCCAGTATGAAGTCAACTGACCACTTCAATGTGGGTCTGCTATAGTTTGTTGGTATTGCTCTGAATATGGTGCTCTCAGACCCGGAGATGGTTTGTACAGCTGGATTATGAATTAACATCTGTCTCCTAACAGTCGTATACATACAGTATTTAGTTTTGCTTTGTCGTTTTATAAGTTCTTCTCCTTATGCAAAAAAAATTCTGTCATGTTGGGAGATAGCTTCATGCAGCGTTGGTTTCTCCAAGGTCTTCCATGCATGTCACCTACAAAATTTTCTTTTTATGGCAGCATAAAGCAACAAAAGCGTTATTTTCCTACAAATGACCCTTTGTGTTTTCCACCCTTCAATGTGCCTCTGTTCTCTTACCTGATTTGTTTTATTAAATTTCTTAATAGTTAATAGTTCTGACTGCACCAGATATCAAATCTTATGTAGTAGTAAGGGTCAGTCCACCTACCCACACCACCATGGCCTCTGTATTCAGCATTTGTGTATGAGCTGTTTCACTCTCGTTCACATTCTGGGTCAATCCAGAGTGATGTATGTACGTTTGATTTTAAACTCAAAGAAAGGGCTCTCCATGCTTTTGCAATGTTTTAAAATAGTTTTTGCCTTGTACTTAACCCCTGTATAGTGATACAGAATATGTTGGTGCTTTACAAATAAAGGATAATAATAATAATAATTTAACACATAACTGACATGGGTGCATCATTACAGAACTATGGAAGCAAGACTGATGGAAATGTTATCAATTACTGTGGAAAAGGAGTAGCGTACACCAGTCTGGGCACACCGTGCCTGAACAAGCACTTATATACAGAGAGTGTGCTTCTTGGGTGGCACCAAAGTAGCAGCTTGTCGAGGATGTATATACACATATAATTATATATACAGTGGTACCTTGGTACTCAACCATAATCCTTTACGGATGGCAGGATGAGTACCAAAAAGGTTGAGTACCAAACAAGCATTTGCCATAGGGATCAATGAAATTGAAATAATCTGCTCTAAACCCCCGAAATTTCTCCTTTAAGTTTGAATTGATGGTGTTGTTTCTGTATACAAAACCTAAACATCTATTATTATTATTATTATTATTATTATTATCGTTTATTTATAAAGCAACAACTTATTCCGTAGCCCTGTACATAAGTTAAGTTAAGACACAGATCAATACAAATTAACATATAGCAAAGAAAGGAGGGCCCTGTCATTGAGCTTGGACTCCAATGTCCATGGTGCATTCCCAAAGTACATTGCAGGATTAAAACTTGCAGACAAACTGAAGATATTGTGAGTGGTAAAGGAGGAAGAGATGCGTTTTAAGTGAGGTTTTGAATGTTTTGAGGTAGGAGGATAATGTGGTGGAGTGAGGCAAGGAGTTCCAGCAAATAGGGGCAGCACCAGAAAAGTCATGAAGGTGAGAGTGAGAAGCGGTGACAAGAGTTGTAGAAAGAAGAAGGTCATTAGCAGAACGAAGAGGGCGGGTCATGTAGTATTTGGAGATGAGAGCAGAGATGTATGGGGGAACGCTATTTTTGAGAGCTTTATAAGTTAGGGTAATTATTTTAAATTTTATTCTAGAGGCTAAGGGAAGCCAGGAGTAACTGACAGAGAGGTGATGCTGACACTGAACATTGTGTATGGAAGATGAGTCTAGCAGAGGCATTCATAATGGATTGAAGTGGAGATAGTCGGGTGGTGGTAGGCCAAAAAGAAGCGAGTTGCAGTAGTCTAGTCGAGAGATGATGAGAGAGTGTATTAGGATTTTAGTTGTGTCTTGTGTAAGATAGTGACGAATTCTGGAGATGTTTTTTAGATGAAGAAGACAAGATTTAGTTAGTGATTGTATGTGAGGGATGAAAGACAGAGCGGGGTCCAGTAGAACTCCAAGTCAACGGGCTTGGGAGGAGGGGTGATGATGTCGTGGTTGACAGTGAGAGAGATGTGAGGAATTGACGCTGTTGGAGAGGGAGGGAAGATTAGAAGTTTAATCTTAGACATGTTGAGTTTGAGATGGTGGGTGGACCTCCAAGAGGATTTACTAGAGAGGCAGTTGGAGATGTGTGTTAGAAGAAAGGGGGATAGATCTGGTGCTGAGAGGTAGATTTGGGTGTCATCTGCATAGTGATGATAATGAAGCCCAAAGGAGTCTATTAGGGAAGCAAGTGAGGATGTATATATGGAGAAGAGGAGGGGGCCTAGGACTGATCCTTGGGCTACGCCAACAGATAGGGGCTGAGAAGAAGAAGAGGTTTCGGAGAAGGAGACACTGAATGATCGATTTTGAGGTATGATGAGAACCACAAGAGAGCAGTGTCTCAAATACCAAGGGAGAAGATGATATGGAGTAGAAGTGGCTGGTCGACAGTGTCAAAGGAAGCAGAGAGAGCTAGAAGAATTGAAAAGTGACCATTTGACTTGGCGGTAAGCAGGTCATTGGTGACTTTAGTAAGCGCTGTCTCAGTGGAGTGTTGGGGCCGAAAGCCGGATTGAAAGGTGTCAAGATGGGAGTTAGAGGAAATAAAGCTGGTAAAGTGGTTATAGACGAGCCACTCCAGCAGTTTGGAGGCCAAGGGAAGTAGAGAGATAGGGCGGTAGTTATATGTGACGTCAGAGTCAGATGAGAGTTTTTAGAGGGTGAGTATAATTATGGCATGTTTTAGAGAAGATGGAAACATGCCAGTATTTAGGGAGAGGTTGAAAAAATATGTGAGAGCTGGGATTAGTGTGGTAGAGAGGGGAGGGATGAGCTGAGATGGAATAGGATCCTGAGGACAGGTAGTGAGGCAAGTGGATGATAGCAGTTTGGAGACTTCGTCCTCTGTAGCCAGATCAAAGCAGTTCAAAGTGGCTGTGGGATTGGAGAAGGGAGAAGACTGGGTGTTGTTGGTTAGTTGAGAGAGTGGAATGTGTGAGCCACTATGAGATGAGAGTTCATTGCGGATATTTTGAATTTTATGAGTAAAATGGTTGTCGAAGTCTTCAGCTGTGAGAGAGGAAGGGATGGGAAGAGGTGGTGGGTAGAGGAGAGTGGCAAACAGACTAAATAAAAAACAATAAAAAGATCAAATAACACAGAATTTAACTTCACTTTAGCTGTACTGAGAGGAGTTGAGGGCCCAATGGGAAGGTGGAGGAGGAGTAGGTATTGCTTGAAACTTTGATTCTTATAGGCACAGGCTACACTTTGGTTCTTGTAAGCACAAACTACACTTTGGTCCTTATAGGCACAGGCTGCACTTTGATTCTTGTAGGCACAGTCTGTACCTTGGTTCTTATAGACACAGGCTACATTTTGGTTCTTATAGGCACAGGCTGCACTTTAATTCTCGTTTGTTCTGCTCTTGGGCTCTTGTAGGCATGCTTTACTGCACCACAGTATTTGCTTTACTTTCTGTTGAGACAGGTTGCTGGGTGAAGCAAACGCGATGAGTACCGAAATCGAGTAGTTCTGAGGTAGTCGAGTACCAAGCATCCACTGTATATATATATATAGTTATCATAAGACTGTGATATAGCGAGGAATAAAAGCTTTTTTGGCAGATAGAATAGAGAAGCTCAATGAGCCTATTGGTTCTAACTGCCATTTAAATATATGCTTGCATGTCTAAATCAAAGAAAAATCTCTGACCTAAACAGTAATTATAAAGGCAGGTACTTTCCAGCTAAGTTACAATGAAAGAGTTACAAGAGAATAAATGAAGTTAGCACTCATTTTGTTTTGTGCCAGTCTATTTGAATCTTTATTCTCTGCCTATTAATTCACCTAATTAGAATTAAATGAAGCATGCTAAATTGCTAGATTAACCAATAATTAAGCAGCCAAAGTGCTCATGTTTAATATACACAGGCAGCTCTTTTTCTCCAATGATGGCAATATGTCATGCCTGTTCATTTTATCCCTAAGAAATTACTTGACTTGTCTTCAGCGGCTTACATTTCCCTCGTTTGTGTAATGCTTTGTAAAATGTACCAAAGACGCAATGTCTTCAATAATGATTATCAGCAAGCGTTGGCTTTTTAGGCTTTCTGAGCAATACTTTGTGAAAACATCTCATGATACCACAAAAAGCATGTACCATAATTAAATATGTATTGAATTTAATAACAATAGACATAATTAAATTTCACTTAGCAAGGTGGACCTTTGTAGCACGTGAAACAATACATTTCTGCAAGAGCTATTTATACTATAAAAAGTTTTACATACTGGAAATTAGGTTATAGACTATTGTACATACTTCACTTATTAATTTGGCTAAAGGGACAAATAAAATGGATTTAAAGGACCACTGTTAATTTAAAAAAAACAAGTAACTTGCCCGTCATAATTGACAGTATCATATGTTATGTTCAATTGTCTGTTCTGTCTCTCTCTCTGCGCTGTCTCTCTGCTCTGTTTCTCTCTCTGTGCGCTGTCTCTCTCTGCGCTGTCTCTCTTTCTGTGCACTGTCTCTCTCTGTGCTATCTCTCTTTCTGTTCGCTCTCTCTCTGTGCGCTCTCGTTCTCTCTCTCTTTCTGCGCCCTCTCTCTCTGTGTGCACCCTCTCTGTTTGTGCGCCCTCTCTGTCTGTGTGCCCTCTGTCTGTGCTCTCTCTCTGCACTCTGGGTGCTCTCTGTCTCTCTCCCCCTCCCTCTCTCTCTCCCTCCCCCTCTATTCCTCTCTCTCTCCCTCCCTCTCTCCATCAGTCTCTGCCTCCCTCCTTCTCTATCTCCCGCCCTCTTTCTCTCCTCCCTCTCCCTCTCTCTCTACCTCTCACCTCCCTCCCTCTCTCTTCCTCCATCTCTCTCTCTGCCTCCCTCTCTCTTTATCCCCCTCCCTCTCTCTGCCTCCCTCTCTTTCTCCCTCCCTCCCTCTCTCTCTCTCTCTCTACCTTCCTCTCTATCTACCTTCCTCCCTCTCTCCCACTCTGCCTCCCTTCTTCTCTCTCTCCCTCCCTCCCCTCTCTCTCCCTCTATTCTTACCCCTCCCTCCCTCACTCTCTGCCTCCCTCCTCTCCCTCTATGCCTCTTTCTCTGCCTCACTCCCTCTGGGGCAAATTTAACTCAATTGCGCATGCGAGACTCAGTCGCACATGCGCAGTTCTGTCTGCACTAATAACCCACGACTGGCGCAATTGCTCCTGCTCATGAGGTTGAAACTTGCGCATGCGCAGTTGGGCGATTTGCCACTATTTAGCGGCAGTAGCTTGTGAGTAACGCCTGCACAGAACGCACCGAGTAGGCGTAACTCATAATTATTCTAGTGGATCATACTTATTTGTGAAGTATGTATTAAACTAACAGCATTAGCAGCTGTAGTAACCATGAACATAAAACCATTATTAGATACAATCTTAACTGTGTGAGTAGAATGTTTCATCTTGTCTGACTTGAGCACTTCCTAATAGATTGAAACCTGAGTATATATATTTATCTACTAACCAGGAGGGGGCTGGGGAAGGAGAGGGTATGGCAATTTGTTATATCATTGGAGTATTTCTTGACACGCTTTTCCCTTTACATGCTAAGAAGGAGGCAGCTAGCAAGCTTACGGCTCCTCACATACTTTCAACATTCATTAAAAGTATCATGGATGCCTCTAGGGGCCAGCAAAGGCATAATTGTTTTGTTTTTTTAAATAAAACTAGCTGACATTATTCTGCCAAATTATATTCTTGGTCAGACTTACTTTTTTCAAAGATGTATTTTGGTTTTAATTTTTTTTAAATCCTCTAGCCAACAGCTGTCAAAGAACTATCTCCTGGAAAATATATATTCATTGAATTAGTTTCACTTGAATGCAACTTTTTCCAACCTGTCCATATAATATTTATTTAGTTAGATTTTGTATTTATTTATTTAAATAATGCATGAAATAATCAGAAGAATATTCAAAGGATTAAATAAATTGATTCTACAAATTTATATTTTATTTTTCGCTTTGTGCTTTTTATCATGTTCTTTAAACATTGGTAGTCTTATATGTAGTCTAATATTCTTCTAGTCTCTTGGCACCACCCCTTATTTCTTTTTTTATTATGCTGAAAAGCTTGAACTGGATTTTATGTTTTTTTCCAGTCTCATGTTTTTTTCTCTATCTATCTATCTATCTATCTATCTATCTATCTATCTATCTATCTATCTATCTATCTATCTATCTATCTATCTATCTATCTATCTATCTGTCTGTCTATCTATCTATCTATCTATCTATCTATCTATCTATCTATCTATCTATCTATCTGTCTGTTTATGTATGTATCTATCTATCTATCTATCTATCTGTCTATCTATCTATCTATCTATCTATGTCTATCTATCTATCTATCTATCTATCTATCTATCTATCTATGTCTATCTATCTATCTTCTATCTATCTATCTATCTATCTATGTCTATCCATCTATCTATCTATCTATCTATCTATCTATGTCTATCTATCTATCTATCTATCTATCTATCTATCTATCTATCTGTCTATCCATCTATCTATCTATCTATCTATCTATCTATCTATCTATCTATCTATCTTTCTGTCTATCTATCTATCTATCTATCTATCTATCTATCTATCTATCTATCTATCTATCTATCGATCCCTGGGCAAATACATGTAATAAAATGGGATAAATAAAATATAGCATAGTCAACTACTGGTTCAGTATTTCAACAATAGAAAAATAAAAAAGCTTTATTTGATATCCAGAACAAAAACGCTGCAATTAAAACCATGGGTGAAATATGCCAGAAATTGTTGGGAATAAAGGTAATCAAAATAGTGTAGCAGTCATTAATTGTACCGCAAGGTATTCATATCAGATAGTATATGGGTATTAGTATTATTCATCCACACCAATCGGGAGATATCATAGTATATAACAGAAGGAGTATCAATCTGTATGCATCATTCTGCTAATGGATAGTTAAATAAGTGTCCATAACAAAAGAAGACAATAAATGTGTCTAGATATAGCCAGTAATCCTTCAGTATATTTATACAACAGGGAGAGGCACCTATCAATCAAAGTGCATTCCCAAATGTACCAATGGTCATTTAATATCCAAAATAGCCACTAGAAGGAAACCCTGTAATCTCAATTGATTCTCTCATTCTCCCATTTCTAGCTATATGCCCTGTATCTGACAACAAAAGCCTAGTAGGAGCCTCATTCAATTCGGGGCTTGCAACTCGATTACAGACAGCCAAATGTCTGCGATTGAGTTGCATGCTCCCGTTGCTCTACTTTTGCAATGCTATACAATTGGCCGGACCCGCAAGTTTGGGGCCGATAGCGAAAATCGGAAACCATTGACGCTGGATGTAGCATTTGCGGCTTGAACATGTTACGGGAGCAAGCCCATAACTCCCGATGCAGAAACAGCCAATGGAAACAGAGATAGTCATCATGACCAACCTCCAAGACCATAACTCGTAAGGGAAGGCCGTAGGACTTTGACATCCAATCTCCATTTTCAAAGACCAACGGGCTTCAACCTACCTCCAAGCCCATAGGACATCAAATTGATTGACAAGCTTGATATAACACTGAAATTAAACATGAAATAAAGTATTGGATAATGTTGTGCTATTCATTCTAAGACCTAACATCACTTTCACTCTTAATAAAAGTACAGTATTGCTTTTTTATTTGCTTTTAAAATGCTCCGATTTGTCATTAAGCCCTTTGCGAGACCTCCTTGGTACCATTAACTTGTGGTTAGATATTTGCCATTTGCGGGCTTGATGGAGTGGTTAGCGAGGGGGAATCAGATCAACTGAATAGCAATTTGCGATTTTAGCATTTGGGACTCTTGCGGTGTGAAAGATCAAAGACTTAGAGGGGCATTAACTTGTGATTTTACAAATCCCAATTGATCGCAGCTCGGGCCACGTAACTCGATTGGAGCTCGCAAACGGAAGCCAATTGAATAGCAAAATAACTTGCAATCTCCACTTGCCAGCCCCAATCTCCCAAACGGCTCAATTGAATGAGGGACTAGGTATGGAATGTAACATACAATATGTTTGATCTGACTGCTGCACACTAGTGTGCTCTAACCCACTATTTCCCAATATGTATTAATCAACTCTGGTTCAACTGACCTTATTTAGAGGGACTTAACATGTGTCTTCATACCTATATACAGTCAAAGAACTCCTTGATGCTTTTATATATAGAGAGATATTTAATACACTACAATAATAGGTATATAACATAGCACTATGCAATACATATGTATATACTGTATATATATATATATATATATATATATATATATATATATATATACACACACACAAAACATTCGGCGATGCTTATGGCTAGCCTATATATTAGAATGTAAGACATATACAATGCGAATCTTCTTGTTTTCAGTGTACCACATTTGCAAGAACATGGTATAAGTGGCGGCTGACTCTAATATATGTCTGTGTAAAGATGTATGGAATTTTCACATCCCACATTCAAGAAACTGAAATATGACTTTCACACATTGTCCGAAACACATTTACAGCCGTTTGAATTGATGGCTTTTCCTGCTTCAAAATCAATGTTTCAATTATTTGAAGGGAAATGGATTAACCTCCAACCAACATATTTACCCAGTTCATTTATGGATAATAAGTATATATAAAATACATTTTATATGCCAAATGTCCTATGCTACAGAAAGGTTGTAAACTTCTTAGCATCCTGTCCCTGCAAATTGAAGATATTGACTCCATAGGGAAACAATGACATGAATAAAATAAAAATAAAAAAGTTAATTATCGTTTGTGTTTGTAATTTAATTAAAGATGCTGTAAAGTTTTACTGTTTTTTTCAGATGATGATGTTTAGGCCTCTGAAAAGCTATTTGTGCTGCTGAGATTAAAGTGCATTTTAAAATGTTCCCCGAGCACTTTCACATTTGTTGATAGATTTTTAAATTAAACTTTGAATTGTAATCTAAATTGCCTCCAACAATTCATGGCCCCTATAATGAACTCCCACCATTCCCCCTGTCATCCTAGTATGATATACTGTAAATGGTAACTGCCCAGGGTTTCACTGAATAGTGTTTTAGTATTACAGCATTATATTAGTTGCATACAACCCTCAAATAGAAATCAAGAGCTGCTCGTGGTTTGATTCAGAATATTATTAGCAACACTTCTTTCTCATCTTGCAATGACAAGCGTCCTAATATTTTTTCGTTGCGTAATTTATAGGAAAACATGCTGTCCCACATTGGTGCATAAATAACAATAAAAAGCTTAAATCATTCACACAACCTCTGCGGATTTAATTGTTAAAATTGGAGATAGTAATGATGCTTCCTAGTTCAAATATAAATGTGTATAATAAATATAGACAAGTAAATAAAATAGAGAGATTTTCCATATTCAAGAAACTATGCAGCTCTAAGAAGTAAAAAGCAATCTTCTCTTTTTTTTTTGTATAAATATGGCATTTAATCTAAAGCTTGTTTATATGTAAGCTTATACTGTAATCAACTTAAAGAAAACTTTATTTTCGAACTAAGCTTTTATATGTTGCACCAGCTTTTTAATATTGTTGTAATTTTTAATAGCTCGACAGTATATTTTTTCATAGCATGCTTTACAGAGTGGGTGGACCAATATAGGATTTTCAATTAAATGTATCATATTAGCATCATATTGACAAAATGCCTGGAAACGTTAACCCTTTGTATGTATGAATTGGTTCACTATGAAGTGACTGCTGTTACATTTTTACAAGTATATTTAGCTTGGAATTTTGGCACACAACAGTTCCGGAAGTGTACTGATACGCTGCAGCACAGGGCACCAAATCCAGTTTGTCTGTCAGTACATCAGTCATTAGCAATTTATTTATTCCACTTTTTGATGGATATTGTGTTTGCTTAGTCGTGTCCAACTCTCTGTCTCTGACCTCTTGGTTCCCTGACTGGAATCGAACCCAGGTCGCAGTGGTAAAAGCACGGAATCCCTAACCACTGGACCAGATATTAGGGTATTGATAAAGATGTCATTAATTATGAAGAAGTGATTTATTAGATTATGTTTAATCCAAGATTTTTGCTATTGTTCAGGTTCTATGTTCTTAATCTCTAGTGTGCATTTTGGCGCAGTCCTTAAATAATTATTTCATCCTATAATAATTTCTGTGTTCTATACCATGCTACCTTTCTCATGTGGGAATGACCGCAAATGGTTTGTGCAAGTTCAGCTCCAAAAAATATTTTCCAAAACATTGGACACCTAAATCACCTTTTTTAATGGTATGAGCTCTATTTCTTGATCCTACAAATTTTATAAAAGCTTTTGCTCAGTCACCAGCTTTGATTTTTGTTTTTTTATATATGAACTGGGTGCATAATTAAATGGTAAAGAATATTTAAGATGATTACTTAATTGCTGCAATTTTTCCCACTAAGGATATATTGACTAATTCTCCAGTTTCTCTATAAGTTTTATCTAAAGTTTCGGATGATGTGTATTGATGTGATATTCTGTTATATGAAAATATTCAGATTTTTTGTTCTAAAATCTATAACATTGCTGAATGTGTCAATGTCTTTTTACTGGTTGGCTAATGATTTAAATTGTCAAAGGCTTCAGGATGCCATCCACATAAAGTGTTATCTTGTGATATTCATTGTTAACTTTAACTATTTTTATGTTGCCACCTGTCTCACATTGTATGCTAGTGTTTCAATGGCCAAGGCTGAAGAAATTGGTAAAAATGGACAGCCTTGTCTGGTTCCTTTCTTAATACTCAGTTATCTCCCCTACTCTCTTTGAGTCTTATGGAGTGGATGCAATTTGGTAGCTTGTGTCCTGCACAATGAAGATTAATTTATTTGCTAAGAATTTTCCATTTTATCTCATAACATTTTACACAAAGATCTGGGGAAGATTCATAGATAATAACAGTTTAATCGTCATGGAAATGGGCAATTTCCTATTTAGAGATCACAGACAAAGGGTGCACTAATTTGGATTTGTACTTTTACATAAAATAATAAAACCTACTTTTAGCTTGCTTTAAGTAGGTAGTAATTGCCTTGAGACACCTTACACATTCAGTTTGAAGCCTCCAATTTCTACAATTTCTTTATATATATATATATATATATATATATATATATATATATATATATATATATATATATACTGTGAAGAGTATGGAGTTTGACCGAGCCGGGTAGAGAATTCACAGGCAAAGAATTGCATAAGAAAAGTCTTAAAGATTTCCACAGACTAAGGATTGCACAAGAAAAGTCTGAGAAGGTGATGAAGGGAGACCTACATCATAGGCAGAGCTGATAAAGGTCTACAGTATCTGGCAATTAGATAAGTGAGGTAGGATGGTGCAGTGATGTTAAGGGCTTGGAAGTAAAAGTCAAGGTTTTGCATTTAATTCTAGCACATATTCAGTTTAGCAGCTTTGAGATATATGAGTCTAGCAGAGGCGTTTAAGATGGATTGAAGTGGGGAAACTTTAGTAAATACATTTTAATATAAATAATTGTGAGTATTTGTTTTTCTTTTTTCGTAATGAATGCATTCCATTAAACATATAAAACAATTGATAGCTCATAGAAATCACATACATTTATAACGGACAACCCCTTAATCCCTTGCTTTGATCAGTTTGATCAATAGCTTTATTGACAACAACTACAATAACTGAAAACTAAATATATTGTTTAATGTTAAAAAGACAAGCCAATTTCACAGCTCAAACAAAAGTCACATGTCTTACTGTACAAAAAAAACCATAAATATAGTAACATAGTAACTGATGTCCAAATAAGACTTTTAGTTCATCAGGTTCAATCTGTTTAGATCTCCTCTGATCCTTGTAATATGTTACCAGAGAAAGTAAGAAAAAAGAAAGACTAACATTTGTCTCATAAGGGGAAAAATTCCTTCCTGATCCGAAACACGGGCAATTGAATTACTTCCTGGCTCAATACACCTTTTTCTTTAGTTATCCAACATAACCTTTTATGTTCTTTTTATTCAAAAACTATATATTCAACCCTTTGTTAAAGTTATTGTTTAGATCACTCCTATTACCCAACCCACTTATCACCATTTAGTCACATGGTCATGAGTTGCAGCACTTGGTAGACACCTTGAGTTAGGGGGAAAGCAATCCTAAGTCATCATGGCCCACTCCTGGCTACAGGCAGGTAGGCAAATGCAGTTCCCCCCTTATAAGAACTAATTGAATGTACACATAGGGGGGTTGTTGCTGAGGTGTACCCAAGCCTAGGTGCTACCAACAGACTCCCTGCTACCTTTCTCATTTGGGCATGACTGCAAACGGTTTGTGCAAGTTCAGCTCCAAAAAATATTTTCCTAAACATTGGACTAAACCACCTTTGTATACTGGTCTGAACTATTGTGAACATAATATTTTAGCTCTATTTCTTGATCCTACAAATTTTATAAGAGCTTTTGCTCAGTCACCAACTTTGTTTTTGTATATGGACTGGGGCCATTATAAAATAGTAAAGAATCCTTAAGATGATTATTCAATTGCTGTATTGCCTATTAATGATATATTGACTAATTCCCCAGTTTCTCTGTAGGTTTTATCTAAAGTTTAGGATAATGTGATATATTCTTTTATATGAAAATATTCAGATTTTTTCTTAATTATTCTAAAATCTATAACATTGCTGAATGTGTCAATGTCTTTTTACTGGGTGGCTAATGATTTAAATTGTCAAAGGCATCAGGATGCCATCCACATAAAGTGTTATATTGTGATATTGATTGTTACCTTTAACTATTTTTATGTTGCCACCTGTCTCACATTGTATGCTAGTGTTTCAATGACCAAGGCTGAAGAATCATTTTAAACTCCCAGGGTCAGCAGGCAAAATTGAGTGCCAATCCCAAACTTCATGGTAGAACAGAGGGTGGAAAAAACTTCTTGTCAATTAAAAACCTCTTGACACAAAAGGTTCACCTGATAAAACCTTATGTTGATCCTGGATATATTTATATAAAATAATCATATCCTTTCTTAAGTATCTTTATTCTAGAGAAAATAAGTTTAATTTGGTAAGTCTTCATAGCATAGTTCTTCCATTCCTCTTCCAGCCATATAATGTCATTTTTTAAATGGTGTCCACAATTGTACTCCATATTCAAAATGAGTGCATACTATGGATTAATATAGTGGCAGAATTATATTTGTCTCCCTTGCTTCTATACCCTTCTTAATACATGCTAATATTTTATTTGCCTTTGCAGCTGCTGCTTGGCTTTGAGCACTGCTACCTAGGGGGTTGTCCACAAGCACTCTCAAATCCCTTTCAATATCTGATACCCCTAGATTTGTTCCATTTAGATTATAAACTGCATGTTAATTTTATCTACTCAAATACATAACTTTACATTTATTTGTGTTGAACGTCATCTGCCATTTAGCTGTCCAATCTTCTGATTTATGTAAGTACCTTTGCAGTGAAAGTACATTATTTTCTGATGTAATTACCTTGAACAACTTAGTGTCTTCAGCAAATATGGAGACAATACTTTACAGTCCTACCTCTAAATCATTCATAAATATGTGAAAAAGGAGAGGACCTAAAACTGAACCCTGAGGAACTCCACTTACCTATTAGTTCATTCAGAGTATGTTCCATTTACAACAACCCTATGCTTCCGGTCTTTTAGCCAGCTCTCAATCCATGAGCAGATATTTACTACAATTCTGGTAACCCTTACTTTGTATTATATCCCCCCAAGTGGCACTGTATGAAAAAAAACATTGCAAAATCCCCAAAACCTACGTCTTTAGAGTGGCCTTGATCCAAGTTCCTACTTTCCACCTCATATAAACTAATTAGATTTGTTTGACATGACCAGTCTCTCATAAATACAGTATGTGTTGCTTCCTGCTTATTATCATGTTCACATATATATACTCCTGCATATTATTCCTTATTAACCCTTCTAAGAGCTTCCCCACAAATATGTCAAATTAATTTTAAAAAAAAGATCATCCTACTCCGGCCATTCCACCAGGAAAGCCCCCTTCTCAAATGACTGTAATATCTTAGCCAAATGCATTTCATTGATAGATCAAAAATATGGCCTCCATTTAATAAAACCTCTTTTGTTCTTCTCTTATGATATAATCCATGTTTAATAATAATGTAAATGTAATATCCTTATTTATTTATTTTCTTGCCTAAGAACTCTAATGTTCTGTTAATCTGAATCTTTAACCAAATCTACATGTGAGTAACATGTTTCAACATTTATGCATGTGGCAGAGGTCAGCATCTCTGCATAATCACATATTCTTTATCTCAATACAACATTTGCTGTGTTTGGAATAGCTGCATAATACTTCCATGATTTATTGCAATCAAATGGGGGAAAAAGAGATTACAGAGGGAATTGTGGAAGCTGATCTATGTGTAATTTTGCTTTGAAAATGTGCGGCTTCATTATGTATTATGTATGTGTTTTAAAGTGGGGTTAATCTATTAAATTATTTCATGCAATATAGTGTATCTTTTTAAATAAATATGTAGTATGTAAAGCATACAAACACAGAAACACATTTTTGCTGTCATAAAAGAATATGAAGATAAAATAGCAGCCTTCGAAAATAACAGAAGATTTTTTGCATGAAAATAAATTACAACTGCATTAAATACTCTAGAGTAAGGGTAGTTCAATTTTTTTACTATATTACCAAAGGGCTAACTATATTTGTGACAAATAAGTAAAGGTCCAGAATCCATATTTTTTTTACAGGTACAGACAAAACATTTTATCATTCAAAAGGACACATGAAGGAAGTATACAGAGGCCCCTATTAAATTGCAACCCCACAGTTTACGTTATACAGGCTGTATGTCTGCCGGCTTGAGATTTTCTACAATTACAGAAAGATTCAATTGAACAAACCCGCAAGTTACGGGCCGAAAGCCGAAACCATAAACCATGCACTCGTATGTAGCACCTCAGAGCATGATCATGATCAATTTAGCAAGTCTGTAACTAACCATTTAGAAACAGCCAATAGTAAATGAGACCGTCATCATTACGTCAGTAAAACATGGAGGTTAAACGTCAATCAATTAGCGTCTAAAGGTCCGATATGCGCTCAGACTCGCAATTCGGCAATGTATAAAATAATAAAAATGAATGGCGATACTGTTCTAGTCCATGTGGGTGGCCTGATATATATTAACTCATTGATTCCCAAGATTGATATGACACCAAAATGAAACATACATTTTTTTTATTTTTGAGTGCAAATTTGTGAGCTTGAGACTGTTGTGCAATGAATTATAATGTCTTACATCACTTTCCCTATCTTTAAAAGTGCAATATTGATTTTTTATTTGCTTTTACAGTGCTACGAACAGATGTTTACCTCCCTTGCGAATCCTATCTGGTACCCATAGGATTTTCTTCGACATTTGCCGTTTACGGGTGTGAAAACATTTAAGTGCTTTGGGAATTGTAGCAATTGAATAGCGATTTTAGCAATTGTAACTTTTGCGGACGGGAAAGATCAAAGGCTTAGATGGGCTGTTAGTTACGGTTTTAACACCCGCAGGGATTTTCAGCCTGTAACCCGTAGATCGTTTGTGGCTCGCTAAAGTACGCCAATTGAATATCAAATGAGTTTACAGGCTCCCTTTCTGGTTCCAGTAACTTAGAATTGCTAAATTGAATAGGGGCCAGCATTAGGGAGACCTGGGACACGTTGGCTGTGCAAGGCAAAAGTGTCACAATGTTGCAGAACTGCAGTCCTTTGATCATGTTCATTCCCTCTCGAGATGTCACTGGACTGTGTATAAAGTAATTGACAAGCCTGTTTATAGAGCCCCTAACTAAAATAACTGTGCTACATACAAGCACCACATGTTGTTACAAGGTCAAGCAACATATATGATCATGTATGGCCCTCATTCAAGTCTTGCAGGAAAAATAGAGCGATAATACCCCAGTCACACCCACACACAGATAAAGCACCACAACCTGAGTGGACCTAATGACCCTAAAATAACAAGAAGTCACTTCTAAAAGTAATCGTTTTAAATATAATAACCTGCAAAAATATTTGCAAGGAAATTCCATTTTGTTCAATGTATTCAATTTAATCAATGTTAGACAAATATTTATAGTACCACTGAAGTGTCATATTTATAATTACTGTATTCAGTTTTGTTTTAATGGCAGCAGATGATTACAAACTTGGAGGAATGGGCTGAAGTTAAATGCAGACTGTTGAAAGACTACCACTATAAATTGCCACTTGACAACAGAATTCAAGGCATATACAAGGGAGCTGGGTTATGAATGCATCTGATAGAGGGGAATTAGTAGTGTATGATTACATTTATTTGCATGCACTATGTTTTTTAGCTTTGCATTTAAGAAAAAAAAAACATTTTCAGGTGATGTTTACAAGTCCCAGGATTGAGCTAGGCTCCTGAGAGGGTCATTTTTGTAAAAGTGTACCCTGTCCATGTGAGCATGCTCAGCCTTTGCAGCCAATTAGCAATGCTGTATGCAGCCAGCTAGATGTGGCTTCTACAGTGGGTCCTAATAGGACCATAAATCGACATTCAAGTAAAAATGCTTGAGCAGTTACATGGTTGTTCCCTAGACATACACCCTCTCCTTGATAAATTCTGCCAAATTATAACACAACTAGCGACTTGCCCGTCAAAAAATGACGGTCAATAAAAGAAAGTGTTGAAATGCTGTCTGTCACACAATGTGAGTGTACTGTGTGCCTCAAGTAACTAAATTCCTCAAAAAGCAGAAATGTACATGACATAAAATAAGAAAAAGTAAAATCACCAAAAATAAAAAATGTACATTACAGAACCAAAAAAGAAACCTAAGTGACCAAAAATAAAAAAGGAACATTACAGAAAATAAAAAAAGACATTACAACCTCCCGTCACTACAATTTTTTTAAAAAAATTACACACCTGAAAATGAAATACATATAATACATACATATAATACAATACAACACAGTAAAATAACATAAAATACAATACAATTAAATAAAATACAATACAACCCTATGTAATATACATGCCACTATCTACTATACATGCCACTATCTACTATACATGCCACTATCTAATATAAATGCCACTATGGAATATACATGCCACTATATAATGTAATATACATCCCACTATGTAATATACAATACTATCTAATAATACATCCCCCTATCTATGTAATATACAATACATGCTATCTATATATATATATATATATATATATATATATATATATATATATATAGCTACCGTAATTGTAAGGTACAATAAAATAATTAAGACCACTTACCTTTGAGATGTTTCTTCAGATCAGCAACCTACGGTAAAAAAGATTCCAAAAATTAATACAACATGTTTACATGAAATACCTAAACATTCTAAACATTGTAAAAATTGTAAACATTCTAAATATTGTAAATATTGTAAATATTATACTCACCTTTCCAGCATGTCCCGTTCCAGCATGTCACGTCCTCCATGTTCCGTCCGCCATGTTCCGTCGGTCATCTTTGCGTGTTGTCCGGCGGTATTCCTGTAAAAAAAAACATTACAGTAGTAAACATAAAGTAAAGTACCTTTCTGCGATGTCTCTGGCCTCCTCGTCTTCTCCGGAAGCATCCACGCCTTTAAAAAAAAAAAAACGACACACATCCGCCCTGGCGGATGTCTCCGACGCTAATGACCTTCCTATGGAGTGTTCCAGAGTAAAATTGGCAATGGCGGCTTCTGATTGGCTGAAAAGGCTGTCTATCAAATTCAGCCAATGAGAAGACCCCATTTGTGAACCAATGAAAAAAGTATACACCCCAAAATACAACGCTGATTGGATAACACACCTTTCAATCTTTATTTGAACCAGTCCTAAGGCTTTATTGCCATCAGCCAATCATAATGGAATATTCCCCCTACGTACTGATTGGTGAAGACATCTGCAGCTTCCCATTGGCTGTAATATTGATTAATTTTACCAGTAGCCAATGAGAATGCGCAAATCCTTCACCAATCAGTACGTGAGGGTGTATTCCATTGTGATTGGCTATTGTCAGTGCAACCAATCAGAATGCGCAGAGGCTCCAACCAATCACCCTGTGGGGGTGTATTCCATTGTGATTGGCTGAAGGCATCTGCGCCTTGTGATTGGTTTAAATAAAGATTGATAGGTGCATTATCCAATCAGAGTGGGATTTTAGGGTGTATCCCTTTCTGATTGACTCACACATTGGCGCCTCCTGATTGGGTGAATTTGATAGACAGCGTTTTCAACCAATCAGAAGGCGCCATTGCTTATTTTCTTCCGGAAAATTCTCCTGGAGCCTCATTAGCGTCGGGGATGTCCGGGAGTGCGGATGTAAGTATATATATATTTTTTTTACAGGGTGTGGCAGAAGAGGATCCGGAGGAGGTCGTAGACATCGCGGGGAGGTAAGTATAATGTAGATTATGTTTATTTTATTTTGATGTATGTGTATTAGTGTTGTGTTTTATTTAACAGGTGCTGCGCCGGAGAAGGATTTAAAGAATGCCGTACGGGACATGGCGGAAAGGTGAGTAGAATATTTATAATGTATAGAATGTATAGAATGTATAGAATGTCTATAATGTTTATTTTATAAGTGTAAACGTGTTGCACTAATTTTTTGTAATTTTTTTTCCGTTGTTGGCTGATCGCAATGGACATCTGCAAAGGTAAGTGGTCTTAATTTTTTTATTTTAGCTTAGACTTAGATTAGTTAATATATAGATAGCATTTATTGTATGTTAGCTAGGTGTTTTATATAGATAGCATAGGATGGAT
This sequence comes from Discoglossus pictus, assembly GCA_027410445.1. NCBI lineage: Eukaryota > Metazoa > Chordata > Amphibia > Anura > Alytidae > Discoglossus > Discoglossus pictus. The sequence continues at coordinate 39,961,740 of CM050163.1, forward strand.
TGTATATTAAATTGTGTTATTTATTTAGATAGATTGGGAATGTGTAATTATATAGATAGGAAGTATATTAGATTATGCTATTTATTTAGATAGATTGGGTATGTATTATTATATAGATAGGATGTATATTAGATTATGGTATTTATTTAGATAGATTGGGTATGCATTATTATATAGATAGGATGTATATTAGATTATGGTATTTTTTTAGATAGATTGGGAATGTATTATTATATAGATAGGATGTATATTAGATTATGCTATTTATTTAGATAGATTGTGTAATGCATATTAGATAGTGGTGTATTGTATTGTAATTGTATGTAATTGTATTGTATGTATTTGTATTATATGTATTTCCTTTTCAGGTGTGTATTTTTTTTTCTGTAGTGGGGGGGGTTGTAATGTTTTTTTTTTCTGTAATGTTCCTTTTATATTTTTTGTGACTTAGGTTTTTTATTTTGTGTAATGTAGTTTATTTTTCTTTGTGAGTTAGTTTTTTATTTCATGTAATGTAGATTTTTTTTGTGTGACTTTAGGCTTTTTTATTTTCTGTAATTAGAGTGGTGGGGGTTAATAGGGGGTAGGTAGTGTAGATGTTAATAGGTTAGTGTAGAGGGTGTTTAGTTGATCTTTAATGTTTTATTGGGGGTGGTATAGTGCAGTATAGTGTTAATACTTAGTGTCATGATGGTCCTTGAGGACCATCATGGCACTTATGTGGTTAATGTAGTGTTGTAACAGGCCCATAATGGTGTTAATATACCCTTATGGGACTGATGGGGTTAAATAGAGGCTTATGGGGGTCTCTATTGACCCCCATTAGAGTGGTGGGGGTTAATAGGGGGTAGGTAGTGTAGATGTTAATAGGTTAGTGTAGAGGGTGTTTAGTTGATCTGTAATGTTTTATTGGGGGTGGTATAGTGCAGTATAGTTTTTATACTTAGTGTCATGATGGTCCTTGAGGACCATCATGGCACTTATGTGGTTAATGTAGTGTTGTAACAGGCCCATAATGGTGTTAATATACCCTTATGGGACTGATGGGGTTAAATAGAGGCTTATGGGGGTCTGTATTGCCCCCCATAAGTGACATAGTTAATGAAGGGCTTATGGGGGTCTGTATTGATTCCCATGAGTGACAGTCTTAATGAAGGGCTTATGGAGGTCTCTATTGACCCCCATGAGTGACAGGGTTAATGAGGGTTTTATGGGGGTCTGTATTGACCCCCATGATTGACAGGGTGACAGTGTATTTTTTTACAACGGGTCCTTTAAGGACCTTTACGGTCCTTTGAGGACCTGTAACGCGGGAATTTTGAATTTTGATTGCAGCGGGGGTCCATGATCGCGTGCAATCGGGACCCCCACTGCAATGGTTAATGTGGGGTTAATGCAGGGCTCAGAGCTTATCTCGGATCCCCTGCGGTTAATCCGGGTTTCCGATCTTATCTCGGATCCCTTCTTGGGTAAGTTGTAGGTGGCTGAGCGGTCCTGGGTCTTTGAGCCTCGTTTTCATTTTTTTCGGCGGCCATTTTTTCTGTCGTTTAGGGGATTTTCGTGTGTGTGAACTCGGGAATTTGTACTTAAATGGAGGTGTAACTTCACTTTCAGAGGTCCTGGGTGCCCCCCTTGCTATGGGTAAGCTTTTTATGTTGTTTTTGTGAGTATTTGGTGTGTTTTGACTGTTTTTAGGTGCGCGCGGTTCCACCATTTGTCGTGCCTGTAAATGTTTGTTACGTTAAGGTTAGTTCTGAGGTTAATGCAGGTTTCCGAGGTGAGCCTCATTTTCGTTTTTTTCGTCTGCCATTTTTTCTCTTGCTTAGGGGATTTTCATGTGTGCGTGTCGGTGTCTGTTACGCTAAGGTTGCCTCATTCCCTAAGTGCTTTGCGAGGACCCGCATTTGCGGAAGCGAGGGCTCCATGCCAGCAACGGCGCTCCATGCCAGCAACTGAGGCCCTCGTCCGCGGTGTGTTTGTGTGTGTAACCGGTGTGAGGCGCCTTTGAGTTTTTTTTTTTTTTAAAGTCGTGTATGTGTGTTAACACAGCCGACGTTGGAGCCTCCACCTCCGCAAATGCGGACCCTCGCTTCGCGAGGATCCGCATTTGCGGGGACGTTGGGATGCTCCACCACCGCAAATGCGGCCCCTCGCTTCGCGAGGACCCACATTTGCGGGGAACTGCGTCCCTCGCTGCGCGAGCCCGCAAGCGTTAGCAACAACTCGCATGCTCACAACTACTTATGTGATTAGTGAATGAAGGGACACAGACCTTGTTCTGGTTATTACAGTTATCTAAAGGAAAGCTGCAGCTCAATTCACAGACCAAAACGATACAATATATCTTGTATGCTAATTTTCCCTGGGATTTTCAGGGGGTGTCAACATTGATAGAAAACAGTTAGCAAATGCAAGAAATTCAGCAAACTTTAGGGTAACTGTTTAAATATTTATTTTGGTATTTTTTCATGCAAACACTTTTTTTCATACACTACTAACTCTCCTCTATCAGATGCATTTATAATCCAGCTCACTTGCATATACATTTAAATAGCATAGTTAGCCAAAAGTAAGATAACAACCCACGTCACATGCTTCAGGTAAATTATCAATCCACAATGGAGTCCACCATGAGATAAGCAGAGTGAGATAACCATGTTCGTTAAAAATACTTTTATGCTCATGGTTTAAGTAGCTGCTAATGTTGTTAATTTGTTACATATTTCACAAACATGACGTTATCCTAAATGCAAGTGGTCTTTTAAGGGGATATGAAGGTTTCATTTAAAAAAATGACGAAACAGGCAGCCTCTGTAGACAGCTTGGGGGAGTGGGCTTTTGACCGAGCTAGTACAGGGGAGTAATTGGATAGCTTGATTTGGGGGGAGGAGCTTCAGGTTGATAGAATTGAAGGATCCCACTCCTGTCAGTTACCCAAGCAGGAGCACATGCTGAACATCCCTCCCTCCATGTTTTGTGTTATTTTATCTTTATGTTGTCACTGCTGGGGGGTACGGAGGTGATTGCTCACTGTAGGGTGGAGCCCTTATGGTGATGATCCAATAATATGGTTGGTCCTGAGGTCTCCTGGGCACGGGGTTCCTGGAGGTCTCTGAAGTGATGGGCTCCGTTTGTGGGGATGAGCAACCATCTCTGTGGTTTCACTGTTTTGCATAATAAAAGCTGTGGCCTGTTTTTATTGGTGTCTGTCGTATTATTATTATTATAGTTGGAGTTTGTGGTTATTTATGCTTTCTTAGTCACTTTTGCTTACAACAAGTCTTTCATTGACTAGTACATCTAGTATCATTAGAAACACTGTGTGCATGAGCTACTGGGAACCGATCTTTGCAGGGACTGTTTGGAAGGTTTGAGTGAGTGAAAACAGCTTCTACTTGTTACTAAAATTATGTTTAGATATGCAAACACACGTTTAGGTCGTTTATTTTAATATTAAAAGCAGGGAAATGTCCATATCCCTTTAAGTGAATGCTAAGGAAATATTTGAGTTCCACATCCCTTTAATGTGAGATGAACTAAGATGCGCTGAACATGAACGCGGCATTACATTGCTGTAAATAAGATTTACATGACTTTTTATATAGTGTTTTCCAATTTTGTGGTACAATAGAAGGGATCCACCTTTGTAAAGCACTTGTATACGTGACCATGTATGCAATGTCACTACGTACGTTTTTAGTACTTTTCCCTCATCTCCAGGTAGATCAATAGCTTTTGGAAATCTGAAAAGGCTGCCAAAGAGCCTAAACAAAGAAGCGCACTTGTAAGTATCCTGCTTGTATCAGCTGATAAATGGCCCCCTGTTTAAGGAACTTATCTCTTTAGGACTTGCAGCATGAGAAATGGCATCATTTGTACTGTTTGCTTGGCTGGACGACTCAAGCCGGATCCATTTAAAAGATAGTGAGATACTGTCGACAGCAATAGACAGGGTAATTGCAGAGCCACTACTGTGGTATAAATTACATCACTCTAAGTGGTGGAATGGCCTGAAGAGAGCGAAAAAAATTCTGACAATTTACTTGTCCTACTGCCCTTTTGACTGCTTATCACTGCTCAGCAGAAGAAAAGAGCTTTGGGTGAAAAAATTAAGTATTGATCAAATTAACAGTTTTTACTGATCTCTTTAAGAGAAAAAAGGACTGGAACAATTAAATTTAGAACACAAAAGACTAGGCAGGATAACTCTTGACCCGAGGATGGCAAAGCTATCTGAACTAGAAAATACAATCTTGCTATGGAATTGTCTTTCTATTAGAAATGTAAGTGAAGGGGGTTTGTTGAGAGTAATAGCTTGTTTAAAGTCACACTTGTGAATGAAGGAACGAGGCAGGATCTGAGTGGATCCTATTGTTTTAGCAAGGAAGGTTAATAAGGGGCCAAGAGGCAACATAATAAAAATTGTGCTTAGTAATTAACAGTGGATAACCCTCGTTAAAGGACCACTGTGGTCATATTTTTTAAATTTACTATTTTTAACTACTACTGATTATATTTCATATGCATTTTTGTTTTCTGGAATCTACCAATTTGGTTTCAACAGATCAACTTCCTGAGAACTGAGGAATGTGGGAATGTGTCAGCTACAACTGTAAGTGCTCTCAGCACACACACACCTGAGAAAGTAACAGCAGCAAGCAAGAAAACAAAATGGACACCTGCAACAAAGAATTAATGAGTATAAATGCTTTAAAATATTAGCTATGCAAAAGACACTGCTGGTTAAGCCTTTGCCTGTTTTGCTTTATTCGATATGTTTATTATTTCATATTCTTGATTCTAGATATTCCGTATAATCCATAATTTTGCAACAAAAGAACTGATCATTTTATGAATAAACTATAATATTTGCAGAAAAAAAAAGAGATTATAAAAGAAATGTGTAGAGAGTTTGAAGTGTAATTTTGTCGTGACTAAGTGCTTCTGCTGCAATTATAATAATTTCTGTATTTTTTCGTTTTTGAAATAGGTAAATACATAATGCAATGTGGACTATATGCAGCTTAAATGGACAAAAACAACAAACATAGATATACTATATTCTTTTTACTGCGATGAAACATGCAGGTTAGCAATTCGCACATGCCGAAAATCACTTTTGCAACTTGCTGAACCCAATAAACACATCTCATGCTCAAACAAGTTAAACTATTAAATAACATTAAAATAACTACATAAAACCATGTATCTTCTGAAAAAACACATTTGAATCTAATATTTCCACCCAACCCAACTGTGTTGACACTCACACACCTATGATTTTGTGTTACTTTATAGTGCAGGTTTCTGCACTATCACCTCCATTTCTCACAGCTTCTATAACCGCAGACTTAATCAAAATGTACCCTCTAGTTTATTTTCAATTACCTGTCAAGTCCTTGTTTCTCCCTTTACATTTCTTCACCTTTTGCTTTATTAATCCTTTAGTCTGTAAGCGTGAGAGATCTTAGTCTTAGTATAAAGTGGCATGTGTATGATTGTAGCGCAAGGGCAGGGTCGTCTGTTCCTTTTGTATCAGTCTGTCAAATTTTGTGTTGTTACGTCTATGCTTTATTGTACTCAAGCACTGAGGAATGTGTTGGTGCTATATATATAAAGAGATGATGGTGATGCTGCTAGGTCCCCAAAATCAGAAGATTCACCCAGAATTCTTACTACAACTCAGGGATTTTTTGCTATTCAATTTATTGTGCAGATATAAAAAAAAGTTTTAATGAAATTATCCTTCCATTGCCTTGTTATAAGTTCCACCCACAAACCCTCCCAACATTCCCCCTTTTCGGAGAAATCATCTGGTGCTTTCCAGTCCCAAAAAAACCTTTTTGAGAGAACAGCCCCATATTCACATAAAGGGGAGGAGCCTGAAATATGAAACAAATAATATTACATTACTTTTTTATTTCACTATAATCCAGAAATCTACTAATTATTTTAACATGGAATAAAAGGAGCCGTGTAGTCTTGTATTTAAAACACACTATTCTAAAGAACCACATTTAAAGCTGCTTTCAGAAAATAAAATATAATAATATAAAAAAATGTATTACCTTTTATATGATTTTATATATGATGATGGTTTATGCTGATCTACTTCCATAAATGGGAAAAGAATTGGAATGCAGAGGAAGCTTTTTTTTTGCTACAATTGAAAAGTGGTAACTAAAAAAGCCAATAGTTCAAGGACACAATCTCCTGAAAGCAACAAAAAGAAGCAGCTCAGTAGAGGGAATGAAACCCACCAGTAGAGAATAACTGCATAAATTTCATATATCTTATTTTTTACTTTAAAAAAAAAATCATTATAACATTGTGAAAATAAAACAAATATTACAAATTTGAAAAATGATCCAGTTTTATCAAAACTGCATCTACTAGCCCTATTAAATTCCCTCAACGTTGAAAACCGTAGCCCGTAACGTAGGCAGCAAGACTTGCGGCTATTAAATTGTCCCCGTAAAGCAACCCACCAACGAATTAAGGGGTAAGGGCGAAAAAACCCTACGGAATGTGGAACTTTTAACTGCGCGCCCGCAAATACTTTGATCTGTCAACCCCGTAACTATTATGTTCCAATCACACTATTAAATTGCAACAAATCCACTGGCGTTCAACCCTGTAACCTGCAAATGGAGCCCAAAAGCCAACGGGTACTAGAGAGGACCCGCAAGGGGTGTAAAGTCCAATCCGTAGCACTGTAAATGCAAATATACACACACTACTGTACTTATATGTAATGGGAAAGTGATGTTAGGTATTACAATTAATAGCACAACATTTTAAAGCTCGCAAACCTGCAATATAAAATACTTTATTTTATGTTTAATTTCCGTGTTATATCAATCCCGGTAATCAATGCGTTAATACATATAATGGAACTCGCATGGACTAGAATATCATATTTACTGATTTATTAATATTGCATTATTTCTGTAATGCGGGTCCGAACAAAACCAGTAATTGAAGCCCGTAAGGCTTTGAAATCTAATCTCCATTTTTCTGTGATGCAATGATGATGATCTCTGTTGCCATTGGCTCCATCTAAACCCGTAACTACGGGTTTGACTAATTGATCATGTTCACGGCCGCACATCCAACATGTGCGAAATGGTTGACGGGTTTGCGTCTCAAGCCTGTAACTCGCGACATGGTCTAGTTTAATAGCTCTGTAACGCAGTCGGATTTCAAGCCTGAAGCCCTTGCGGTCTTGCCAATGCCCCTACAGGCTTCGGAATTAATAGGGCTGTATGAGTTTCTAAATATGCAATGACTCACCATTAAATATTTTACATGAATAAGAAATATGGTAATAGTATGCACAATAGGTTAAAAAGTATTTATATTATATACTCTTCACGGCTATCAATGGTATAAATGTATCAACTGGCGTGAAAAAAATAGGGATAGGCTGAGTTAAAGGACAATGGGCATAATTTATTTTTCCATGTTGAATCTAAAAGTTATTTTCCATATCAAAAGCAACTTTTGTATTGTTTAGAAAAATACTATTTTAAATGCATAACAAAAAATGCATTTCTTGAGATGAAACAGATTTGTATAAACCAAAAACAGAGTAAGATACTCAAATACCAGAACAGAAAAACGAAAATGCAGTGCTGTACTCAGGGTGCGGGCTCTCAATATTTACAACAAAATCCTACAGTATGTCTTTGATGCTTTTCATATTTCCGATTTTCATTATCAATTTTTAGAGAAGAAAAAGGAAGAAGAGGATGCAAAAGAAGGAAAACTTGAGAGCAAAGGGAAATTAAAGGTAGGAGCAAAAATGGTACATTAGGAAATGACAAAATGGAATAAAAAGGGAAGAAATGGAGACTGGAATTGTGGATAAGATATGAATGTGAGAAACCGAATTGCCTGATGCCACTTGATCTCCTGTCACCTTACACATAACCAATTGGGAAATCTTGCCTTGTGTGTATTGTTGTTTAGTTGTTCAGTCATGTCTGACTCTCCATGACCCTGTGTATCACAGCATGCCAGGCACATCTATCATTATGTCCTGGTTGTGCTTATCCATAAGGTTTTCTTGGTAAATAGACTAGGGTTGGTTGCTAGTTTATTCTCCAGTGGACAGCAATTTATCTGATTTATCTGCTATGACCTGCCCATCTTGGGTGACCCTTCATGGTATAGCTCATGGCTTCATTGCCCCTTCACGACAAGGTAGCAATCCAGAAGGGGCTTGTATATATTACTCATTTGTAATTGTTTGTGGTGGGACTAGTAAAAGAAGGTAGCAATGAAAATACTATAGTAGTAGGAAAGGATGTAGGTAGAATTGACGCCTTTGAATTGTGGTGTTGGAGAAGACTGCTTGGACTGCAAGAAGTATAAATCAATACTTCAGGAAATCAAGACAAACTGTTCACTAGAAGGTATGATCATGAGGCTGAAGGTCAAATATTTTGGCCAGATCATTAGACAGCAGGATTCCCTAGAAAATACTCTGATGCTGGTAAAGATTGAAGGCACATGAAGAAGGGGACGACAGAGGCGGAGATGGATAGATGAGGTCACTGAAGCAATGAACATGAACTTGATGGAGCTCAGAGGGGCATTGACTGAGAGATGCACCTGTCGTGCTGTGGTCCATAGAGCCACGGAGAGTTAGATGTGACTGAACGACTAAACAACAACAACAAAGTTAGTCATAGGCAATCCTGGATAGTTAGTTTGTGCTTACACAACTTTTTATTTCAATATTCTAAAAAGTTGTGTTGAACAACAGGAACTTTTTGGGACTATATATTTTTTGCCCAATGGTAAAAGTTAATTCTTTATATACTTCTCACTGTTCTCGATACCAAATAGTTATGGTGAGGAGCAAAGTCTTAGTAACTAACCTCTTGGCTTTTTGTGTCAAGAGGTTTTCAATTGACAAGAGGACATCCCTTGAGGTTAGAAGTAAAAAGATTACACCTTAAAGAAAGAAAAGGGTTCAACACAGTAAGGGTGGTTAATCTGTGGAATTCTCTACCAAAGGAGGTGGTGACAGTGGATTTGATAGATAACTTTAAAAGGGGACAGGATTTATTTCTACTTAAAAAGGGCATTCAACGGTTATCTTGGATAATTAGAGAGAGAGTATTGATCCAGGGAGGAATCCGATCGTCAGTATCTGGGGTCAGGAAGGAATTCATTTTTTTCCCTTTGAGACGATTGGCTAAGTTTCACTTGTTTTCTTTTTCTGTTTGCCTTCCTCTGGGGCAATTAATTATTAATTAATAATTAATTAACAAGTAATTAACAACTAATTAATTAACAACTAATCCGCATATTGCAGATCAGAGGAGATCTTAAAAAGATGAACTTGATGTACTGAAAGTCTTTTTTCAACCTCAATTACTATGTCATTATGTAACTCAGGGCTCCAAAAACTCTAAAATGCTAACCAAAAAAATCCTTTTCCATATAAATTGCTCCATGCTTTTTTCAGCAATATTCTATTTCACATTAGTTTTGCTACTAAAATGTTATACTATCATAAAGAATTCAATAAACCAATATTGCAGTTTAAAAAAGTCATTAATATATTTCAGTTTATTAAATCATGCAATACAAGACTCCCTCTGCAGGTAGACTCAATACAAGTTAGTTTACCTTTTTTCTAATATTCTTCTTTATATTGTAAAACCTGGAGTATATTTCTCAAGAGGTTTTTCTCTGTAGCTTTTATCGGTGAAGATTTTTTCTGCATCACCGAATTGATTTACATTTTAAGTATCTGTTTTAGTTTGGATCGCACTCATTCATAGTAGAGTAATTAAATCAATGAGATCAGGCCAAGTGCGGCCTCAGTGCCGTGACACAGTTCACACCATAAAGGAATTATATTATTCCAGTTAATAGAAATTAGAAACAAAAGACTTCTTAGTAATACGGGCTAAAGCATAAACAAACATAATGAGTTATTTTTAATTTAGAATTTCAACATTTACTTTTAATGGGAAACTTTACAAGTTTTTTATTAGAATTGTTTTATTTTAGCAGTTTAAATAAAGATCTGTAGCAGTCAAATTACGTACAAATACGTATAATACAAATGTAATTATTATTATCCTTTATTTGTAATGCACCAACATATTAATATATTATAGAAAATAAATAGGATATTTGAAAGTCTAAAGATGAGTTTAAAAATGTATTATACTGTACTCTGGGAGACTGGACAGGGCCGCAAGTTATGCAGTATAGGCCGTATGGCTGCGGGCCTACTGCGAGCCTGCAGCGCTCTCGATTTACTGTGCTATTCAATTCGGCAAGCCCGCAAGTTAGGGGGCGATAGCGAAATTTGGAAACCATGCTGTCGTATGTAGCATTTGCGAGCTTGAACAGATCAATTAACCAAGGACGTAACTCCCGAAACAGCCAATGGAAACAGAGATCATCATCATTACATCAATGAAAAATGGAGCCTATGGGCTTGAATTACAAGTTGCGATCGGACCCACATATAATGCAATATTGCTAAAGCCGTAAATATGATATTCTATTACATGCGAGTTCCATTATATGTATTAACTTTTTGATTTACCGGGATCCTTGTAACACGGAAATTGAAAATTAAATAAAGTTTTTTATTTCGCTGATTTGCGAGCTTGAGAATGTTGTGCTAATAATTCTAATGCCTTTCATCACTTTCCCCGTTTTTATTGAAGTACAGTATTGAATTTTTATTAGAATTTACAGTGCTCCGGACATGTCATTAAGCCCTTCTTTGAACCCCTAACTTGTGGACTGACTTTTGCCATTTGGGGGCTTGGCGGGGTGGTTAGTGAGGTGGACTCGGAGCGATTTGCGGCTGTGAAAGATCAAATACTTGGAGGGGAATTAACTTGCGATGTTAACCATTGTATCGAATCAGAGGACGGAACCGTAACTTAATCTGAGCTCGCAAAAAAACGCCAATTGAATAGCAAAATAAGTTACAGGGTCCATTTTTGAAGCCTCAATTGAATGAGGCTCTATGTGTCTTACTCTTAAATCCAAAATACCATTTTATGCTTGGCTCCTTTTAAGCATTTTCCCTCTGTATTACACAGCTTTAAGCAAAGCAGAGGACAGGATTATGCACAATCCAGGAACTCATCCAGAGCCAGTCACTGTCTTAAAGTTAATGCCTCTTGTCAGTGTGGGGTTGGTCCTGGGTTGTGCAGAGTTTACCACAATAATCATTTAGTTTATGGTGAGCAAAAGAGTAAGAGAAGCCTCCACCATACAGAGTACAATTAAATAGTACATTTGTATGTCCATTTGAAACCCTAGGAATACGTATAAAAAACCTTATCTAATTTGTCATTAAATTAAGAAAAACAATTATTTAATTGTGTTTGTATATTTTATACATGTATCTATAAACTATGAATAGTATTTTAGATGTAGATCTACAACTGACCAGACCACTCCACTCTGTTCAGATGCCAATATGGGGCAGAGGAGCTTCACGCATGCAGGAGGTAATGCAAGGGGAGCAGCTATGGAAAGAGGAGGGTATGGGAAAGGGTCTTGGGTAGAAGTGCTGTTATTGAAAGGGGTCTTAGGGAGGGGCACTGAGTACGTTGGTAAAAGGGGGGACCAGCACAATTTTTTTTTTATGATTCCCACTCAAGGGGAGTGGGGGGTTAAAAAAAAATCTACTTTGGAGCCTTCCATTCTCTAGCTCCACCACTGTATCTTAGCATTTTTTATTTACTTTTTTTTTTGCAATTTTATTATCATTTCATATATACTATATATAGCATAATGTAAGCACAATTTAATGTTTGTTTTGTGTAATCTAAACACCTTTTCATGCAGGTAATTACTATTTATTTGTATTTAAAATGTACTCTAACTACACTAACTAAAATTTCCTATAAATATTGTATAACCTATCAAAATAGTGTTGTTCTTCAGTAATCTAAGATCAATTTCTGGAATGTATATAATGAAGAAATAAAATGAGTCACTGTTTGCAATAGGCAAAAAATCAAAGAGCCACTTAATTAAGCATAATTTGGACCACATCATCGTAAAGATCTCCTAAAAGCATGTTAAAATACTTTTAGAATTTTTGAAATACGTGCATTTCTAACAGAGAATTCTGATAAAATCAAATATGTATTTACATGTGTCACTGACTGCCCCCAGCCAGACCAACAATTACACCACCGTGTAGTGGGCATAAGAAAAACGAGGTTAACCCTTACCCAATCCATCTGTGCAGAGCATGGAATGCTGGAATCACCTAAACAGGTCAGTTAAGGGTTAGATTTTCAGTGCAGGAAAAAAATGCTTTTAGTCACTGTCTGCACTGCTTGGCTTGGCTGTCTGTTTTACTCATGCAACAGGCAGTAGACAGGAGAGACTGTGTTATGTAAACAGACTTAAGACTTTTGATTTCTTAGCTATTATTAGTGTGATTAAAAAAATAGATTATTTTAACATTCAATCTTGTACACTTTCACACCATGAAGAGCACTTACAGTGAGGTAAATGACCCTCTAAATACAATGTACATAAGCACCATGAAGTTCTCAAAATGACTAATGTATGTTTTATGAATTATTTGAAAATAAATAAATAATCTTTTGGTGCACTCAAAGACTTAGGAAGTACAGTAGATAACTAATAGTTAAAACGTAACTTTTGATAATACATATAAAAAATCTCTTAGGCGTCGGGTTAAACATATTTGGAATCGTTTGCAGATGGAGAGGAGCTTCTTGGCTTCTATAATGCTAATATTATACTTGTAAAAGCTTCCAAAGATTCACTTGTGGAGAGTATCTCAGTATCTCAGTGATACCTTACCACACTACCACTTAAAGAACTGTCTTGTCCTTGTTGTTGTTTAGTCATCCTAGAAAACAATACCCTAGTGAATTTAGGGACAGCTGGCACGAAGGCACACTCTTATAAAAGTTATAATTTTATTTGACAAAAATATCAAAACCAAAAAGCCACAAATTTAATTAATATGCACACAATACACAAAACCTTTAATAAAAATGCAAAATTAAAGCTATAAACAAAATAGTAGTATATAATTTATCTAAATGATATCTGTGTGCAACAACCACCATGGTGCAAAACAATGTCTCTTTCCAACGTGCCAGAACAAAACTTGATTCTCCTAAAAAAAATAATTTGTCATTAGAGTTTTATATTCATGCTTAGGATATATAGAGCTTTTCACTTTTACATCGCTTTTCAACATCCAAGTTTCACTTGTACCTTTTACCACTTAGTTGCAATGTTCTTATATATCAAATAAGGCAAACCTTAAGCGTTAAGGTGTATCCTACCCACGTTCGTACTGGACATCCATGCTGCTTTCTTTCTCACATTAATGCAAGCTTCACTTTATTCCGCACTATATCTCCTTTGCCGAAATAGGTGGTTCGGTCCCTGTAGAAGTTGAGATGATCAATCAATTATATTATACTAGTAACTTGCCCGTCAAAATTTATGGGATAATATAGGATGTGTCCCCCCTTCCCCTGTGTCTCTCCCCCCCTCTTCCTCCCCTGTGTCTCTCCCCCCTCCTCATGTGTCTCTTCCCCCCTCTCCCTCCCCTGTGTCTCATTCCCCTCCTCTCCCTTCCCATGTATCTCTTCCCTCCCCCTCTCCCTTCCCTGTGTCTCTTTCCCCTGCTCCCTCCCCTGTATCGCTCCCCCATCCTTGTGTCTCTTCACCCCATTCCCCATATCTCTCCCCGTGTCTCCCACCACCCATGTGTCTCCCCCTCACCGCTGTATCTCTCCCCCCTCCCCTGTGTCTCTTACCCCATGTCTCTTTCCCCCTCCACTGTTTCTCTTCTCACCACTCCCCTGTGTCTCTCCCCCTGCCCCTGTTTCTTTCCCCCTCTACCATGTGTCTTTTCCCCCTTCCCTGTGTCTCTTTCACCCTCCTCCCTCCCCTATTTCTCTTTTCCCCCTCCCTTGTGTCTCTTTCTCCCCTCTTCCTCCCCTGTGTCTCATTCCGCCACTCCCTCCCACCCCTGTGTCTTTCTCCCCTGCTGCCTCCCCTGTATCTTTTTCCCCTCCTCTCCCTCCCCTGTGTCTTTGTCCCCTCCTCTTCCCCCCTCCTCTATGTCTCTTCACCCATCTTCTACCTCCCCTTTGTCACCCCCCCTCCTCTGTGTCTTCCCCCCTCTCCTGTGTCTCTTCCCCCTCTTCTACCTCCCCTTTGTCTCTTTCCCCCTCCACCCTCCCCAGTGTCTCGTTCCCCCTCTACCTCATCTTTGTCTCTTTTGCCTCCTCTCTCCCTTCCCTGTGTCTGGCTCCCCTCTTCCCTCTCTCCCCTCTGTCTTTCTCCCCTCCTCCCCTGGCGCCGGCATTAGTGCACACTGCGCATGCGCGGCTTGTTCAGGTCCATACAATAGTTTCCGTAGTGCGCACATGCCCCCTGGAGCGTTACACACTATGGAAACTATTATATGTGATTACTGTTAATGTTGAACTGTACCTTGGTCTAAGGCATTCCAGGAGATCATTCCTATCCCCTCCTTCCCTACCCCTCTTGTCACTGATAACTACAAAAAAACATCCCCCCATTATCTAACAAACACAAAAAGGATTCCTGCACACATGAACAGTTTTTACAAACATTAAGATTTTCCCCCAAAAAAGTTTTAAGTCTATGGCTGCTAATGTTGTTAGTTTGGTGCATACCTGATAAACAAGCAGTACTGGATTAACCATTAAGAAAAATGAGCATGTGCTTAGGGCATCAAGATAAGGGGGCACCACATACATTTTCCATTTCCAGATTTACCATGGACCATATGGTGCAAAACGAAGCACCCTTTCCGTGGACTATAGTGGTTCTTAATTACTTATTACCATAGTTAATGCCATTTGGTACTTATCCAAAATTGGGTGAAAAACCTACAAAAGTCTCCAACTCACTGCGATTTTCCAATACACCCCAAACCCTTTCTTGTCTTGAACCTGAAGTTACACAAGATAAGACTACACTAAATACAGGGAGTGCAGAATTATTAGGCAAGTTGTATTTTTGAGGATTAATTTTATTATTGAACAACAACCATGTTCTCAATGAACCCAAAAAACTCATTAATATCAAAGCTGAATATTTTTGGAAGTAGTTTTTAGTTTGTTTTTAGTTTTAGCTATTTTAGGGGGATATCTGTGTGTGCAGGTGACTATTACTGTGCATAATTATTAGGCAACTTAACAAAAAACAAATATATACCCATTTCAATTATTTATTTTTACCAGTGAAACCAATATAACATCTCAACATTCACAAATATACATTTCTGACATTCAAAAACAAAACAAAAAAAATCAGTGACCAATATAGCCACCTTTCTTTGCAAGGACACTTAAAAGCCTGCCATCCATGGATTCTGTCAGTGTTTTGATCTGTTCACCATCAACATTGCGTGCAGCAGCAACCACAGCCTCCCAGACACTGTTCAGAGAGGTGTACTGTTTTCCCTCCTTGTAAATCTCACATTTGATGATGGACCACAGGTTCTCAATGGGGTTCAGATCAGGTGAACCAGGAGGCCATGTCATTAGATTTTCTTCTTTTATACCCTTTCTTGCCAGCCACGCTGTGGAGTACTTGGGCGCGTGTGATGGAGCGTTGTCCTGCATGAAAATCATGTTTTTCTTGAAGGATGCAGACTTCTTCCTGTACCACTGCTTGAAGAAGGTGTCTTCCAGGAGCTGGCAGTAGGACTGGGAGTTGAGCTTGACTCCATCCTCAACCCGAAAAGGCCCCACAAGCTCATCTTTGATGATACCAGCCCAAACCAGTACTCCACCTCCACCTTGCTGGCGTCTGAGTCGGACTGGAGCTCTCTGTCCTTTACCAATCCAGCCACGGGCCCATCCATCTGGCCCATCAAGACTCACTCTCATTTCATCATTCCATAAAACCTTAGAAAAATCAGTCTTGAGATGTCTTGGCCCAGTCTTGACGTTTCAGCTTGTGTGTCTTGTTCAGTGGTGGTCATCTTTCAGCCTTTCTTACCTTGGCCATGTCTCTGAGTATTGCACACCTTGTGCTTTTGGGCACTCCAGTGATGTTGCAGCTCTGAAATATGGCCAAACTGGTGGCAAGTGGCATCGTGGCAGCTGCACGCTTGACTTTTCTCAGTTCATGGGCAGTTATTTTGCGCCTTGGTTTTTCCACACGCTTCTTGCGACCCTGTTGACTATTTTGAATGAAACGCTTGATTGTTCGATGATCACGCTGAGGAAGCTTTGCAATTTTAAGAGTGCTGCATCCCTCTGCAAGATATCTCACTATTTTTGACTTTTCTGAGCCTGTCAAGTCCTTCTTTTGACCCATTTTGCCAAAGGAAAGGAAGTTGCCTAATAATTATGCACACCTGATATAGGGTGTTGATGTCATTGGACCACACCCCTTCTCATTACAGAGATGCACATCACCTAATATGCTTAATTGGTAGTAGGCTTTCGAGCCTATACAGCTTGGAGTAAGACAACATGCATAAAGAGGATGATGTGGTCAAAATACTCATTTGCCTAATAATTCTGCACTCCCTGTATGTCTATAGCACCATGCACATGTTTGGTTAGGGCCATGCCATTGTAAACAGATTTGTAATCTCTTCTTCTGAAATACCAATTTGTTTCACTAGCACTGTTGAAGAAGTCATTCACTAAAACCCATTACCATCACTAGAAAATGTTATGCGCACTCATATACCTTTATACATTATACATCATCATTATACATCACTCCACCAAACTAAAACTACTATTTTCCACTTATACTCTCTGCTTCCTGCACCTCCTGTTCCTCCTTACATGCTTTATAGTCAATCATCTTAAACTCATGCTTGACATTATCATACACAAAATCTTAGACAAAAATGCTACAAATCTTTTACAACAGTATATCCCTGTCCAAGTCACACTCATCTTACACCATACTCACTAACATCTTATAACAAGTGCACTCATCCTTATATCATTTAAGATGAACCCCATTGCTTTTAGATTTATAATTCTAATACCCAGTTCTATTGTTCACTCACCTCTTAAACTTCTCTCTTCCCCTTTGTATTTACCTTCAAACAAACACTTATCACTGACCTTTATTTTATTTATTAATTCACATTTATATTGCACTTTTACCCAAAGCACTTTCTGGTGATTTAGATGGTTTATTGATAACATAGAACCCTATTCTATTAGAAACCCGTAAATGCATCTAAACAGAAAAAACAATTCTGTGGGTGTTTTTTTTCTCTAAATGTTTAGCTGTATTTTGATGACACAATCTCGCAATTTACCTCCTTAAGCCTAAACACGTAAACCCTGCCTTTTTAAGTAGGATTTCAAGAGGCGTGATCATATGATCTTGCAAAATGTAATTGACTTCTTAGACACAGCCAATAGTAATTGAGACCATCATGATGTCTTCATTAAAACATGGAAGGTAGATGTAATCTGCAATCAGAGACTATTACTCAGAAATAACATTTTAAAATAATATTTTTTATTGCATATTTGTGGATTTGAGACTGTTCTGTAATTAATTCTAATGTGTTTCCTTGCCATGCTTGTAAAGTACAGTATTGTGTGTTGAATTGCTGTTACAGCTATAATAAGGATTTGAAAAAGCCCTTGCAAGTCCTATTTAGTACTCAGACTTTAAAAACTTTAAAAACTCCTTCTAAAATACCACTTTGTTCCAGTACCTTAGTCAACATTTCAAACCCTTCATAAGCGAAAAAAGCTATATTATGTGTTCAATTGTGGCTCAGTAACATTGCAACCTTGATGTATTTCACCATGATCATGTGAAATAATCTTCAGACTATAAATAGCCAAAAGTATACCTTTCATTTCAATAAGCCATATTTGTAGAACAATACATACTGTATATAGTATCAGGTTAATGATAAACAATTAACCTATAAAAGCCAAATGAAACCATTAGGTAAATCAATGTAATGTTTGATATCACTGACTGCCTCCAAACTTGTATAGGCAAACCAAGTGACTGGATGCTAATTACAATTAAATTAACAATTAATTAATTAATAATGATCTTTGTTATTTTTACTGTTTAGCCAGGCTACCACTTTCAATTTACATGTGAATATATCATTTTCAAAGACACGTGACAAACGTCAAAATGGTTGAAAGTCAAAATAGTTAAAATGTTTTTGCCATGTAAAATGTCTACTTTGGAGTCATCAGTCAGTATTTTACATTACAACATTTGCACTCAACATTATTAATAACAATGTGAGTCTCACATTTTTAGGTTATTTCATGATACTGTATGTGTATTTAAAGAGGAATATTTAATAATGCAGGGAAGGTCCAGATGAATGGGTCCAGTGGTCCTAATTCTTGTCCAGTTCTATCTACCGACTAACCCTGGAATACTATGCATCATATAATTTGGTCAGCAACCTATACCTATTACATAAAGGGGTATGTAAATTATGTACATGGAGGCCTATGCTAATCCCTGAAAAATAAATTACGAAGCAGAAGAAATATTTACATGTACCAAAGACCACTCACAAGTAGTTTTCAAACCCTTGCTGAGTCCCCATAAGCATTTAAAGTGACACTACAGAACAAAAAAGCACTACAAAAATTATGAAATGTTAACATTATTTGAAACTTAACAGTCTGATATCAACATATCTGCAATTAAAAAATATAATGTATTAGTATTAAGCGAGTTTTATTATACAAAATCCAGGGTAACACACAACCCAGTACACACAGTACACATCACAAAACCATGTTGCCTAGCAACAAATGCTCTGATAAATTTTCTATAAATGTATCATATTTTAACACAACATTTAAAAAAATTATGGATTGAAGCTATAAATACAAATGTAACATCTTTTTAATACCAAAATGTATTTTTAATTAAAAACAAATACTTTCTATATATCTCTAATGTTTCCTTGGAGCTATTGTTACTGCAGTTGTGTCTGTACTTGACGTGTGAATTTTCTATTGGCTCCTAGGGCTGTCTCATCCGTAAAGATTGTTTGGCTACTCCCTACACAGAAATCTGTTGCATCTAGGGCAGGATTTACGGCTGTGGGCTAAGTGCTGTAATCTGGGGGACTGAAAGATTTACATTAGTGTAGAAGTTAGTGTAAAAAAGCTCCCGCAGGCAATTTACAGCCATGTCATAACTCAGAGCACCTGATTTACATAGGGCATATACCAGCTTTTTGTTGAAGAGTTTAATGTAGATTTGCTATTTAATTATAAAAGGTTGCAGACTCCTGCAACATATGATAGCCAACATACTAGTATCGCAATACCTAGCATCTCTGCTTTGCCTGCTCACTCCTTAATCCAGCACAGCAATCAAAACAAATAAAGAGTTTACTTTCAAATTATATGCAATGTAAAAATATCTTTAAAACAGTGAATGATTGTCTTGAAATAAGGCAGCTTCATTTAAAGATCCTTATATTTAATTACCTGTGACATTTTATTAGTTTATATATTTTTGTATTCCAATAAGAGAAGCCTAACTAAAACTAAAGTGAGCAAAATCCTGTTCTGCTTGTAGTTTTATTTTGTTCTCAAAGACTAATCATTAAAATAGCATTTCACCATTCATTCAGATACAAAATAGGCTGTAAAACCATTGTGCATGGTTTTGTGCATTACAATAATGGGAAATAATATATTTGAAATATATGAAAGATTCCCCTGTGGGATAAAGTAAAAGAAAATATTATTGTAGAGTGCATGTGCATGAATTAATAGTGGTGCCAAAATCTGTATCGATAATACCTTAAGGAAATAAATGTACCGGGTTCTGTCATACTATTCATATCCGCTAATGATTTGCATATTTTCTTTAGACATTTTATCAATCACAGCATTATAGCATCCTTTGTTATAAGTAATACAAAGAAGCGTCACTTGCTCTTGTAAGTCTATTTTTAAGTATGAAAAATTGCACTCCTGGACTCTTTTCTGGAATCTACGGTGAAGACTTGTGTTTGATGTCTTTCCCCGGCATGGTAATGTGTCTTTAAAAAAAAAAAAAGAAAGAGAAAGGAAAAAAAAAAAACACTGATATATGTTACACGGAACGTATCTCTTTCACCGAGACAGAACATTTTAATTCCCCGACACCTTTTAGTGATTGCTTCAATTTCCGAAGATTTTGATAAAATCGTGTGGTTTAAGAGTATCTGGATTGAATACCCTGCTCCAGCAGCAGTTTAATGGAATGCTGTAGTTTCTCGGCATCCCATTTGACATAACCTAGCTCAGAGGTCTAATAAATGCGGTGTGATAAATGTTGAAGCCCTGATGGTAAAAATATACTTATAATTGGGTTAATATGCCTTAAAATACAACCCATCAGTTATCTTTCTGCTTGCTTTCTGCAGCCTTTACTGTAATACTGAGGCATATTATATCTTTTCTCTAGGTTGCTAAAGAAAATGCTTAATATTTTTTATAATATGTATGTGGCAATTCCATTTTCAATGGGTATCAGAGGTACTGGTGAATAGGACCCCTTAAAGAAGAGGGCCCTGGATGCTTTTGATATGCTTACATGCATAAACACATAATTTGACATGAATATTCCACAAATTCCAATATTTTCCTACAATATCTAATTGAGACTACTTTTATTTTGTCACCATAATATCATCTTATGCAAAACTAAACACTTCATAGAACATATAATATCCGTATATTTATTATAATATGTTTACTGGAAAATAATCCTGTAAAGAGCCGGGGTGATGTACAGTGAATTTAATTTATTTTTTTGTTACAAGATATGCATTACATTGTTTATTATTGTATTATATTTGTTATATTCAATTTAATTAAAAGTTTACGCATTAGAAATATGTTATACATATTTTATCCTTGGAAACCTTTTAAAACAGGAATCACATGCCATGTGAAGTATATGAAGACTATTTTAATAGAGGTTGATGAATTATAAATATTTTAACCTTGGAAACCTCTGTTAATAATTCAATAACGTATTAATAACTTATTTTGCATATTTTGTGGCTAATTTAGTTATAATTAAATGTATATTGAAGGTTTCTGGATTTTGCTAGGAATGTAATATACCTATGTATTTGTTTACTTTTATGTACTTTGTTTTAAGAAGAAGCTCTTAAAAGCTCTGTTGTCTGTCTAAAATCAAATTAATAGTGTCTCTATGGGTCTGCCCTCTGTAGAGTATGCAGACTTGGGCCTCCATTCAATTGAGCAATTGTTGGTTACTGAAGCCTGTAATGTAGCCCGTAAACTAATTTGCTATTTAATTGGCGTCTATTCGCTACCTGCAAACGATCTGCAGGTTACAGGCTGAAAATCACATCAATTGTTAATATCGTAACTCCAACCCATCCAAGTCGTTAATCTTTCAAGCCCGTAAATGTTACAATCGCAAATCGCTATTCAATTGCTACAAGTCCTCAAGCCCGCAAATGCTATTACACCCGTAAATGGCAAATGTAGAAGAAAATCCTACGAGTACCTGATAGGACCCGCAAGGGGGTTAAACCCCTGTTCGTAGCACAGCAAATGCAAAAAAAAAAAAATCAATACTGCATTTTAAAAGATGGGGGAAGCCATGAAAGACATTAGAATTAATTGCACAACAGTCTCAAGCTCGCAAATCTGAAATCTCAAATTTCCGTGTTATATCAATCTCGGGAATAAAGGAGTTAATACATATCAGGCCACCCACATGGACTAATTTCCTTCATTCATTTTTATGATATTGTACATTGCTGGATTGCGAGTCTGATCGCATATCGGACTTCTAAACGCTAGTTGATTGACGTTTAACCTCCATGTTTTACTGACATGCTGACGATATCATTTACTATTGGCTGTTTCTAAATCAGTAATTACGGCCTTGCTTAATTGATCATGATCACGCTCTGAAATGCTACTTACGGGTGCATGGTTTACGGTTTAGGCTTTCGGCCAGGTAGTTGCGGGCTTGATCAATTGAATTACTCTGTAACTTTACGGCCAGTATGAAGGTAAGTGCGGGCTTGCAATTGAATAAGGCCCTTAGAGTCTGTAGTGGTAGATGTGCAGTGTAGTGTCCTAGCCAATCAGTGATGATGTCTTAGAAAACATGCTGCAATATGCTGCTGAGACATGGTCCCTGATAGGCTAGGATACCACACTGTACATCCAGCCCTACAGAGTCTATGTCAGAGTCTATGGACTTTTTGTCTAATTTTAGGCAGTAAAAACAGAGGTTTTAAGCACTTCTTATTAAAAAAAACATGTAAATATATGCATAGGTATTCTCCATATCCCTTTAATGGAATAGGTCAGTGGAGGAAATAGTAAATAGAGGGCCCTGGTGCACAGTAATTCGTAGTCTCCCCTTTCATCTGTAGAAGGAAGGTAAATGTAGGGGTCAGTAAAACAATATACGCATGCGTTAAGATTCCCCAAGAGTGATCAGATGACCTTTGCATAAGAATATTTGTTGTCCTCCTTTGGGTAGCAAAGGGCCCCAACCTTGTTGTGGGACCCCACTTCCCCAGGTGTAGCTCCACTAGTGGAATAGGTACTTCTTATGGCTTCAGGTCATGATTTTTGTAGCTGCATTGTCATGGTCAGAGAGCAGAGAAATGTTTTAGTGAATACTGTGATGGTGTAAAACATCTACAGCCTTATTAAATTGTGATTCGGCCAATTGAATAGGGCTCTATATAAGCACAGAGCATATTTTTTTACAGAAGTTTTTAGTTGGTGAAGACCTTGCTTTTGGATAGAAGTCACTAACTAAAAACTTCTGTAAAAAAATATGCTATGTGCTTAAATAGAGCCCTATTCAATTGGCCGAGTCGCAATTTAATAAGGTTGCTAGTATTCTACATACAACACATCCTTAACGCATTTTACTTAAAACAAAAAAAAAGAAATTAAAAACATTCATTACGTAACACAGAATTAAGCCAAAAGTAGCATAAAAATGTTGTGTTATACAGACAAAAAATGATTTTAGATTTTGTATACATAAATACGTATATATTAAAATATATATATATATATATATATATATATATATATATATATATATAAAAAGATTATTGTAGAAATATGTGAATTTGGTTTGAAATATACTTGCTTATGAGAGAGATTTCCTTGCAAGTAACTGTTCATGTATCATGGCATATTGTAAAAATGACTTTTAAAATATATCTCAATACTATTATCACTTAATTTACATTGTGAGGGAAATAAAACACTTCTTTTCCAAGAGATCTTAAGCAGAAGTGTCTACTAGCATACAATTCCACCTGAAATATTATTTCAAATCTAACCAGACAGTAGAAATAATATTTTCAGTGTTTTAGCAAGTCATTTTGAAACCATATTTTATATCTTATTGTTTATTTTCAGTCGGCAGACAGCAATTTTCCACAACTAGTATTGATGTACTGCTCAGATATCTTACAGGTCACATGTCATTCAAGAAAGGTCAACAATTCATTTAAAGTTTCATCATTCTTCACATAAACAGGCAAATACCATTTCATTTAGACCGAAGGCTATTGTGCGTGATAGGCCCCAGTAGGAACTCTGCCTATGTAATCTTATTCCTTGCTTAAGAAACAGTGAATTGACATTATTATCATGACCTTATCATATTTCATGGATTCACTTGCAGTAAAAATATGTAATCTAAACAGAATTTCATTTAGAGTCAATTCCAAGGAGTGTGTAGGATAACTCCTTTTGCTCTAACGGGAAAAAAAATCAAATGTACTTTTATAAAGGAAGATTCTTATTCAAAATATTCCAGTATACATGTGTCAAAATCACTACTAATATTACAATAAAATGTGGTAGTTTTTACATAATTCAATGAAAATAAATAAATAAAATATGAAAAAGTTAAAATGTTTATAAAATAGCAATATTGAATTAAAAATTAATCTTTCCTATTGAATAGTTAACAGTGGCTGAGGAACCGCCGGTGCATGCGGTGCAATGCCCTGGGACTCAGCCTCTGAGGGGCCCCAGTGTAATCTTACTACTTTTTTAGTTTATTTGTATTTCTATCCAAATGTAGGGCCCTACACCAAACCAAGGCTCCCAAGCTCCGCCCATTGCCATGCCCCCTCACCTCCCCAGCCCATGCCACGCCATGCCCCCTCTGTCCCTTCAGCCTCACCTGGATTCCCCCCTTGTGGTTACACGACACTTAATTGCTGTCCCTCTTCCGCTCCTCCCCACACAGGCGTGTCTTCCTGCGGAGGCAGGAAATCCTGAACTATGTCATCAAGACATTTTTTTTTGCACCGGGGCCGTATTTTCACTAGCTCCACCACTGATAGTTAAATACATTAATTTACATTATTTTAATTGTTGGACGAGTGAATGACCCCTAATGGTAAGGACCCTACCGTTTGAGAATATTTCACAGTACATAAATGTTTCCTATTACATATTAAAAAGACACGCTACTCATGTTAAAGTAGATAAATAAATAATCAGTGCATAAACAAAGATGCCCCAATATTCTCCATAAAAGTTTAAATGAAAAGATATGACATACAAAAAAGGTCACTTGGAGCAGTAAATCGATGCACTATACAAGAGAGAAGGGTTTGTGAAAAGAATAAAGGCAGAAGTAGAGGAGAAAGGTGACAGAAAAGGTGGGAAGGGCGAGAAACTGATTCTGTATTGGCATTTTCAAAATGAGAGGGGAAGGAATTAAAGAATAAAATGTCAAAGAGAAATAAAAGAAAATTAGAAAGAAATGTATGAGTAGAATTGATGTATCGGTTTTTGGGTACCAGGATTGACTTGCTTGAATACGGATGGGTGAATAAACAAAATTGATCAGATATCCTTAAATCATGGTCTGTTGATAGCAAATTAGGACTGAAGTTACATATTCCGTAATGTTGCTAATACATTCTACATGTAAAAACACATGAAGTGTAACTGATAGCAAGTGCTAGCTACATACAACTCGTCCCTTCTGTGTTTGCATGTTAGGCTACACTGCTAAGGCTTTTCCTAGGCCTAGTTAGTGCATGTAAAGCCCTGATCATAATTAGTGGGGGTGAGACTGAAAAATATGCAGGGACTTTTATGAGCTCATAGTCCATAAGCTCCTCTATGGCCCCTATCACCATGTGGGTCTATGGATTCACAAGAGAGCTATCCCTATCCACCTTGGGGGTCCATGCAGCCAGGTTTTATTAACAGTGGAGGAAGGGGGAAAGACAGAGGGTGTTATAAACTCGAATAGCATACACATCTTTGTTTAGATTAACCCTTTCTTTGTCGTGGAAGGGTGGTGTTGCTTTAGAAGACTACTTGTGTTTTATATTCATGGGATCTTACATGTACACGTTAGGCACATAGAAAGCACGCAACTAGGCAAAATATCAGCGGGAACCCACCTGTCTAGTGGAACGTCAAATTAAAAACAATCAGTGGCATGTAGTAGTGCCACATACTTGCTTGTAAAACACTTGCAAGACAAAAGCAGCTTATTGAGTGTTTTTACATGAAACATGTAATAGAGACCCAGATAACATATCAAGAACTACTATGCAGGATTCAGCATGGAGTGGGAATATTTTCTCAAGGACTCACGGTACATTATGTGGCTTTATAATTCACTGTTTTAGTTGTGTGCCCATTTTTTTTTTATTATTCATTAATTAACTAGAAGATCTTTCCCGCCTTATTTTCCATTTTGTCATTC
Source organism: Discoglossus pictus (assembly GCA_027410445.1). Classification (NCBI taxonomy): domain Eukaryota; kingdom Metazoa; phylum Chordata; class Amphibia; order Anura; family Alytidae; genus Discoglossus; species Discoglossus pictus. Next base: position 39,987,498 of record CM050163.1, read on the forward strand.
AAGGCTGATAGTTGAGCAGGATTGAAGGATGCTTGAAGACTGAAGAGAGGTGGAATGGATATTAGTTCATTTTCTTTGCATTTTTATAGTTAGTTAAGTTAATATCTGCTCTTCCTTACATTCAAGTCAAAGAAGTTACCAATCATAATATAACAATGCAGAAAATGGAGAGTAAGCATTATCCCATCAGTAATGGTGGCTTTATTTGGAAAGGACCACTAGTCAGGGGCAGACAGGTGTGGAGGATGGATGGGTAGTAAATATACAGAAACAAAAATTCTACATGTAATGGTCCAGCGCATCACGGGGTTAGATTGAGGGTTTGCAGGTCTGATCTCATATTGGAACCCGAATGGATGACGAGCTCCATTTTAATTGGCTGTTTCTGACTGGGGAGTTACGGGCTTGCTTAATTGATCATGTTCAGGTCGGGACTGCACGGTATCCGTTTTTCAGTATTGGACCATAACTTGCGCCCTTCCTAACTGAACAGCATTGCAAACGGAGACCTAATGGAGCACGTAACCCGATAGCAGGCATTTGGCTGTCTGCAATCGAGTTGCGAGCACTGAATTGAATGAGGCTCTATATTTTTATATAATATGAGCAATATGAATATAAAAAAAATAATTAATTATTTCTGTAAAATAAGCTAAATAAATGAGAAAAAAAAGCAGATCTATGATTATAGGGCTGCTGTTGTAATATTATGTCTATACAGTATTCTGAATAGGTAAACTTGATTAGTCTAACTTGAGTCTAAAAAAATTAGAAAGTAAAAAAAACATTTATTTCCATTTTCATACTAAATTAATAATTACTACAGTCATCCGTTTTGTGTCTTTGTACACTACTGTGCTTTCCATTACTAACACTAAAAACTTTGGCTGTTGCAGATGCCACATTCCCATGCTGCAGATAGACACTTCCTGTCGAATCAGTCTCCTCACATCTCAGCCAGTAGATCCAAAAGCAGCATATAAAAATGTAATAAATTAGGCTGTATTATGTAATTTTAAATTCTAAAAACATCAAGTATAGTTCTTCAATACAGTATATATTGCATATATGACCGGAAAGGTCCTTTAAAGAGAGCTGCAGTGCTGATGTTTCTCCATTACTTTATTCTGCCTGAAGCCTAATTCACATTCATGAACATACATTTGTTAATTTGATCTTCTACCCCAGCTCATTTACTGTGGTGTAGAACTATAAGCTAGATAAAAGAACTATATTCACATTAATTGAGTTTTCCTTTCTTTAAATAAATGTAAAGCTGCAAGATAAACTGAAGGCTCTTAAGTCAAGAGGCTTAATGAAAACTGCACAGATTTAATATAAATGCCAGCAGCATGCTAAATAATTTGGTTGCAATGTTCGGTACATACGAATACCAATGAGTTTGATTCACGTTTTTCAATGTATCTTTATTTGCTTTATTATCCTTAAGAATTTATAACCGTCAAGCACAACTTCTTTTAATTAGTAAAATTTAAAATGTTGTTGTAATTAACATATTTTTTTGGCTTGTAATATTTTTGGTGTAAATATTTGTTTTCTCTTTGAATATGAATTAGATAAAAAAGACAGAAAATAAAAACCAGTCTGTAAATACACATAAACATATCTGTGCTATTGGGACTCCAAAAATACAGCCGAAGCAACATTTCTCAGTTCTTAAACTTTTTGTCATTTACTATAATGATTTTAAACCATTTAAGAAAAGGGATAATGACAGCTGAACTGGAAGTAGAAAACGGCCTTTTAAATAGTTTTTGTGTTGCCAGCAGTTAAGGCTGGAGATTGTCTTACAGAGAGACATCTGTGCTTGGACCCTTTGGCCAAAATGGACACAGCTTCATGGTGTGTTTAGGCCAAGGCCCAGCAGGCTCAGGCCTAGGGCAGCACATTTATCAGGGTGTAGCAGGCAGCTTCATGGAATAATGTGTGCATATGCACAGAAATGTCTGTCTGCAAGTGTACCTTGCACTTTCCAATATACATAAATACACATAGACCTATGATTTGGGATATAGCGAGGTGATAGGAACAGTAGTAACTGGGGCACCTAGCATAGGGATGTACAAGTAACTGGGAAGTGGGAGAAAGCAAAACCTGAATGGGCCTAGGACAGGATAAAACCCAAATTAGCCCATGGTTTCAGTGATCTGAGGGTTACAATACTGAAGGGGAACATCAAACTCATGTTATCCTTCAACGGTGAAACTCTTTTTAGAATAATTCCATGAATAAAATGTGCCTTACATCCATATATCAGCAGACTCAGTATAAGACTAAAAGATTCACCTATTTTGAAACTTTGTATGAATCAGTAAATCTGGTAGCCAGTTAGATGGAGAACAGCTGAATATATGTATTGCAAGTTAAAACTTGATCCCTATCTAAGAGCCTCATTCAATTCGGAGCTCGCAACTCGATCACAGACAGCAAAATGCCTGCAATTGAGTTGCGGGTTCCTGTTGCTCTACTTTTGCGTTGCTATTCAATTGGCTGGGACCGTAAGTGAGGGGCCTATCGCGAAAATCAGAAATATTGCCGTCGGACGTAGCTCGTTAGCGGAGCAAGCCTATAACTCCCGATGCAGAAACAGCCAATGGAAACAAACATCGTCATCATGACCAACCTCCAAGCCTGTAACTCGTAAGAGAACTATGAAATGCAACCTCCATTTTTCGAAGTCCTACGGGCTTCAACCTCCAAGCCCGTAGGACTTTGAAAAAAATGGAGGTTGGATTTCAAAGTCCTATTGGCTTGGAGGTTGAAGCCCGTAGGACTTCACATTGATTGCCGTGATCGATATAACGCGAAAATTGAACATGAAATAAAGTATTGGAGAATATTGTGCTATTATTCTAAGACCTAACATCACTTTCACCCTTAATAAATGTACAGTAGAGTGTTTATATATGCATTTACAGTGCTCCGTACATGTCATTAAGCCCTTTGCGAGACCTCCATGGTACCAGTAACTTGTGGTTAAATATTTGGTATTTGAGGGCTTGACAGTGGTTAGCGAGGTAGAATGGGAACAATTGAATAGCGATTTGCGATTTTAGCCTTGCGACAGTGAAAGATCAAAGACTTGGAGGGCATTAACATGTGATTTTACCAATTGCAATGAATCGCAGCTTGTAGCCCGTAACTCGATCTAAGCCTGCAAATGGATGCTAATTGAATAGCAAAATAACTTGCGACCTCCACTTGCGAGCCTGGATCTCCCGAATGGCTCAATTGAATGAGGCTCTATACCTTTACAGATAGCGTTCAAGTACTGATTTATTCATTCTATTAATCTGTTTCAGTATAATATACTGATGAAAAGAGAAGGGAAGTTGGTAGGCACAAGGTGTAGGAGGGAATTATGGATCTGTATATCAGGAAAGGGGTCATACAAAATGTTGGTAAACTTGAGTAGGTGTAGATATGAGGAATAATTTTATTCCACTACAAGGGACCTTCACGTGGCTATTGCTGATGAGGATATTGTTGTTGCTTGGATTACTAAAGATGAAATACATTCTAAATAATGCTGCAAGTAAGGACAACTAAAGGACCTATTGATTAGGGTAAAAGAGTGCAAAGGTTGGTCTGCTGCTCAATGCTAAAAAGATGAAGATCATGGTAAACAGCAATCTCCTGGCAAATAGACGGGGAAGAAGCAGAGGCAGTGACAGATTTTATTTTCCTGCAATCTAAGATCTCTCAGATGGTGACTGTAGTCATGAAATTAAAAGTTGTTTGCTTCTGGGGAGGAAAGCTATGGCAAGCTTGGATCAGCTAGTAAAAAGTTAATATATTGCACTATCAATAAAGGTCTCCATAGTTAGAACTGTGGTATTCCCAGTAGTAACATACGGATGTGAGAGCTGGACCATAAAGAAGTCGAGTGCCGTAGAATTGACACCTTTTAATTGTGAGGCTGGCAAAAACATCTTGCAGTCCCTTGGACCGCAAGAAGATCCAGTACTACAGGAAATCAAGACAAACTGTTCATTGGAAGGAATAATCATGAGGCTGAAGCTCAAATATTTTAGCCACATCATAAGAAGATAGGATTCCCTAGAGAAGACTCTGATGCTGGGAAAGTTTGAAGGCACAAGAAGAAGGGGACGATAGATGAGGTCACTGAAGCAATGAACATGAACTTGATAGAGCTCCGAAGGGCAGTGACTGAGAGCTGTACCTGGCATGCTGCGTTCCGTATGGTCATAGAAAATCGGACACAACTGAATGACTCAACAACAAAAAGAACAAATTGTTCAGAAAATGGTAATTAATAAACAGTAAGAACAATGGGCCAGAGTTAAGTCTGTTTATTCCAGAATTTGTAAACAGCACTGTTCCCAATCAATATCCTTTGTTATTGTGATGTGTAACTGAATATCTTTATTTGACCTTGGATTACATATGGATTTTTTACCTAAAATTGATCTCAGAGAAACAATGGGAGATTATTTGAATAGTTATATTGACTCCATTTTGGACCATGTTCAATGGTGTTTTACTAATGTTGAAATAAAGGTAGATTCAAAGGTCAAACAAACCCTCAAGGTCCTTGAGAAGGAACTAGAAAGTCAGGTCATTTGTAAACAGTTATTTCTAAAATGGCACTACCAAGGCCATGTTGTTTAAACAGCGACTAACCACCATGCGGGTAAGTGGTCTACTACATATAAAAAAGAGGGCTGAGGAAGTCAAAGTCATAAATCAAGTAAATCATGCTGCCATTAGAAAGCTTACATACATATCTACAAAAAGATACCCACACCAGTGCTAACCCTGCCAGCAGTGAAATAATATATGTGACCTAGGTATGTTGGTTCAGGAACCTTGATGGCTTCAGTACAAACTAAATCTGGATGTGGGTGCTCAATATTATATGAAGCTAGTTGTGAATGCTCATTACTATTTAAATCAAAAGTAAGCTTTTTTGCTAAGGGGAAAGGAAATCCATTGTAAAATCCATTGTAAATTTGTAAACTCATCTTCATCACAAGGTGGCCCTAACCAAAGGTGCTAAGTAGTTTACACTGGAATATGACCTGTGATTGGCTTATGATTGATGGAAATTATCAGTTTTGCTCTAAAATGGTGTTTTAAGCTGTTTTAAAGTTTATGCTTGTGTATTGTTCATGTAAAAGGTACAATAATATTACTTATGGATATGTATTTTATATTTAGTGTCCATAATATCACATATATAGTTCACAGCAAGCGGGTTGTTGCTAACGCTTGCGGGCTCGGGAAGCGAGGGCCGCAGTTGCTGGCAAGGAGCGCCAAAGGCGCTACTTGCGCTGGTGGAGATGAGCACCGGAAGGCGCTCATCCCTACGACCCCCTACGACTTTCGGACCGCAAATGAGGACTCTCGCAAAGCGAGGGACCGCAATTGCGGAAGTGGAGGCTACGACATCGGCTGCGATTTGCGGAGGTGGAGGCTCCCACGTCGGCTGCAATGAGCCTGCAATGAGCCGCGAAGCGAGGGGCCACATTTGCGGAGGTGGAGGCTCTACGGCGCCTCCCAACCGGTTACAAACGGCCACACAAGCGGCACTTGGAAAAAAAACCTTAAAAATGCAATGACTAACTACGAACTTACACAAAAATATACAAGCTGCAGGACTTAGAAAAAATAAGACCTTAACGGACAAACCGCGAACAGCGGCAAACATTAAAAAACACACAAATACACACAGAAATAAAAAAATAAACTTACCCACACCAAGGTGGAACACCCACGACCTCTGCAACACTGCTCAAATCTCGAATTCTGGCAAATTTACAAAGTTTAGCCACTAGAAAATCTCCTAAGCGAGAGAAAAAATGGCTGCAGAAATAAACGAAAACGAGTCTACACGACCCCTAAAGCCGCTAAATTCCACAAAGCAAATACACCATTAGCAAGGACGCTTCATCATACAAACTCTCCTACCACATACACATACGCCGCCATTTTACAACACTAACTTACAGAATGCGGAGAACCGAGCTACACTAACGGCTTCCCCTCGCGCACGCAGCCTATTTACACTACACACTTCACACATTGCTGACACTTACACTTCAGCTCCACAACACTAGAAAGCTACATTGTATGCTGCAGGAACATGAAAACAGATTGTCAGCTCTTCAGAACAAATCTTCCTTCATGTATTACTTACAAATAGATAAGTATATTAATTGATTAATTTAATAAGCAGCACAAAATACATATACACAAAAAAAACTATCGCAATAAACGCAAAAGACATTCACTGCGCGCCTCACAACGAGCGCCAACGCTGCTCATACCACACAAACGACACCACAGAACAGCCTTGCAATAAGCCCAAAAAACATATCAGCACCGACCTTACAATGACAACAAAAGCGCCTCTGAGGCTCGTAATGAGCGCCGCAGAAGGCGCTCACCACAAGCCTCACAATCAGAGCCGAGACCTCACCACCATAAAAAAGAATGCCTTCCCCAAACAACATTCCTTGACTTACAATTCTATTGCCGTCATTTTTTGACGGGCAATTCGCTAGTTAATTATATGGCTGTGTATTTTTCTGTAATTATTTAACCAGTACTCATTTGCATTAGCTGCTAGTATTGGGTGATTAACAAACAGCCCTAGAAAAACACATCTTTTCCATAACCTAACTTGACATTGCACTATATTGTGTCCCCTTTGCATTAGACCTCTTAGATCCTCTCTAGCTAAATACACCCATAGGAAATTATTAAAGTTAGCGAGAGCCAGTGTCACATTATCTTCACTAACTTTTATCACAAAAAAAAATATCAGTTTAAAACCACGGCTAGTTACTAAAACACCTGTAAACCACTAAAAAGTATTGGGCACTATTCTATGTGCTAATGTGTTAATTTATATACACTTAAAAGTGCTCTTAATATTGCCACAGATTCCATTAGCTACTCTCAATCCGATTACGAGTTACCCGCCCATAATCACTGCGGGCCAGCCAAAGAAACAAAGCCAGAGTACTAAATAAGACTTGCAAGGGCTTTTTCAAACACTTATTAGAGGTGTAACAGCAATTAAACACACAATACTGTACTTTAAAAGCACGGGAAGTCATGGAAAGACATTAGAATTATTTTCCCAACAGTCTCAAACCCATAAATATGCTAGGGGTTAATATATATCATGAAACCCACATGGACTAAAACAGATGATCTAATGTATTTTATAGATTGCTAGATTGCTTGACTGCGAGCCCAAAAAAATTACTTTTTGGCACAAATTAATTCTTAGCCTCCGATTGCAGATTACATGTAACTTCCATATTTTACTGATATCATGATGACGGTCTCATTTACTATTGGCTGTGTCTAAGAAGTAAATTACGGGCTTGCTTACAAATTGCGAGATCATATGATCACACTCCCTGAAATCCTACTTAAAAAATGCAGGGTTTACGAGTTTAGCATTTACATCATAATTTGCAAGCTGGAGTCAATGGAATATATCTAAACATTTATTTAAAAAAATACCTGCATCCAAATTTGTAAGTTCAAGGTATTTGCGAGCAGCTTCTCTGTGCCAGTAATGGCTGAATTTAATTTAATTTAGCACTTGATCACATTAGCTGACAAATATATAAAATATATATAAAAAATATATAATAATGTATAAAAATATACAACAGATGCTTGTTTTAAAGCAGGAAAGGGCTTCAGATTCTCAACCATATATATATATTTTTTTAACTCATTCCCTGCTGCTATCACAGCAAGGACGTGGTATGCCAGTGAAAAAAGACACCGGCTCTGAATACAACTTAAATAAAAAATAAAGCGCACAGTAAAAAATGCTACTGTATGGGAATTTCCCTTGTTTTGCCCTTTTTTTTTTTTACAGTATTTTAAAACATTTATTTTCTCAAGCAACGCTGGGGTATTATACACATAAACACATGCACAGATAAACTGACCGCAGTCACGGGATGTCCAAGAAATCATTACACAGTAGAGCAGGCAGCAGATTGCTTCAGATTACACCGCATCCTGGAACAGTCTGGGAGCCGTAATATCTTCATGTTTGCTGTCAAGGCCTGTCACCTCTGCTGACCAGCGGGGACTCAGAGGCAACTCACATTACTCAATCAACTTTAAGTGTTATAAATACCAAGGTACATAAAATATCCGATATAATGATAGCTTAAACAAACCCAATTTATCATCACTGCCGCACACATATCATTTCCCTCAGGGTGACCAGCCAACCATCTGTGAACTTAACCTAGGTCAGGTCGGAGTCTTCATTCTTCTTCATCATTTATTTACACTTTCGCAACTCAAAAGTACACCAACGTATAAATACAAATAAGTCACGTAAAGGTTTTTTTTTTTTTTTATGGGACAGTCAGCACATTTATTAGAAAAAATATGAGGAAAGTGTTTAAAGAACCACAGCATGTTAAGAAGAAAAAGTATGTACCAAACTAACAATATTATCAACCATTTAAACCATGGGCATAAAACATTTTTTTAGTATCATCTGAATTTTTGAAGACTATTTATGAGTACAGGAATCCATTTTGTGTTTGTTATGTCACATTGCGAGTGCTGGGTGATGGGGTGTGTTTTTGCAGTTATTAGTGGGGGTTGGGAACAGGCAGTCTAGAGCCATTTTTTGATAATATTATAAGACACCACACTCCTTCCCCCTCACTAGCCCAGAAGCAGGAACCTTGCATCATTCAGTGCCTCTCTCACACACAACCTCAACCAATAAATCATGGATCCTTCCATAGGCATCATATTTTTTTACTAGAAACTAGCTCTATGACTTTTTTAAATGATCCTCTTAGTCAAAGTTAATGTTTTCAAACATTGTTAAGTGGTCCTTTAAAGCAGTAGTTCGCAAACCTCTCCTCACAACCTACCAGACAGGCCATGATTTCAGTTTAACACTGAATACAGATGAGGCAATTAAAGTCTGTTGAACACTAATTGCTCCTCTTTTGTCCACAAAATCATGGCCTGTCTGGTGGGTCTTGAGGAGAACCACTGCTTTAAAGCATTATTGTAGTCGTATATATCACTCTGATTAACTAAACTTCAACAATGTGCTTAGAATGTTAATTAAATAAGCCTATAATGTATTACTTGTTGTATGCTCGTGTGCAATCTACCATTTTGTTTTCTGCTGATCAAGTCCCTGAGGAGGGAATATACTTTAACTGGACCTTTATATGTGCAGTGGAAATGTGGCAGTGTTCAAGTAGGAGGAGTAGCCTTTTCCTTAAACTGCTCATTAGGGTCTGTTACAAACTACCTTGAATTTATGGAACGTTCCTTTCTTTTGCATATTCCTTTTTTTCCCCTCTCTGAGGAAGCATTTTTAGCGAAACGCGTTAGAGCGAGAATGCCTTTGCTACCAACAGCTGTTTTAACAGTTTTTCTTATTTGGTTCCTTTGGGAACCTTAAGGCATTTACATTTATATGACAATATCTAATAAATGTTGGTCAGTATAGACCTTCTTAGGAGTGTAAATGATTTCTGCTGTTACAGATTTTTCACTCTATTTAGTTATATATATTCCCTTTTCTTGGCCTTTATTCCAAAGTCTCCGTATATAGATTTTTAGTGATAGACCATAGTACTTGTCCTATTTCTACCAACGATAGATTTAGGTTGATCCTGATAAAGTGTCATTGACAAGTTCTTTATAAAAAAAAAAGAGAATATATTTTAATGTATAGTGAATAAAGATTATATTTTAAGCATACTAGTGAAGTCTTGTGAGTGCATCCATTGAAAGATATTTTTATATAATGTAATCATATCTCCTCTTAGACGCCTTTCTTTTTCTAGTGAAACTTCTTTTAAACAAAAGGTATTTTAATAATATGAACAAATTACATTTAATACAAATGACAAAGATATACAGATAGTGTTAAAAGTTTTATTTAGTCTAATATTTAGAATGACTTGTGTATGATAATGGGCAAATTTATTTTAGAAAGAAAAACAAAATACAGCATTTCATTTATTACCTGCAGTGAAGTCTACCATTTTAGCTTCTAATAATCCCACCTGGGTGGGAGGAGACATTGCATACACAGAGGAAGCCATGTAGTGGCAGCTAAAACTACAAGTGCTTTCATTTGCTCTAATGGAAAGATAAAAGCAAAAATAAAAGGGTAAGTGAAAGAAATGGATCTCTACAATAAAGAAAAATGCACTCACAGCACTACACAGGGTCATTTTAACATAAGGAAGATAGGGATAGGGGAACACACAGAAAAAAACCACAATTGCAATTGAAACTTTTGGGGTTTTATATGGACTTCAAACAAACAGCAAACACAACACTAACACAAACTGAGCATTAGCAGAAATATAAACTTCAAATTATTGATGTTGAAGCTTCTGGCTCATCCTGGATTCTTTGAGCCTCATTCAATTGAGGCATCATAAGTTAGTTAATGTTGGACTTCCGTTTGTGGGCCCGCTGCGAGCCAGAGTAAAGGTGCTATTCAATTTGCCAGGCCCGCAAGTTAGGGGTAGATTGAGAAAATTATTCCCGTCGGAAGTAGCATTTGCGGGCTTGGGAGCAAGCCCGTAACTGCTGATGAAGAAACAGCCAATGGAAACAGAGATGGTCACCATGACCAACCTCCAAGCCCGTAACTCGTAAGTGAATGTCGTAGGACTTTGACATCCAACCTCCATTTTCGAAGTCCTACGGGCTTCAACCTCGAAGCTTGGAGCCCGTAGGACTTCACATTGATTGCCGTGATCGATATAACATGAAAATTGAAAATGAAATAAAGTATTGGAGAATGTTGTGCTATTAATTCTAAGATCTAACATCACTTTCACTCTTAATAAAAGTACAGTATTGCATTTTTATTTGCTGTTAAAGTGCCCCAATTTGTCATTAAGCCCTTTGTGAGACCTCCATGGTACCTGTAACTTGTGGTTACATATTTGCCATTTGCGGGCTTCATGGAGTGGTTAGTGAGGGAGAATCGGAGCAATTGAATAGCGATTTGTGATTTTAGCCTTGCAACAGTGAAAGATCAAAGGCTTGGAGGGCATGAATTTGCGATTTTACAAATCGCAATGGATCGCAGCTTGCAGCCCGTAACTCAATCGGATCCCACAAACAGAAGCCAATTGAATAGGAAAATAACTTGAGATCTCCACTTGCAAAATCGCAGCAACTGAATGAGGCTCTTTGTTTTTGTAGAAAAACAAACAAACAGTGTTATTGCGAATCAGAGCATTAAAAGGGGTCCGGCAGGAAAAAATAGCATTTTGTCCATTATCTAATTAAAAAGAACATATAAAAAGAAATGTAACCACTTTATAAAGTGAGTCATTCCTGAGAAAGTCTATATTATATGTCCTGTGTTTCGTGAAGCTCGGGAATATCAAATAGCTGCTTTTATGTATTAATTAGAATCAGTCTGCTTGTCTGTCCTTGTGGTGGCCAAAACAATGACCCCCAATGTTGTCATTCAGTTAGCGCCCCTTCCCACCATTATCAAGTTTATATTAGGCAGCACATTAGCCACTAACAATGCTGTATTTATCAGAAACAATTTACTGTATAGAAAAAAGGCTACTACAATGTATAGCCAGATGTTTATGTTCTTTGCAATGAAACTAAATTCCTGTTCAGGTTACAGTTTCTATAGTTTACAGAAACAAAGCAAATTATATTTATTAAGCAACCTTAACAAAATGTCTACTATACTACTAAATATCAAGTTGTTTTTTTTATAAACCCTTGCATGACTGCAGCCCTTTAAATATGTTTCTTTAAAATTCAAATAGGATTTATTTATTTTAACAACAGCATTGTTATTCACATATACAATGTTTGTGTCTTCCAATGGCTGTAAAACTTGTAGCCGGAGGGGAAATTTGTCAGATTATCTTCTTCCCATCGTGTTTTCATATGTGCAGTAAAATACTCAATGGGAGAGGTTATGTGGGTAATATTTTGAAAATGAAATCAATATTGAATCTGATTTTTCAGTGAAGGAGAAGACACAATATGTTGTCTCATTAAAGTTTATCGGTTTTATGCACTGAAAAGTGAAAGCGAGGTCAATTCATGGAAGATGTTTTGGGTATAAAACATTACAGATGAGTTCCCTGTGTTTCTTCTTCAACTTTTGCCTACGTTTAATAGAAAAGACTAGTGAAGAGGCCTTTGGTGCAGAACTGCTGGATGATACTAGCCAGCCATAGTACATAGTGGTCCAAACTTCTTTATTTACAGGCTTATTAAATTGCGATTAGGCCAATTGAATAGGGCTCTATATAAGCACACAGCATATGTTTTTACAGAAGTTTTTAGTTGGTGAACTTCTATCCAAAAGCAAAAGTTCTGTAAAAAAAACTATGCTCTGTCCTTATATAGAGCCCTATTTAATTGGCTGAATCGCAATTTAATAAGGCTGTTAGTCTGTAGGGGTCATTAAAAAATGAAAAATATATGTTGATTGTTAGATGACCACTAGGGTGATCAGATCACCTTTCTATAAGAGGCCCCTGTCCTGTTCTGGGCCTCAGTGCTTTGCACCTGCTGCCTCAGTAGTAGTTCTGCTACTGGGTCCATAGTAGATTTATATATGTGAGTTACTGTTCTGGCGCTTTTGTATTTTAAATGTCTACGACTCAGGAGAGATAAATATAACACTGTCCTACATAAATAATAACATTTTCATTAAATGCTAAAAGCTGGGTAAAGATTAGAAAGTGGAAGAGCATTTGTATATATTATATATATATATTTGTGCTCGGGTCCAAACTTTCACCCCGCCTCTTCCGTGGGTGGGGCCCTCAGCTGCTTCATACACGGGCAGTACATCTCTAGCCCCGCCTCTTCCTTAGGCGGGGCTCTCTGCAGCTTTATAAGCGCTTCCTGTTTGCACCACAGCTCATTTGGGTCTGTCTCATGCAGGGTGCTGCTGCTCCGTTCCTTTTTTGGCCTTTGTAGATCTCTCACTTGAGCTTTTTGCACCTCTGCTCATCCTGACTCTACGTTCTGCAGTTTGCTTCTCAGCTCTGCCATCTACCTATGCCTGTTCATTGTTTATTTGCTTCTCTCCACCATTTTCAGCTCTCTCATTTCAGTATCTGTGCATATCCCCTCGTAACTGCTTCGCCTTGCAGCATCTATATTTCCTGACTTCAGCATCTGTGCCTATCTCCTCGTAACCACTTTGCTTGCCCAAAAGGGCACTCTCATTGCTGGAGAGCAATGGCTCTTCTCAAAGTAAGTTATCCTGACTTCCTTATGCTTTCCTACTACAGATCTGGGCCTGAACCTACATGTCTATGCCCTTGTGCACGTCCAAGGTAGCACTTTGGCTTCCCTGCGTCTCATTCAAGTGGTTTCTGGCCCAGATCTACTAAATGTCTACCCTCCTTACGCTCTCCTATCGGCATTTGTTGGACATCACTTCTGTCACCTAAATACTATGCAGAGCCTCCTGCCGTGCAGTTTCTGGCTCCTTTTCTTGCCTGAGAGGGCACTCTCATTGCTGGAGAGCAATGGTTCCTCGCAAGGTAAGTTATCCTGACTTCCTTTCTCTTTCCTGCTATAGAGCTGGGCCTGAACCTACTTGTCTATGCCCTTGTCCACATCCAATCTAGCACTTTGGCTTCCATACGCCTTATTCATGAGCTTTATGGCCCAGATCTACTAAACGATACCACTTCCGATACCTCCATAAATCCTATATTTGCCTTCGCTAGGCACCGACTCAATCATGCTTTCATAGTCTCATTTTCTAGGCTCAACCACATTCGCAAGCCACATCAGCCTTCGCTAGGCTCCACCTCAATCACGCTTTCATAGTCGCACTTGCCTTCGCTAGGCTTCATCATACTAGCAAGCCCCACATCAGCCTTCCTAGGCACCACCGACACCGATCCACATGAGCCTTCGCTAGGCACCACCTCAATCACGCTTTCATGGTCCCATTCCCTAGGCTCAACCACATTCGCAAGCCACATCAGCCTTCGCTACGCTACACTTAATTTACGCTTTCATAGTCTCACTTTCCTTCGCTAGGCATCATCATACTCGCAAGCCCCACATCAGCCTTCGCTAGGCACCACGACATCGATCCACATGAGCCTTCGCTAGGCAGCGCCTCAATCACGCTTTCATGGTCCCATTCCCTAGGCTCAACCACATTCGCAAGCCACATCAGCCTTCGCTACGCTCCACTTCATACGCTTTCATAGTCTCACTTTCCTTCGCTAGGCATCATCATACTCACAAGCCCCATATCAGCCTTCGCTAGGAACCACTGCACCACTCCTACGTCCTACACTAGACCTCTCGTCTATCGCCGTTAATGTATTTTCATGTATCGTCTAATACGCTTTCCCTCCAGTAGCCTTCTCCACAGTCACTGCTGATCCCGGGGTTACCAGCAGCTCGGCACTCCTCTCTGAGACCCACTTTCAGGTCACTAGCGACTTCATCCACTATCGCTGCTGTTCCCGGGTGTATCAGCAGTCCTTGCTTTCGCGCAAGGACTCATCTGGCCCTCTGAGCAGGCCGGATGTCTGGTAGCACCCGGCACTTCTCGGCTACCCCTCTCCACGTTATTCCATTTGTCTGATAGGGCATTCCATAGAAGGAGGGCCATGGTTCTTATCGCTACCCCGATCGTTCGACCATTGGGAGAGGGCCTCTCCCACAAATAACGGATAATATTCATTACCTGGCCACATATATATATATTTTTACAAAAGTATTATGTATCTCTCAGATTTATATGGAAAAAGTAAAGGTATGGGTAAAACTGCTATATAAGAAATGTATACACACCAGATTTAAATTTCAGCTATGAGTTCATAGCAACATGTTCATAATGCTGTATATGCTATAATTTTCATATCATGGGAATATTGTTATGAGGTCTTCTTTGTATGCAATATTACTTCTTGTTTATATTTAAGTATAACAATATAATGCAGAAGGGCCAGAAACTAAATTTACACCCAAACAGTCTGTGGTAGCCAAAAGCTGGTAACCAAAAATCAGGTCCGATCACCTTACAGGGTGCCCAGCAGTGCACAGCCAAACAACTCAGAAAAGTCAAGAGGACTTCTACTGGTTTATATTGGTCTACTGGTCTACCTGCAGGACACCTGACACTCCAGTCTTTACTCACAGGTAGATAAGACAGACTGCATACAGATCATAGTAAACAGGTCGACCAGATAGGCTGCATGAAGATCACATCATATAGCTGCACATAGAATGCAAACAAATAAGCTAAGAATGCAGATAAATCTATTAAAGGACCCATTAATTTGATAAATGTGATAACCAACAATCTTGCCTCCTTAAAACAAAGCTTCCTTCTTGACATGGAAATATTTTTTTTCTTTGTTGCATCAGAAAGAGGGAATTTGATAATACGTCAGTGTATTTTCTTTTTTCAAATGAAGATGTCAGAGCCCAAAAACGTATTCAGATTTTTAACTCTTCTTGGCCACTTGCCTTCTGAGAGCCAATGAGATCTACAGATCTTCATTTCATGTTGGTTTGAATGAAGTTTAAACAGGTTTTTATTAACATTTATTTCCTTTACAAAACTAATATTTTTTCATAGTACACGGGACCAGCTTATATTTTTGGTTCTTTGCTATAATCACAATAAAAAAAACTATCTCTGGATACACAGAATTAAAAGGACTCATTACGTAATATACATTACCCTGTTGTATTTTTTTCCTACTATAGACAGCTAATTTATCATACCAAAAAATAGTAATTTATAAACCAGGATCTTTTACTCTATGATAAAATGTTTGGACTACAGTAGCTCTTTTAATATCCAAAAGACACAATACTTACCGCTGAAAAATCCATTCAGAGAAAGAATAAATTTAAAATAAAGAGATAAAAGATAAAACAAAGCATCTTCACCTTTGAAGAACTTTATCTAAATGCAGATAGCTGACAAAAAGATAAAGAAAACATTGAAACTATACCTCTATAATTTAATATAACTTTCTAAATGATCAGCAATGTAAGGGAAGATGGATGATACCCTGTATTTTAGCAGAAAAAAATGACTATATTATATTGAAATTTAAATAAGCTCTTGGTGCCCTTTAGTAGCCTGTATGGTCCACTGAATTTTTCAAATATTGATTTCATTTTTGCTCTTATCATTTTTCATTTACTGTATATATATATATATATATATATATATATATATATATATATATATATATTTACTTGTATATATTTGGATTTTTTTTTTTATTATTTTGAAAATACATATTTTACAGATTTTGTATTAAAATAGGGACCTATTGTGGAAAATACAAACAATGCTATCATAGAAGAAAAAGGAATGCAGCATATTGATGAAAATGTGTGTATTGTTTGACTGGCCTTTATTCAATGGGCAGTAAAACTGTATTTGCTTAAAAAATACATCATGCTCCATGATTAATATTAATTAATGTGAAAAACATAACAGTATTGTTCCAGTCTTTTACCTGTACAACATGTGTTACGTTGTATAATACATTTTACATATATTCCTACAAATTGCATATGTTTTTGGGCAGGTGAATAATTATGAGACAATCAAGGTATAATTAAAAATATGTTTTGTGTACATAAATCAACAGACTGTTACACAAGTGTATTAGACAAACAATGAATACAAAAAGCTATATTTTAGAGTTAGAAAAGGAATCTAACAAATTAGAAGACACAATGCACTAAAGCAAGAAGAAAAAGATCTCCATAAATCTGGCCTACAAGGTAGAAACCACATTTCATATCCTGGGATCCTTTTCTTCATGATGCCTGTGATTGGCTGAGAAATGTCCCTCACTGTAAAGGAGCACTGTCAAGTTTGTAATTTTAAGAAACTGCATGCCAAATAACTTCAGGTTGTCGACATTTTTGCCTTCACTTGTAAAATAAGAATCTCACTCTGAAATACGTAAATACATGTCTTGTCAGTAAAATGCAAGATATAGAATTATGTTGTGTCTACTCAAAAAAATTACACCAAACCCAGCATTTTACTTAAATTCTTGATAAGGCACAGTCCTGGGAACCACTTGAAAAAAACAAACATCATGATATTGTAAATATATGTATAATGTGGTCAAATAAGCACCCTCAATTTGTGTAAAATGCTTGCATGTAAATAAGTAAAGATTGCCCACAGGGCTAGCAGTTTTATAAACAATGCATTAGAGCATCTGTTTTAGACCATGTTGGTTTCCTGATATGTATTAACCTATTGAGTACTGGATTCTTTGTTACCCTGGATACTGTATAATGACACAAAAATAATAATAACAAAATTGTATTTGTAAATTGCCCATTTGTTCCTATGGGACTTTTAAACATTGAATTCTGATGCACTTACACATTTTTGTATGGGTTTTTAGTACTTTACTGTCCCTGTAGCTGCTTCTGCAGGTTTTAGAAAGGCTTTTAAAACCATTTGCTGTTGCTCTTCAGTGCACGTAAATATTTCCCCTTATATCATGAGCCATACTTAATTTGTGAGTACTCAGTAAACTTGGAATTGAATTACGACTTAGTGTAAAACTTTGAAAAAGTAGCCCGTGATATTACGGATGTCAGAAAATCAATGGGAAAGCTTGCCGTAATTTGCTAGTCTAGCTTGTTCATGGTCATTACTAGTAGCTCAATCGCAATCATATTTAAGTGGATCAATGGAATAGTTACTGACCACTTTTTTGTTGTATAACTTTACAATTTAATAGGGCCCTCAGATTGTCCACCTGTCAGTTTTCGCTGCCTTCACAGTATTAGAATAATCCAATTGGTCATCATGACTACTATTCAACTGCTACACATAAAAGACAATCATTGCTTGGAAAAATGTTTACACGCGTGCAAACTAACAGCATTTACAGCTATGTAAACAAGGTACTAATTTTACAGAAAATCTTATATTTAGTGGTTTGTGTCACTGAGTGGGGTATCTTGGGCTGCTAGTTTGCATATAGATTGAGAAAGAGCATTATCCTACTGGAGCCTACACTTCTATTTAGTTATATGGTCGATCTGATATGTAAGAGACAGTCTTGTAACGGAACTCAACAGAGATAAATCTTCTAATCCTATTATGAACAAAATCTCTGCTGCCATTGTATTTATACTAATTATATTGCAAATAATGGGTTTAGATTGTGAATAATATTTGAGATTTTGGTAAAGACTATGGGCTTTTTTCAATTGCAACACCACAGATTAAGTTATACAGGCCGTTTGTCTGTGGTCTTGAGATTTGCTACAATTACAGAGCGATTGAATTGAACAAGCCCACAAGTTACGGGCCGAAAGCCAAAACCGTAAACCATGCAATCGGAAGTAGCATTTCAGAGCTTGATAATGATCAATTAAGCAAGGCCGTAACTGCTGATTTAGAAACAGACAGTAGTAAATGAGACTGTGATCATGACATCAATAAAACATGGAGGTTACATGTCAATAAAAAAGGGCTTAGGGGTCCGATATGCGATCTGACTCACAATCCCGCAATGTACAAAATAATAAAAATGAATGAAGGAAATGTTCTAGTTCATGTGGGTGGCCTGATATGTATTAACTCATTGATTCTCGAGATTGATATAACACCGAAATGTTTTTGATTGCAGATTTGCCAGCTTGAGACTGTTGTGCAATTAATTCTAATTCGCTTTCCCTGTCATTTACAGTGCAGTATTGATTTTTTATTTGCATTCACAGTGCTACGAACAAGTGTTTAAACCCCTTGCGTGTCCTATTTGGTACCCTTAAAATTTACTTCCACAATTGCCATTTACAGGTGTGAAAATATTTGCGGGCTTGGGGAATTGTAGCAATTTAATAGCAATTTGCGATTTTAGCAATTGTAAGATCAAAGGCTTAGACGGGTGGTAAGTTACAATTTTGACAACCACAGAGATTTTCAGCCTGTAACCCGTAGATCGTTTCCGGCTCGCCAAAAGACGCCAATTGAATAGCAAATAAGATTACGGGCTACATTATGGGCTCCCGTAAACAATAATAGCTTAATTGAATTGAGGCTTGTGTGTTGTTTCCATCTACAGTTCCATTATGGTGCTGCTGTCACAGTAACTAAACTCTCCACACTATTGCAATATTAACCCGTATCACAGAGTTCTGTATTGTTGACAGGTCTCTTACTGGGGTGGCATGTGACTAACAAGGGGGAAGAAAAGGGTCAACTTGTCTGTAAACATGGAATAAAGCTTAATCGCATGCAATAATATCAAAATATACAGTTAATAGCAAGTACTTTATCAAGTGTAAAAAAACAACAAAAAAAACAATTTTCATATATAACATTATACAATTATATATTGTATAAATTGAAATATATATATTATACAAGCATATATTATTCAAGGTTAACTTGAATAATAATAAGCGAAACAACTGAACATAAAATAAACTTTAATTTGCAATGTATATACTAATATCCTATTAATTTGTATTGATCCAAGAGGCCATTCATTTTCATAATAATTCCTTCATAATTCCTTTTCAGGCCACTGAGTATATTTTCTCTATGATAAAGTGCCAAGAGTGGTCTATTTTTCAACCTAGTTGCAATATGTAATTTTACACTAAATAGTGTTGCTAATAGTTTTCTAGTTGCAAATTTTAATTCATTAGAGAACATTCATATTGAACAAATGTTATCTTCTAATACTTGCCTGTGAGGTAATATTGAATCTTACATTACACAAAAAGGTTATTAAATAAATCTATGGCAGAGCCCAAATCTGCTGAATCCTGAGACACACCCTGAAATATTGTCGGAAAGTGCCAAAGTGCCACAGAAATAACTTGGGTCAGAGGAAGGAATCCATTTATGTAATTTTGTTGCTGCTGCTGCTGTTTGGTCGCTCAGTTGTGTCCAACTCTCTGTGACCCTGTGTGCAGCACTCCAGGACCATCTGTCAGCCACTGCTCATGTTCATTGCTTCAATGACCTCACTTATCCATATCCATCCCCTTCTTTGTGTACCTTCAATCCTTCCCAGCATCCTAGTCTTCTCAAGGGGATCATATCTTTTCTTGATATGGGCTAAATATTTGCGGCGTTAGCCACATGATCAAACATTCCAGTGAACAATTTGGCTTTATTTCCTGTAGTATTGATTGAATGGATCTTCTTGCAGTCTGATGGGCTCAAGCAGTTTTCCAAGGAGTCAATTATACGGCGCTCAGACTTCTTTATGGTCCAGCTCTCACATCCATATGTTACTACTGGGAATTCCATGGTTCTAACTATGTGAACCTTTGTTGATCTTTTTTTGGAACTCTCTTGCTTTCTCTATTATGCAGCGGACATTGGCAATTTGATCTCCTGTTCCTCTGCCTCTGGTAGTTCTCGGTCCATATATTGTTGTAGCTAAACTAGCAAGATCTTAAGCATTACCTTGCTGGCATATGGAATTACTGCACTTTTGTGATAATTGGAGCACTATTTGGCACTGCCTTTTTTGGGATTGGGATGTAGATTGACCTTTTCCATTCTACTGGCCATTGATGAGTTTTCCAAATTTGTTGGCAAAATGAAAGCAACACTTTCACCACATCATCTTAGGGACCATCTGACTTCACTCTCCAAGATGTCTGGCTCCAGCTCATTGGACAAACTATTAAGGTTATCAATGATGTTAAAATCTTTCATGTATAGGTCTTCTGCGTATTCCTGCCACCTCCTCTATATCTGATCTCCTTCTGATAAGCATCTACCATTTTTGTCTTTTATCAAGCTCATTTTGACATGAAAGATTCCTTTGACATTCCCAATTTTCGTGAAGAGATCTCTTGACGTTCCCACTCTTTTTTGATTAAGGGCTACTCCATTTCTTCTGCTGGATTCTTGACTACAGTAAAAGATCTGGTGGTTGTCTGATATGAAATGACCCATTCCAGTTCATTTGAGTTCACCGACTCCGAGGATATCAATATTTAACCTCTCATGTTTGACCCCAATCAGTTAGCATTGGTTCTTATTTCTAAAATTCCAGGTTCCTATGCTGAACTGTTCTTTGCAGCAGTGGACTTTCCTTTCCCCTCCAGACACATCCACAACATGGCATCCTCTCGTCATTGGCCCAACCACTTCATTAGATCTGATACTACTTGTACTTGCCCTCTGCTCTTCAGTAATGTTGTAGCCACCTCCTGGCCTAAGAGGCGCATCTTCCTGCCATATCTTTATATCTCTGGACATACTAATACATAAACTTATCTTGGCAAGGATACTGAAATGGTTTGCCATTTCCTTCTCCAGTGGACCATGATTTGCCTGACCTCTCTGCTAGCTCTCAGCTTCATTGAAATACACAAGACCCTTCACCACAACCTGGTAGGGATCCAGAAGGATATGTAACAAATACAACCTCTAAATGATTACCTTTTATGTGCAATTATGCTGATGTGCTATCTACCATTTTGTTTTTTGCTGATCCACTTGCTAAGTTGGTAGAAGACTCATAGGAAGTTATCTAAGCTGTGTTTTAATTAGGTCTAATGGAAAGCTGATTAGTTTACATGGACACACCCTTGTAAGAAAGAAGCAGAATAATGAGTTGAGAGAACAAAATGGAAATATGCAGTACATTTTAATGATTGCATAAAAGTAAAAAAGTCTGTTCTTTTTTCTTTGCTTTCAAAAGCAAGTTGCTCAGAATGAAATTTAATTATTTATTTATTCAAAAGACCATATAGAAAAAAGTCAACCTTTAGAGTGGCCATTTAAGAACAAATTAAATAACAATCTTTAATAACATGATAATAACTAATTAATTAATTTTACATGTATCCTCTAGGTCACTAGTTTAAAATGTTGTATTTCTGAATACCGAGCCTCAACAGTTTAAAATAATTTCTAACATAGTCAATGTCCACAAACTAATTGATTAATTTGCAGCTCTGATTTTAAGATTAATACAATATCATATGCAAGGTGCCTTGCTGTACTGGCAATACCTCTCAGAGCTGGAGCCAAAATCCTGCTTATAGATATATTATTATTACCATTTTGTCCTTCACCAGCTCCCGGACGCGTAGCCAGAGGGAAAGATGTTAAGATCTGCTTCAGCTGAGTAATACAATATTCCTCTTCAGCTGTGAAATTGATTAATAATTTGAAAATGAAATCAATATTAACTTTGATTATCACTGCAGAAGGATCAGACTGTCATATGCCCGGTGCATTTACATTTATAGCGTTTTATATACCGTACATATCTCTGCCGTCACTCGGAAATAAATAGAGTTAATTGTCATTAAAATTCCTGTGCAACATCAAGAAAAATACATTTTTTTGTCAGATATTCGTATGAGGCTCCAGTCACCTCAAACATTAAACAGTTTATTGTGTTTTATACTCAGTTCCCCATAGCATGGTTTCATTTCCTGCCATTTTATGCACAATTATTCACATGTACTAATTATTATTATTATTATTATTAGATATTATTATAATTCTTTCATACTGATGCATATATATTTTGCAATTATTCAGAAATTCCTTCATCCCTTGTTTCATTTTTTTCAGTGGGTACACCAAGTGGTCTCCAAAATACCAATCAACCATTCCCATTGTCCTAACTGTAGCTTCTCATTATGGTAGCTGACATGTACCCCTTATTTGTCATATGTATGGGCACTGCAGCTCGACATGCATAAGGTATGTATTATGTGCTATGAACTTGCTTTTTTCCCACAGAGCTACTTTTCAAAAAGTATAAGAAATGGAGTATGTGTTATGTGCTTCCTTTTTAATGCTGTACTATCTTTTTGAGCTTTGGGGATATTTTTGGATATCAATAAATCTATTTTAGTACACCTTGCTTTATTTTTGATGTGTAAGTGCAAATGTTTTCAATCAACTACAAAATAAGTAATTTATGTATGTCATTACTTGATCATAGGTGGGTTAATCAATGACTCTGATGCTGGGAAAGATTGGAGGGGACGACAGAGGCGGAGATGGATAAATGAGGTCACTGAAGCAATGAACATGAACTTGATGGAGCTCAGAGGGGCAGTGACTGAGACATGTACCTGGCGTGCTGTGGTCCATAGGGTCACGGAGATTCTAATGTGACTGAAAATTTGACTGTTAGGACTGGGTGTGGTGGAGCCTGGTCGCAAGGCAGTAAGCGATTAGTGCTTGAGGCAAAAGAATGGTCAAGATGAAGTCCAAAGGTTGGGGCTAGCAGATCAGTTTTGTACTCTAAGAATGTAGCCAAGTGTTCAGGAGCACAGAGCACTGAGCACTGTCGTATATGGGCCCAGTGTTGCACTTTCTGCATTTGGCAAAACTCAATTACTAGACTGAAATAACAAGAATGGAGTCTGTGCAAGGAAAATGTGGGCCGGAGCAGACCTTCCTGCCTTGTGCAATAGGCAAACATAGAAGGTACTGTGCACTTGCTGCAAGCATAAATGTGGGCACATACAATCGCTTCGGGGTCAAGATAGAATAGTGTGGGTGCACCATCACCGTGTATTCTGCTTTTTGCAGTTACGGCAGTTCCCTGATTTGCGAGTGATCCATAAAATCTTTTTACTATAGGGTTTGGAGTGTAAGGGAGCAACTCGTAATTTATTGTCAGTGCAAAAATAAATGGAGATTTTTGCCTTGCTTCTCGGCTTTTTCAAGAAGTTCACTCATAGCAGTGACTCATAGTAGTTCTCTCACAATGTTTTAGGGATGGGGATTAATCTAGCTTGGTAGGATTTACTGTGCTGTTATGGCATTTGTAATTGATCAGCATAGGGGCCTAAGTTGCTAATTAAGGGTCCTATTTAAATCGGGTGATGTAAACTGTGGTATACTCGTAAAGCGGCTTACACGTTTATGTTAATCTTCTGCCTCCCTACATTAAGACACTCAGCCCAAATCCACAAATCCTTCCTTTGCCACAAGCGATTTTAGTGTATTGAGTACCCAAACCAAGAGTTATGGATAAGACACAGCTCTAGAAGCCAATATAATTATTTTAATTTTATAAAATTAAATAGATGTGACAATTGTAATAATAGCGTTAATATATAAAACGAGTGTATGTAGTGTTAATAAAATATATTTCTATATATAGACAATGCATTAGAGCATTTGTTCCTAGGCAACGTGGTTTCCGTACATGTATTAACCCCTTGAGTACTGGGCTGTTTATTGTCAAATAGTGTTGAAATGTCATCTTTTTAAAGTCATTCTTGATGCTGCTGCAGCACTCAGCAAAGGCTTTAAAGTCCTTATATATAGTCAAATATATATAAATATATAAATACTGTGTATATATATATATATATATATATATATATATATATATATATATATATATATATATGTATATATATGAATAAATATATATATATAAATATAGGAAGAGTGAGGTAGCTGTGAATGTCCAGTAATCCAGTTGAATAATAAGAGTATTGCAGTGAATAGTGATACCTTTTTTATTGGACAAACGTATTCATAATAAAGCGATGAGCTTTCGAGAGATAATGCCTCTCTTTATCAAGTCAAAATCAGTATCGCTTTTTGACTTGATAAAGAGAGGCATTATCTCTCGAAAGCTCTTTGCTTTATTATGAATACATTTGTCCAATACTCTTATTATTTATCTAAATATATATATATATATATATATAATACTCAAAAAAATTATCTTAGTTTATTTTTTAGGCCTAGGTGTTATTACTTAAATGCGTACCAAAATATTGTCCTGTGGATCCTATTTAGGAATCCTTGAACAGCCAACCAAGGTTGTACAGAAACACCTTTTATGCAGCCTTTATTTTAATTATTATTGCCACATACTAATTTTAAAAATGAAATCTTTATTTGTACATTTAAAATGTTGTTAAAAATGCAACGATTAAAAAAATCATGTTAAACCCAAGGGCCCTCATTCTATTATCGGCCGTAAAACGGCCGCAAAGCCGCGATTCCTTGCAGCCGTCTTACGGCCCAGTGTAGATACCTTTACCTTGCAATTCAAATAGACGGCGCCGCAAGGATATCCCCCTTACGACCGGCCGCATATCATGCAACTGGCCGCAAGGTCTGAAAACTTTAAATGCAAAAATAAATTCAAGATGGCACTGTAAAGCTCTGTAAATGCTAGGGATCATAATGGGGGACATGAGGATTAATAGCAACCCCCTCTCAAGCTTGCACATCAGCCCAAATCCAATATTTCATTAACGGTTTATTTTCCGTCCCGCAGCCTGGGCGGGTCTGAGGTGCTCCAAGCCCTCTGGACTTTGTCCACGGATATTTGACATGAATTAAAATTAAAAAAAAATTCGGATTTGAGTGTAGGGGAATGTTGTGCTATGAATGCTAACACCCCCAATCACTTTATCGTCTCATAAGAGTGCAGGATGGCTTTATTATGTGCCTAATTGTGTGCTTGCGGGACCTTTTTGGTGCAAGTAAGCTGCGGCTCGGTTTTAGCCTTGCCGAGAGGGTTCCCGGAGCAATTGAATAGCAACCGGGCTTTTCTTGCGGCCGAAACTCTTGCGGCCGTTTAAGATCAAAGGCTTTCCTGTGACGCGTGCGGCCGCAAGGGATAACAAGGCGCCGGCCGCAAGCCTGCTGGAGCCCCCGGCCGGAAGGGAAAAGAACAGGCAAATAGCCTGCGGCCGGTCCTTGCGGCCCCGCATCTCCTACGGCCGATAATAGAATGAGGCCCAAGGTGTTTAATCCTTTGGGCTTTTTGACGTCCAGCAAATTATTAAAGGTTTATTTAAGTTTTATTTTTGTTGTTATTATATTCTTTGCTTTGATCACAGCTTTTTTATTTAATTACTTTATTATGCTCAAGTCAATAAAAGATTTTTTTTTTTCAATTCAACTGTATTTGTGTAGTTTTGGTTATGTTTCCTTAGTCAAATCCTTATCAGGTACCCTGGATTTTAATTTACATAAGATTAAAATTTTTACATAAGATTAAGATGAGGTTTTATAATCCTTTTGTCTGTTGTATAGGTTTGTTTATTCATACAGCACTTCACTGGAGTATATGTTTTAAGTGCCTTTGCATTTCGTTTGTGTGTATCTTTTATCCTGTTTATTTATGTTAATTAGTAATTCTATTATTTAAAGTGCATTATAATTCAAGTTGTGTTATTCAAAACTTCTTATCTTAAAGTGCTTGTGCTATTGTGACTTAGTGCTTATTTCTTCTTATATCACCCTTTTACCTCGTGACTGTTAGTCTGTCACAGTCACTACTTTACCTTATTCATTTATAGTGCTAATGCTGTGCTTTTTTTTTTTTTTTTATGTTTACACTCCTGATTATGCTGTTTCTTAAACTATATATTTCCTTAATGCTTCTGTCTATTGTTTTTTTTTCTTTTTTTTTCAAATACAGTTGAATTGAAAAAACAAATCTTTTATTGACTTGAGCATAATAAAGTAATTAAATAAAAAAGCTGTGATCAAAGCAAAGAATATAATAGCAACAAAAATAAAACTTAAATAAACCTTTAATAATTTGCTGGACATCAAAAAGCCCAAAGGATTAAACACCTTGGGCCTCATTCTATTATCGGCCGTAGGAGATGCCGGGCCGCAAGGACCGGCCGCAAGCTATTTGCCTATTCTATTCCCTTCCGGCCGGGGATTCCGGCAGGCTTGCGGCCGGCGCCTTGCTATCCTGGTTGCTATTCAATTGCTCCGGGAACCCTGTCTGCAAGGCTAAAACCGAGCCGCAGCTTACTTGCAGCAAAAAGGTCCCGCAGGCACACAATTAAGCACATTATAAAGCCATAATAAAGCCATCCTGCACTCTGAGGAGACTATAAAGTGATTGTAGGTGTTAGCATTAATAGCACAACATTCCCCTACACTCAAATCCGTAAATCATTTTTTTTTTAAATTTATGTCTCATATCCATGTAAAAAGTCCAGAGGGCTTGGACCACCTCAGACCCGCCCACGCTGCGGCCGGAAAATAAACAGTTAATGTAATCTCGGATTTGGGCTGATGTGCAAGCTTGAGAGGGGGTTGCTATTAATCCTCATGTCCCCCATTATGATCCCTAGCATTTACAGAGCTTTACAGTGCCGTCTTGAATTTATTTTTGCTTTTAAAGATTTCTGAGCTTACGGCCGGTTGCAAGATATACGGCCGGCCGTAAGGGGATAGCCTTGCGGCGCCGTATAATTGAATTGCAAGGTAACGGGAGCCCCGCAAGGAATCGTAGCTTTGCGGCCGATTTACGGCCGATTATAGAATGAGGGCCTTTGGGTTTAACATGATTTTTTTAATCGTTGCATTTTTAACAACATTTTAAATGTACAAATAAAGATTTCATTTTTAAAATTAGTATGTGGCAATAATAATTAAAATAAAGGCTGCATAAAAGATGTTTCTGTACAACCTTGGTTGGTTGTTCAAGGATTCCTAAATTGGATCCACAGGACAATATTTTGGTACGCATTTAAATATATATATACTAGCGACTTGCCCATCAAAAAATTACGGCAATAAAATTGTAAGGCAGGTAATGCTGTTTTGCCACAGAGAGTAAGTGTTTTGGTCGTCTGAGATCCTTCGGCGCTCATTGCGAGGCTCTCCCCTGGTGTACATTGGCGCTCCTTGTGAGGCGCGCGGTGAAGGTGTTTGTGGTTTTTTGTGATACTGTTTTTTTTTTGTTTTCTGTATATTATTTTTTTATGATAATTAATTAATTAATTAAATCATAAATAAATATACTTTACCTATTTGTAATTAATATATGGAGCAAGGAATGTGCTGAAGAGCTAACAATCGATTTTGATGTTCCTGCAGCATGCAATGTAGATTTGCAGTGTTGTTGAGCTGAAGTGTAAGTGTCAGCAATGTGTGCAGTGTGTAGTGTAAACAGGCTGGGTGCGCGAGGGGAAGCCGTTTGTGTAGCTGGCTACTTACGCATTCTGTAAGTTAGTGTTGTAAAATGGCGGTGAATGTGTATGTGGTACGGGGGTGTGGATGATTTAGCGTCCTTGGTAATGGTGTATGTTGTACCTCGTACAGGTTTTTGTAAAAATCGTATGTGCCTTTCGGTGTTTTGCGGCTTTAGGGGTCGTGTTGCCTCATTTTCGTTTTTTTCAGCGCCCATTTTTTCTCTTGCTTAGGGGATTTTCGAGTGTCTAAACTTTTTAAATTGGACTGAAATAGAGGTGAAACCTGACTTCCAGACGTCCTAGGTGTCCCCCCTTGCTGTGGGTAAGGTTTTTTTTTTTTTTTTGAGTGTGTATTTTTTATTTTTTTTAATATTTTCTGATGTGCTCGGGTTGGCCGTTAAAGTCGTATTTTTGCGAGTCGGTAATAGTTTTTTCAAAGTCCCGCTGCTCGTATTTTTTTTGTGTAAGTCTGTATTTAGTCACTGCATGTTTTGTGATTTTGTGAAGTCCCGCTTCTGTGAGCGTTTGTAACCGCTTGTTAGGCCCCGTAGAGCCTCCACCTCCTGCTTCCAGCTCAGAGTTCCGAGAAAAACAGTTATTACACTGCATTCTGGGAAGTTGAGCTGGGACACACAAATATGCCCACAAATGCCTCACTCTTCATTCCATAGCCATTATCAAACATGGCTTCCTTTAAGCTTATGCATGCTGTATTACACAGCTTTAATGCAAAGCCAAGGTTGGAATTAACACATATAATAAATATATATAATATATCCTCCTCCCCATCCTCCTCACCTCACCTCCCCCTCACCTCTCTCTCAACCTCACTATACCCCTCCCTATCCCCCTCACCTCCCTCTCCCCCTCCCTATCCATATGCAAGTCGCGTGATTTCACGGAAGCTGCCAACCTGGCAGTTAAAGGCACAGGAAGTGCCTATAAGTGGGGAGCCTCAATTCTGGAGGAGGGGGGATTAGTCTCCCCCCCATTTCCTATGTCCTTGCTCAAAAGTGCTATTTTATTTTTTGACCACAGAGTCCTTTGTATTTCTGTTTATGCTGATAGCTTGGTCATTATATACTCTGTATAATGATATAATTATATTGTAATCAGTTTTTTTATTATTTTGTTTTGTAATAATCAACTTTCCTTTTTCTTACAGCTGTTGTAATTGAATTTATTTAAAAATAATTATATTAAAGTTGAAAAAAGTTAAAAACTGTAAAATCCATAGGCACATATTGTGTATGTTTAATATGAATAGAAAGCTTGGATAACACAAATGAGATTCTAGATTCAAAAAAATAAAAATATTAATTATGAACAATGAAATAAAACCTAAATAAATAAATATTATTAACATTATTTCTTCCCATCAACAGAGAGCTTTTTTTTTTTTTTATCCTCAGCATAGTTCAATGCTATGTCAAAGTTCATTGACACGTTTTGTGTACTTGGTACAATGATTGTTTTATATTAGCCAATGACTCAGCCGGCATTGATTTCAGAAAATGTATCGCACAAATCATTTTGCACTAAACTGCTGAATCAATGAAGAAATCTCCTGGAAAATTTATATTAAAAGTCACTGTTTGCTTAAATGAGTTTCCTGTGCCCCATATTGAATATTCCGCTGATGAATTGAATGAGTTTAAATTTGAACATTGCAGACCCATTAAAGAATGAATTCTTAAATCAAATTCTGCCATTTATGATTGAAATGAGATTTTCTCTGCAATAGGCTGGATGCTATATAAATCATTGGTGCGTTTTATACTGTACAATAAACAAGATATAACTCTTTAAAATACACAACAGGTGCCTTAAATCTTTTGATGCATCTTGTATTTATCTGATGTGTATTTTAGCGTATTACACCATATAACTAGGCAAAGTCCAGAATTGAATATAGATTTTAGAGAATTAAATGTCTCTGTGCTATTTTGTGAAGTACCCATACTGGGAGATGAGAATCATAACGAAATGAAAGCACTGACTTATTTATCTTTATTGATATACAATAATATATACATTATATAGCGCCTTGACCTGCATTACAGAGGATTGTACATGAACCCCTCAAATGGATATTGACATCATCCTAAGACTAATCTAAGACTATCTTCATAGAAGTTGTGCTTCAGGTTTAGTTTTTTTTTTTTCTAAGCAAATGAATGGCATTAAACACTGTTTTTCATTATTTAGATTTAAAGTGACTATCTACAGGTCCCACTTATTGTAGAAATATAAATACATGTAATAATAATGGGTTGTTATTAAAATGTGAAAGTGTTAGCTAATTGTGCTAGGAAAATATGTATTTTAATCATAAATTAATAGCAAACAATTGCAATTATAATTGTACTATATATGTATACTTTTCATTTCTGTAATAACTAGGACCTTTGCTGTGTCCTTTTAATTTAGAAAAGGGAGAGCTTTAAATAATATTTAGTAGAAGCTAATAGGTAGACATGTGGTCAGGCAGACTGTAAAGCTTCAATCACTAACTTCCTGTTTATATTCATGAGTGATGCCAGTACAGTGGATTGGCTAGTACCATTTATGCATAGTACCAGGAAGGGCAGTGCTTGACACCTACAGCTAACCATTTTGTGTTGGGCTCCATTCAAATCCCTATTTTGTAAAGTTGCAACACAAAAAATTGGTAATTGACTTTACCTAGGTATAGTTATACAAAACAAAGCCAGACATACAATTTAAGGGATGCTACGAGTCACTCATTCTTAGTTTTACACAAGATAGGCATTCAATTGAGACTTTATCGATCACTTGCAAATTACAGATGACCCATATCAAAAATTTGCAGGTACTGAACTCCACCCACAATTGGTTTTGAAACAATTTCTGAGATCAGGAGCAGCAGTTAAAGAGACAGAAAACTACTAAAAAACGTATAGAAGTTCATCAAAATGTGATGCTTAACATTCCCATAGGCACATAGGGGGAATTTAAAAATATGATCTTTTTATTATTATATTTGTGGCATTACACGACATCCAGGGTAATACGGGACCAGTACTCTAGAGGTTAATACATATCAGGAAACCCACATGGTCTAGGAACAGAAGCTATAATGCATTGTCTATTAAAGGGCTAACCCTATAGGCAAATTACTTAGTTTTATAGGTACTTATTCTTACTCCTTATACTTATATATACAATATCATGATGCTCTCATTTTCTATTGGTTCTTAGAGCTGTATCTCATCAGTAATTTAAGTAAAATGCTCGGTTTGGTGTAATAATATTTTAGTTTTGTATGTTACTGACAAGACAGAATTTATGGATGTCGGGTGAGATCTGTAATATTGTGCGTGAACTGCATTGAATTTGTGTGTAACGTTACTGAAAAAAGCTCCTGCAGCCAGATATCTATGAAAGTAATTTAATTGTCTCAAATTGAATGGAGCCCTAGGTTTACCCTACTAAAAAGTAAAGAGACATGGAAAACATTTCTTTTTTCATGCATTTAAAATAGCATGTTTTAAACATTACCAAAGTTGTGTTTTGTATGAAACCTGTTTAAACATCATTTAAACTAACAGGAAGTGCACAGAGCATACGCATGTCTATAGATTTCACTGGCAGACAGGTATGACTCATACATGTATATTACTCATTGGCTGACGGGGCAAGCCTCTATTTGAATTAGTGTTTTCTAACAGAGCAGCTGAGAGTTGTAAGCGAGAGGGAGACAAGAAGGAAGAGAGAGAGAGGCTCAGCATGTGGAGAAGAAGACAGAATGTGGGGTTGCACACCTGGTTGGACAAACAATGGGCCTGATTCAATTGCAAGCCTGCAACTCGATCGTTGTAGGCCGTATGTCTGCGGGTGTGTTGCAGGCTACCGTTCATCTCCGATTACGATGCTATTCAATTGAACAAGCCCTCACGTTACTGGCCCAAAGCCGAAACCGTAAACCATGCAGTAGTTCGTAGCAGTTCAGGGCGGGAACATGATCAATTAAGCAATCCTGTAACCTCCCATTTCGAATCAGCCAATAGAAAATGAGACCATCATTATTACAGCAGTAAAACATGGAGTTTACATGTCAATCAATTAGGTTTGGGGTCGCAAAACCGCAAAATAAAGAATTATGAAAATGAATGCCAATACTGTTCTAGTCCATACGGGTGGCCTGATATGTATTAACTCATTGATACCCAAGATCGATTTAACCCTGAAATGAAATATAAAAATAAATCTTATACACTGCTGATTTGTGGGCATGAGCCTGTTGTGCAATTAATTCTAATGCCTGTCATCGCTTTCCCCGTTATTTACAGTGCACTATTGATTTTTTATTTGCATTTACAGTGCTACAAATAGGTGTTTAATGCCCTTGCGGGTCCTCTCTTGCACTCATAGGATTTTCACCTTATTTTGCTATTTACAGGTGTGAAAACATTTGCAGGCTTGGGGAAATTGTGCAATTGAATAGCGATTTGCGATTTTAGCCATCGTAACTCTTGCGAAAGTGAAAGATCAAAGGCTTCGAGAGGCTATAAGTTCCAGGTTGAACCATCGCAATTTTTAACGCCGTAAAAGACCGCAAAAGTCGCCAATTTAATAGCACATTAACTTGCGACCTCACTTACGGACTACAGTAACATGCAAAAGCTCAATTGTATCGGGCTCAATGTTAATGCACTTGAGGGATCATCACAGAGAGGTAGAGGGGAATCTTGTGAACCTGTGCCTAGGGGTGCCAGAAATCAGGGCTGCCATCAGAAATATTGGGGACGGGTACTCTAAACCCCCCCCCCACACACACACACACATACTTCCAAAACCCAATCTTGCCACAGCTCTGAGAGTATAATTTTCAAAAAAGAAATAGACTTTGACACATTCCATTTTCAAGGAACAAAAAATATGCAAAACAATTGTGTAAATAAGATACATACGATCAAAGTTTGGTAGTCTCCAACATATGTTGCTGTTGGGCCACATGAGACTTTAGCCTCCTGCCAGAGCACTTTACACTAATAACAATCTGCTTTCTCAAGATCTGCGCGTGTATATTCATGGTCATTTTGAGAGCTCATCATTACAGCCTATGAGTCATGGGTCCATTTTGAGCCTTATGAGGACCATATTACGGAGTATTAGCAAGGAGAAGCTGTGTTAACAAGTTTTCCATATTCCCTGAAGATATCAAGACTCCAGCCGGGACATAAAGAACGGCTGCACATGCTAGTGTTTTTGCTGCACTTACTGATTTTTTGCTCTCATTTGGACCAAAGTGTCATGAGCAAACTGTAAAGTTTTTGTTTGCTCCCTTAAACAAACAGTTTTTAAAACAAATGCACATTAAAGTTAAAAAAAGAAAAAATGGTATAAGCCATAGGCACGTATTGTGTATTTTTAATATGAATAGGAAGATTGGATAACACAAATGAGATTTTAGATTCATAAAATAAAAATATAATATATTGAATTAAATAAAATCCAAATAAATGCTATTAGCATTATTTCTACACATCAACAGAGAACTTTTTTTTATCCTCGGTGTAGTACAATGCTATATCAAAGTTCATTGACACATTTTATGTACTTGGTACAATGATTTTTTTATATTAGCCAATGAGTTGAATAGATACTGTTTAAAAAAAAATTGCAATTTGCATTCTATTGCTTACTGGAACACTGACATTTAAACATTACTAAACTATATCCATCCATTTTTCTCCTTCTTCTCTTTGTTTTGAGTTTTTCAGAGCTGTGTCATACTATTTCCTAAATTTAGGAAATTCTTAATTCTTAAAGAATCCCTTCTCCATATTTATAGTTATTCTGGTACTGATCAGATATAACAGATATGTAAGTGTTATGCATTTTCTAGTGTTAGGGATAAGATAGGTTTGTTATATTATTATTTTTTGGTCAGTCTCATGGTCCCTTGGGATCAGTTTGCACCACACTGATTCTATTTGTGCTGCTGTTACCTTTGTGACCATGCTTCTTGCAAATTGATAATTGTTGAGTAAACATTTAAAACTGATTCACTGTGTGTGCCTCATTTTGTAATAGGGGATTGTCATTTGCCTATGCACTTGACTCGTAGTAGTGGGATGTTTTCTGTGATTGTGGCCAACAGTGCAGGATTGCAGTATGTTTCTGCTTGTGTGTTCAGTTTCTCTTTTATTGAGTCAAGGTGATAGCTGAATGATCTACTTTGTAGTCATGTACCTAGGCACCACCTAAGTGAACCTGAATACATTAGTGGAATGTTAAAGTAACACTAGAGTGTTGGCAGCACTCATTGTGCTATCTTTAAAACCAGTGTATTGGGGATTATGTCATGTGTTAAGATGTTAATAACCACACATTGGTTGATAACACATGTTATTTTTAATTATTGCACATGAACATTGCTTTTTACACACATCATATTATATATCAACTAGAGTATTGCCCATCAAAAAATGACGGCAATTAAATTGTAAGTGAGCTAATGCTGTTGGTGTATAATAATCAAATAAATAATACATTAATAAATTAATATACTTTACCTATTTTGAAGTAATATATGCAGGAAGCATTGTGTTGAAGAGCTGGCAATCTCTTGTGCTGTTGAGCTGCTGTGTAAGCGTGATGAATGTGTGCAGTGTAATAGTGTGCGTGCGCGAGGGAAATCCGTTAGCGTAGCTGTGTACTTCCGCATTGTATAAGTTATTGTTCTAAAATGGTGGCTAATGTGTTGTATGCTGCTGTGGCGGAATATCCGTAGCTGTTTTGTGGTGTTTTGCGTGTTTGTGGTGGTGTTTTGCGTGTTTAGAGTCCTGTTGCCTCGTTTTCGTTTTGTTCGGCGGCCATTTTTTCTCTCGCTTTGGTGATTTTCGGGTGTTTAAACTCCGAAATTTGGACTTAAATCGCGGTGTAACTTTACTTGCAGAGGTCCTGGGCGCACCACCTTGCTGTGGGTAAGCTTTTTATATGTTTGTTGTGTGTATTTATTGTGTTTGTAATGTGTTTGGGGACGCCCGGGTTGCATCCTTGTTTTCGAATCTCGTATGTGGTTTTCAGCATTTCTGTAGGTGTTTCGTGGTCTTTTGCGTCTTTAGACTGCTGTAGCCTCGTTTTCGTTTGTTTTGGCGGCCATTTTTTCTCTCGCTTAAAGAATTTTTTAGTGTCTAAACTCTTTTATTTTGAGTTAAATTGAGGTGTAAGTTCAGTTTTTGAGGTCCTGGATGCTCCCTCTTGCTGTAGGTAAGCTTTTTATGTATGTGTTGTGTGTATTTATTGTGTTTTTCATTTTTTCATGTCCGCGGGTTGCAGCCATTTTTTGCGAAGTCGTAATTGGTCGTAACGTGTCTCGTACTTTTTTGCGAGGGCCTCAGGCGCGCTGCGCGAGCCCGCAAGCATGAGCAGTGGCTCGCATGCTCACAATTATATATGTGATTCCACACATTTAACACTGTATTATAGGCCAGAGGATACGCATTGGATTTTCAGTCAGGATTATTGTTGCGAGTGATCGTAAATGTATTTGTAGGGCAGGTAGATATGCATAAGTTGTCTTACAAGAACACTTAAGATTTTTTACACAAAAACCATGAAATAGCACTTTAGGTAAAATCTTGTATAGAGCAGTGAGCAGTTGATACGTAGCAACCACTCTTAAGAGTTTTGCTTCTAGGGGTTTGCTGCGGGAGCAAAGTAATATCTACGTGGCTTTCTATGTGGTAAGATCACTGCCAAGATTTCCTATAGGAGCCATGTAATCAAGCCTATAATCATCTTGCTAGGCTGGGTGTCCAGCTAGCCCTGGTGACTGGCTATACTAAGTGACTAATGGTAGGTGTTTTTTGCAGTGAGAGACAGAATAACAAAAAAACAAACAAGAAAAACGCATGTCTAAAAAGGTATAAATTGATTTGCAGGTCAATGAATGAAATAAGTATTTGATCCCCTATCAATCAGCAAGCTTTCTGGCTCCCAGGTGTCTTTTATTCAGGTAATTAGCTGAGATTAAGGGCACTCTCTTAAAGGGAGTGCTCCTAGTCTCAGCTTGTTACCTGTGTAAAAGACACCTATCCACAGAAGCAATCAATCATTTAGATTCCAAACTCTCCACCATGACCAAGACCCAACAGCTGTCCAGGGATGTCAGGGACAAGATTGTAGACCTACACAAGGCTGGAATGGTCTACAAGACCATCACCAAGCAGCTTCGTGAGAAGGTGACAACAGTGGGTGCGATTATTTACAAATGGAAGAACCACAAAATAACTGTCAGTCTCCCTCGGTCTGGTGCTCCATGCAAGATCTCACCTCGTGGAGTTTCAATGATCATGAGAACGGTGAGGAATCAGCCCAGAACTATACAGAAGGATCTTGTTAATGATCTCAAGGCAGCTGGGACCATAGTCCCCAAAACAATTGGTAACACACTATGCTGTGAAGGACTGAAATCCTGCAGCGCCCACAAGGTCCCCCTGCTCAAGAAAGCACATGTACAGGCCTGTCTGAAGTCTGCCAATGAACATCTGAATGATTCAGAGGAGAACTGGGTGAAAGTGTTGTGATCAGATGAGACAAAAATGTAGCTCTTTGGCATCAACTCAACTCGCTGTGTTTGGAGGAGGAGAAATGCTACCTATGACCCCAAGAACACTGTCCCTACCGTCAAACATTGAGGTGAGAAAATTATGCTTTGTTGGTGTTTTTCTGCTAAGGGGACAGGACAACATCAAAGGGACCATGTACCATCAAATCTTAAAAGAGAACCGCCTTCCCTCAGCCAGGGCATTTAAAATGGGTCGTGGATGGGTATTCCAGCATGACAATGACTCAAAACACACAGCCAAGGCAACAAAGAAGTGGCTCAACAAGAAGCACATTAAGGTCCTGGAGTGGCCTAGTCAATCTCCATACCTTAATCCCATAGAAAATCTGTTGAGGGAGCTAAAGCTTCGAGTTGCCAAACATCAGCCTCGAAACCTTAATGACTTGGGGCCTCATTCTATTACGGCCGCAGCCGCTGCGGGGCCGCAAGGACCGGCCGCAAGCTTTACGGCTATTCTATTCCCCTCCGGCCGGGGACTCCGGCAGGCTTGTGGCCGGCGCCTTGCTATCTCTTGCGGCCGAGGAAAGCCTTTGATCTAAAACGGCCGCAAGGAAAGCCTGGTTGCGATTCTATTGCTCCGGGAACCCTGTCTGCAAGGCTAAAAACGAGCCGCAGCTTACTTGCAGCAAACAGGTCCCGCTAGCACCAATTAAGCACATAAAATAGCTCAAATAAAGCCATCCTGCACTTTGAGAAGACTATAAAGTGATATTCGGTGTTAGAAAAAATAGCACATAATTACCCTATACTAAAATCCGTAAAATATATTTTTTTAAATATACGTAAAATATCCATGTAAAAAGTCCAGAGTGCTTGGAGCACCTCAGACACGCCCACGCCGCAGCCGGAAAATAAACAGTTAATTTGAACTCGGGTTTGGGCTGATGTGCAAGCTTGAGAGTGGGTTACTTTTAATCCTCATGTCCCCCAATATGATCCCTAGCATTTACAGAGCTGTACAGTGCAGGCTTGAATTTATTTTTGCGTTTTTAGATTTCTGAGCTTACGGACGGTTTCAAGATATGCGCCGGCCGTAAGGGGAGATCCTTGCGGGGCCGTATAATAGAATCGCGAGTTAACAGAACCCCCGCAAGGAATCGCAGCCTTACGGTCGATTTACGGCCGATAATAGAATGAGGCCCTTGGAGAGGATCTACGAAGAGGAGTGGTACAAAATCCCTCCTGAGATGTGTGCAAACCTGGTGGCCAACTACAAGAAACGTCTGACCTCTGTGATTGCCAACAAGGGTTTTGTCACCAAGTACTAAGTAGACGTGGTCAAATACTTATTTCACTCATTCACCTGCAAATCAATTTATAATTTTTTTGACATTGGTTTTTCTTGTTTGTTTTTTTGTTATTCTGTCTCTCACTGCTAAAATACACCTACTATTAAAAATATAGACTGACCCTTTCTTTGTCAGTGGACAAACATTCAAAATCAGCAGGCGATCAAATACTTTTTACTCTCACTTTATATATATTTTTTTTCTATAGTGTATGGCCAGGCCCCCATCCCCAACGAGTTTAGATGGAGCCAGAATCACGTCACTGAAAAATGGAGGTTGGATTTTAAAGTCTTACGGGGTTCAATTACGAGTTACAATCGGACCCACATTCCAGATATAATGCAATATTGATAAAGCCGTAAATATGATATTCTATAACATGAGAGTTACAGTATATGTATTAAAATATTGATTGCTGGGAACGATATAACAGAAATTAAACCTGAAATAAAGTATTTTTTCGGGCCGATTTGAGAATGTTGTGCTATTAAGACCTAACATCACTTTCCCTGTTAATAAAAGTACAGTAGTGTGTGTATATGTGCATTTAAAGTGCTACGGATTGGAATTTACCCCCCTTGCAGCTCCTCTCTAGCACTCGTTGGCTTCTTGGATCCATTTGCCAGTTACGGGGTTGAACCCCAGTGATTTTGATGCAATTTAATAGCGCAATTGGAACGTATCGTTTAGGGGCTTGACAAGTCAAAGGATTTGCGGGCTCGCAAGTCGAATTCTCACGTCCCATAGGGTTTTCTCGCTCCTACATACAAGTTGTCGGCAGGCTGGTTTAAGAGACCAATTTAATAGCCGTAAGTCTTGCGAGCTACATTAAGAGCTATATTTTTACACGTTAGGGGAATTTAATGTGGCTGATAGACAGCATATAAAAGAGTCACACAATATGTCTTACATTAATTAGATCACAACAAGCAAAAATAATTATACTCTAAATTGGGATTTAATGTGATCACCTGGTCCATGCCATTTTCTCGACTAAAATCCTCTTTTTTTCACAAGTTTTGTTTTTCTCTAACAACACATCTGTATTGTGGAAATCACATAGTAATCAGTTGAAGAGTTTTACAGTGCTGCTAATGTTTTAATGCCTCTGTGGGCCTCTTACATTCAAGGACAAATAGATGGTTTTGTAACTATCAGATGATCATTTGAGCTAAATAAAAGGAGGTGGATTTGCAGTAAGATAACGGACTTGTTATCTTTATGCAGGGAGGATACATAGGGTGTTCAGAAGATAACGTCTTAATGAAGGTTCTATTTTCAGGAGTCAAATTGTCCTGATGATTCATTGATAATATTCATTAGCAGAGATTTAAGCCTTCTCGTTTTATTTTGTATTCAGATCTGGATCATCAGGCAAACATATTAAAAGCCACTGAGAAAAAAATAGTAAACAATATAATTGTTTTTTTTTTAACCTGCAGACTTCAAATGGCCACTGAAAGTGTATCTTTTTTAAATACAATATAAATATGTTTAGGCCATGGGTAAAGTGCATTTTTAAAAGCTAATAGATGTATAATAATATAAGAAAAATACAATATACTATGTTTAGGTTGTTTTCAAGTCTCTCCGTAACACTGGTGGATGCCAAACAGGATATGGAGCAATGGGATTAAGATAGAGATATTATTTAACTGGTTCTTGAACCAAGGCCCCGTTAGGCAATGAATGAACAGAGAAAAGAATATGGTCAAAATCATATCAAATCCAATAAAAACAAACAGACGTAGTCACAAAGATATCATACCATGAGACTTGGGGCCTTATTAAATTCGAAGCCCGCAGCTGTGGTACAGCCGCAAAGCCTGGACTGAGCTTGGAATTCCGCGGAGTCACAGAGTGATTAATTTAGACAAGCCCGCAACATACGTGGCCGACATCCAAATCCGTAAACCATGCTTCCACACATTACATTTGCGGCCGTGAACATGATCAATTAGTCAAACCCATGGTTACAAGTTTAGACGGAGGTTAGATTTCATTCAAAGTCTGAGTTGCGATCGGGCTCGCATTCCAGAATAATGCAATATGAAAAAATAAATAAATACAATCTTCTACTCCATGCAAGTTCTTTTATATTTATTAACACATTGATTACCGGGATCGATATAACACGTAGAGTTTTACTACCTGTATCCCGCAGATCGTTTGCGGGTAGCTGAAAGAGGCCAATTTAATAGCCGTAACTCTTGAGGGCTCTGTTACGGTGTACGATTTATAAAATCGTAGCAATTTAATAGGAGCCCATCTTTGGGAAATGCATAGAAGAACTGACACCATTTTATAGAGCTGGCCTTCTCTCCAAAATTGTCCATACTTGTGAAATAGGCATAAGATTACATTTACAGCAAATCTCAAATCCAAGGTCACTAGTAATAAAAAAAATGACATTTTCCACAGGTGTGCAACTGAATAGTGTATAATTATAAAATGAAGCATAACGCACATGGATCAGAAAATTCATACAAATTAGTTTTATAAAATGTTTACCGATATCAAAAAGCCCACAAAAAAGCATAACAAATGAAACAATATATTATTTCAAATTCATTTTAGAAAAAATATTTACAGGATTTGACCCATATATGACCATTATTGAAAATAAATGGAATACAATTTAAGAAAATTGGTTTAAACATGTGCAAATTATACACTTAACAGATACTAATATTAAACTTCTTCATGAACCATGTGTCACCAGAGAAAAAATACATTTCAACCAATCCTCAGTGTTATGCAGGCTGAAATTTTGAAACCAAAGTGCCTACTAGATAGCATTCCTAATAATATATTTCAAACTAGCGAATTGCCCGTCAAAAAATGACGGCAATGAAATTGTAAGGTAGCTAATGTTGTTTGGTGTATAAT
The DNA here is from genome assembly GCA_027410445.1 of Discoglossus pictus. NCBI lineage: Eukaryota > Metazoa > Chordata > Amphibia > Anura > Alytidae > Discoglossus > Discoglossus pictus. The sequence goes on from CM050163.1 coordinate 40,028,232, forward strand.
AATGAAATATATAATACATTAATAAATGAATATACTTTACCTATTTTGAAGCATTGTGATGAAGAGCTGGCAATCTGTTTTGATGTTGGTGCAGCATTGGTGGTGTGGAGCTGCTGTGTAAGCGTGCTGAATGTGTGCAGTGTAATACTGTGCGTGCGTGCTCGAGCCGAAACCGTTAGCGTAGTGGTGTACTTCTGCATTGGCGTAAAATGGCGGGTAATGTGTGGTATGCGTCTTGGCGGATTATGCGTAGGTCTTTTGTGGTGTTTTGCGAGTTTCTTGTGCTGTTTTGCGAGTATGTTGTGGTGTTTTCCGTGTTTCGATTGCTGTAGCCTCGTTTTTGTTTTGTTCGTCGGCCATTTTTTCTCTCGCTTAGCGATTTTATTAGTGTGTAAACTGTTTTATTTTAATTTAAATTAAGGTGTAAGTTGCTTTTTTGAGGTGCTGGATGGTTCCTCTTGCTGTAGGTAAGCTTTTTATGTGTGTGTTGTCTGTATTTATTGTGTTTTAAATGTTTTTATGTTCGCTTGTTGCGTCCGATTTTTGCGAGGTCGTAATGTGTGCTAACGTGTCTCGTATGGTGTTTGCGTTTGTAGCCTCGTTTTCGTTTTGTTCAGCGGCCATTTTTTCTGTCGCTTAGCAAATTTTTTTGTGTCTAAACTCTTTTATTTTGAGTGAAATCAAGGTGTAAGTTGCTCCCTCTTGCTGTAGGTAAGCTTTTTATGTATGTGCTGTGTGTATTTATTGTATTTTGAATTTTGTAATGTTTGCGAGTTGCGTCCGAGTGTTGCGAGGTTGTAATGTGTGTTAACGTGTGTCGTATGTTGTTTGCGTTGCGAGGTAAAGTTTGCGAGGGTCGTAATTGGTGTGTCGTGTTGTTTACGGTGCGCCGTAAAGTTTGCGAGGGTCGCAGTTGCTGGCATGGAGCGCCTTCAGCGTTAGCAACAACTCGCATGCTCACAACTATATATGTGATATTAAACAAATATAATAATAAATATAATGATAATAAAACTTTGTATAGGTACCAACAGGAAACCCTAACTTCTCCATGTCTTCCAAACTCAAGATAAAATCAATGAAATAGCTATGAATGCATTACTTGCTCAAAAGCAGGAAATATAAATCAGTTTTCCAAAATAAAAAGAAAAAAACTTGGTTGGAATCTACACTTATTACAATACATGGATTTTATATAACAAATTATTATATTGATGTGTTTTACCCTACCTATTTTTCTTCTCTATATCTTTTTTGTATTTAATATATTCGCTGCCTTGGAATTACTCTGGACTTTGTACTCTCATTCTCTTATTCACATGCAGTCACTTAAGAAAAACATTTTGACTACATCTGCAAAACATCTCCAAAATTCATCCTATTTCATTTACTGAATGACGCGGAGGCTGCACAGGCTCCCTGGGTCAGCCCGTAGCGTCGCGTGACCCAGCGGAGCCTGTGAGGCTATCAGCCAATCAGGTGCGTCGGGGGGCGTGTCGGAAGCCCGTTTTCACGCCGTTGATCACAGCAGCGCGGTCTCCCGACTGAAACGGACAGAGGTCTGAGGTCCTGCAGCCAAAATCAAAGTCGAAAGGTTTACATCTTGAGAATTCCACCCCAGCTTACCAGCACATAAGGGGATATACTTGTTGAGGCTATTCTTGCTTGTTTTATGTATTTCTTCCTCCGTTTTGTGTCTTTGTGTGTTTTGTCTGCACTTGAGTGTTTTTGTCTGTGTGTGTCCCTGTGGCTGTGTGTGCCTGGTGCTGCTGCTCGTTGTCCCCCCTGTTGGTCACCCTGGTAGACTTAGTATGGATCCAGAAGGCTTAGAGGCTTTGCTGGCTGAAGTTAGGACCCGTGCCCTAAGCCAAGGGGTCAGGTGGGTGCAGGACAGGCTGGGACCTCCCATGCCTTCTGCGCTTGGAGCTCAGCACATTGAACAGGACCAGCCTATGGTGGCTGGTGTCCTAGACAATTCTGACGGCTCCAGGGAAATTTTTTCCCATCCCACCACTGTAGGGCTACCGGACCCCCGTCCATCAGGCAGCAGAGACACAAGAGATGGGGGGGTCACAGGTCAGGGCAGCCGGGACCCCATACCCCCCAGGCAGGCGAGCGCCAGGACCACGGGCGGTGGGGGTGAGGGCCTAGCACTCCGGCCACCACCAGCCAACTTGCCTAAAGGTCCTAGGCCGCGGCAAAGGTCGAGAAACACCCCTCTAACACCCCGTAGGGGGGGGTGCAGGGGGTAAGAGAAAAGCCGGGAGTCCTAAAAAGGCTCCTACAGGCCCTCACGGTGCCAAGCAGACGGTCCCTGGGGTTTCCCTCAATAACAGTGCTTCTGGTACTTTACAGGGACGCCCAATTGGCGGTGTGAGGAGCATGGCCCCCACTCGAGCTAAGAAGGCTACGAGCAGGTACAGTCCCCTACTATTTACGCACACACCGCTAAGACGTAGCAGAGTAGAGACTGAGGGTGAGACGGTTAGGCCACAGCACAAAGGGTCTAAGACCGACCAACAACTGGATGTTCCAACGCCCGAGGAAGTCTCAGGGGAACCCCTACAGGGGGCGGCAGAGGCAGTGCTAGCCTACTCCAGCCGCGCAGGCTTAGGTGACCAGGACCGTTCCTCAGATGAGGAAAGGGTGGTATGGGCACGGGCATGCAGGTCGCGGAGAGCTAGTGACTGTTCTTCTTGTACCCACAGATCCAGAAGGAGATCCAGGTCAAGAAGCAGGAGATCTTGTCTGAGAGGAGGAGCCCGCGGAGGGCCAGACGGTCAGAGTCCCCTCCACAGCTTCCAGAAGCAGGTGAGCGCTCAGATTTGAGCTGCGCAGCAGATAAGGGAGGGTTTATCGGGTCATTGAAGACTCTACTAGCTGCGCACAACATCGCGGGTTAGTGAGCACAAAATGGGAGCTTGGATAGGGGGGCTAGCGAAGGGTGCGTGGTCCCAGCCAGCAGCTACAGTGGCGCCAGCGAGGCGTTATCTAGCATGCGCGCGCCCGAGCCGGTAGTCAATGCGATTGCAGCAATAGGTAGTACCAATGCAGGAGTTACCGACGCAGCCATGAGGCCTATAGTCTTATGCTCCCCTCCAGGAGGTTAAGGAAAAGATCTGGAGGAGGGAATTTATAGAGTTGTTCTCCCTTCTCCCTATGTCTAGGCAAACAGATTTGGCCGAGAGGGGCCCCAGGGAGGACGACGAGCGGCGGAAATTCTTTGCTAGGCTACCTAGGATGTTTGATACATGGCTGCAAGCATTTTCAATATGGGCTTGCGTACTGTGTGAGCGACACCCCGAACAGAGTTCGGGATTATTCGTTTACATAGACGAAATTCGGAATGCTCACAAGGTCTATGGGTGTACAGCCTGGTGGCGGTACGACGAGGAATTCCGGCAATACTTGGCCTCAAGGCCAAGCATGGCGTGGAGTGACAAAGCGGTGGCGTATTGGCTAAACATCATGACACCCATGAGAGTCACGACGCCCTTTCGGAGCGGGGCTGGTGGAGCCAAGGGCCCCACCCACGCCGCAGGAGCAGGCCTTAAGACCTGTTTTGCGTATAACGAGGGGGTCTGTAGATGGGCCCCTAACTGCAGGTTTAAGCACGCATGTTCAAATTGTGGAGGGGAGCACCCCCTGTCTAGATGCGGTAGACCAAAAGAGGGAGGCAGGGGCGAACCTCATGCAAAGGGGCAGGACGCCCATACGCCTCCCCGCCATGCTGCCGTGGCTAAGACGCTACGGTAAATTGGCAGGCACCGCCGAAGCTGCGCGCCTGCTGGAGGACGGTTTCCGAGAAGGATTCAGTATTCCATGCGGGGTCGACATTCAGGGTTTTCTTGTTCCAAACCTGAAGTCGGCCAGGGATTTCCCAGGGGTAGCTCAAGCTAAGCTGCTCAACGAGGTAAAATTGGGAAGGATGGCAGGGCCATTTGCGGCCCCGCCCATCCCGGGTTTAGTCGTGTCTCCACTTGGGGTGGTCCCCAAGAAGGAGAAGGGTAAATTTAGGTTGATACAACATCTCTCCTACCCCAGAGGTCGTTCAGTGAACGATGGCATCTCAAAAGACCAGGCTACTGTGTCTTATGAGTCATTTGACCGGGCGGTCGACCTGGTGAGGAGGGAGGGCTATGGGGCCCTTATGGCAAAAGTGGACATCGAGGCAGCATTCAGATTGCTCCCCGTACACCCGTCAAGCCATCGGCTGCTGGGGTGCTTCGTAGACGGAAGTTACTTTGTTGATTTATGTTTACCCATGGGATGCTCGATATCCTGTGCTTACTTCGAGGCCTTCAGCAAATTCTTACAATGGGTCGTGAGCATTGAAGCGGGGTACAAAAGTATTACCCATTACCTGGATGATTTCCTTTTCGTTGGCCCAGCAGGAAACGACGCTTGCCGTTTCATGCCGGACGTGTTCACCGGAATCTGTACAGAATTCGGGGTACCGCTGGCCCATGACAAGACGGAGGGCCCTACGGAACAATTGACTTTTCTAGGGATTCGGATTGACTACTACAAAATGGAGTGCAGTCTTCCCTTGGAGAAGGTGGTAGACATGCAAGCGGAGATTAAGGCGCTACTGGGCGCGCGGAGGGTAACTCTGTGGCGGTTGCAATCAATATTGGGGAAGTTGAACTTCGCATGCAGAATTATCCCCATGGGGCGGATATTCTGTAGAAGGATGTCGCTGGCTACTATAGGGATTGCGAAGCCGCATCATTTCCTAACAGTCTCTAGGGTTATGCGTGATGATGCGAGGGTGTGGGTGGTGTTCCTCGCCGATTTTAATGGGCGGGTGCTCCTTCAAAAGGAGGGCGCAACCAGCGCAGAGCTAGATCTCCACACCGATGGGTCCGGACCGATTGGCTGTGGGGCTTATCTCCAAGGGAGATGGTGCGCTGCGGCGTGGCCGGAGGAATGGGAAGAGGCGGGTTTAATGCAGAACCCCACATTCCTTGAGCTGTTCCCTATGGTGGTAGCAGTTCACTTATGGGGTGCCTGTTTCAGGGACAGGCGAGTCATATTCCATTCGGCTAATAAGGGGTTGGTGGAGGCCGTGAACAACATCACGACAGCATCCGTACCGGTGATAAGATTGCTTCGGCATCTTGTGCTATGTTGTCTTCGCCTGAACATATGGTTTCAGGCAAGACATGTGACAGTAGTGGATAACGGAATTGCTTACGCCCTCTCTCGGTTTCAGGAGGACCGCTTCAGGGTGCTGGCTCCGTATGCGAACGCCCTGGGGGAGCACATCCCCGAGGAGCTTTGGGAGATTGGAGCTGTCAGGTAACGAGACTCGTGAGACAGTCTGTTGTCCCAGCGACTTGGACAGCTTATAGACGCGTGTGGGCGAAATGGGATAGTCTAGTGGCACAAGCAGGTGGTGCCAAGACGGAAGAAAAGAGCATAGGGATTCTGCTTTGGTACCTGCTGCGGTGCGCTGAGCAAGGCGAATCAAGAACCGTAGAAGGGAGACAGGTCATGGCGCTTGCTTTTATGTTTAAGCTTGCTGGGCAGAGGGACCTTACAAAGGAGTTTCTAGTTGCCAAGGTGGTGCGCGGAATGTTCAGCAGGTTGCAAAGGCCGGATAGCAGGCAGCCAATAACATTTACGTTGTTGCTGAGACTGGCTCAGGAGTTGGTGGTGGTTTGCAGGAACCCCTTTAAATCCCTACTTTTCCGAACGGCTTTTTCCCTGGCGTTCTTCGGAGCGTTTAGGATAGGGGAGTTAGTCGCGAACAGTAGACACGGTTCGGGGGGACTGCAATTGGTGGATACCTGCCTCAGGGAAGGTATGATGGTATTGTGGTTGCGGAGGTCAAAGACCGACCAAGTGGGGAAAGGAAGAGAAGTTGTCCTGCATCAGGTTGGCACAGAGTGTTGCCCATATGCATGTGTAAAGGAGTACCTTAAGCAGCGACCGGCGGGACGGTGTTCGCTGCTGGTACACGCCGATGGAACGGCACTGTCAAAGTATCAATTTAAAAAAGTTTTAAAAAGCGCACTGCATCGGCTCGGTTTTCAGCAGTCCGACTTCGGAACAGACTCTTTTCGGATTGGAGCTGCCACAGAAGCGGCTAGGTTGGGGTTGCCCGACGCGACAGTGAAGCGCATCGGGAGGTGGGACTCAGAACGTTTTCGGTCCTATGTAAGGCCAAATGCAGTGGTATAATGGTGTTGCTTTCTACTTTCAGGAGAACAGAAGCAACTATGGATTGTGGGCCATTCATACGTGTACTGGGCCCACAGGTTAGCCGCAGTTACCGAAGAAAAGGCACAACTGGGCTTTCCTGTTACGGACTTGCGCGTACGGTGGTGTGGTATTCGGGGTCTGCGATGGGCGCAGCTCGATGGTCTCCTGGATACTTACGCGCAGCGTTACGGTCAGCCCAGCGTGATAATAATTCATGCCGGCGGGAATGATTTGGGGACAGTTCCCATGAGACGGATGCTGAAGATAATGAGACGAGACGTTGAGAAGTGGGTAAAGAAGTTCCCTGGCACGTTCCTTATCTGGTTAAGAGAAGATCGTGGCGTAACGCGCGCGACCCAGTATGTTTGGACAAGGCTAGACAAAAGATCAACCAGCAGATCGCGAGTTTTGTGAGGAAACAGGGTTTCGTTGCCATCCGGTATAAAGAGTTCGAACCGGTCGGTGCTGATGATTTTTTCGCGAAAGATAAGGTTCATCTTACGGAAATAGGGTACGAGTTGATGATGTTGGAGTTTAGGGAGAGTGTTTTGCAGGCTTTGGCTTTAATGTCCAGCAGGGGGGGATCACAGCCTCGGGAGGCGTCCCTCGCATGCTCCGTGGCGGGAGGTGGGTTGCCCGGCCCACTGGCCTAAGGGGGCGATGGCCCCACCTCACAGGGCGTGCTTAAAGATAAGCATTGGGGTTTTGGGCAGGGCTCAAAGCGTGAGGTCATTTAAATAAGTTATGGTTGTTGTTTACATTGTTTCAAAATAAAGCTGTGGCCCGTTGTTTCTCCCAACTCCAGTTGTCGTGTCAGTTATTTCATTACCTAGCCTAAAGGGATCATGCATGGGTCATGAATGACGCGGAGGCTGCACAGGCTCCCTGGGTCAACCCGTAGCGTCGCGTGACCCAGCGGAGCCCGTGAGGCTATCAGCCAATCAGGTGCGTCGGGGGGCGTGTCGGAAGCCCGTTTTCGCGCCGTTGATCACAGTAGCGCGGTCTCCCGACTGAAATCCCACTTGCCCACCCTGTATCTTGTTGTTAACAGATGTATATGGAGTATTCTTTTTAAAAAAAAAATAATAATATAAATAAGAAATATTGAAATTAATATATATTTTGGTTAAAGAATTCGGAGAAGTGGCTATTGTATGTTGTGTAATGTTAATTTATGACTTGGCGGCGGGAGGTGAGTTGCCCGGCCTACAGGCCTAAGGAGGCGATGGCCCCACCTCACAGGGCGTGCTTAAAGATAAGCATTGGGGCTTTGGGCAGGGCTCAAAGCGTGAGGTCACTGATCGTGGCCGGGCTCCTCCCCCGGAAAGAAAGGACTAAATTAGTCATTTAAATAAGTTATGGTTGTTGTTTACATTGTTTCAAAATAAAGCTGTGGCCCGTTGTTTCTCCCAACTCCAGTTGTCGTGTCAGTTATTTCATTACCTAGCCTAAAGGGATCATGCATGGGTCATGAATGACGCGGAGGCTGCACAGGCTCCCTGGGTCAGCCCGTAGCGTCGCGTGACCCAGCGGAGCCCGTGAGGCTATCAGCCAATCAGGTGCGTCGGGGGGCGTGTCGGAAGCCCGTTTTCGCGCCGTTGATCACAGTAGCGCGGTCTCCCGACTGAAATCCCACTTGCCCACCCTGTATCTTGTTGTTAACAGATGTATATGGAGTATTCTTTTTAAAAAAATAATAATAATATAAATAAGAAATATTGAAATTAATATATATTTTGGTTAAAGAATTCGGAGAAGTGGCTATTGTATGTTGTGTAATGTTAATTTATGACTTGGCGGCGGGAGGTGAGTTGCCCGGCCCACTGGCCTAAGGGGGCGATGGCCCCACCTCACAGGGCGTGCTTAAAGATAAGCATTGGGGCTTTGGGCAGGGCTCAAAGCGTGAGGTCACTGTTCGTGGCCGGGCTCCTCCCCCGGAAAGAAAGGACTAAATTAGTCATTTAAATAAGTTATGGTTGTTGTTTACATTGCTTCAAAATAAAGCTGTGGCCCGTTGTTTCTCCCAACTCCAGTTGTCGTGTCAGTTATTTCATTACCTAGCCTAAATGGATCATGCATGGGTCATGATCAGCTCCCACATAGACTTCTGCAACTCAGTCCTAACCAGCCCACTTCAATCTTAAATGCCTCTTCTAGGCTCATATATCTAACCAACCATTTCTCATCTGCTGTCCCAATCGGCCAATCCATTCACTTGCTTCAAATCACCCTATAGAATTAAATTAAAAATACTCAGCTACAAAATCTTCAACACTGAACACTACTACATATCAGATTCAATCTCCATATACCCCCTAAACATCCCCTTCTTTCTTGCCACGACATGTATCTTTCTTTACCAACCTGTCATCACCTCCTTACACTCTCATCTACAAGACTACAAAACGCTCTGTAAGACCCTGAAACGTTGTGAAAGAACTGCTACAAGTGACTGCAGTTTGCCAGAGCCGCAAATGACGGCAAACTTTTCCACCGATTTTTGCACTGGCAAAGTTACTCTTTTAGGCTTTTACACCAATACCCTATTCTAATCAGACTTTATAGATACCTCACAAATCAGGGCAGTCAAAATATTATGCATACGATACTACATGCAGTTTCAAGGTTACTGCCTATCATTAGCGTGGGGCGGGATACAAGCCTGTGTAGTGAACCTTATGAATAGGTAGTTCACCGCAATAATCATTTAATATATGGTGGACAAAATGGCTGTCCGTGGGTAGGATTTCCAGCTTGTGTATAATCCAACCGTGGCTTTGCAAAAAAGCTGTGTAATGCAGCGGGCATAAGCTTAAAGGAAGCCATGTTTAAAATGGTTATGGATTGAAGAACAAAGCATTTGTGGGCACATTTGCATTTCCCTGCTCAGCTTCCCAGAATGCAGTGTAATAACTGTATTTCTCGGAATTCTGAGCTGGAAACAGGTTTTTTAACTTGTTTTAGACATTCAAATCTGAACACAGATTTACTATGTATTTACTATATACAGTATATACATAGTTACATAGTAATTGATGTTGAATTTAGAGAAAGGCAAACAGAAAAAAAAACAGAAAAACTTGGCCAATCTTCTCAAAAGGGGGGGGGGGGATTAATTCCTTCCAGACCCTAGATACTGGCAATCGGATTCCTCCCTGGTTCAATGCTCTTTCTCTAATTAACCAGGAAAACCCTGAATGCCCTTTTTAATAAAAAATATATCCAGTCACTTTTTAATGTTATCTATCGAATCCTCTGTCACCACCTCCTTTGGTAGAGAATTCCACAGATTAATTACCCTTACTGTGAAGAACCCTTTTCTTTTTTTAAGGTTGAATCTTTTTACTTCTAACCTCAAGGGATGTCCTCTTGTCAGTTGAAAACCTCTTGGCACAAAAAGCTCCCTTTACAAATCTTTATACTGACCCTGGATGCATTTACATAAGGTAATCATATATCCTCTCAGACACCTTTTTTTCCTAGAGAAAAAAAGTTTAATTTCGTTAGTCTTTCTTTATAACTTAGCCCTCCATTCCCCTTATTAGTTTTTTTGCCCTTCTCTGTTCTTTTTCCAGCTCTAAAATGTCCTTTTTATGAAGTGGTGCCCAAAATTGTATTCCATATTCATATAAATGAGGGCATACTAGGGATTGGTATAGTGGCAGAATCACATATTATAATTGTCAAACTGTGAGCCTCGCGAAGTGAGGCGAGCCATTGAGGCATTGAAGCCTTCCAAGCTCGGAGGACTTAGGCAATGAGCGCCGAAGGCACTCATTGCCCTGTAAGCCTCGCAAAGTGGGGCGAGCAGTTGAGGCATTGAAGCATGCAGGACTTTTAGGCTGAAATGAGTGCCGTAGGTGCTCCTGCTAACCTTGTGAAGCGAGGCAAGCAGTTGAGGCATGGAAAGACTCAGGACTTAGGCTGAAATGAGTGCTATCAGTAGAGAGCCATTATTGTGGATTACTCAGCGTAGTTTGTCAGTTTTGTGGGGCCTATCACTTTCTTAAGGAAAGACCAACTGATAGAAGGTTTATTAGTTGCTGTTAGAAAGGAAAGGTAAGACTTCCAGAAAGACACACATTTCCAGAATATTTACAAAGTATAATGAGTGATCCATCATTTCCAAATTATAGCAATTAAAAAAAATTAGGTCTTATAACAGTGCAATTTCATTTGCTACTTTAGCAGAAAATGTGCCAGGACATGGCCTGTACTTTTTTTAGAGTACAAGGACAAATTTACCACCGGACTTCACATTTACACCCACAAGCAGGAGAGCAAAGGAATATGTCCTATATACAATGGAAGCTGTTGAACATGATGCTTCCTGAAATTAAACAATGTTTACGCATAGTCTTTGAACAGCTGGATACAATTATGGCCAACAACCAATATAGACAAGCATACAAAAAAATTAGCAGAGGTTGAAAAAGAACAACAGGCACATGCTCAAATACATAAATTGCCAATGCCAAGAGTAAATATGGTTCTCAAAAGAGATTGCAATACTGATCAAAGACGTTATGACGTTATAATTTACCATCAATAAATGAGGTTGCCATGGTCTTCAAAAATGATGATGGTGAACCACCATTTCAGTGGGATATTAGAGTATATCCACGCAATGAAGAGCAACCTTTTATAAACATAAATATATTAAGTTGTAATATGGATCCAATGACATATCCCATTTTCTTTCCAAATGGTGAGCCAGGATGGGAGCCAAAATTACAATTGCAAAGTTATCCCAATAACAATATTTCTGTGCTGGAATATAAAGTGGCACAAACTGCTATTCGGGATCATTTTAATCCTATTTTAATTGGGGGGGGGGGGGAAACTCACACAACAATGTATTATTGATTCATATCTACAAGTCGAAGTTAATAATCTAAATTTCATCAAATTTCAACAAAACAAGCTTTGCATAGAACAATATTGTGGATTAATGGATTATGTTGCTGAATTGGCTACCAACAGAGACATTCCAGCTGGAAGAACAATCATTTTGCCATCCTTCTTCCAAGGATCCCCTCGCAATATGCAAGAAAGATACAATGATGACATGGCTATTGTGACAAAATTTGGAAAAAACAGATTTATTCATTACATTCACATGTAATCCACAATGGCCAAGATCAAGGAAAATGTGAAACTTGGACAAAATACTTCTGACTGACCAGATTTGGTGGCTAGAATATTCAAAATAAAACTAAGTACATTAATATATGATATAACTAGAGCACACTTATTTGGTAAATATGTGGCTTTTGTTTATACCATTAAATGTCAAAAAACATGCACATATACTTTTAATACTACAAGAAAAAGATAAATTGAATCCTGCTGAGAGAGTGGATTCCGTGAATAGTGCTGAACTGCCACATCCAGAAAAATATTCCAAACTTTATGACATTGTTACACAACGAATGATTCATGGTCCATGTGGAGATATAAATCCAAATTCACTGTACGGAAAATAAAAAATGCACAAAAAAGTTTCTAAAACAATTTCAAATGCAAACGTATGCTAATTGTGATGGATACCCTTTGTATAAAAGAAGAGAATGACAAGCTGCTATAATTCGTGGCCAAAAGGTTGATAATAGATATGTAGTTCCATACAATCCAGATTTGCTGATGAAGTACAATGCACACATAAATTCGGAAGCTTGCACTTCTATTAAATCCATCAAATATGTGTATAAATACATATCCCATAAGTCTGCGAGTTTCAATCCTGCAAGGTGCTTTAGGTAAAGCGCTATGGACACTGGATTCCAAGCTCAAAGACAGGGCCATCCACTCTTTGCAATGTGTGAATCTTGAACTTGTCATTGCCTGTAACTTAACTTATGTATAGCGCTACGGAATATGTTGACGCGTTACAAATAAACGATAATAATAATAATAATAATAATAATAATAATATACAAAGGATATGATGCAGCAACTGTTGTTGTGCAAGGTGCACAAAATGAACAAGACAATCCAATTTTACATGATGAACTTTCATGTTATTTAGATGCTCGCTATATCAGTGCTCCAGAAGCAATGTGGCGTCTTCTGAAATTTGAGATGCATGATCGGTCACATGCTGTGTATCGATTAGCTGTACATTTGCCACAAAGTCAATTTATTTGCTTTACTGCAGGTAATGAAATAAATGCTCTCGCCCTAAATGAACATAGAGCAACACTTACTGCTTGGTTTCAGTTAAATTGCAAGGACACTGAGGCCAGACAATTTCTATACATTGAGATTCCAAATCACTATGTATTTGTAGATGGCCAATGGCCAATGGCGACAACGAAAAAAGATACAAATAAAATGTTCCCAAAAATGTATACCGTTAGTCCAAGAGACATTAAACGTTTCAGTTTAAGATTACTTCTTTTACATGTTCCCGGGGCACAAAGTTATGAACATTTACGCACAGTGAATGACATAGTTTATGATACTTTCCAATTAGCTGCAAGATATCAAAACTTCCTAGCAGATGATACAGAATGGGAGAGGTGTCTGGCAGCACTATGTCAAATGCCAAAGCAAATGAGAGAAACATTTGCATTCTTTTGCATCTTTTGCAATGCACCTGATGCATTAACTTTGTGGGAAACATTTAAATTAAATATGTGTGATGACTTTTTGAAACGTTACAATGAGACCATTGCGCTATTAAAAGCATTAATGGAAATCCAAGAAATCTTTCTTTGTCATTGGGTTAAACTTTGCAGGTTTTAATCTGCCTGATCCAGTACTTATAGATGAAATAAACTTTGAAGACTATGACACTGAGCTTGAAACCCAAAAAACACAAGAATAAACTGCAACTTTAAATACAGTGCAATTGCAAGTATTTAACGCCATCACAAATGCAATAGATGATGACATGCTCAAAAAGCAATATTTTGTATCTATATCGCCCTGGTGGATCAGGAGAAACATATCTGTATAATTTATTGATGAGTTACATTCGAGCACAGGGTCAAATAGCACTGCCATTTGCAACAACTGGAATTGCCGCAGTTTTGTTAGAAGGTGGTAGAACTGTGCATAGTGAATTTAAACTTACAGTTCCCATTCTAGAAACATCAGTGTCAGATATTCAAATTAATTCTTTACAAGCCAAAACACTTTTAAAAAGTAAATGAATTATCATAGATGCGGCAACAATGATGTCCTGTCATGACCTGCAATGTATTGATAGATTATTAAAATAAGTGATGGATACGGATTTGCCATTTGGTGGAAAGGTGATGTTGTTAGGAGGAGATTTTTGGCAAACATTACCTGTTGAGACACATGGAAATAGGACTGAGATCGTCGAAACATGTATAAAGACAAGTAAACTGTGGAAAATATTTACACACCTGAAATAAGAACTAAATATGAGATGATTTCAATGAATCACTAATATCGGCCATCTTTCTAAATACTATCAATAACGAGGATTACTCAGACATTGCAAACAAAGTGAAATTAACATCAAAAAATATAGATGCCTTGAATCTAAATAATGAAATTTTAAAATTCATCAATGCACCCCAAAAAAATGATTACAGTGCAGATTCAGTTTTGGCTGATGACAAAGACAGTAAATCTAACTTTAGTATAGAATTTATCAATTCTTTAGCACCATCTGGAATGCCACCACATGTTTTGCAATTGAAAAAAAGAGGCAATTGTCAGGCTACTGAGAAATATGAATCCCAAAAAGGACTTTGTAATGGGACGAGATTAATTTGCAGGATTTAAGAGAACAATTCATACATGCAGAATTTATGAATGGTACCCATAAAGGTGAACAAGTTTTTATACCAAAAAGTGATTTGGCTCCAAGTGAGAGTGGTTTGCCTTTTGTCCTTCAAACAGATAATTTTCCATTATCATGGCATTTGCAATGAGCATAAATAAATCCCAAGGGCAAACTTTTAAGTCTGTGGGTATTTTTTTTACAGGAACCTGTATTTGCACATGGCCAGCTGTATGTTACTTTTTCAAGATGCAAAAATCCAGATGACATTAAAGTCTATATTGAAAAAAACAAAGTCAGGGAGATTTTTAGAGATTCTTTTTGGAGGACCACTATTTCACATAGGAAACTCTATAAAATGGCTAAAAACATAGAGATCAGAGGTTTATTCTACATGGACGAACTTAGGTGTCTGGCGGACTCGTTTCAGATGACCACTTTTTCACATAGGAAACTCTATGTGCCATTTTCAATAACTACAAGAATACAAAAAACAAATGAAAAAAAAAAAAAACGGCAAAGACAAAGTAACATATTGGAATGTTTTAGTAGTGGCCTTTTAGCATGATTGGACCCACAAAACAGTATGTTGACTTTTCTTACAATTCCAGTTTAAATTTTAGTACATTAAGTTACTGTTTGTAATGTTAAAATTGTATTTTAAAAGGTGCGGAAATTGTTTCATTGTATGTAATTAAGAGTTCATATTAATAGAATAGAAGGATGATAATTTATTGATAAATTGAAATGTATAATTAAATAGAGATTATTGATCCAGGTAGTGATAAAATCACCAGTTACTGGGGTCAGGAAGGAATTCATTTTTCCCCTTTTCACTGGGGAGTTTTCTGTTTGTATTCCTCTGGATTCAATACCTATGTGGTTCACCAGTAGTTGAACTACACATTGCATGTTACAAAGCATTATGTAATGGTTTACAATACTCATTCATACAAAGTTGACCTATTGTTATATTACTCCTGCATAGAACTGAAAAAGTTACTATTGGTAAAAAAAATTGGTTCACCAGTACTTGAACTATAAGTTGCATGTTCAAAAGCATTATGTAATGGTTTACAATACGGATTCATATAAAGTTCATCCATTGTTATATTATTCCTGCATAGATGACGATTAAAAAGGTTAATTTCTTTCTACCATTCTATCCCCTAGCACAAAGGTGCAATCCATCCATGCTGTAGAGATTGTACCCAAGTAAAAAGTTAGCCCAGTGCTCTAAAAACCCAAACCCCTTCTTCAGTGCATCACTTATTTAGCCACGCATTAACCTCCCTAAGCTCCTTCTGTCTCCCTGGGCTAGCACGAGTGCTGTAATATTGCTGGTAAAATTTTTTGAATTAACATGTATTAAATTAATGAAAAAATCTTCTGCAATCAATTTTACACCAATCAATTAGAATGGGGAGCCATAGTTCTTAAGAAAAGAGAAAGCTATATGTAGCCCTATGTGATGTATAATCTCTGTGAAAAACTACAGCAATATTTACACAGGTTTATATATCAAATCTCAATATATTCTAAATGTATTTTGCATGGGAGCAGGCAACATTTTCTTTTATCCCACTGCTACACTTTATTTTGCTACCAATACTTATAATTACCTATAATATCTCTGCATCTGCAAATGGTCAATTGCATCATTATCCTTCAGTGAAGCAGATGTTCCTGTTTAATAGAGACCAGAATGTGATAATTGCTTTAAACCAGTTCCAGTATTTTATTCTGCGACTAGTTACCAGATCACTGTACATGTACAAAACACTTGTGCATAATTGGATGAAAGATCTTAATTCATGTTAAGAAATTCTGTTAAGCTGATGCTACCTCATTGATTTTAATAAAGCCTTTGAAGATGTTAGAACAAAAAGGCATATTGGTTCTTTAATTAGTAAAGGATTTATTCAATAACTTATTGGACAAGTTAATTACAAGACTTAATTTTGCTATTGAAAGCTTTGCCCTCCATACCTACGAAATGGAGAGGATGGACCATTGTATAAAGTCAAGGTGATGACCTTGTGATAACCCATGGTGTTCATCAGTCAAATTACTGTCCCCAGTAATGATAATGCCAAAGCTCTGGAACACTGGGGCAGCTAATCTGTATTCAAATTACACTCAACGAAACAGCAAGCACAAATCTAGTAATAACTCAGCAGCACCAAGAGGTGAAGGGAGATGTTCAGGCCCCTTCATGCAGATTGGACATTATCATTTCTTAGGTGTCGGACAGGTCTGCATGAGAGGGTGGTTATTGGAAATATCAATCAAAACTCTTCTGACTTAATGGTCAATTTAAATTAATTAATTGGAAAGGAAAAAAAGTTAAGAAGGGCGGCATTCGTTGATTTAGCTTAAAGCAGATGTCAGACAAAAGGAAAAGGCAGATCAAGTCGAAAAGAAAACGTGCAAGATATTTATGTTTGATAATGTAAGCAAACATCTTATTTGATGTAAGAATGTTATGGTAATTCATAAACAGTTTAATGGGTAAATTAATGGCAACTTCTTCAGTCACACATTAGAGACATATTTATAGATTGGAGTCATTGAATCGTTTAAACTATCAAAATGCAAAGCACTTAGGACAACCAATGATCTTGGCACTGAAATAATTCTTATTAATAATTATATATATGTGTGTGTGTCTGTGTCGTTCAGTCGTGTCCTACTCTCTGTGATCTCATGGACTTTAACACACCAGGCGGATCAACTTTGTATTTATGGCAGAGATACTGGAGCGGGCTGCCAGTTCCCTTCTCCAGTGGGCCACAGCTACAGCTCCTGGTATTCATAGGTGGTCTCCCATCCAAGTACTGACTTCAGGTTGGTGTGACCTCTTGGTTCCCTGACTGGAATCGACCCCAGGTCGCAGCGGTGAAAGCACTGAATCCTAACCACTTGATGACCAGGGAACCCCATATATATATATAAACAATAAATAATACATTAATGATTTAATTTGAATATCTAAAAAATAAGTTAATAAACTTATTTCCTCCTCAGTAATACAGTTGATGCACTGCTCTCTGGGAAAACTGAATGGGGACATGCAAATGAGACCACAATGTAAGCTCACCCTTATTAATCCAATAACCATTTTATGCATGGCTCCTTTTAAGCTTATGCTCACTCCTATTTCACAGCTTTAAGCACAGCACCAGAATGGATTATGCACAAACCAGGACACTTACCCGCAAACTGTTTCATGGTTACTGCTAATCATCATATATATATGATGATTAGCAGTAAAAAAATGACGGCAATAAAATTGTAAGGCAGGTAATGCTGTTTGCCACACAACGTAAGGCTTTTGGTCCTTTGAGTACCTTCGGCGCTCATTGTGAGGCGCTCCCCTGGTTTAGTTTTGGTCTTGTGACCTCCTTCGGTGCTCATTGCAAGCTCTGCACTGTGCCCCTTTTTCGCTCATCACGAGGCTTGCAATGAGCGCCTTCGGCACTCATTGCGAGGCTCCCACCTGGTTTACTTTTGGTTGTGTGAGCACCTTGTGCGTTCAGTGTGAGCCCCACGCTGAGCGACTTCGCCGCTCATTGCAAGCCTCTCCTCTGGTATTTTTATTTTTATATATATATATATATATATATATATTTTAATAATAATTAACTCATTAATTAAATACTATATTAATATACTTGACCTATTTGTAATTAATATATCCAGAAATCAATATCCCGAAGAGCTAACAATCGCTGTTGTTTTTTCTGCAGCATACAATGTACATTTGGACTGTTGCTGACCAGAGGTGTAAGTGTCAGCAATGTGTCAAGTGTGCAGTGTAAATAGGCTTCGTGCGCGAAGCTAAACGGTTTGTTTAGTTGTGTAAATCGTCATTTTAGATTTGTAATGTTATTAGTTTCAAGTTAGTGTCGTAAAATGGAGGCGAGTGTGTATGTGTTACGTGGGTGTGGAGCATTTTGCGTCCTTCCTAATAGTATATTTTGTACCTCGTACATTCCTGGATAAAAGTCGTATGTGCTTGCCGCTGTTTTGCATGCTTAGGGGTCGTGTAGCCTTGTTTTCATATTTTTCGTGGCCATTTTATTTCTCGTGTAGGCGACTTTCGAGTGGCGAAACTCTACAAATTCTAATTACATTTGTGTGCAACCTCACTCCCAGATGTCCTCGCTGTACCCCCGTGCTGTGTGTGATGTTTTTTGTATGTTTTTTTTGTGTGTTTTTCATGTTTGTTGATGTGCACGGTTTGGCTGTTAACTTCGTATGTTTTTATGTTGTTTTTTTTTTTGTGCTACGGGTCTCGCACTGTGAATTGTGTATTTGAGTTTTCTGTTGATCTGTAGCCCCGCGGGTCGTTGGTATGAAGTCGTGCGGGGTCGTAGGGATGAGTGCCTATGGCGCTCATCTCCACAAGCGCAGTGAGCACCTTCGGCACTCCCTGCCAAAGTCGTGCACGGTCATAGGGATGAGCGCCTACAGTGCTCATCTACACCTTTGGTGCTCCTTGCCTGGCCGCAACCGCGGCTCTCGCTTTGGGAGCACGCAGTTTTACCATTGCGTTACCAACGGTTTTTGGCAAGCCTGCGCTGCTGAGAACTATATATATATATTTTTTTATACACAATCAAATGATATCCATGATGTCATTACGGATTTAAATGATGCACTCCAACCCACACATGGGCAAGGTTTGGAATTGTCAGAAGAGCATGAGCGTGCCAAATAGGCACCAGGAAAAAACAGATGGATCGCTCCAGAGACGGGTGAGGAAGGACAGGGGTTTAAAGCAGTATATAGGATCCCATACTTTAGATAGAATCGATAAAAAGTACTTGAGCATTTTGCCTATCATTAACATTAACAGCACAATTTATGTTAAACCCCTACCGTCTGTCCCAGAGTATGAGTGAGAGAATTAGAATGTTTATTATGTACTGAAAGACTGAGGTCACACGGGATTAAAAGGATATCAGCAGAGCTGGACTTACATATGAGGTGGCCCTATGTCAAGATTCTCAAGGAGCCCATACCATACATATTTGTTAAAATGTTATAAATTAGACAATAAAACACCTAATCAGTGATGTGTATATGTCATGAAATGTTTATACATATACAGGCACTGTTTGGAAGATTTCAGACAGTAAAACAGAGCTTTTATGCACTTGTTAATAAAACGATGTTTATTTTATTTATTAAAAAGAGGGAACCTTTCACATCCCTTTAAAATCTGTGCTATAATGGCGGACACAAGCCGGCCAGCTTTATATCTGAAGTTCTACTTGACAAATATTCCTCAGGTTATCTATGTTTATTTTATAAAACATGTTTATATAGATGGTAATGATAATTATATCATTAGAGTATTGCCGTATACAGTGATACCTTTTGTTTGGACAAACATTTTATTTAAAGGTACCGTATTGGTCCGAATATAAGCCGCACCCGCATATAAGCCGCACCCGTAGAATTCAAGGGGAAAAAATAGAAAAAAGATAGTACTCAAATATAAGCAGCACCCTTAAAATTGAAGGGAAAAAGAGTCTCATTGGCTATTGCAAGAAACAGGCTTTCTAATTAGTACTGTAACTTCTTTTGCAGGTTACAGACCTTACAGGATGTTAGAATCACTAAAACCGTAGATCGCTACTCAATTGCTACAATACCGCAGTCTCAAGCACGCAAATCGGCACCCTTAACTCACAATCGCGCAAATCGGCAGTAATTCTACGTTCGAGAATAGAAGCTCACAAACCGGCAGTGATTTTTTTTACGGTCGCGAATATAAGCCGCACCCGTAACTCGCAAACTCAAAAATCAGAAAAAATGTGCGGCTTATATTCAGACCAATACGGTATATTGAACTTTTTTAACACATCCTGATTGTATCAGAAACACGCATTACATTGAGTCATTCTATACACATACAGATTTAGTTTATTTAAAAAACATGTTTGCCAAACCCTCAGAGCGGCATACATAGGCACCAGGTTCTAGCCAATAGAAACACTGCATTCAAGTATGTTTTTTAACCCTAAAGTAACCTTCAAGCCAAAAGCAGAACAATGCAGGAATCTACAACAGCAATGTCTGATCTCCTTCTTGCTCCCCTGTGGCTTAGGAAAAATACTACACATCCCATGATGCATTGCAGAGACTGAGTTCCCAGTAATTGCAACAATGTTATAGCTGCCTGTGATTGGCCAAACGGAATTATGAAATTTATGCCAAATTATCTTGGATTTTTCAGGGGCATTCCCTGTCAAAATCAACTGCCAGAAAATCTGAAGACATTTGCAAATATCAAGGTAAGTTTATTAATGTTTATTTGATGGATTGTTTTTGCGCAAACATTTTTATCATACACTACTGCATTCATAATCCATGAAACCTAAATATGCATTTAAAGTAATAAGTTTCTGCGCAGTACACCTCTCCTTATCAAGTCACATTTTTTATCAGCTTAATAAAGAGAGTTGTACCTCTAGAAAGCTTCTCACTCTACAGAGATAGATAGATAGATAGATAGATAGATAGATAGATAGATAGATAGATAGATAGATAGATAGATAGATAGATAGATAGATAGGTGGGTGGATGGGTGGATAGATAGATAGATAGATAGATAGATAGATAGATAGATAGATAGATAGATAGATAGATAGATAGATAGATAGATAGATAGATAGATAGATAGGTGGATGGATGGATGGATGGATGGATGGATGGATAGATAGATAGATAGATAGAGATAGATAGGTGGATGGATGGATGGATGGATGGATGGATGGATAGATAGATAGATAGATGGATAGATAGATAGATAGATAGATAGATAGATAGATAGATAGATAGATAGAGAAACATAATGATCTTTTAAAATTACTTTTTCAGCAAACACTCGCCCACTTCTTTGTGTGATACAAACTCACCTAAACTAAACTCTGAACAGTAGGTAAAGTTCTCAACATTTGTCAGGCTTTGACCTTGCAGTTTAGAAATTAATCTCACTACATATGGTTATCTCATCTTGGTAAACTAACATGCCTGCAAGGCTGTTTCCCAACTAATTCCTGCTAATGTCATGCATGGCCAGTTAACGTCCATTTGCTCTGTCTTTTCGAGATTTATTTATCAATAAAGACGCTATGACTCCTTTGATGATAGTTAGTATCATTTATATGAATTGTCTATTGACGAACACATTCAGCAAAGGCACGCTGATGTGCTGAACAATCATCTACTTTATTTATCCAATAACATATAATCATAGGATCAATTAAAACAACAGCTCGGCGACTCTATGGGAGGGGAGCATGCACAGATTATTTATTACCTGCTATAATAAAATGAATATGAAAAAATAAGAATAAATACATAAAAATAAATCTAAGAATGTCTTAAGATTCTATAACCTTAACATATTAATAGTCTAGCTAATTAGCTTCATTAAGTGAAATTAAAAGATCCATAAACCTCTACATATTAGTGCTCATTAAAGCTCATTAGTATTATTGCTGTATCCTCTCCTATTCATGTCAATCAGATCTATTCGTGATGTGGACACATGGACACTGCTTGTGGTGTACAAATATAAACCCATCCCATTGCCAATGTAGAGCTTGAAATTGATTGAATATCTTGCTTCGACATAGCCTTATATATATGTTAAAAAATACATTTAATAACCTATCCATGCTTCATATTGCTACTGACCCCAACTGTCCTCCTACTCCCAATCTCACATTTAAGAACAATCCAGCTATTTCCTTTCCAAACATGTCCCTTTATCTTTATTCAGTTCTACTTGTATTTTTTTCACCAGACTTCCAGATTAATATATATATATGAAGTATATATGTTTATAGAGATGGGTACAAATATTAAATATGTGTATATAATTGTGTATAATCCATCCTGAGCTTTGCTTGAAGCTGTGTAATACAGCAGGCATATGCCTAAAGGAAGCCATTTGAAATGGTAATGGATTAAAGAGTGAAACCTTTATTTACTGTACTTATGCTGTATCGCTCTTTTGCCCACCATAAATTGAATGATTGTTGTGGTAAACTACATCCTCAGAAAATCTACTACATAAGCTAGGAATCGGCTACACGCTGATGAGAAGCAGGAACCTTGCAACAACTGTACGTGGGTAGATTTCCTGGCTTAGGTATAATCCATCCTGTGCTTTGCTTGAAGCTGTGTAATACAGCAGGCATATGCTTAAAGGAAGCCATGTTTGAAATGGTAACGGACTACAAGAGTGAATCCTTTGTGAAGACATTTGCATGTCCCTGCCCAGATTCCCAGAATGCAGTGTAAGAACTGTATTTCTTAGAATTCTGGACAAGAAACAAGTTTTTTATCTTGTTTTAGACATTCAAATGTGAGCACAAATGCATTATCTATTTACTATATATATATATATATATATATATATATATATATATATATATACTGTATATATATATATATATATACAGGGGCGGCCCGTCCATTGGGGCGTCAGGGCAAACGCCCCCCCAAATATTTTCTTCACCCTGCAATAAAAAAAACACAACAATGTATTAGTATAACCCAAAAACAAATAAATATAAGGTGTACATCATCATTTCAAGTCTAAATAGTATTAAAATGAATTAAAGTTAGAAAAGGGACACTGTCACTTTAAAATAACCCTTGCGCTACATTAACTAATGCTGTGTATCTATCGCCCCCTGCCTGCACCCTGTGTGATCAAATTACAATAGTTATACACTGTGTACACTAACCTTTAGACTCTTCTCTCTCTTCAATGAGTCCTGGCCTGGCCCCCTGACCGTTAATGCATGCCGCCCACCATCACAGTGACGATATGCATGGGCGGTCATAAATGTATCAATTAATAAATGACAGTCTTCCATCATTGACCAATCAATGATGGAAGGCTGTCCAGTTACTAAGTGATCAATCTAAACCCACCCAGACCGTTAGCCCTGAGCGCCCGCCAGCAAATAGAGCCTCGAGTTTGATTTTGATTGACTGATACAGTCAATAAAATCACCAGTTCCCTGTCCCTTCCCCCTTTCTGTTTCCTGACCCTGGTCACGCTGAGACTGAGAGACCTCCCTGGCTGAATCTACTCATCTGCTCTGCCTGCCTAACACAGTCTACACCTGCCTCTGCCTGGCACCTGCCCTGCCCCTGGCCAAACCAAAACCCCTAGTAGCCCCTAATAAAAGTTAGGGGTGACCAGTTACCCCCAGTCCCCCACTATGCCTGCCTAGCCTGCCAGTGCCACCTACCCAGCCACCCACTACCACCGACGACCCCAGCCATCACCCCCATGTGGCCTGTGCCACCCCCGATCAGGCCTGCCCTATGCTAGCCTAGCTATGCCATCATGCCACCACCGGATTACACCGATCACGGGATCGGGGTAGTCGGGTGGTGAGCGGGGTGGCACAGGCCCACATGGGGGTGATCGGATCACCCCCTTGATGAGGCCTGTGCCACCCCTGATGACCTCCATGTTGCCGCCCTATGCCACCCCCGAGGCCCGATCACCACCGGGCCCCCGGCACCACCCCGATGCGGCCTATGCTACCCCGGGTATTCGGGCAGTGAGCGGGGTTGACCAGGCCACATGGGGGTGGATGTTCACCCCCATGAGGCCTGTGCCACCCCTGGTCGTGGCCTATGGGCGACCGATGGGCGCCTGACCGTGACCGACCCCACCCTGGATGAACCATTAACCAACTACCTACCCCCCCCCCCCTATTTTTATTCCATTTTTAGAAGTAACAGGCATGTATATGTGCATGTCACTTCTAAAGATAAAATAAAAATAAGGGAAGTGAAAAAAAAAATACAGTAACAACATTATTACAATTAAACACACAGTAAGCAAACACATTGTTAGTACAGTTAGTAACACAACACATTGTATACAAAAATAAACAGCTTTAAACAAACATTAATAAAAAATAAAATAAACAGCACATACACACATTGTTAGTACAGTTATTAACACAACACATTGTATACAAAAATAAACAGCTTTAAACAAACATTAATAAAAAATAAAATAAACAACAGCACATACTTACCTGTAAAATTGACCCCTCCAGCGTTGGCCTTCTGTCCTCTCTGGATATAGTCATGATGAAAAATAAATAATCCATGTTGATTGAAGCCAATGATCAAAAATTAAATAATCCATGTTGATTGAAGCCAATGATCAAAAATAAAATAATCCATGTTGATTGAAGCCAATAATCAAAAATAATCCAATCTTGATTGAAGCCATTGTCCATCCATCCATTCTGGCCCATTGAAAGAGGCCTCCAAAAAAAAAAACCGACGCTCTAAAAAAAAAAAAAACAACACACTAAAAAGAGCTCCTCCTACAAGGAGCCCCTCCCGCGATTAATTGTTTTTTTCCCACGGTCTGCTATATATACTAATTTTTGAAGGACTCTGATTGGCTGAAATTTTTGATTGACATCGATTTCAACCAATGAGAGTCTTTAAAAAATTAGCAAATCAGCAAGCAGGTATGGAAGCCTGTAAGGGTAAAAAAGGTTAGTGTGAACTTGTTTGACCCTGTATGTATTATACATATTACAGGGCTATTTTATGTGATATACATGTTACAGGATAATATCCTGTAACATGTATAGCCAAAAAATAGCACTGTAATATGTATAACAAATAAAGTGTAATAGAAATGCATGAACAATATAATATAACAAGTAATAAAGAACATCAATTAATCAAATAATAAATATCAATTAATATATATTGTTGTATGTATATGTTTATGTATATTTATGTGTAATTTTTTATATATATATATATATATATATATATATATATATATATAAAAATTAATATCAAAATATCACAATAAATAAATATATATATATATATATATATATATATATATATATATATATATAACAATTTGATATATATATATATATATTTATTTATTGTGATATATTGATATCAATTTTTATATATATATATATATATATATATATATATATATATATATATATATATTTATATATATTTATATTTATATATATATATATTTTTTTTTTTTTTTTTGGGCCTATATGTTATTTAAGGTTTTTAAGGTACTGTTGGGGCCTATATGGTCCCAATTTGTTATTTAAGGTTTTTAAGGTGCGGTTGGGGCCTATATGGTCCCAATTTGTTATTTAAGGTTTTTAAGGTGCGGTTGGGGCCTATATGGTCCCAATTTGTTATTTAAGGTTTTTAAGGTGCGGTTGGGGCCTATATGGTCCCAATTTGTTATTTAGGGTTTTTAAGGTGCGGTTGGGGCCTATATGTTCCCAATTTGTTATTTAAGGTTTTTAAGGTGCGGTTGGGGCCTATATGGTCCCAATTTGTTATTTAAGGTTTTTAAGGTGCGGTTGGGGCCTATATGTTCCCAATTTGTTATTTAAGGTTTTTAAGGTGCGGTTGGGGCCTATATGGTCCCAATTTGTTATTTAAGGTTTTTAAGGTGCGGTTGGGGCCTATATGGTCCCAATTTGTTATTTAGGGTTTTTAAGGTGCGGTTGGGGCCTATATGGTCCCAATTTGTTATTTAGGGTTTTTAAGGTGCGGTTGGGGCCTATATGGTCCCAATTTGTTATTTAAGGTTTTTAAGGTGCGGTTGGGGCCTATATGGTCCCAATTTGTTATTTAAGGTTTTTAAGGTGCGGTTGGGGCCTATATGGTCCCAATTTGTTATTTAAGGTTTTTAAGCGGCGGTTGGGGCCTATATGGTCCCAATTTGTTATTTAAGGTTTTTAAGGTGCGGTTGGGGCCTATATGGTCCCAATTTGTTATTTAAGGTTTTTAAGGTGCGGTTGGGGCCTATATGGTCCCAATTTGTTATTTAAGGTTTTTAAGCGGCGGTTGGGGCCTATATGGTCACACTTGCTCTTTTAAGGTTTTAAACGTTACGGTTTGGGTCTTAAACGTTCTAATGTTTTTTTTTTTGTTTTCTATAACTTCCCAGGTGCAAACTATCTGTGGAATCAGATTTCTTTGGACTCGTTGGTTGACTTACTGGACGTGAATACCCCGAGAAGGAGCGTCAACTGTTGGTGAGTATCATTGCCTTTAATTTTCTGTCCATGTGTATAGGTGCAAATTTGATGGTGATGTAGTCTTGTCACATGAGGGTTTGCAATCTGTAATGTATACCAATGAAATCAACACACTGTTATTTTTAAGTAATTTTGTGACATAATATAAATTAATATACCGTGATCTCTTTCTTTTATTGGTATCAATATCAGAAATGAATACTATTGACTCTCTACTTGTGAAGCCTTTCGCCACCCTAACCTATGAGGAGAAGGTGGAAGTAAAACGGTTAGGAGCTGACCAACCAGAGATAAATCTGCAGCAAATCGCAAGAGATAGAGGGAAGCAATATGTCCGTAATTTCAATACTGAATGGTACAAGAAGAACGACTGGCTTTCTGGAAGCGTTTCTAGGAAGTCCTTATATTGTTTCCCATGCATCCTATTTGGTGGTGACGCTGCTTGGACCAAAACTGGAGTGACTGACGTCAAACATCTAGCTGACAAATTGGCAAAACACAAAAGTTCTAAAGCTCACTTGGATAACAGGATCAAGTTTGAGATGCTTGGACAGGCGAACATTGCTGTTCAACTGGACCAAGGATACCAAGTCAGCATTCAAAAACACAACGAAGAAGTGGCTAAGAACCGGTACATCCTTTCGAAGATAATTGATTGTGTTCGCTTTTGTGGCGCCTTTGAACTGGCATTAAGAGGACACGACGAGAGTGAAACATCGCTAAATCCAGGAGTGTTTAGAGGCCTGGTGGATTTGGTTGGCAGTATCGATAGTGCAATGGAACAGCATTTGAAGACTGCAACTGTGTTTAAGGGCACTTCCAAAACCGTGCAGAATGAGCTACTGGACTGCATGCATGAAGTTATAAAGGAAGTGATTCACCAAGAGCTTAAGGAAGCCCAGTTTGTGGCAATCCAAGCGGATGAAACAACCGATATTTCCGCTAGGACACAGTGCGTTGTAGTCTTTCGCTACATTGACAAGAAGCATCAAGTGGTGGAAAGATTTGATGGCTTCACGGAAATGAAATCAACGGATGCAGACTCCATTGCTGCTGTTGTGCTGGAAACACTGAATACTGTTCTCCCAGAGCCAGAAGACAAGAAGAAACTCATAGCTCAAAGCTATGATGGTGCCAGTGTGATGCGTGGAGATCAAGGAGGAGTTCAAAGAAAAATAAAAGACGTGTACCCGAACGCACACTACGTCCATTGCTATGCTCACCAACTGAACCTAATAATGGAGAAAGCAGTTTCAAGGATTGGAAGAGTTAGAGTTTTTTTTTCAAACATAGGCGGCATACCATCTTTTTTTTCACGCTCTCCAAAAAGGACTGGAGTTCTGGATGAGGTAGTTGGTAGAAGACTTCCAAGAGGTGCACCGACACGATGGAACTTCAACGTTAGGACCGTGAACGTGATCTACGAGAACAGAGATGCGCTACTTGAGTGTTTCCAGACAATTGAAGCATGTCTAAACTTTGATCCAACATCTATACGGGAAGCCGCAGGTTTCATTGGAATGCTGGAAGACAGGGAGTTCCTTTACTTCCTTAAATTATTTCATTTAATAATGCCACATGTAGACATCCTCTATAGTCAGCTTCAGAAGCGAGACACGGATACTGTTTATATCAAAAAAGTCACAGAAGACTTTGTCGCCAGCATCCAGAAAATCCGGAATTCTGTGGAAGAGATAGAAGCAAGTTTGCCAAGCGATCTAACAGTCAACAGACGGAGTGCGGAGATCTCAACCTTGAGACAACTTTCAAGAGAGGTATGTGACATAGTGGTGGTTCATGCAAAAGAACGATTTTCATTTTCAAATCACCTAGTCAGTGCCAAACTTGTTCAAAGTGACTTGTATAAAACCCATGGCACTTGCTTTCCAACCCAAGCTCTGGAAGACACCGTGCAAGCATATCCAATACTGAAGAAGGAACAATTACGCACTGAGCTGTCACTTCTGTATGGGAAGACAGAGTTTCATACTTGTACAAGTGCTGTTGCTCTGCACAAACTTTTCCATCAATTTAATCTGCAGAATGATTTCACAGAGACAGTAAAATTATTAAGAATCCTGATTACAACACCAATGACTACTGCAGAATCAGAAAGATGCTTCTCAACATTGAAGAGGATAAAAACCTTTTTAAGAAGCACCATGTCCCTGGAGCGGTTGAATGCATTGGCGATGCTCTCAATGGAAAAGCAACTGATTTCCGAGATCCCACACTTCAATGAAAAAACCATTGAGAAGTTTTGTTCTTTGAAAGATCGCCGTGCAAAATTAAAATACAAGTGATTGAAGCAAAGAAGAATGCATACCCCCAAGGTGTGCAAAGATAAACTGCGTTAAGCAGCACCACCTCATACTACCAAACATAACTAGTGGTAAGTAAAGTATGAACGGTGTGTGGGTGTGCATATGGAAGGAGCTATGAAAGGTGTGTGCATGGTCAGTAACAATTGTTGAAGCCTTGGCGTGGTTTGAAGGAATTGGAGGCACTTCCAAGGGTAGCTGTCACTTGTGTACAGGAAGCAAGAATTCCATGTCTGTACAAGTGCTGTTGCTCTGCAGCAACTTTAGCATCAATTTAATCTACATAATTTAACAGAGTGAGTGAAGCTATAAGGAATCCTGCTTACAACAACGAAGACTACTAAAGAACCAGAAAGATGCTTCTCCACATTGAAGAGGATCAAAAAAGTAATTAAAAAGCACCATGGCCCTGTAGCGGTTAAATGCATTGGTTTGAAGGAATTGGAGGCACCTTCAAGGGTACGTAAAGTTCTCAGAAATGGCACCACCTCACTACCAAAAATAACTAGTGGTAAGTAAAGTATGAATGGTGTGTGGGTGTGCATATTGAAGGAGCTATGAAAGGTGTGTGAATGGTCAGTAACAATTGTTGAAGCCTTGGCGTGGCGTTACTGCTCATATGGTTATCCATATGCTAATTCAACGTGTTTGTTTGACATTGATTATTGTGTGGTCTAAACAGAAGTGAAATGTTGTTGTTTTCTTGAATCCCAAGATCCACTGGTTTGGGCCTATGCAGTGCTGATTGGTCTTCTAAGGTATGTTTGAGGCCTATATGGTCCCACTTGGTCTTCTAAGGTATGTTTGGGGCCTATGGTCACACTTGGTCTTCTAAGGTATGTTTGAGGCCTATATGGCCACACTTGGTCTTCTAAGGTATGTTTGGGGCCTATATAGTTCCACTTGGTCTTCTAAGGTATGTTTGGGGCCTATGGTCACACTTGGTCTTCTAAGGTATGTTTGGGGCTTATATAGTCACACTTGGTCTTCTAAGGTATGTTTGGGGCCTATATAGTCACACTTGGTCTTCTAAGGTATGTTTGGGGCCTATATAGTCACACTTGGTCTTCTAAGGTATGTTTGGGGCCTATAGTCCCACTTGGTCTTCTAAGGTATGTTTGGGGCCTATATAGTCACACTTGGTCTTCTAAGGTATGTTTGGGGCCTATATAGTCACACTTGGTCTTCTAAGGTATGTTTGGGGCCTATATAGTCACACTTGGTCTTCTAAGGTATGTTTGGGGCCTATATGGTTCCACTTGGTCTTTTAAGGTTTTGAAAGTATGGTTTTGTTCTTGAATGGTCTGATTGATTTGCTTGTTTTCTTTCAACCCCAGGTGCAAACCCTATGTGGCTGCAGATTTGTTTCTACTCATTGGTCAACTTAATGAACATGAATACCCTGAGAAGAAGAGCCGACTAATGGTAGGTGTCACTCCTTTAATTTTTCTGTTAATACGTATAGGTGCAATTATGATATTGCTGTAGTCTTGTCACATGAGTTTTTTCAATCTATATTGTATACCAATGAATTTAACACATTGTTACTTTACTTCTTGACATTTCTGCATTGCAGATCATGTATTTCAATGGGCTTCACAAGCATAAGGTCATTGGGCGGGGCTTATAAAGGTCATTATGACGTCAGGGGGAGGAGTTATAAAAATGGGTGTGGTTTGAAAAAGGGGGAGTGGCTATGTTTCGCCCTGTCGCCCCTCCAACTTGAAAAGTCACCAGCCGCCACTGTATATATATATATATATATAATATCTGGATATTTTGCTCATGTTACATCCATTCTTTGTGAATAGCAATATTCCTAGCAATTGTGAGTCCCTCTATTCAGGTCATTTTTTTTATAGCTTGGGAAGTATGGTTGGATATATAATATAGGTGATATATTATAGTTAACTTATCATTGTTCCATTGGTAAATTTGGTCCTGTTTCAAGCTTTTTTTCCCCCAAAGTTGCTTAGACACATATTTAAAAAAAAGTAAATATTGTTAATTATCATGTATGTTTCAATAAAATAGGGTTGCGCATGTCAAATCCAAGCCTACAAACATTTTCTGATATCTAAGTTGTCCCATCAACACTGCCAACTTGCAAAAGAAACGAATGCCTGCATCAAATGCAATGAAAGGGTTATTTTTTTAACTATGCTGAGGGTCGTAAGCCCTACATACAATCAAATAACACACTTCTTCTCCAATGGGCATCTCCTGGGACCACTGTTTCACAGGGAGGATTTGTAGGGTCCGAGCATAGTTTAATTTTACTTTGCTCTGATTTTCTGAAAAAAATGACTGTTGGGGCTGTTTGTCGGGAGTTTTTGTTTTACAATTTTAACCTTTTTTAGGACAGCACTGATGTTTAGTAGCTGAAAACTAGGGCTAAGAGTATTATTTGACAATTCAGGAGCGATGGAAGAGATAATAATACGTTATTTTTCTAACATTTGAGAGCCACATTTCACAAGGGGTTTTGGCCAAATTGAGTTACCTAACCTAATCATGCAAGGTGAGCACTATGGGGGCTTTTGTCCTTCTCAGTGGGAGACGGGGGTTGTGGGGTTCTCAATATGAATTTAGGACATTGGTAATAGGGGGATTTCAGTGGGAGAGTCAGTACCTGGTCCCCAATGGTATTAAATAAATGGGTAGGTAGGGGTGAATCTCTGCAGTTGGAATTTGGTGGCAGAGGGTTCATTTATCCGTAGTTATTATGGTTTACGTATAATTGTAAACGTACTTTTACGTATAGGTTTAGGTTTAATGGGAATTTTAATGGACACATCTGATCAGGACAGACACATTTCTATGGGCCTATTTCATCCTTCATAAAAATAATACTTTTAGAGTGGGAAGATGATCATTTAAATCCAAAACCACTTTGGCTCCCAGTCAGTAGATATTTCTGAGATATTTCTATAAAAACACAAAAGTAAATGCATTAGCAAATTTCCGTAAATGGATTGTCCATGGGCGTCAATGTGCTTTCCATTAAGGTAAATCTACTAATAGTTATATCCAGAGCAATATGATACAGGCCACAATAAGGATATTATTTTATTTCTGAATAATTACAATTAGAATACGTATATGTAATGAAGCACAATATTTCGGTAAAACATTTCATGAAATAATAATCATTTTATTTATAACAGAAATTCTTCAGAAACAATCCAGTTTTTATCTAGTAACGCTCTCTTTTATTTTGAGGACATTTTTATCTTGAACATGTAAAATATGTCAGTGCTGTGCGAAAATGATGAATGATTTCATGCAGTAGGTCTTTTATCCCGCTAAACACTGCAATTACTTGTTTATTAGAAAACTAGTGAGAGTTCTTATGCCAATGAAACTATAACAACCTTAATTTCTGTTTGCATGAGAGATCCTATTTAACCCATTAGTGACCCAGAACTATAATACGCCTGATTGCTCAGGCATAATAGCAAGTGGAGTTTAACTAGATATTGTACATTTGTGTAGCAGAGATTGATCAATTAGTTTATAATGAATAGTATTGACTAGATATTTATGTTTTTATTTAAATAAATGACTTTTCTCCCTAGCCCTTGTGCAGGATGAATATATTTAAGTATTTTATAGAAGTATTTTATAAAAGATCCTGTTTATCTTGTTATTCACTTATACAAAACACACTTAATGATGCAGATATATATATATATATATATATATATATATATATATATATATATATATATATATATATATAAATATATACATAGATAGATAGATAGATAGATTGACTTATATTCCATATATGAATGAATTCCAACATGCATTGTATGTCTTTGTTTCAATTTGTATTCTATACAAGTGAGTAATATATATTCTGATACATATAGAAAATGCATATATAAGCATAGGCGTCATGCACTGTGTGTGTATATTTGTAAGAAAAAAAAACATATATATGAAAACACTCCAAAATAGATGGTTATGATTAGATGATCAATGATTCATCATATTGGTATCTGATCAAAAACAGCAACATGTCAGACCAGATGGCACCTATGCAAGCTGCAGTAATATATATATATATATATATATATATATATATATATATATATATGTATGTTTATTTATTTATTTATATATATATATATATATATATATATATTTTTTTTTTATTATATATGTATATATATTTATATATAAATAATAATTTAGTGTATGGTGAGCACTAGAGTGAGAAAAGCTCTCCACTGTACAGAAAACAAATAATACATTAATAAGCCCATTTGCATGTCTAAAAGGCGGGGACATGCAAATGAGAATACAATGTACCTTACTGTTTTAATCCAAAAATAGCAACTTTATACATTGCTCCCTTAAAGCATATGCCCGCCATGATAAACAGCTTTTAAGCAAAGCCCCGGGTTGGATTCACTCCAAAGAATCACTCATATACAGTACTGTTTCAAGCTTGAGTGATTCTTGGTTTGTGCAAAATCCAACCCGGTTCTTTGCTTGAAACAGTACTGTCTATGAGTGATTCTTGGTTTGTGCAAAATCCAACCCGGTGCTTTGCCTAAAAACTGTTTAATACGGCGGGCATATGCTTTAAGGGAGCAATGTATAAAGTTGCTATTTTTGGATTAAAAGAGTGATGTTCCTTTTATATTAATTTGCATGTCCCCGCCTTTTAGACATTCAAATGGGCTTGTTAATGTATTATTTGTTTTCTATATATAAATATAAATAAATATATATATATAATAAATATTGCAATATACAGTAATACCTTTTGTTCTTCAATTATATATATATATATATATATATATATATATATATATATATATATATACATATTTATTCTATTTACTTATACATTTATTTATCTTATGTATCCTGCAAATTTGTATCTTATTTATTAGAAATGTACCATGCTGAAATTGCTGCCATTTTTTAATATATATGAATCATATTTATTTTACCATATAACTTTGTACATTTTCTGTGGATATAGATTAATATATAATACTGAGCATTTCTGAGCATCACTTGTTAAATAGATAAGTATAGTCTCATAGAAATGTAATGATAATTCAATAACCAAAAATTACATTGCCTATAATAATGACTTGGTATAAAACCTTTTCTCAAGAGGGATAATTTGGTCAGATAAACAGTATAATAAACAGGCAAGACAAATTTTTAAAAGATCTTCAAAGATGTTTATGAAGGCTAATTATTTCAATAGAGCCGGTGTATTTAATTACCAATTCATGCAATTGCTGCTTTCAATTATTGCCTGTAAAATACCAACAGCCACAGCTGTTCATTGTGCAGGTTAATGTGCTAAGAAATCATGTGCATTATTATGGCCTCTAGGTTTGTAATCCTAGATTAGAGAGTCTATGCTAATTGCAGGATTTTACAAATCAAATTAATACTGTTATTTTGCAAATATTATTATATACTTATACTTTACAAAATTATTGATTTTCCTTAAATTATTAAATTTTATGCTCAGAAAACATGGAAAATATAGATCTGATGGAGTTTATAACTGTTATACATTATTACATAGAAATTACGGTTGAAAAAATACTTTAGCCCATCAAGTTCAACCTGTTTAGATCCTGCCTGATATGCAATATGCGGATTAGTTGTTAATTAGCAGTTAATTGCATTGGTCATTTACATATCTATCTATCTATCTATCTATCTATCTATCTACGGTATCTATCAACTATGTTAATAAATGCATTAGTAAATAAAAAAAAACAAGTGGAAGACATTGGATTAGAGCAAAAGAATTAACGAAAGAACACCACACCATTATACCATTATATCTAATCTTTAAAGACTCGCTCAATACAGGGTCTCTACCAGATGACTGGAGAAAAGCAGAGGTGATACCTATATTTAAGAAGGGATCTAGAGCAAATCCGGGGAATTATAGACCAGTGAGCCTCACTTCTGTAGTTGGGAAGCTTTTAGAAGGGTTAATAAGGGACAGAATACAAGAATATGTCTATTTGAACAGGGTCATAGGTAGCAGTCAACATGGATTTATGAAGGAAAGGTCGTGTCAGACCAATCTAATTAGTTTTTATGAGGAGGTTAGTAGGAACTTGGATCAGGGCAACTCAGTGGATGTAGTCTTTTTAGATTTTTCAAAGGCATTTGATACAGTGCCACATGGAAGACTAGTGAGCAAACTAAGGGATACAGGAATTGCAGTAAATATCTGCTCATGGATCGAGAGCTGGCTAAAAGACAGGAAGCAAAGGGTTGTTGTAAATGGAACATACTCCGATTGGTCTAATGTGATAAGTGGGGTTCCTCAGGGCTCAGTATTGGGTCCTCTCCTTTTTAACATATTTATTAATGACATTGAAGTAGGACTCGAATGTAGTGTCTCCATTTTTGCTGATGACACTAAGTTGTGCAAGGTAATAAAATCAGATAATGATGTACTTTCCCTACAAAAGGATTTGCATAAATTAGAGAAATGGGCGGCTAAATGGCAGATGAGATTTAATACAAATAAATGTAAGGTTATGCATTTGGGAAGGAACAATAGCCAAGCAATCTATAATCTTAATGGAGCAAATCTAGGGGTATCAGATATTGAAAGGGATTTGGGAGTACTAGTGGACAACCACCTAGGTAACAGCGCTCAAAGCCAAGCAGCGGCTGCAAAGGCAAATAAAATATTAGCATGTATTAGGAAGGGTATAGAAGCCAGGGAAGAAGATATAATTCTGCCACTATACAAATCTCTAGTACGCCCTCATTTGGAATATGGAGTACAATTTTGGGCACCACCTCACAAAAAAGACATTTTAGAGCTGGAAAAAGTACAGAGAAGGGCTACAAAACTAATAAGGGGAATGGAGGGGCTAAGTTATGAAGAAAGACTAGCAAAA
The DNA here is from genome assembly GCA_027410445.1 of Discoglossus pictus. Taxonomy (NCBI): domain Eukaryota; kingdom Metazoa; phylum Chordata; class Amphibia; order Anura; family Alytidae; genus Discoglossus; species Discoglossus pictus. Next base: position 40,063,534 of record CM050163.1, read on the forward strand.
GTGACTATAAGGAAATCAACAAGGCTTGCAAAAGGGCTATTAGACTGGCTAAAATAGAAAATGAGAAGTCAGTTGCAATGGAAAGTAAGACTAACCCTAAAATATTTTATAAATATATTAATGGGAAGAAGGCCAGGAAGGAATCGATAGGACCATTACAATGTGACACAGGCCATCTGATAATTAGTGACCAGGAAAAGGCAGATGAGCTAAATAGGTTCTTTTCGTCGGTTTACACAAGGGAGGTACCAGTGGTTGGGACACTGCAACATAATGGGGCTACACTACCTTCACTAAATAATTGGTTAACGCAGGAAGAAATACAAAAGAGGTTGGAGAAAATAAATGTTAATAAAGCCCCAGGTCCTGATGGAATACATCCAAGAGTACTGAGGGAGCTGGGTTCTGTAATAGCCAAACCATTATATCTAATCTTTAAAGACTCGCTCACTACAGGGTCTCTACCAGATGACTGGAGAAAAGCAGAGGTGATACCTATATTTAAGAAGGGATCTAGAGCAAATCCGGGGAATTATAGACCAGTGAGCCTCACTTCTGTAGTTGGGAAGCTTTTAGAAGGGTTAATAAGGGACAGAATACAAGAATATGTCTATTTGAACAGGATCATAGGTAGCAGTCAACATGGATTTATGAAGGAAAGGTCGTGTCAGACCAATCTAATTAGTTTTTATGAGGAGGTTAGTAGGAACTTGGATCAGGGCAACTCAGTGGATGTAGTCTTTTTAGATTTTTCAAAGGCATTTGATACAGTGCCACATGGAAGACTAGTGAGCAAACTAAGGGATACAGGAATTGCAGTAAATATCTGCTCATGGATCGAGAGCTGGCTAAAAGACAGGAAGCAAAGGGTTGTTGTAAATGGAACATACTCCGATTGGTCTAATGTGATAAGTGGGGTTCCTCAGGGCTCAGTATTGGGTCCTCTCCTTTTTAACATATTTATTAATGACATTGAAGTAGGACTCGAATGTAGTGTCTCCATTTTTGCTGATGACACTAAGTTGTGCAAGGTAATAAAATCAGATAATGATGTACTTTCCTACAAAAGGATTTGCATAAATTAGAGAAATGGGCGGCTAAATGGCAGATGAGATTTAATACAAATAAATGTAAGGTTATGCATTTGGGAAGGAACAATAGCCAAGCAATCTATAATCTTAATGGAGCAAATCTAGGGGTATCAGATATTGAAAGGGATTTGGGAGTACTAGTGGACAACCACCTAGTTAACAGTGCTCAAAGCCAAGCAGCTGCTGCAAAGGCAAATAAAATATTAGCATGTATTAGGAAGGGTATAGAAGCCAGGGAAGAAGATATAATTCTGCCACTATACAAATCTCTAGTACGCCCTCATTTGGAATATGGAGTACAATTTTGGGCACCACCTCACAAAAAAGACATTTTAGAGCTGGAAAAAGTACAGAGAAGGGCTACAAAACTAATAAGGGGAATGGAGGGGCTAAGTTATGAAGAAAGACTAGCAAAATTAAACTTATTTTCGCTAGAAAAAAGGCGTCTAAGAGGAGATATGATTACGTTATTTAAATACATCCAGGGTCAATATAAGGCTTTGTCAAGTGAACTTTTTGTAGCAAGAGATTTTCAACTGACAAGAGGACATCCGTTGAGGTTAGAGGAAAAAAGATTTCACCTTAAACAAAGAAAAGGGTTCTTCACAGTTAGGGTGGTTAAACTGTGGAATTCTCTACCAAAGGAGGTGGTGACAGCGAATTCGATAGACAACTTCAAAAAGGGGTTAGATATATTTCTGAATAAAGAGGGCATTCAAGGCTATCCTAGATAACAAGCAAGGAATATTGATCCAGGGAGAAATTTGATCGCCAGTTTCTGGGGTCAGGAAGGATTTTTGCTTTTTTTTTCCCTTATGAGACAAGTGGCAAAGTTTCAATGGGGTTTTTTTTATGTTTGCCTTCCTCTGGATCAATTAACAATAATTAACAATTAACAATAATAATAAATAGTCCAAATTAAAAAGATCAATAGAGATCTAAAAAGGTTGAACTTGATGGAATAACTCTTTATTCATTCTCCAATACTATACTATTAATAATTATTTAATCAATAATTTAATTAATAACTAATCCGCATATTGCAGATCAGAGGAGATCTTAACAGGTTGAACTTGATGGACTGAAAGTCTTTTTTCAACCTTAATTACTATGTAACTATGTACTATGTAAAAATTAAACTTATTTTCGCTAGAAAAAAGGCGTCTAAGAGGAGATATGATTACGTTATTTAAATACATCCAGGGTCAATATAAGGCTTTGTCAAGCGAACTTTTTGTAGCAAGAGATTTTCAACTGACAAGAGGACATCCGTTGAGGTTAGAGGAAAAAAGATTTCACCTTAAACAAAGAAAAGGGTTCTTCACAGTTAGGGTGGTTAAACTGTGGAATTCTCTACCAAAGGAGGTGGTGACAGCAAATTCGATAGACAACTTCAAAAAGGGGTTAGATATATTTCTGAATAAAGAGGGCATTCAAGGCTATCCTAGATAACTAGCGAAGGAATAGTGATCCAGGGAGAAATTTGATCGCCAGTTTCTGGGGTCAGGAAGGAATTTTGCTTTTTTTCCCCCTTATGAGACAATTGGCAAAGTTTCAATGGGGTTTTTTTTTATGTTTGCCTTCCTCTGGATCAATCAACAATATTTAACAATTAACAATAATAATAAATAGTCCAAATTAAAAAGATCAATAGAGATCTAAAAAGGTTAAACTTGATGGACTAACTCTTTATTCATTCTCCAATACTATACTATTAATAATTATTTAATCAATAATTTAATTAATAACTAATCCGCATATTGCAGATCAGAGGAGATCTTAACAGGTTGAACTTGATGGACTGAAAGTCTTTTTTCAACCTTCATTACTATGTAACTATGTAACTATGTAACTTACAATTTTGTTTTCAATATTATTATATTATTATTATATTCTTTTTTTCTATATATTATATGTATAGACCTGTATGCGTTTAAGCTTTACGAATAACATCGCAGGTTAAGCTGACTTTGGAGGGTTTTTGACTATGGAGGGTCAAATTCTCTACACTTTTTGCTGTTTAAACATAACACATATTTTATTTAGGTAATGTAATAAGGCAATAAGGCAAAGGTAATTGTTAATAAGAAGTAACTATGTGATTTTAAAATAATTATTTTAAATAAGCAATTTATTATTTAAACTATATATATATGTCCCGTTATGATGTTGGTCAAGCTTTGCAAGCCTCGCAAAGTGAGGCGAGCCATCGACCACGAGCCTCGCGTCACCCCCAGTAGTACCTGGTTCCTGTTAGTATGGGCTTCAATGAGCGGCGCTCATCGCGAGGCCTCCAGGGCTCTCATCACCCCCACTACTTAGTTCCTGCCAGTGCAGGGCTCCCAGAGCTCGCATCACCCCCTCCTGGCCTACCCAGGGCTCGCATCACCCACCCCAGTACCTCGATGTGACCCTGCCACAGTACCTGTATGCACGCCTGCCAGCAGCGCCGCACTCCGTCTTCTTCTCTGTGGCTCCCGACATTCGTCCAGAACTACTTTCTGGATATAGTAAATAAATAGTACATTTTAATGTCTAAGAATTTCAGAATTTTGAGAAATATAGTTATTCCACGGTATTCTGGGAACCTGGGCAGGGACATGCAAATGTGCCCACAAAGGCTTCTGCTTTTGTAATCCGATACCACTTTAAACATTAGTTTCTTAAGCATATGCCTGCTGGATATATATATATATAACATACGTATTCAAATATGCTAACTTTTGCTTTATTATATAACCTAAAAACATACTTGTGATTTATAAACAGAAAAAAATAGGCTTTATGGGAACTTGAACTAGAGACCATAATCTCAATTATCTGCACCTTAACCTGCTATGCTATTTGTGCAGTTATTAGCTGCTAGAATATAATCAAGTAGTTACATATCATATAGACACTATCTAATGCAAATACTCTACACCTGATTGTAATTAATATTTATTACCACCATGTGGTACATAACATATTACTACTCATTCATGTAGAGGCAACACATTGAAATAGCTTGAGGTCTATTGACAATGACTATGAATTCAGCATCAATATTAAAAAGGAAAACACTTTTTTTCCCACATGCTTTTTTACCTATTGGTACCTATTAATTAATTTTCAGCATAGCCTTATGCTTACCAGGCATGCTTGAATTCCTTGACTGTTTTTGTCCATACATGTAAATCCAGAGTGAGAGTACATCTTATAAGTGCAAGAAGAACATGCTGCCATATTAGTTGTGGGTGAAAACATATTGTTTGGTAATAAATGTATGTTTATGTGTATGTTTTGTGTGTATTTACAAAAATGAAAAGTTAGAAGTTAGAACGAGAGGGACAGGCACTAACCAGTCATGTTAAATAGTAAAGTTGCATTAAAGGTACAGGGACCACAAATGTTTTTTTTTTCCAGGCATTTAAAAGAGCACATTTAAAAAATGGCGAAAGTAGTTTTTGCTTGGCAATGTATAGAGTAAATCATGTTTAAACTTCATTCACTTTAGTCTGTAGATCTAAATGGTCGAGAGAGGGTAAGCCTCTAAGAGCTGAATAATTTTTTTGGGCTCTGAAACCTTTATTTAAAACAAAAAACACAATAATACAATTATTCTGATGCAAAAATAAATACAAATTCTTCCATGTCTCTCTTTAAAGGATCCTTGTCTTTTTAGCTCTTTAACTGCAATTACTATAGTTTATTTACACACTTGACAGTTTTGAACAGGGACTGAGAGTGTTATTGTTTCTATGTTAACTAATGGGTCAGTTAGAATGTTGCTGATGTCATACATACGTCTATCTCAGGCGTTTTAAACCTGCCGTACACCAGAGCTGTCACTATAGACTCTGCCTTTGACAAAGCCTCTTGTGTGCGACGAAACAGCAGTCTGGCATATGCGGAGAGCTACCTATTACTTTTAATGAATAATTTTGGATACACTTAGAAAGTTGTGAGGTTCATAATTAGGGTCACTGCAGCTAGAACTTTGTTAAAAAGTGTTGAATAGTATTCATTATTAAGTTTGACCCTCACAAAGCGGCTTGGTTATACTCTTTACTAAATCTTAGACAAATGGACTTTAATTGATATAGCCAATGGTGTATCTAAAAAATGGAGGGCTATGGTGTAAAAAAAATATTGAAAGAATCCTTGAATATGGCTCAGAACTAACTTATCCAAAGCCTAAGAATGACAATTTTCGCAACTGCATTTTTGGTTTGTGAATAAAGTTTTTATACTTTTTTGTCCCAATTTAGAACAAGTGTTTAAGCACTAGAAAAAACTATTGATCAATAAGTACTTACCAATCCTGAAGAGCCACACACAGGCCAGCATTTGAGGATATGCCTGCTGCATACAGGTGAGACTAACAGTTCTTCAGTCATCCTGATTGACTAACCCATGCACAGAAAGGAAATACACAAATCTAGGCCTGTGTGTGGATCTCTATGACCGAATTTGTCTACCCCTGGAGCAGGTGAAAATGATTTAGCCAAGAAAGAGCTCTAGAACTTTATTGGATGTGAAGAAACATTTTTGAGGAGAATAAGCAACACGCTTGGTATATCAAAAGATGGGGTCTGTGATATAAAGAGAAGCAGATGAATGAAGAGTCTTGAAGCAGATGGATAGGGATTACTGGTTATACATATAGGTCATTATTAGGCCATGTAGTGGTCAGCAGTTGGTCCTGACTTCTACCATCTCTTTTGTATGAGTAGAAAATAAATATTTTTAATAAATATAACTTGTGACTATTGAAGTTATCTCAGGTTATTTTATTTATGCATTGATCATCCACTATAATAGTTGTGAGTAGATATGTTCTGCACAGGCGTTACTCACAAGTTGTTGTCCCTAAATCCTAGGAAATCTTGCAACTGTGCGAGTGAGGGAGGCGGGAGGGAGGGAGAGAGACAGAGAACACACAGAGCGCAGAGAGAGGGCACAAAGAGAGAGAGAGATAGGGTGCACAGAAAGAGAGGGTGCACAGAGAGAGAGAGGGCCAGAGAGAGAGAGCACAGCGAGAGGGTACATAGAGAGAGAGGTAGCCGCACATGCGCATTGTGCTCCATTAGCCGCGCATGCCCATTGCACGGCTAACGGAGCGCATGCGCACTGTGCGCCATTACCCACTTCACGGAGAGAAGGGAGGAAGAGACACACAGGGGAGGGAAGAGACACACAGGGGTAGGAGGGGGGAGAGTCACGGGGGAGTGAGAGGAGGGGGAAGAGACACTGGAGAGGGAAATGAGCGGAAAAGACATAGGGGAGGGAAATGGGGGGTAGAGATACGAGGGAGGTGGGGTAAAAGACACGGGGGGAGAGACACAGGAGAGGGAGAGGAGGAAAAGATACATAGGGTATGTGGAAAGAGACACAGGGGAGAGGGAAAGAGACACAGGGGAGGGGGAAGAGATACAGGGGAGGGAGAGGTGGGGAAGAGACCAGGAGGGAAAGAGACACAGGGGAGGGAGAGGAGGGGGGGAAGAGACACAGGGGAGGGAGAGGAGGAGGAAGATACAAAGGGGAGGGGGAAAAGACACAGGGGGAAAGGGGAAGAGACACAGGGGAGGGGGACAGAGACACAGGGGAGGGAGAGGGTGGGAAGAGACACAGGAGGGAAATGGACAGAGGGGAGGGGTTAGAGACACAAGAGGGGGTAAAAAAAAACAGGGGGGGAAGGAGACACAAGGGAGGGAGAGGATGGGGGAAATGAGACACAAGGGAGGAAGTTGCCTTTGGCGCTCATTGCAAGGCCCATGATTAGCGCCAAAGGCGCTCATCGCAAGACCGGTAAAGTAAAGGGGGGAGAGGCTCCCATTGTGTAGCAAACAGCATTGCCAGGCTTCACTTTTTATTGCGATCATTTTTGACGGGCAAGTCGCTATTTATATTATAACTAGCAACTTGCCCGTCAAAAAATGACGGTCAATAAAATTTGAAGCCGCGGCAATGCTGTTTGACACACAATGTTAAGCTTTTTATACTCTAAAGACCTTCGGCACTCATTGCGAGCCTCTCATCGTGTGTCCTTTGGCTCCTCTCTCTATTTAAAAAAAAAACTAATTAATGAATTAATTGAATAATAAATTAATATATTTTACCTTTTTGTAATTAATATATGTAACAATCAATAGCCTGAAGAGGTAACAATCTTTTTATTGTCCTGCAGCATATAATGTCCAGTTGGACTGTTGCTGGCCTGAGGAGATAGTGTCATGAATGTCCCAACTGTGCATTAGGACAAGGTTGCGTGCGCGAGGGCAAACAGTTTATTTGTGTAAAGCGCTACTTTGGATGCGTAATGAATGTTGTTAGTGGCAAGTCAGGATTGTGAAATAGCGTAGTTTGTCTATGTGCTACTCGGTCCGCAAGCATTTGCCGTCCTTTGTAATAGTGGATTTTGTAACTCGTACGTTCCTGGGTGAAAGTGGTACACGGTTGGCGGTGTTTTGCGCCGTCCAGGGTTGTGTAACCTTGTTTAAATTTTTTTGCAACGCCACTTTTTTGCTCGCTTTCTCGAGTGCCGAAAGTTTGCAAAATCGACTTAAATTTGCGTTCCATCTCACTCCCAGACGTCCTGGCCTGTTCACCCGTGCTGTGTGTAATATTTTTGTTGTATTTTATTTTTTTGGGTGTTTCGTGTTTTTTGCTTTGCGCGTTCCGGCTGTTAACTTCGTATTTTTTCTATCTTATATTTTTTCTAAGTCCTGCGTCTCGGAATTTTTTTTTTCTAAATCTTGCGTCTCCTATTTTCTTTTTTCTAAGTCCCGCCTTCGTCAAGTGCTAGCACCCTAAGGCGATCCCGTGTTTCCTATGTGTTTGGAGGCTAAGTCCTGCGTGTTTCATTGCCTTCGGCACTCATTGTCCAAGTGCTGCGAGTTTTAGTGCCTTAACGGCTTGCCTCGTTATGCGAGGCTCACAGGCGATGAGCGCCTTTGGTGCTCATCATCTAAGTGCTGCAAGTTAATGGCTCGCCTCACTACGCTCTCATCTTTCAAGTGCTGCGAGTTTTAGTGCCTTGACGGCTTGCCTCGCTACGCTCACCGCCTAAGTGCTCCGAGTTAACAGCCTAAGTCGTACGTACCACGCTAAGTGTGACGACGTCTCGTAGTTCGACAGTTAAAATATGTGATCATTTAACTGCTTATACTTCCAAATTAAATATTTGGAGTACCCGACAGTGTTGTAAAGCTTAATTTCTACAAAAACATGTTCTAAAAAGTTTTTGGTCTTTATTTTCACGGTTTTGCCACACTTTATAATTCTTAATTTCTGTCTCAGTTTTATTATAAATTTTTAATTTATGAATTCAATTAAAAAGGACCACTGTTGTCATTTAAAATATACTCCATGAAGAACTACACTTTAAAAGTAACAACTTATATTTAGCATGTAAAAAATAATACAGCCTCTCATCATTATCTTTTATATATCTTTGGTTTCTGCAGATTTTTAATGCAGAGGAAGCTTCTACTATCCAATGGGAATGTGCCAGTTGAGACTGTCAGTGCTTGCATTAGGCCTACTGGAATGCTCATTAGTTTACAATGAGCAGACAAAATCAGGCAAGAAAATAAAATTGAGATAAACAGTAATTAATAAATGCATATGATAGTTAAAAATGTCAATGTCGTATTTATTATTGTTCTTTTTTTTACTTTCTAAAAATATTTTCCCATTATCAAGTTCAATTATTCAAAATACCATATAAAAAGAAAACATTACCACATTGAACCTTTAACTGATTTACTGATAAAATAAATTTAATAAAATGTTCTTGATACATGATTTAAATAAAACCAGTTGTTAGGATTTTTCTAATAATATTGGTGGGTATTTAAGCAATTAGTAACACAATTACGCTAATGGTCATTTAAGAATTAGAAAATGCTTTTTTTGTTCAGTATAAAGAAAATTGAAAATTGGTTTTAGATATATTATACTTAATGCAAGTTGTGTCAAATTAAATGCCTTGCCTCGTTACTTGATTATTCAATTGATTGATCTCCTGGTGTGCTAATTGATCAGCCAATTGAAATCCCAATACCCTACATATGATACATTGAAAATTCTATATTGTACTCATTGAAGTATCCACATAAACATGTAATTATAATAACATCAAAGCAATCCGGATCTAATTACACAATTAGTAACATCGGCAAAATGTTGGGAATTACATGGAAATATTTCATCGCAGCGGGGGGTATTCACTAAACATCACTGGGTTTCTGTTTCCTTTGGGTGAAAATAGAAACCACTGCCCCATGCACTGGGAACTGAGAATAATGTATTAATGAGCTTGACATTCAAACTAATATTTATTTTAAAAGTTCAGGGTAATTTCACAAATTTGAAAAATCACTGATGAAATATGTAAAATAGAAGAAATAATTTTGTTAGATTATAAATACTAATTTTGTGACAATAAAAAACATACATGTTGGTGTGAAGACTGCACAAAGAAAATCTGCCCTGCTCCAAAAAATATATATTATAGAAAAAAATATATGGATATTTCCCGTTTTCTTTGCTGCTGGCGGCCATTGGGCACTAGGCGACGAGGCAGAGATTTTAGTCAATTTCTTGTTGGTGTAAAGCTTATCCTCTGCCACTACCCTAAACCCTAACCCCTAAACCTAACCCTAGCCCTAATTCTAAACCCTAAACTCTAACCCTAAAAAATAACCCTAACCATAAAGCCTTAACCCTAGCCCTAATCCTAAACCCTAAACTCTAACCCTAAACCTAAAACTTAACCCTAAACCCAAACCCTAACCCCTAAACCTAACCCTAGCCCTAATTCTAAACCCTAAACTCTAATCCTAAAAAATAACCCTTACCATAAAGCCTTAACCCTAGCCCTAATCCTAAACTCTAACCATAAACCTAAAACCTAACCCTAAACCCTAGCCCTAACCCTAACCCCTAACCCTAGCCCTAATTCTAAACCCTAAACTCTAACCCTAAAAAATAACCCTAACCATAAACCCTTAACCCTAGCCCTAATCCTAAACCCTAAACTCTAAACCTTAACCTAAAACCTAACCCTAAACCCTAGCCCTAAAACCTAACCGTAACCACTAAACCTAACCCTAAACAATAACCCTAACCATAAACCCTAACCCTAGCCCTAAACCTAAACCCTAAACTCTAACCCTAAAACCTAAACCTAACCCTAAAATCTAGCCCTAACCCTAAAATGTAACCCTAAACACTAATCCTAATCCCCAACCCTAAATCTAAACCCTAACCCAAACACTAGTAAATTGACTAAAATCCCTAAATCTAACCCTAAACCTTAACGCTAACGGTAACGCTAGTAAATTAATTAAAGTCTTTGCCGAAATTTACTAAAATCTTGGCCACCCATGCAGGCAGTCAGAAAACAGGAAAGGTCCAAATATCTATTTTATTTTTCTAGATTAAAGGGCCACTATAGTTTAGGAAACACTTTTGTAACAATATAACAACATTACTAGCTGCGTAACCCAGGAACATAAACCATTTTGAAAGAATAACGTCTCATGGGGGATTGCATCATGGTGTTAAAGTTTGTTTGTAGCTTTAAGGGGAAGGGTATTCTACTGGAGCTTACTCTTCTATTCCATTATATTGTTAAATGGATATGTAAACTGGTAATTTTTCAACAGGGCTGAATATAGATTGCTTTAGTTAAAATGTAAAGGCTGTATTTTTTTTTTTAAATGTTGTAAAACAATGTACTTTATTTAAGTACATTGTTTAAGTCAAATTCTTAAATATAGGTTTTGGTGGCTCTTTAAAGGGACATTGAAGGCATTTGTTTTATTGTTGTATCTGATAGAGGGGATTTTATAAAGTGCTGCGGTGTGCTTTCATTTTTAAAATGAACCTCTCAAAGCATAAAATAATCTGATTATACTATTTAACTGATCTGGGGGCTCGCCTCTGCCACTGAATGAGCAGAGATATAAATGTATGAGTCATAATTGTCTGCCGATTAAATATACAGACGTATGTATTCTCTGTGCACCTCCTGTTAGTTTCAATGAAGTTGAAACAGGTTTTATTTAATATTTTTTCATGCAAAACACCACATTGGTAATGTTTAAAGCTGCTCTTGCAAATGCATGAAAAATACCAACAAGCCCACAATTGCCTTCAAACCCATAAATGGCAAATGGATAACATTTTTTTAAATTTAATTGTACTCAAAATCATAAATCTGCAAAAAAAAAAAAAAATTTTTTAACACGGGCTAGGAACCCGGCCCCACGCTGATGAGAGGCAGTAACCTCGATACAGCTGTCAATGGGTAGGATTCCTGACTTGCGAATAATCCATCCTGAGCTTTGTTTAAAGCTGTGTAATACAGCAGGCATATGGGCAAAAGGAGTCATGTTTGAAATGGTATTGGATTAAAGTGTGAAGCCTTTGTGGACACATTTGCCTGCACCAGCCCAGGTTCCCAGAATGCAGTGCAGTAACTGTATTTCTTGGAATTCTGAGCAGGAAATACGTCTTTTAACTTATTTTAGATGTTAAAATGTGAGCACAAATGTATTAATTATTTTATATATATATATATATATATATATATATATACACACACGCACACACATATATATATATATATATATATATATATATATATACAACCTTACTTTTTGAATTAATGGATTACTGTAGTACTCTATTTAAAGAATATATATATATATATATATATATATATATATATATATATATATATATATATATATATGTTTCTATAATGTAAACACTTCTACCACTTTTAATATATTACCTGTTACATGCATTTAGGCTGCAGTGGAATCTGCCATGTTGGTTTCTCCTAATATGCTTTTTAGAGTGTGAGGAAAATTTTAACGCAGAGGAAACGTGACCAAAAAGTTGAAGAATAAGCATATATAACCTTCAATAACCTTCAATTATTTTTAAATTTATCAACGCACAAGATATAGAACAGATTTTGATTAATCTCATATAAAAATTATAAATAGGTAATGATTGGGTACATTTTCTAAAGGAATGCAGATTTTATATATATATATATATATATATATATATATATTTTTTATTTTTATTTTTTATTTTTAAACTGTTAATTAATTAATAATTGTAGCAAATTAATTATGAATAAAATGTAATTAATTATTATAACATTTACACTTCACTTATTTCAACGGTGTTTACAAAGTAACCAATTCTCACTTTCTGGAGCCTCCCTTTTCTTCCTCTTCTCCCTCATGAGTGGTGCTGTCTTACACAGCTATGACCTAAAGCCATAGCCACAGAAAAAGTGGTTTAAATACTACCAGTGTCTCATGCTGCTCAGCATGTCTCTGTTTGTCAGCAACACTAAATACTACATCGCAAGTTGTGTCTAAAAGTTTATAAGTTAGGAAGGAGCTATAAAATGCTTAGCCTATATTTCTCCAGTCTAAATATGTCTTTGCACACACAAAAACAGAGAGATGATTTTCTTTAAGAATAGCATCGTCAGAAATGAGATATATGGCATAATAATACTGACACCGATTTGTAGATAAGATGAGTCAGTATGGCCCATTTAGTTTTCCATTCTATCTATGGGAAGTCTATATGGGCCCAGTAGTTTATCCCTCCGTAACCCTTATGCTTATTCCAGGCCTGCTTGAATTCCTTTGCTGTGTTTGTCCCTACCATTGAATTTGGAAGCTGAATCTACTACTTTTTTCCGTAAAGTAAGACTTACCACTAAGGGCCATATTAAATTCCAAGCCCGTAGCTGCACCGGTACAGCCGCAAAGCCTGCGGGCTTGAAATAGGGTGGGGTTACAAAGTTATTAAATAAGCCTAGCCCGCTACAGACGTGGCCGACATCCAAACCCGTAAACCATTCTTGCGCATGTTGCATGTGCGGCTGTGAACATGATCAATTAGTCAAACCCGTAGTTACAGGTTTAGACGGAGCAAATAGTAAAAGAGATCGTCATCATTACGTCACTGAAAAATGGAGGTTAGATTACAATTAACTGCAATATTAATAAATCAATAAATATTATATTCTAGTCCATGCGCGTTCCAGTATATGTATTAACACATTGATTGCCGGGATCGATATAACATGAAAACTAAACATAAAAAAAAGTATTTTATATTGCAGATTTGCGAGCTTGAGAATGTTGTGCTATTAATTTTAATACCTAACATCACTTTCCCTTTATATCAAAATACAGTAGTGTGTGTATATTTGCTTTTACAGTGTTACGGATAGGACTTTAAGTGGATTCGTAGCAATTTAACAGCGATTTGCAAACATAACATTTACGGGCTTGCCAGACCAAAGGCTTTGCGGCAACGGAGTTCTGATTTCGCCACCCTGTAGTTTTTTTTCCCACCTGTAACCTGCAGATAGTTAGCAGGTTGCTTTACGGGGTCAATTAAATAGCCGTAAGTCTAGCCCGCTCAGTTATGGGCTACAAGTTTTCAAGCTGGGGAATTTAACAGGGCTGTGAATCTTCTATATTCTAACTTCAAATCATGACTTCTTATTCTTGTAGTCCGCTTTTCTGAAAGATACTTTGCTCCTAAAATGTGTTAGATCCCTTACTATATTTGAAGCTTTCTATATTCCCTCCTCCAGACTATTCATATTAAGTGGATGTTTTGGAACAAGAATAGCGCATTTGGACTGATCAGCAGGGACTTGGGTCTTTTATTATAGGATTCAGTTTCTTAAACAGTGGCACCATCTAATGGTATATTTGTATAAGTACAGGATTTTCTTTGCTTTTCAGAGAATTACATTCATCAGACAATTGTAGACTGGAAAACCTTCATGTGAAATCTGTGAAACAAATCAAGGTTGGCAACAATTGGGATAAAATAATTTTTAGGAAAAATCTTTAGTTTAGTAGACACTTCTTATGTCTGAAGGATGCCATGTTTGTTGATTTACTGCTAGATACAGATAAGATTTCATCACAGGACACCTTCCCCCTCCCTCCCATAGACTTAGTAGTGGCAGCTTGCATGCATACTTGCAAGCCTTCCTTGCCCTCCCCTGTAACCTCCCCCTTGGGCATTGAAAATGAAGCATGAAAATCATGGCAGCTTCCATGCATTAGCAGATTCTACTAAGATGAAGATTTTCTATTAATATGCTTTTATGACATTGATTCACACAGCTGTCCTCATAGTTATGTGAAGTTATAGTGATCCTTTAAGTTTCTGTAATATGTGTGTGAATCTGTGTAGTGTGAAATAGATTACAAAATGCAAAAGTTTTAGTGTCACAAAGTAGTAAGCACAACAATGGCCACCATTTATTGGAGTTCTAACTTTTATTAGATGTTAGCAGCTAACCGAAAAATATATTGTAGTGTTACTCTATTCCCACCAAAAACTAATGCTGTTATGTTATGCCACAGAAAATTTAAGATGACTAGGAGCTCGCCTGTCAAAAATGACAGGATTAAAATTGTAAGGCTGGCAATGCTGTTTGCCACACAATGTGAGTCTTTTGGTCCTTTGAGCACCTTCAGGGGTCACTGCGAGTCTTTCCCCTCATGTACTTCAAGTTTCCTGCTTTGTACTGATCACCTTCGTCGCTCATCACGTGGCTCGCAATGAGCACCTTCGGCACTCATTGCGAGCCTTTCCTCTCGCCTGCGCTCATTGCAAGCCTCTCCCACTCTCGGTGCTCATCGTGAGCCCCGCGTTGAATGCCTTCAGAGCTCATTGTGAGCCTTTCCTCCCGCCTACTGTAGGGGCCGCTCATTGCAGAGTTCGTTAACTTGTAAGTTTTGTGATTGGGAATGCCATGTGTCTCTTTCCAGCATCTCCCACTGTCCCTTCCCTGTGTCTTTCTCCTCTGTGTGTCTGCTGAATGTTTGCGTGGCGCGCACTGACTGCCGATGGTTTTATTTTCAAAGTCCGCATGCCTGGCGTTGTTGTTGTAAGTGTTAGTGTGTTATGTGTGGTGTATTTTGTACGTTTTGCGAGCCTGGCGATGTTGAGTTTCGTTTTCATGCTGTTTCTGAAATTTAGCGTTTTTTTTTCATATTTTTCCTCACTATTTTCAGTGATGAAAAACACCAAATATGGGTCTAATTCGCTTGCAACCTCACTCCCAGGCTTCCTATGTCTCTCCCTGTGCTGTGTGTTTTTTAGTACATGTTTTTTTTTTGTGGGTTTTTAGAGTTACATGCTTGAATAGTGCTGCGCCGCTGGTGAGCCTCGCAGTGGCGCCGCTAGCTAAGTGCTGCGCGGCTGCTTCACCTGGCTTTGTGAGGCTCGCATGTATGACAGCGCCACTGGCTGCAAATGAGCACCTTCAGCGGTCATTGCAGCCTAAGTCCTGAGCGACTGCTTCACCTCACTTCATGAGGCTCGCATGTGTGACGGTGCCGCTGGCTGCAATGAGCTCCTTCAGCGCTTATTGCAACCTAAGTGCTGCATGACTGCTTTGCAAGGCTCGCATGTGTGACGGCACAGCTGGCTCGCCTCGCAAGGGGTTACCAAGATCGCAAACGTTACGAACAGCGCAAATATCCACAACTATATATGTGATAATATAATATGAAGTTGCACAAAGCAATGTGCAGTATTGGGTCTACATTCATCAAACACCACTTCATATATTCTTTTACATTTCATTTATAATTTAAATGATCTCACTACAAACTGAATGAAATGGACCCGGAGAGAGGGACAGAATCTGACAGTTTTGAGACTAAACAAACTGTTGCAGGAAGTGTAGCACATTTTTCCATACGCCGCCCATAAACCAGTGCAGTAAATATTTAACGGGGGTCTACTATAGATTTGGTCACATTTAGATGTAGTGGCAGAGCTATTGAATGTAAGGCTCTGTATACCTCACATGTCTCCTGGGTCGGGGAGAGTAGCCCTTTGACCCAGCAGGACTGGTGTATAGTAATAGGGAGTGGATAGTTGAGGGTGGAGGCATTTATAGGGCTCTTTTGTTACTCTCAGCTCCATTGTGCCCCCAGCTAGCCATGTGTGGGGATATAACCTCCCTGTCTCCTCTTTGCTCTTTGCCCTGCTTGTGGGCTGTTTCCTTTATATTTATCTCCCTTTTGTTTTATTTATTTATTTTTTGCTCCCCCTCTCCTCTATTTATCATCATCCATCCCCAATCCACCTCTTTTAATACATTCTCTACCCCCTTTATTTACCTTGGGAGCTGATCCTGTGGTCTTGGCCCACTTCTTAGACAAGGCACGGGCCAGGGCAACATCATGTGGGCATCATTAGACATGTAGAGCATTGGCAGCCTGTAGGGAGCCTACAGCTCATCAGCAAAATGTCTGTGGGGGGGTTAATTCTCAGGCAGACCCCTACACAAAAAGTTTAGTATTATGCCTTAGATTTCTCCCTTTAATTACTTCGCTTTACAGATCTTTGACCATCAGGGCCATTTATAATTATATAAAAAAAAATAAAGTATAATAATAAAGTATATTAGGGTGCCCCCTCCCCCCTTCACTTCCAACCCACAATGGCACCAAGCACTACACATGTTAATAAGGGTATATTTAAGCCTGGGACCAGGGGTAGTTCTAAAAGTGAAAATACCCCCAAGTGGTATTGGCTCAAGAACACCGGGCTGCTCGGCCCTCTGGTCCTAGGAAAATAGCTGTAAAAAAAGAATATTATATCCAAAAAAGGAGAGCACCATTTACCAAAACACAGTGGTGAAGCTAATGATTGTCCAGTAGGCGCAGGGCACTTGGGCCCACAAGAGGATAGGGCAATCTGCTACTGAAATTCTGTGTGTTCTCCTCCTTTATAAGAAGAGAGGGGCAGATAATAATTTGATAGATAGGTGATATGTGTATTCTAGGAGTGATCTAAACAGCTGTATATATTTCTGGCTGTTTTATTGACCCATACAGGCACCTACCTTGTGTACAAAAATTTAAAGAAGGATCCCAAATAATTTTACCTGGGGGCCTTCCTTTTCACTAGTGACCCAATGCTAAAGCAGATTATTGTGTAGATAAAGCCAACTTTTAGATCATGGGTTACAAATACAAAAGGAAATATTGCAGGTTAAAAGGATTTAGTCTGATCTAGACACACCCTGCCTAGACACACCCTGTGAGGTCCAGAAAGGTGACATCCAGGTAGAGTAATCTCCTCTTCTTGACCTCTAATGCAGAAGCCCATAATTCCCATGCCCTGGTAAGCACTCAACGCCCCAACAGGGGTGGATGTTAGATGAGTGTTAGGGACATGGGAATAGAGGTTCTATTAGTGCAGGTATCATTAACCAGAAAAGGTCTTAACACTGGCATTCATAGTCAGGCAGGTGGGTCTGATGGATTAAAAAATGCAGTACAATGTACTACAGCATCTACCTGTGCCAACGTGGTGCACTAAGGAGGGGTTTGGGTTTTTAGAGCATTGGGCTGACTTCTCAATTGGGTACAATCTCTATAGTAGGGATGGATTGCACCTTAATGACGAGGGAGCTTTTGTGCTAGGGGATAGGATGGTCGAAAGGCTGGAGGAGTTTTTAACTTATCTAGATTAATGTAATGGGTAGAAAGTGAAGAGGGTATAAGGGATGAATGAACTACTCATAGGGGAGGAGATGGGGTAGGTTAGTATAATCAATAGGGAGGTTTTGCTAGGTAACTCGAGTACAGTTCAAAACTACAGACTCATAACATAAGGTGTATGCTCACTAATGCCAGAAGCTTGCCATCAAAAATGGGAGAATTAGAATTATTAGCAATTAATGAAAAATTGGATTTAATCAGCATTACTGAAACATGGTGGACTGTTAATCTGGATGGTTATAACCTATTTAGGAAAGATAGGGGAAATTTTAAAAGAGGAGGAGGGATTTGTCTGTATGTTAAGCCTGAATTTAAGCCTATAGTCAGAGAAGATATTTATGCTGGAACTAGCAGTAATGTTGAATGCTTGTGTGTAGAGTTAAATAGCGGAGCAGCAAATTCCAAAAGAATATTGGTTGGAGTATGCTATAAACCCCCAAATATAGCGGAAAGGGAGGAAATATAATTATTGTTACCGATTGGAAATGCAGCTAAGCATGGGCAAGTTCTAATAATGGGAGACTAATTACCCTGAAATAAACTGGATAAATGAGACCAGCAATTAAGCCAAGGGGAGCAGGTTCTTGAGTACACTCAGTGATCATTATCTGGCCCAGGTTGTACAAGAGCCTACTAGAAATGAAGCTATCTTGGATTTGGTTATCACAAATAATATTGATATAGTATCAAATGTGGAATTAGGACAACCGTTGGGAAACAGTGATCACAACACAGTCTCATTTGGGCACCAAATAAAACTCCTAATTTTAAAAGGGCAGATTTTAAAGGTCTAAGGGCAGCAATAAAAAGTACAGACTGGGACAAAGAACTGGCAGGTAAAAATACTGAACATAAATGGACAACATTTAAATCATTTTAAATAAAAGGAGTAAATCAAATCCCATGTGGCCTAACAATGATTTAAAGATAAAGATACAGAGTAAAAAGCAGGCATTTAAATTATACAAACAAGAGGCGACATAGACTGCTTTACGTGAGTAGAAGGAAATCAACAAGGCTTGCAAAAAAGCACTATTAGACTGGCTAAAATAGAAAAGGAAAAATTAGTTGCAAAAGAGAGTAAGACTAACCCTAACATATTTTTTAAATATATCAATGGGAAGAAGGTGAGGAAGGAAGCTATAGGAACATTACAATGTGACACAGGCCGTCTGATAATTAGTGACCAGGAAAAGGCAGGCGAGCTACCGTATATACGCGAGTATAAGCCGACCAGAGTATAACCCGAGGCACCTATTTTACCACAAAATACTGGGAAAATGTAGTGACTCAAAAGTATAAGCCGAGGGTGAGAAATGTGCTGCCCCCTGTGTCCCTCTTGTGCCCTCTGTGTCCCCCTCTTGTGTACCCTCTGTGCCCCTTTCTTGTGTCCCCTCTCTCTTTCCCCTGTGTCTCTTCCTCCCTGTCCCTCCCCTGTGTCTCTTCCCCTCCTCTCCCTCCCCTGTGTCTCTTCCCCCTCTCCCTCCCCTGTGTCTCTTCCCCCTCCCTCCCTCCCCTGTGTCTCTTCCCCACTCTCCCTTCTCTGTGTCTCTTTCCCCCATGGCCCTCATGTCTCTTTCCCTCCCTTATCACCCTCCTCAACCCCCCATCCTCATCCTCCCTTCTCATCCTCAACCCCCCTCCACATCCTCCCTCCTCAACCCCCCTCCTCAACCCCTCTCCTCATCCTCAACCCTGGTCCTCAACCTTCCTCCTCAACCCCCCTCCTGAACCTCCCTCCTCAACCCCCCTCCTCATCCCCCCTCCTCAACCCCCTCCTCAACCCCCCTCCTCAACCTCTCTCCTCAACCCCCTCCTCATCCTCCCTCCTCAACCCCCCTCCTCAACCCCCCTCCTGAACCTATAGGAATAGAGATGTCGCGAATAGTTCGCCGGCAGACTGTTCCCGGCGAACATAGCATGTTCGCGTTCGCGGCGAACTGCGAACATATGCGATGTTCGATCCATCCCCTATACTTTATCATTTATCATTGACACATTCCAGCCAATCAGCATCATACCCTGACTTCCAGACCCTTCTAACTCATGGACAGCAGACATTTTGGAATCATAACTAACTTGCAGTCTTACTGAGAGAAGGCTGAGTGTAGGTGATACTGCATCAATAGGGAAAACCGTAGCTAGGCTACTTTACACAGTGTGCAATACAGTCCTGAAGGACTCTTTTGATCTCTGCTGCAAGGACACCCCTGTGTCTCTTCCCCCCCTTATCATCATCCTCCCCTCACCTTAGCACCCAACCCTAACACCCCTCACACTTATCCATAACACCCATCAACCTAACACCTAACCCTAACACCCATCACACTTATCCCTAAGACCTAACACCCCTCACACTTATTCCTAACATGCCTCACACTAACACCCCGTACACTTAACCTTAACAACCCCTAACCCTAACACCTAACCCTAACACCCCTCACACTTATCCCTAACACCCCTTACCCTAACCCTAACACCCCTCACACTTATTCCTAACACCTAACCCTAACATCCCTCACTCTAACACCTAACCCTAACACCCCTCACACTTATCCCTAATACCCCTCACCCTAACCCTAACACCCCTCACACTTATCCCTAACACCCCTTACCCTAACCCTAACACCCCTTACACTTATCCCTAACACCTAACCCTAACATCCCTCACCCTAACACCTAACTCTAACACCCCTTACACTTATCCCTAACACCCCTCACCCTAACACCTAACCCTAACACCCCTCACACTTATCCCTAACACCCCTCACCCTAACACCTAACTCTAACACCCCTTACACTTATCCCTAACACCCCTCACTCTAACACCTAACCCTAACACCCCTCACACTTATACCTAACACCCCTTACCCTAACCCTAACACCCCTCACACTTATCCCTAACACCTAACCCTAACATCCCTCACCCTAACACCTAACCCTAACACCCCTTACACTTATCCCTAATACCCCTTACCCTAACCCTAACACCCCTCACACTTATCCCTAACACCCCTTACCCTAACCCTAACACCCCTTACACTTATCCCTAACACCCCTCACCCTAACATCCCTCACCCTAACACCTAACACTAACACCACTCACACTTATCCCTAACACCCCTCACCCTAACCCTAACACCCCTCACACTTATCCCTAACACCCCTTACCCTAACCCTAACACCCCTCACACTTATTCCTAACACCTAACCCTAACATCCCTCACCCTAACACCTAACCCTAACACCCCTCACACTTATCCCTAATACCCCTTACCCTAACCCTAACACCCCTCACACTTATCCCTAACACCCCTTACCCTAACCCTAACACCCCTTACACTTATCCCTAACACCTAACCCTAACATCCCTCACCCTAACACCTAACTCTAACACCCCTTACACTTATCCCTAACACCCCTCACCCTAACACCTAACCCTAACACCCCTCACACTTATCCCTAACACCCCTCACCCTAACCCTAACACCCCTCACACTTATACCTAACACCCCTTACCCTAACCCTAACACCCCTCACACTTATCCCTAACACCTAACCCTAACATCCCTCACCCTAACACCTAACCCTAACACCCCTTACACTTATCCCTAACACCCCTCACCCTAACACCTAACACTAACACCCCTCACACTTATCCCTAACACCCCTCACCCTAACCCTAACACCCCTCACACTTATCCCTAACACCCCTCACCTTAACACCTAACCCTAATACCTCCTTGCACTTAACCCTAACACTTAACCCTAACATCCCTTACCCTAACACCCATCACACTTATCCCTAACACCCCTTATCCTAACCCTAACACCCCTCACACTTATCCATAACACCCATCAACCTAACACCTAACCCTAACATTCTCACACTTATCCCTAAGACCTAACACCCCTCACACTTATTCCTAACATGCCTCACCCTAACACCCCTTACACTTATCCCTAACACCCCTCACCCTAACACCCCTCACACTTAGCTCTAACACCCCTCACCCTAACACCTAACCCCCTCACCCTTATCCCTAACACCCCTTACCCTAACACCCCTCACACTTATCCCTGTGTCTCTTCCCCCCCTTATCATCAAGGGAGGGGGGGAGGATGATGAGGGAGGGGGAAAGAGACACAGGGGAGGATGATGAGGGAGGGGGTAAAGAGATACAGGGGAGGATGATGATGGAGGGGGATGTTAGGTTATTTATGCCCTTTATGGATTAAAACCAGACTCTGCATCAACTATGTAATTTTCCGTGGGAGTTTTGACATGGACCACTTCCGGCATGCCACAGTCCAGGTGATAGTCCCCTTCAAACAACTTTTCCATCACTATTGTGGCCAGAAAGAGTTCCTGTGTGTTATAAAATCCGCCTGCCCATTGAAGTCTATGGCGGTTCGCCGGGTTCGCCGGCTCGTGAACATTTGCGGCGGTTCGCGTTCGCGGTTCGCGAACCAAAAATTTTATGTTTGCGACATCACTATATAGGAACATTACAATGTGACACAGGCCGTCTGATAATTAGTGACCAGGAAAAGGCAGGCGAGCTACCGTATATACGCGAGTATAAGCCGACCAGAGTATAACCCGAGGCACCTATTTTACCACAAAATACTGGGAAAATGTAGTGACTCAAAAGTATAAGCCGAGGGTGAGAAATGTGCTGCCCCCTGTGTCCCTCTTGTGCCCTCTGTGTCCCCCTCTTGTGTACCCTCTGTGCCCCTTTCTTGTGTCCCCTCTCTCTTTCCCCTGTGTCTCTTCCCCCCTCTCCCTTCCCTGTGTCTCTTCCCCCTCCCTCCCTCCCCTGTGTCTCTTCCCCACTCCCCCCTCTCTGTGTCTCTTTCCCCCATGGTCCTTGTGTCTCTTTCCCTCCCTTATCACCCTCCTCAACCCCCCTCCTCATCCTCCCTTCTCATCCTTAACCCCCCTCCTCATTCTCCCTCCTCAACCCCCCTCCTCAACCCCTCTCCTCATCCTCAACCCTCATCCTCAATCCCCTCCTCAACCCCCCTCCTCAACCCCCCTCCTCAACCCCCCTCCTCATCCCCCCTCCTCAACCCCCCTCCTCAACCCCCCTCCTCAGCCTCTCTCCTCAACCCCCTCCTCATCCTCCCTCCTCAACCCCCCTCCTCATCCTCAACCCCCTCCTCAACCTCACTCCTTTACACCCCTCCTCAACCCCCCACCTCAACCTCCCTCCTCAACCCCCCACCTCAACCTCCCTCCTCAACCACCCTCCTCAACCCCCCTCCTCATCCTCCCTCCTCAACCCCCTCCACAACCTCACTCCTCAACCTCCCTTTTCAACCCCCCTCCTCAACCCCCCTCCTCATCCCCCTCCTCATCCTCCCTCCTCAACCCCTCTCAACCCCCCTCCTCAACCTCAACCACCTCCTCATTGTCCCTCCTCAACCCTCCTCCTCACTTATCCCCTCTTTAATTACATCCCCCTCCCCTTTTACCCTCACTTACCTTCCATCAGCAGCTGCTCCTCCGTCACCTCATTAGCATATGCCGGGTTCCGACGCAGCCGGAAGAGGCACGGAGGCGCGGAGGTACGGAGGAGCAGCTGCTGATGGAAGGTAAGTGAGGGGAAAGGGAGAGGGGGAGGTAATTAGAGAGGGGTAAAGTGAGGAGGGGGTGGAGTAGGGAGGATGAGGAAGGGGGTTGAGGTTGAGGAGGGAGGTTGAGGAGGGGGTGGAGGTTGAGGAGGGGGGTTGAGGATGAGGAGGAGGATTGAGGAAGGTGATAAGGGAGAGGGAGGGAAAGAGACACGAGGGGGAGGGGGGAAAGAGACACATAAGAGAGAGATGGGGGAAGAGATCAATTAACAACTAATCCGCATATTGCAGGTCAGAGGAGATCATAAAAGGTTGAACTTGATGGACTAAAAGTATTTTTTCAACCTCAATTACTATGTAACTATGTAACTACGTAACGACTGGGACTTGTTTTAGGGATTGGAAGATCGGATAGTAACGTTTTATAAAGAAAAAGTTTATACAGTATGAGGCCTTGTCACCAAAACACTGACAATGGCACAGAGTTGGGATATTAACTTTCCTTTTGCCTTAGCAGGTCTTCCAGATGCAGATCAAGATTTAACAACAGGTAAGATGTTTCTGCAATGGTGGGAATTCCTGTCCAGCAAAGGGCAGGAGTGTTCATCAGAGGAGGCTGGCAACCTGCAGATGTCTGTAGATCCTGCTGCACTCACTATGACACCACAGGTTGCTACAATTACAGTTGAGATGGTATATTGACCTAACATCGTGTGTTTGCAATGTGGGGGCATAGGTCAAAAGGCCACCAGATAAAGGGAATAGTCAGTTAATGGCTCATGCATTGATAATTGGCTCACAGCTTTGCTGTGTCAGAAAAACAGATCCCCATAGTAAACAAAATTAACACATGAAGTGCCATGGCGGTCCACAAGGACCCCATGACACTCTAATAAAGCACTACATTAAAATATTAAATTAGCCCCCCAATAAACTAATAAAAAACCCTAAATTACAAAAAAAATAAAGCTGGAGTTTTGAGAAATACAGGCCAGTGAATGTAAATACAATATTTTACTGTTTGTTTTTGTTTTGCACCAAGCAGTGATGGACTCCATCTCAATGGGACTGAAAAAGCCTGACATGTATGACAGGCAAATAGAGGAGGCATTTGTTTGGGGGCAACAAGGTGCCTTATGGGAAGAAGACACATATGTCTACCCTGGAGCAGAGGGCGATTCCTCCCAGGCAGTGCCAGATCTACCCTTTTGGAGCCCATAGGCAGTGAAGTGGAGGAGCTCCTGTGAGTTTGTGTGCAAGGTATGCACACACCCATTTTTCACCTTTATGTGCATGTACAAAGATCTCTTGTTGTGTGAGAAAATCACAGACATTTTAACAACATAGCTACTCATATCCATTCATTTATTAAATGCATTTGATGGTGGGCCATTATATTTATATTTTTATATGCCTGTGAACTGCAGCATTTTGTTTTTTATCCAAAAAAGTATTTTAGGGTTTTTTTAAGCTAAAAAACGGGCACCCCTCACATGGAAGTGCACCTAGGAAGCTGCCTCATTTGCCTAATGGGTAATCCAGCCATGCTCCCAGGTATAAGCTGAAAGAGCAAGTTGTTCAGGAGCTGCCACATAATGGCAAACAGGAGGAGCAAGATCTCCTCACTAATAATTTGTATCACAGTGAAGCAGAAATCACCTTTCCCTCCTCTCAGCTACAAAATATAGAAGATTACCTAAAGCAGAGGGAAGCAGCTCTGACAGAGAAGGAGATGCTGTTACATTCTCTACAAGAGCAGAGGGTGACCGCACTCTCTGATCTGGAGACACAGTTGGCTCAGAGGGATGCTAGTCCAGAAGGGACTGACACTGACCTCCAGGACCTGCCTACACAAGGTGCTGTACTGGGTGGAGAAAGATGTCTGCAGAAAGATGCTATGCAACAAATATAGCATAAGCTTATACAGTAGTGAGAAAAGGAGGAAGACAATCTGCCTGAGAGTTAATTAACAAGACAGAGGAGACTTTTCAGCTGAACATGCAGCTAGAGATCCAGCTCAAGCAGAGTTAACTGGATATGCAGAATGTCAAGGAGGAGAAATTGCGGCTGCAGGAAGAGATCCTAGAAGAACTATAAGCAGCCCTGGGAAAGGTTACATTTGTGGATCATTTGAAGGATCGATTTTCGTGTATGAAAGATTTCGTCGTATGAAGGAGCTCCAGCGATTTCGACATATGAAGCGCCTTCACTTCTGTGAAAACTATCTGCCAGCTTATTGTGGTACCTGGAACAGAAAGAGCCAGGCCATCTTAACCGGTAAACAATAGACTGGACTATGATGATAATGACCATAAAAAGGAGAGGCTGGAGTGGTGGAGAAATTGCAGATTGAGCTTGAACAGCTGGGACAGAACAGGCATGAAGTCAGTGATAGCCAGAAAACTCTGGATCAGATGGGTCTGTAAAAAGTGAAAAATCTGCAGAATGAGTTGAGGAAGAAAGCCTGACAAGCTCAAGGAGTTTGAGCAAGAGTTACAAGAATTGGCAGAAGAGAGTCATCTGTTGTCTGAGCAAGAGACCAACTCCTATCTGGTTGGGTTGAAGGAGCAAATGTTTGCAAGGGAGAAAGAAGCTGAACTTCATAGAATGGAAAGTGTCCTTAGCAATGTGAGGTAGGAGATGGCAGAGCTGAAAGTAGAGAGGTAGAGCAGAGATACAAAAGTACAAGGTGAAGTGCAGAAGCTTCACAGTGCTCTGGTGAATCAGGATGCCGTGATCACTAGTATAACACAAGACTGAAAAATGTGCATAACCTGAGGAGCTTCACCACTTATTTCACTTACAGTAAATACCAGAGAAGTACCAGGGTTAGTGAGATGGATTTTGGGATAGCCTCAACTGGAGAGAGTAGAGGTCTTGTGATACATGCGGCAGCAGAAGGCTAATTCCTCAAATAATAATGAATATTTGGCAAAGTTGCAGAACATGTCAGAGATTGTCCATGAGGAGAGCTGTAAGATTATTGGTAGTCAATATAATGTGGATGCAATGTACAGTATATCATCCTCCCTATCCTCCTTCGTTTGCCAGATCACCCGGCTTGGTCCTTTCTTCTCCTTCCATCTGCAGGATTGCCTGGCTCTGGCCCTACTCCTCCTTCCTTTTTCCTATCCTATCCTCTGTATGCCCAATCGCACAGCTCTTGCCTTCCCTTCTTCTTCCTTCTCTCTATCCTCAACTCTGCTTGATCGTCCGGTCCATTTCCGTCTCTCCATCTCATTCTCTCTCTTTTCAAACTCACTCATCACTTTTCCTCTCTCAGTGTTTCTCTGGGATCACGTTCTTCACAATGGAAATTCTCATCCAGTAACTTCATTCACCATTCTCTCTCATCTGTCTGCACTGGCAGTAATCTCACTTCTCACTTTATTTGCCTCTATGCACACTACACACTGTATTAAGTTCACAACCACGCTTCATTCATATGCCACCCACAATAGTCACTGGCCTCTTCACTCAAGGACGCCTCTACATCATTCCACAAGATCATATATCCCAGTCATTCATCAGTTCCCTATTTGCCCTCCACTTGCTTGCAACGTATTCCCCCTCTGATTGAAGCACTATTCACTAAGCATCCAAAGTCATGTCTCTAGTCTATCTACTAAGTACACTGTAAACCCTGTAATGGAGCTAAGGAATGGAGGGCCCGACTGCAAAAAACGTTTTTGGGCTCCCATTGGGGGGGATTAAAAAATGTTTTGTTTTGAGCAAATCACTCTATTCTCCTGCCTGTGTGAAGCTCCTTTGCCTGAAGCATGCTCCAAGGTGCGCTCTCTCTTCTTTCCTGCGAAATCCTATGGGGATATTTATGTACACATATATATACATGTACAGTATACACATATATTCTTGTATTTGAAAACCACTACCACACAATAGCCACCCCTCTTTCAGGTAGGGGGTGTGTGTGGTCAAAGAGGCACAGGGCAGTCCCAGTGGGGCTTTGTCGGGTTGGGATGGGGTGGGACGCCCCAGGGGACACAGCACTGCCCACCCCCAGAGGAGGACCCTGGTGTACTGCACCTCCTGCACCACTGGTAGATCCACCCCTGCCACACCCCATACCACAACAAGATCATGGCTTTGCATCATTCACATGACACTCATAACAGACTCATTCAGAATAGGAGCATTCTCTTTAGCCTCCAGATTCGAACCCCCGTCTAACAGCCTCATTAAATTGTGGCTATGTTTTAAACCGTAGTCCGTAACTCCAAATTTACATGTTACAGGAATTCAATTAGCCTTGTAATGTTGCTCACAGAGGGCTTTGATTGTTAACACGCAGGATGGCCCAGAATAGGCTACGTGCTGAGCAACTTTGAACTTTGCGCACGTAAATCCTTTGATCCGATGAGCCCATAACCACTACTTGTTCAATTCAGCTATTAAATTGCAATGTGGTAATTCCAACGTGTGCTCTAGAGCACCCACAAGGGGGGTAAAGTCCAATAAGTAGCACTTGTAATTCAAATAACAACACTCTACTGTACATTTATTGTAATGGAAAGTTATGTTAGGTCTAAGAATTAATAGCACAACATTCTCAAGCCCGCAAATCTGCCCCCAAAAATCAATGTGTTACGACATATACTGTAACTCGCAAGTAATAGTTGCTTATCTGTAAACCAGAAATGCTCTGTGTTCACTGATCCATTTTACTGCTCCAATGTACCCACCCCCCTGAAATATCTCCTTGTTCTGTCTTATAGACACTTTTAAAAGCATACTGCAGAGAAACATCTCCCATCAGAAGTCCACCTGAAAGCAGTCCCCTCCCCCCCTGCCCCTCTACCCACCCACCCTTGTTTACACTTAATATATTGAGGCATACTAATTACCTGCACATGTTCAATCAGTGACATCTGATTATCACCTCTAACCACCCCCTTCAAGAATACATGCTTACACAGTGCCATTGTGTTTCCTAACACCACCTTCTTTATTATAACCTCCTGCCTCTTTCTCAGACTCTCTTATACTGTCTCTACACACCATGTCTCCAATAATATAACAATCTCACCTTCCCTGCTCTCCTCTCCTCTTCTCTGCTCCCATGAGCTCCTCTCCTTCCTCCAGTCACTATCTCATCCCTCCCCTAAAGCTAAAAAGCAGAAATGCTCCTATAAGTCCTATTCCTATCTCCTTTTACTCTCTCTCCTTCTTCTGATGGCTTGTGGGGATATATCCCCTAACCCAGGCCCCTCACTCATTCCCACCTGCTGTCAGCCACGCAGAGTCCCCAGGGCAGCAAATGCCCTAAACACCCATAATCTA
Organism: Discoglossus pictus; assembly: GCA_027410445.1. Taxonomy (NCBI): domain Eukaryota; kingdom Metazoa; phylum Chordata; class Amphibia; order Anura; family Alytidae; genus Discoglossus; species Discoglossus pictus. The sequence goes on from CM050163.1 coordinate 40,092,077, forward strand.
ATACCCATCACTTGTCACAAACTATCTACTTTGCCCTTCTCCTGTGCCCTCTGGAATGCAAGGTCTGTTTGCAATAAACTAACCTTCATTCATGATCTCTTAATTTCCAACTCCCTCAATCTACTGGCTATCACGGAAACCTGGCTCACTCCATCTGACTCTGCCTCCCCTGCCACACTCTCTTATGGTGGTCTGCACTTCAGCCACACTCCTAGACCTGGGAACAAACAAGGTGGAGGTGTGGGCATACTAATATCCTCTCGCTGCACTTTTCACTGCATACCCCCTGTTCCCTCCCTCCAATTCTCATCTTTTGAAGTCCACACTATCCGCATCTTCTCTCCCATCCCTCTGCGAGTAGCTGTGATCTATCGCCCACCTGGATCACCCTCTCAATTTCTGGACAACTTTGCCGTCTGGCTCCCAGACTTTCTCTCCTCCCATATACCTTCACTCATTCTTGGCGATTTCAACATAGCCACTGACACCCCCACCTCCCCAACAACTGCAAAATTACTTGCACTCACCTCTTTCCTTGGCCTCTCACAATGGACAGATTCTGCAACTCACAGTGGTGGACACTCCATTGACCTTATTTTTACTAATCTCTGCACTATCTCCAACCTTGACATCTCCTCACTTCCCCTATCTGACCACCACCTGCTAACTTGCAACCTCACCTCATCTTCCGCTCACCACCCTTCTTCAAATCCTGCCATCAGAACACGCAGAAACCTGCAAGCACTCAACCCACAACAATTGTCAAATGTACTAAAACCCCTTCTCAGCCCCCTCATCACCCTTGCCTGCCCTGACATCGCCACTTCACAGTACAACACTACTCTAACTTCCACCCTTGACTCTCTTGCCCCCATAATCACAAGCAAACGCCCTCGCTCTCACCCACAAACATGGCACACTACACAAACACGCTATCTACAGAGATGCTCACGCACTGCAGAACGACTATGGAGGAAATCTCGAACCTCAGCAGACTTTCTCCACTACAAGTTTACCTTGCGCTCCTACTTGTCTGCCCTCAATCTTGCCAAACAACACTACTTCTCATCACTAATATCAAACATTTCCTCCAACCCTAAACGTTTATTTGCTAGATTTAACACCCTCCTCTGCCCACCCCCGCCTCCTGCCCCTTCCTGTCTAACTGCTGATGACTTTGCCAGCCACTTTAAAACTAAAATTGAAACTATCCGAAATGAGCTCTCCTCCCAGCTTGGCCCAATCCCACCATCCTTTCCACAAGCCGACAACACCCAACCCTTACCCTTCCCCAATCCCTCCTCCACTATGGATTCCTTTGACCCTGTTACCGAGGATGAAGTATCTACTTTACTATCAACCTCTCACCTTACCACATGTCCACATGATCCTATTCCTTCACAGCTAATTCCTCCCCTATCCACCGCACTTATCCCAGCTCTCACACATCTATTCAACCTCTCCCTAAACACTGGCAGGTTTCCATCCTCCTTAAAACATGCCGTAATTACACCCATTCTTAAGAAGCCCTCATCTGACCCAGCTTCTGCCTCCAACTACTGCCCTATCTCACTACTTCCCCTGGCTTCTAAACTGCTTAAGCGGCTTGTTTACAATCGCCTCACTCAATTTATTTATTCCAATTCCCTTCTTGACCCCTTCCAATCTGGTTTCCGTGCCCAACACTCAACAGAAACAGCCCTCACAAAAGTCACCAATGACTTGCTAACTGCCAAATCAAAGGGTAACTTCTCCATTCTAATTCTCCTGGACCTCTCTGCTGCCTTCGACACAGTTGACCACCCTCTTCTAATCCAAACTCTCCGTTCATTTGGCATCCAGGGCAAAGCTCTTTTATGGTTCACATCCTATCTAAAAGATCGTACATTTAGCGTCTCCTTCTCTGGCACCTCTTCTTCACCTCTCCCTCTGTCTGTTGGCGTTCCCCAAGGTTCTGTCCTAGGCCCCCTCCTCTTCTCCATCTACACCTCCTCCCTTGGCATCCTCATAAAATCCTCTGGATTTCAGTATCATCTCTATGCAGATGATACTTAAATCTACCTCTCTGCAACCGATCTATCCCCCTCTCTTTTAGCACAACTTTTTTCCAACTGCCTCTCTCGCATATCCTCCAGGATGTCTACCCGTCAACTCAAACTCAACATGTCTAAGACTGAACTCCTAATCTTTCCACCCTCTACTATAGCTTCCACTCCTCAAATATCTCTCACTGTTGACAACACCATCATCACTCCCACCTCCCAGGCCCGTTGTCTTGGGGTTCTACAGGATCCCGCCCTCTCTTTTATTCCTCACATCCAATCGATAACTAAATCTTGTCAGTTTCACCTAAAAAACATCTCCAAAATTCGTCATTATCTTACAGAAGACACAGCTAAAATTCTAATACACTCTCTCATCATATCTTGACTCGACTACTGCAATTCCCTTCTTGCTGGCCTCCCCATCTCTCGTCTGTCTCCCCTCTAATCCACAATGAACGCCTCCGCTAGACTCATCTTCAATACCAAATAATCAGTGTCTGCAGCTCCTCTCTGTCAATCACTCCACTGGCTTCCCATAGCTTCCAGAATCAAATTTAAAATCATATAAAGCCCTCAACAACAGTGCACCCCCTTATATCTCGGCTCTTGTTTCAAAATACTCTCCCAACCGCCCCCTTCGTTCTGCTAACGACCTTCTTCTTTCCTCCTCTCTCATCACCTCCTCTCACTCCCGTCTTCAGGACTTTTCTCGTGCTGCCCCTACTATTTGGAACTCCTTGCCTCACTCCATTAGATTATCTTCCTGCCTCAAAACCTTAAAAAATTACTAAAAACACACCTGTTTAAAAAATCTTATCACCTGCAGCCTTTATAATTACAACTGCACACTCCACAGCTTAAAACCTACACCCAGAATCTACAGTACAGCTCACAGACCCCTCCAACTGATTAAACAACTTGCATTCACGTTGCCATTTTGTATTTGTCACCCTCTTGTATCACACCTAAACCCTTAGATTGTAAGTTTGCGAGTTTTCAATTGTGTGTCTGTGTCTTGGAAACAAGCACTATGTACATTTGATTATATGCTCAAAAACAGGGCCCTCCATTCTTTAAGGTGTTAAGTTTGTTTTTTGCCATGTACTAACCCCCTGTACAGCGCTACGGAATATGTTGGCGCAATATAAATAAAGATAATAATAATAATAAATCGAATATCATATTTACTGCTTTATTGATATTGCGTTATTTCTGGCCTGTGGGTCCGATCACAATCTGTAATTGAGGCACGTAGGACTTTGAAATCTACCCTCCCCTTTTCCGGTGACGTAACACTAACTATTGTTTTTTTCCATTGGCTCCATCTGAAATGTAACTACGTGCTTGCTTAATTGTTTGCATTCGAGCACGCAACTCCGTTGTCCGAGAACTGGTTTTCGAAATAGTGTCTCTTCCTCGTAGCTCGCAGACCTTTCTAATTAAATAGCAATGTAAAACGGCCAAATTTTGAGCATGCAGCCCTTACATGCTTCACTTTGGACTTACTAGGCTGGAATTTAATATGGCCCTGCATCATTAAGTCATTGGGCTGCAACAACTAATCGCTACAGACACTACCTCCCCAATCCCAAAACAGAAATTGGAGAAAAAATTGAATGGTTTATTCATTTAGTCACAGTTTACTTTTGACCCTTAAGCAGACCAATAAGTATCAATCGAATACATATACAGTATATATGCCCCATATTAAAAAGCATCCTGATCTGTTTCAAAGTGTATTTATGATTTATAAAATATAATAATCCAGCCCCCTAATCTGTGCACTTCTCACATTTCCTGTGTGCTCTCTCAGCTGGCCCCCTCTGCTTCTTGCCACTGTTCCTGTTTATTGGCCGCACCACTTTTGAGTACCTCTCCCATACTTTTCTTGTCTCGTTCACTCTTTCTGGCACCATTGTTACCCACTTGCCTCCTCCCTCCTCTCCTGCTTATCCCTCAGCCATGGGCCTCTCTGCTTGCTTCTTCCTTTCCCCAGCCCCTGCCTCCCTCCCGCTGTTCTCACTCCGCTGTTGCTGTCTTTCCTCCTCCTGCTCCCTCGGTATTTCGCCGCTCAGCCAAGGTGCCTCTCCTCCTTTTTCTGCCTTCTTCTCCATCTCACCCTTACTGCAATCGTGCCATAATGTCTCGATCTCACCATTGGCGTCCCTCTTCGTCATGGTTTCGCATCACATGTCATGTTTCCGATGAGCAGGCGTCTCTCTCGACGCTTCTTCTCCCCTGCTTAATGGTCTTGCTTGTTCTCATGCAGCCTCGCTTCCCCTCCTTCTTTCTCTCCTGGGGCTGCCTCAGTTATGTCTCTTCCATCTTTTTGTCCTATCAGCACCATGGTCTCTGGTTTCTATCATGGCTGGCCTCTTTCTTCTCACACGTATCGCCCAAAAATGTTCTCACTCATTAAATAAAAAAAACGAAAAATATTTTTTAACAGTACTCTTTTTATTGTCGTTCTCTGCCTCATCAACCCCTGTCCTTCCCATGTTTGCTTTGCTGACTTTCATGGCGGGCCGGGTTTTTTTCTGCTCTCTATCTGCTTTGCTGGCCGGTCCCTGCTTTCCTCTTCCCTAGGTTCTCCTTCCCATCGCTTCTCGATTTCATTGGTCCTTCTCCTTGGTTGTCCTGCCTTTTGGTCCTTCATCGGCTCTTCTTCTCACACTTTTTTCTTTAGCCTTGTTGTCCTGGCTTTCCTTTCTTCCTACTTCTCAAACACTTCGTCTGCATCTCCATATTCTCCCATTTATGCCTAGGGGCGCCATATATGTAAATCCAGCCCTTAGGAGTCTAGTCATTCTTATATTAAGAAATATAAAAATTATTGCACCAGAGATTATCTCAGAACACGGTATACTTATAACTCTTGAAGCCTGTAGGTACCTACAATTGTTATTAAGTAAATCAAAATCTACATATCCACTGATAATTAGCTTCTTTTAAAGCTTTTTTTTTTTTTTTAAATGTCTACCATATTGTACAGGGCAGCATCATGAAATATGTCCATGCTTTTTAAGCATGGATAGATAATTACAGGCTTCTGCAGGCTCCTATTAACACCTTATTGTAGTTAAAAAAAATGTTTGTATGTACTGTTAAAGCATTTGCTATAATTATTGTTAAAGATCTTTGCTGCCATCATGTGGTAACAATGGTTATTACCATTGAGTTACTGTTTGATCTCTATTAATATTAGAAACCAATAAATATGTGTGAATGTTCTAAATTGTATTAACCACTTTCTGTATATTCAATTCTTGTATTAAACACATATTCTACAGTCCCACATTTCCAAAACGGCTCTTTTGAAGAACCAGTTTGATAGTGGACAATATGTTTTGGTAATGGTCAATAAGTAAAAAATACATACAGCTTGTAACGTGTGACTATTATATGTAATTACTGTCAAAAGTTCTGTATGTGCACATGGGATAGGATCTTACTTCTATTAAAAAGTTGAATGTGGCAGTAATTTCAGTTATGGCTAAAGAAAACATCATCAATCTGCATGTACCCTACTTGTTGACATAGCAGCTAATCAGAAAAAGTAATATTGTATTGATCCGAATATAAGCCGCACCCGTAAAGTTCAAGGGGAAAAAATTGAAAATAGATAGTACTCACATATAAGCCGCACCCGTAAAATTGGAGAGAAAAAGACTCTCTAAGTGATCATCCATTGCAAGAAACAGTCTTTTTATGCAGGTTACAGGCTTTACAGGACGTTAGAATCACTAAAACCGTAAATCGATATTCAATATCGCAGTCTAAAGCACTAAAATCGGCACCCTTAACTCGCAATCGCGCAAATCGGCAGTAATTTTGCATTTGCGAATAGAAGTCGCACGCGTTACAATCAAAGTTCGCAAATCGGCAATTATTTTTTGACGGCCGCGAATATAAGTCGCACCTGTAACCCGCAAGCTCAAAAATCGGAAAAAAGGTATATTCGGACCAATACGGTATATATGTGTGTGTGTGTATTTAGTTAGTTTTGTAAACACATATATATTTGTTTTATTATTCAATCTATCTATCTACAGTATCTATCTATCTATTTATATATCTATCTATTTATATATATTTATTTGATATATATATATTATTTATATTTTTTTTGTTTGTTTGTTTGTTTGTTTTCTTTTTTTAATACTTGACAAATTATTTTTCATTTACTTTAATACCATACCATAATACCAAACAAAATAGTTAAAAACTTTTACCAAAGAGGACATTCCAGTAAAAGTTTGTAATCATTGTGTTTTTCGGTTCCTCTATGAAAATTGCCACTGCATTAGGTCATCTCTCAATATGGTATATGCTGGCATTGAGACAAGCAGTGCGTCATGCTACACGTGCCAAGCGCACTATATATACCGAGCGGCTGCTGGTGCTCTGAACACAAACACTGACCGTGATTCATAATATAAATTCTTCATTAAAACACAACAGCACGGAAAAATGAGGAATCATCACACAGGAATTGTGTGTAAGAGTTTTGCGCCATGTCTTCTGAACAGGCACAATGATAAGACCGGACTTTCCCGTTCCAATGCGGTAATTTGTGAAGACTCCTTTAAAGGGACACAGCAGAGGTTACAAATAAGACTTACTCTAATATTATAGGTAATAACAAGTACTTTGTCAGTGGGATGTTAATTTAAAAGGTGCATTTTCTTACAGTAAAATAATATTGAAGGTTGCCTTTGTCTATTGAGCAGTTGCCCGCACATTGAGGATGTCTACCCTCTTTTTGTGCAGGCAACTGCACAGATCACACTGGACTCAATGCCTCAAGGGCTTATCAGTAATTATTATCAATGATATCTCATTAACAAAAGATTATTAACCCTTTGTGTGGGTAGAAAATGTATTATTTAATAATATTCAATTGATAAAGCACTTGTTAATACCTATATTTTTTACATTACCTCCTGTTTGGAACCACTTTAATTTGTAATACATAAAAAGCAAAAATGTATCCCATCAGCCCTATTAAATTCCCTCAACGTGTAAATCCGTAGCCCGCAAGGCTTGCGGCTATTAAATTGGCCCTGTAAAGCAACCCGCCAACGACTTGCGAGTTAAGGGCAAAAAAAGGCTACGGGACGGGGAAATTTGAACTGAGCACCCGCAAATTCTTTGTTCTGTCAAACCCGTAACTGCTACGTTCCGATTTTGCTATTAAATTACAATGAATCCACCGGCGTTCAACCCCGTAACCAGCAAATGGTTCTTGATTTACATAAAGTATATTACATACAGTACATAGTTGTGAAATATCGCCAAATTACACTGTTCCTTTAAATAAGGATATTATACCACAAGCTTTATTCCTCTTTGGTATTCTGAAGAATTATAGCAGCGCATTTATCCTGAACAAATATTTAGAAGACAAGAGCAAAAGCAGATCTATCCAAACCAAGAATAGCAAATTATTTTGTATAATTTAGAGTATTTACAATATGTAAGGAGCTGTTATACCATAAATTGTCACATCGGCTGTAGTGTTAGTGCCGCTGCATAGCTCTAGGTATTATCCTGATTTAATGGGTGACACCTTTCTCAGAACAAATTATAGTGTTGCCGTGTTTATTATCCCTTGTTCACATGGAAGTGTCAAAATGAAAAGTGCAAGGCGGCCGTACAGACAAGAAAGTATATTTCACAAGATGACGATGCTGCTGCGCTCTATAGTGGCGGTAATGGGTTCCCTTGTATATGTGCAGTTACGCTGCAGTGGAATCTACCATTTTGATTGATCAGTATGGTTTCAGCGAATCAATTTTCTGAAGTTAAAGGAAACTATCAATGCAACTAAGGAAGCTCCCATCTGCACAATGGTCATAGAATTTTTATCTTGAAATGTTTGTACTGTATCACTCTTCGCTGTCTGTCTCTCTCTCTCCCTCCGTGCTATCTGTCTGTTTTCTCTCTGTCTCTGTGCTGTCTCTGTGTACAGTCTGTCTGTGGGCTGTCTATGTCTCCCCTGTGCTGTCTCTCTTTCTCTCTGAAGTGTGTAATGGCGGCTGTTATTCTGTCTGTGGGCTGTCTATGTCTCCCCTGTGCTGTCTCTCTTTCTCTCTGAAGTGTGTAATGGCGGCTGTTATTCTGTCTGTGGGCTGACTATGTCTCTCTCTGTGCTGTCTCTCTCTCGCTCTCTGAAGTGTGTAATAGGGCTGGTATTCTGCTTGTGTGCTGTCTCTCTCTCTCTGTGCTGTCTCTCTCTCTCTGCTGTCTCTCTCTCTGAAGTGTGTAATGGTGGCTGTTATTCTGTCTGTGGGCTGACTATGTCTCTCTCTGTGCTGTCTCTCTCTCGCTCTCTGAAGTGTGTAATAGGGCTGGTATTCTGCTTGTGTGCTGTCTCTCTCTCTGTGCTGTCTCTCTCTCAGGTGTGTAATGGCGGCAGTTAGTCCACCTGCTGTGTTGTGTGGTGCGTTCTCTCTCACTCTTTGATGTGCGTGTATCTCTTTGCTGTCTGCCTCTCTCTCTCTGTGACCTGTCTCTCTGTACTGTCTCTCTGTTGTGTCTCTCTGTGCTGTCTCTCTCTGAGGTGTGCAATGGCTGCTGTAGAGTTCTGATGCCACTCATATTTGGACAGGCCAGCACATTGGGGATCTAAATGAATGCCAGTCCATCTCCTTGGGAACTCTGGCTGGCAAAAAGGCTGAAAAACACTGATATTAATTAGCCAAAAATTCCCTGAGCCCTCCAACGGTGTCTTGGGCTTAAAATAGTAGCGGTGCTATAATACCTTGAGTGAGAAGTGAAGCAGTGTGACTTGATTAGCTTGGTGCCAAACGGCACCGTGTCTTCTGCACAGTCTCCTTTGATGCCAGATGCCAATTACCTACAGAGCATGAACATATTGTAACACAAGAGTAGTCCAATCCTATCTCAAGATCAGGGCAGTGTGCATAGGTCTGGAAAGGTCAGTGCATGCTCACTTCTGGCAAAGACGGTAAACCAAGCTTTATGGTTCAAGTAGATGGATAGCGTCCTCCACGTAGGGATGCATGGAGTATCCACAGGTCTTCCAGGAGCAGGATACTCCATCTACAACTTGTGTTTAATATGTGTCTAGACAAACGTGTACGAGGAGTTCATATAACATAGTACATGCACTGGTCAGAAATGTGCCTACGGAGTCTTTCAGACAGGTAGCCACCTTCTCTTGCCACAGAGCTGACATTGACTGCAAAATCATATGTGGAAGACATTACCTGCAGTGTTGGCAGTAAAATCCTTCCAGGGATGTTTCATTTTGATATTTCAGTCACAGAATCAGATATACCAGCGAACACACAGGAACACCATATCTCAGTGCACATTAAAGACGATGTTCACCTAGACGTACCAAGAACCTTTCAGTAGGCCTGAAGGAAGACATCAAAGCCCTTACCCGAAAATACTTGACTAAACCATGGTATGTAATTGCCACGAGGAATTATCCAGGTATCAGGCCATCTTAGTTAATGAAGAAGATGACCTAATAAAAAGTTATCATAAAGAAAAATTGTTATCTTTCAACTTAAGAAACAAACAGGTAATTAAAACATATTATTATTATCATTTTAAGAATGTCATAAAATGACCCTTCTCCACCAAAGTTGCTTCCTGTGTATTGTAGATTTTTCAGATCTTGTTTCCTTTGTAGTTAATTAATTTGCCTATTACACTCAGATATGATATTTCAGAAACAAGAAAAGTAAGCTCTAAGTTGCCTATATACACTCATACCCATAAAGTTGCAATAAGATATTATTATTATTATTATTATTATTATTATTATTATTATCGTTTAATTGTAACGCGCCAACATATTCTGTAGAGATGTACATGGATAAGTTCAAGGCAAAAACAATAGCATTATTAACCCTTTGCAAAGGATGGAGGGCCCAGTCTTTGAACTTAGAATCCAGTGTCCAAAGTGCTTTCTCCAAAGCACCTTGCAAGACTGGAAACTCACAAACTTACGATCTAAAGGGTTTTGGTGACGTACCGGAGAGTGAAAGATAAGTTGTGCAAGCTAAGGTGGAAGATGATAATTATGGGATGGAAAATAATTTTGGAGTTTAGCTCTTCTGTACTTCTTCAATGAATAAAATCACTTACTCTCAGTGACTTGAAACATATGCAGCCTTATTAAATTGTGATTCGGCCAATTGAATAGGGCTCTATCTAAGCACATAGCATATTTTTTTACAAAATGTTTTTAGTTAGTGAAGACCTTGCTTTTGGATAGAAGTTCACTAACTAAAAACTTCTGTAAAAAAATATGCTATGTGCTTATATAGAGCCCTATTCAATTGGCCGAATCGCAATTTAATAAGGAAACATGTTACATCAGTGTCAGAGCCTGTACATTTTGCATATTATATGTCTCTTGAGCAACCACGACATTGAACAAATCACAAAAATGTTGGCAGTATACAGTGGTTCTGACAAAAGTTCACGGAGACTTTGAACACAGAGAGTAGCATAGTTAAGACTGGGGGTAATATAAGGGTGACTAAAGGTTATACAAATAACTACTTGGGGCGACTACTCTCTGGGAAGAAGTCTGCGATTTGTACTTGGTTGAGGAGAGATGACATGAGGTATATGAAGGGTATTGCTACAACCGATTTACTGGCATACAGCGTGTTTTATTTTACAAGGCATATTTAAACTGGAAAATCTTTAGGGATTAAGTGTGCAGAAGTTTGAAAAGAACCATAGGTTTGTTCATTAAGTGTCATGCAGAAACTTTGATGAAAGTAATATATAACTCTAGGATTGTAGCGTAGAAATCAGAACATGTGTGTCTATTGTGGCAGCTCCCATACATTACTCAATCAGCACAAAGGTATAGAGTTACACTTAAGAAGAAAGGTTTAAAGGAATTGTTTTTTGTCTTATAAAGCATTTGTATTATTCGACACACCAGCGTAAAGTTTCAATCTTTTAATCCAAATCATTCAGTAGTAAACACATATTATAACTGAATACATGCAACATTTAATGTATTAAATGTATTTATTTATTTCTGGATGCAAGTCTACAAATATTAACATGCATTTGTTCTTGTTAACATTATGTGGCACATCATGCTCCAGTTGATGCAGGAATCGGGTAGGGGAAACTGCTTTACGGCCTGGCCGGAGTAACTCGGCAGCCTAATATAGGTACAGTATGTAGCTCTGTGGCTGGGTTTGCTCAAGACAGGCAAGTGTAATAATGAAGGTGTTACAATATGTAATTCCTGTGTTGTGTGATTAGACGTCTGTCCTTAGGTGGAATTACAGAAAACCTGGCATCTTCTCCATAATGGTGCTCCCCCCATATGAAATAAGTTTAATTGTGTTTACACACACTCAATTAATTATGCAATGATAAGAATCAGTGTAAGAATCACAAACATTTTTTTAATTACCGTAATTTAAATGTATTAAATGTACTTGACATTCAGTTTATTAGTATCCTGGCCTTTTCTATGACCTTTAAACATTTTTTTATAACTTTCATACCACAGAATAATACATTTTTCTCATGATTTTCAGCTCATATTCATTTTGAATATAACATATGACAAAAATAAAACATAGACTTCATTACAGAAATACTGTTTATAAGAACTTGCATTTACTTGTCATCCCCATTATTGGAAGACACTTAAATAACTACTTATTTATTGTTATTTGCTCTTACTCCAATAAGAGAATAAAACAGGTAAATAGAGTTTTCGGATATGCCTCAGGCAACTTTCAAATAACTTGCAGTAATAATCTAAGTTTCCTGGATTATGAATGCATCTAATAGAGGAGAATCAGTAGTAAATGCAAACTTTTTTTGCATGAAAAAATATCAAAATAAATGTTTAAAAACTGACCTTGAAGTTAGTAAAATCACCATCCTTGAAACCCAGGCTAAACTAGCATAACATTCATAATTTGTTTTGGCCAATCATGAGGAAGCTCAGGCTGCCAAAACATTTGTATCAATTTCTGTGGTTCCTGTGTGTGCTGTAAAGCAGCTTGGGATATGTAGTGTGGCACCATGTTAGAAGATGCTATGTATTTTCATATACAAGTCTCTCTGTGCAGCACATTCTCATTTGATTACCACCCCTGCCGATTATCCATTCCCTGCATCTACTACTGATGCTGGTGTTTTTCCCTTTCTCTCTCTCTCTCTCTCTCTCTCTCTCTTCCTCTCTCTCTCTCTCTCTCTCTCTCTCATTTTCTCTCTCACACACACAGAACAGCTCTGTCTGTGTTGATCTCTGGTGAGGGGGGCAGCAGCACAGCAGACACAGGAAGAAGGCGGGTGGGTCACATCAAAGCAAGTGAATAATGGGTTAAAATGGTCCCCAAATGCTCCATGCTGATTGGGGGGATCAGATTCCTGTGTAAACACCCCTGGGGGTGTCAACATAATAATTAGAAGGATTTTTATGTCAGGTCATAGTTTAGTGTGCATGTTGCCATTTGGTGCAGGGGTTTAGCACTCACTTCAAATTGCTTGCATTGTATTGTTAGACAGAAGTTACATCTTTAGAAGTTAGGGAAATACTGGATAGATTATCCTGCTATCTCACAGGTGTTTGTGTAATTATTGAAACTTTATTGGCTGTATTATATAATTGGTGGCTATATTGTCTTATCTATACTGTATACAATTACAGTTGCCATTCTTACTTCTAGGTATATGTAAGTGAGGTGGGTTATGAATGCATCCTGTGTATTGCATTATAACCCGCCTAGTAAAAACATTTGCATGAAAACATGCAAACCGTTTTTGCAATATATAAAAAAATGTGCTGAGAGTGATTTATACTCCCCCAGCATCTGCGATTTGCATAATGGATATCTAATTTTTAACGAGATATCAAATATGCAGCACATGCGCATGCTGATTGGCTAAAGGAAAGGAAAGTGTCTGAAATCATGTGACCCACAGTAGGTGGACCCACATACAGGTGCTAACTGAGCATGCCTGCACAATCCCCAGGCCAAAGAGAAACATTGTATAAGTTATGCTAATTATCCCCGGGAATTTCAGGGGGTGTCAACATTGAGAGAAAACAGTTTGCAAAAGCAGGAAATTCAGCAAACTTCAGGCTAACAGTTTAACTTTTTACTTTGGATTTTTTTCATGCAATTTTTTTTTTCAGACACTAAAAATTCTCCTTTATCAGATGCATTATTAATCCAGCTCACTTTAATATATCTTTAATGGTGAATCTCACACTTGCGAAGTGAATTAATATTTGATGGTATTTGTACTTTGTTGTATGTTTTGTGAGATGACTGTGACATACTACAACAGTACTTTAGAATAATTTAGCATTTATATATCATTCCCTCCTACCTCTAATACCCCTACGGAATGATATGATATTACTATAGGGTTCTTGACACATATGGACACTACCATATTGTACAAAGCACCCCAGTTAGATTAAACTTATAGACTGTGACTTCTTCTGACCCTGTTTACTCCCAAAGTATTCTGATCCTAGCATTTTGCTTTTAACATAATATTTTAAAGCAAATAGTGTTTTATTCCATTTCTATCACAAACCTGTGTATATATGTTTTTTAATTATAAAAAAGAAAAATCCTATTTTACTTATTTTCAGTCTTGTATTGGTCATTGATCTAATAATAATTTACATTACTTACAACAGTATCTAGTGGGGGATTACTAGTTATACTGTTGTGCTATTCTGTCCCTCTTTAGTGCTTTCGGATAAAGGATAAATGGCACAGTATCAGACAAGAAATGGAGCAGGTGAACACACTCAGGAACAAGTGGCATCAAGGCAAGCACACTAGCCCGCTAGTAAAGATGGTGGCACAGTGGGAAACGGGTATGTGGCACAGTGTGAAACAAGGGACCCTGCTGGAGTGGACACTGAGGAACACTAATAATAGGCAAGCTTTGTGGTTCCCAATTGTTATTGGGCCTTCCAATGCTTATGGGGATCCAGAATATGTTTAACAGGGTGATACTTCCTGTGACTTCCAGAATTTTCATCTAGCTTTGCATTGATTTGAGCAGAGTACAGTTTAACTGCATATAAGTAACTATATAATCTGTCTATAACTGGGACTAATGTTGGTGGTATAAAGTATACTGGTGAGGTATCCATGAGGACCGTCAGCTAAGGTCTCAGGTAGCTGCTGTTGAGGAACACTACTCTGGCTGACACTTCCATCTTCCCTCATATACCTGTATTAGGCAGCAAGAACTCCATACACAGGATACAAGATCAGGGTTACAATATATTCTTGCAAACAGTTGGAAAAGTACCTTTAACCCGTTGTAGCTATGTTTAATAATATACAGTATCATTGTGTCTATGTATACCATAACTATTAAACGAAAAAAATATTGAAAGGTGGCTCTAGGCCTGTAAACCAAGGAAAATTGTATCTATGGGTGCAACCAAGGATCAAACTATGAAATGTGTGAGTAAATAAAGGACAGAAAAACGGTATCCTTTCATTGTGGTGCACTCCATTAGAACCCATATGGGGTGCACCACAACAAAAGGATCCCTTTTTTCTACCATTACTATTATAAAGAATGAACAACAAGTGCATGTTTGGATAGCCCCAGGCAGTTACCTCTTTAGTGGGTCCCGAATGTTTGTATGTGTATAGTGAGGGACATACCTGAGGAGTCCTTTTCTCATCTAAATCTGATGTAATGAACAACCTTTTTTTACTTTCCATGTAAGTGGTGTAGAAACAAATGGATGGTACATTTTGAGTCTCATTTGCATGTCACTACCCAGAATCCACCTCTGCTTCATAGCAGTGAATCACAACAAAATGTGGCAAGTTTTTAAATAGATGGGGGTTAAAGACCATCTCATCTGACCAAGAATCCACAGGCAGAACTGAACATGTAATAACCTAATCGTCCAAGATTGGCAAGGGAGTGCGACAAGGTTGTATACTGTCACCTAAATGGAATACATCATGTGTAAGGTCAGGTTAGGCAAATCCAAAGGAGGAGTTAATGTTGCTCCGTTGCTAGCAATTAGATGGGGAAGAAGTTGAGATGGTGACATATTATATTTTCTTGGGCTCAAATATGTCTGCAGATGGTGACCGCAGCCATTAAATTAAAAGACATTTGCTTCTGGGGAGCAAAACTAAGGCAAGTCTGGACAAGCTATTAAAATGTAAAGGTATTAGAATATTAATAAAGGTCCACATAGCTAGAACGGTGGTATTCCCAGTAGTAACATACAGATAGAGCTGAACCATAAAGAAGGCTGAACTCCATTGAATTGAGGACTTTGAATTGTGGTGCTAGAGAAAAATGCTTGGAGCAGCTTGGACTACAAGAAGATCCAATCAATCGTTACTACAGGAAATCAAGCCAAACTGTTCACTGAAAGTTTTGATCAAGAGGCTAAAGGTCAAATATTTTGGCTATGTCAGAGAAGACAGAATTTCCTAGAGAAGACTCTGATGCTAGGAGAGATAAAAGGCACAAGAAGATGAGGACGACAGATGTGGAGATGGATGGATGAGGTCATTGAAGCAATCAACTTAAGCTTGATAGAGCTCATATGGGCAGTGGCTGACAGTGCTGCGATCCATAGGGTCATGGAGAATTGGTCACGACTGAACAACAACAACTCAGAATCCTTATTGCAGTGGAAACACTGTTCACAGTAATCCAGGTTTGGCTATTTGGGACTTGCAGGTGTGCTTAGAGTGGCTCTTTCTTTACGTACTTGATTGGAGTCTGTTTTGGGGACACTGGGTCTGTTTTGGGGGCCCTCTAAATGCATCTCTAAATGCAATTTATATCATTAGCATCTCATTAGTGACAGAATAGTGACAGAACTTCAGCACTGGATATAATAATTAAAATCAACTGACATAGCTGCGGTTTTGACTTCCTTCACAGCAGCATTGGCGCGTCATGGGTGGCAGAATATGACTGCAGCTGCTCCAGCTGTTAGGTCTGACAACAGAGCAATCCTAGAAAGCTAAGCACTATTGGATTCACACTAACTTGGAAAGCATGCATGGACTTAATCTTACTTATTTCAAATAGCATTTATTTTAATCACCATGTCATTCTATAACTGCTGCAAGGAAATTTGCTAAGCCTGCTTGAGCCAACTATTCTTCCAATACTGATTGTGTCTTACAAGGTGGGAAATTAATAGCTAACAAGTGTTTTTGGAAGAAATACGCCAGCTTCAAATGGGAAGTCTCAATAGTTGCAAGCCAGCTGTGGGTGTAATTAAGTATCGCCCAGAGAATCATTTCACTCTACCTAACAAATATATGGCACAAATCATTGTGTAAATTATACTTCAGGCTCTAAAGGATTTGGAATTAATGTATTTATCTAGCATGGAATTAAAATGGCTATTTTTGTTCACTCTTTTAATTAAGACTGCACCAGCGGAGTTATGGAGCTCAATGGTGAACAAAATGTATTTAATCTTAATCAGTGACTCTCATCCTTTTTGATCTGGTGGCTCACAGGTTACCTTATAATGTAGATGATGTTAAAAATAATGAGTCCTTGTAGACCCAAAGTAGGGACTATGCTAATTAGGCTATTTACTTTTTCAGATTCACATGACTTTACTTTCAAATCCATTCAGTCATTAGAAACAGATACCAGCATGTGCATAGTAGGCTGATTAGACAGGCTAAATATTGCAACTTAAATTTAATTTCACTTTAAGTATTTACCGTAATACCATTCACTTGGTGTGTATTTATCTGCAATTTAAATTATACAATAGTAGGAACCTCCGCTTTGCCAGGGCAGACAGGAGAGGGGTGATATGATACACAGGCGGAGCTACAGCCGGTTCAAGGCACCAAGGCCCTGGCCTCTGAAGGGCCCCCTGTGCCCTGCGGACCTCCCCGAGGACCTCCCACGGGTCTCCAGTGGCTCCCGTAGATCTCTTGTGGTGCCCACGGCTCACCACAGTTCGCCTGTGGCCCCCGCGGATCCCCTTTGCCCTCCGTGGGTCCTTAGGGGCCCCACGGTTCCCCTGTGGCCCCTGCAGGTCCCCTGTGGCCTGTACAGGTCCCCGGTGCACCTTGCCACCCCCCATGGCCCACTGAAGCCCCTTGCAGTCCCCCGGGGGCCCCTGTGGCCTTTCTAGGCCCCTGTGGCCCCTTTGTCCTTACAGGCCCCTATGGCCCCCACAGATTTATGTGGCCTCCCTCAGCCCCCTGTGACCTTCCTAGGCCCCTTGTGGCCCCCTCAGTCCTTGCAAGCCCCTAGCAGACCTCTGTAGCCTCCCTCAACCTCTGTGGCCCCCTCGGACCACTGGCCTGCCCCCAGGAAGTGGAGTGAAGCTTTAGGCAGGTGTGTATATATATATATATCTATATATACATATATATATATATATATATATATATATATATATATGTATGTATGTGTATGTGTTTATAGATGTATATGTAAATGTATACGTGTATATGGTATGTGTATATATGTGTATATATATATATATATATATATATATATATATATATATATATACAGTGGATATAAAAAGTCTACACACCCCTGTTAAAATGTCAGTTTTCTGTGCTGTAAAAAATGAGACAAAGATAAATCATTTCAGAACTTTTTCCACCTTTAATGTGACCTATGAACTGTACAACTCAATTGAAAAACGAACTGAAATCTTTTAGAAGAAAAAATAAAAAAATAAAATAAGTATGATTTAAAATATGAAAATAAAATAAGTATGCACACCCTTAAACTAATACTTTGTTGAAGCACCTTTTGATTTTATTACAGCACTCAGTCTTTTTGGGTATGAGTCTATCAGCATGGCACATTTTGACTTGGCAAGATTTGCCCACTCTTCTTTGCAAAAACACTCCAAATCTGTCAGATTGCGAGGGCATCTCCTGTGCACAGCCCTCTTCAGATCACCCCACAGATTTTCAATCGGATTCACGTCTGGGCTCTGGCTGGGCCATTCCAAAACTTTAATCTTCTTCTGGTGAATCCATTCCTTTGTTGATTTGGATGTATGCTTTGGGTCGTTGTCATGCTGAAAGATGAAGTTCCTCTTCCAACAGAAGCCTGAAGGTTCTGTGCCAATATTGACTGGTATTTGGAACTGTTCATAATTCCCTCTATCTTAACTAAGGCCCCAGTCCCAGCTGAAGAAAAACAGCCCCAAAGCATGATGCTGCCACCACCATTCTTCACTGTAAGTATGGTGTTGTTTTGGTGATGTGCAGTGATGTCTTTGCACCAAACATATCTTTTGGAATTATGGCCAAAAAGTTCAACCACAGACCATAACACCTTTTCCCACATGCTTTTGGGAGTCTTCAGATGTGTTTTTGCAAAATGTAGCCTGGCTTGGATGTTTTTCTTCGTAAGAAAAGGCTTTCGTCTTGCCACTCTACCCCATAGCCCCGACATATGAAGAATACAGGAGATTGTTGTCACATGTACCACACAGCCAGTACTTGCCAGATATTCCTGCAGCTCCTTTAATGTTGCTGTAGGCCTCTTGGTAGCCTCCCAGACCAGTTTCTTTCTCGTCTTTTCATCAATTTTGGAGAGAGCTCCAGTTCTTGGTAATGTCACTGTTGTGCCATATTTTCTCCACTTGATGATGACTGTCTTCACTATGTTCCATAATATATCTAATGCCTTGGAAATTCTTTTGTACCCTTCCCCTGACTGATACCTTTTAACAATGAGATCCCTCTGATGCTTTGGAAGCTCTCCGTGTACCATGGCTTTTGCTGTGGGATGCGACTTAGAAAATTTCAGGAAAGACCAACTAGAGCAGCTGAACTTTATTTGGGGTTAATCAGAGGCACTTTAAATGATGGCAGGTGTATGCTGACTCCTATTTAACACGATTTGGAATGTGATTGCTTAATTCTGAACACAGCTACATCCCCAGTTATAAGAGGGTGTGCAGACTTATGCAACCCCATTATTTTTCTTCTTTTTTTTTTCTTCCCTCCACCTAAAAGATTTCAGTTTGTTTTTCAATTGAGTTATACAGTTTATAGGTCACATTAAAGGTGGAAAAAGTTCTGAAATGATTTATCTTTGTCTCATTTTTTTACAGCACAGAAACCTGACATTTTTACAGGGATGTGTGGACTTTTTATATCCACTGTATATATATATATATATATATATATATGTTTGTGTGTATATATATATATATAGAGAGAGAGCGAGAGAGAGAGATGAATAATCAGAGTAATGCAGTATACAGTGATACCTTTTTTATTGGAAAAACATATTCATAGTTTTCATGACTAGCTTTTGAGAGCGTACCTCTTTTTTTCAAGTTTGAAGCATTTCTGATATATTCCCATTGAAACACAAATAACAGTTTAAAAAAAATTTTTGTTCTGTTCAGTGGGCTGTACACACGTCTGTATTGGTGTAGGTCAAAAGCAAATAAACAGAGTCGTAAAAACTTGTACATCTTGAGAGTTTGAGGTACCATAAAACTGTAAGGAGACACAGGGATAGTTGTGAAATAAACCAGACAAAAATAGAGAAAGCAAGCAACAATAAAAAAAAACTAAAAAACACAAAATATATCCGTAATGTAAAATTAAAAGAATTCAAGATAATGCAACAGGAAATCCATGTTAACATTAAGACCTGTGTTTTTTGTATTAAAGTATGTTATCATTTTCATTTCAAAGGCCTTTCTTTCTTGTGTGTTTTTAAAATGACCTCTGAGTATTTTTATTTTCAGGTTTTGTATGGAGTGGTTATTTTGTGAAAAGTGGTGTCCAACTGGAGTACAGTAACTGTCATCATTGTGCTTTTTGATGGAGCTTCT
The DNA here is from genome assembly GCA_027410445.1 of Discoglossus pictus. Classification (NCBI taxonomy): domain Eukaryota; kingdom Metazoa; phylum Chordata; class Amphibia; order Anura; family Alytidae; genus Discoglossus; species Discoglossus pictus. The sequence continues at coordinate 40,111,958 of CM050163.1, forward strand.
ATGTACTGTAGATTCATCTGTAAATGTAGTTTCTGGCTGGTTTCCCCAATGTAGCATCCACTTTCACATATAGTTCATTGTATTATGTAGACAACATTGGATGATGTGCATGAATATGAGCCTCTAATGTTATAGCTCTTGTTGTTATGCGTGTCCTCTTTCCAGATGTGCTGACATAATTTGCAGAGGTCATTTTAAAAACACGCAAGAAAGAAAGGCATTTGAAATGAAACTTATAACACAGGTCTTAATGTTAACATGGAATTCTTGTTGCATTATCTAGAATTCTTTTAATGTTACATTGCGGAAATGTTTTGTTTGTTTTGGGTTTTTTTTCTAATTGTTTGCCGATCTGAGCCTGCAAAAAGACTCAAATTGAATAGTAAAATAGCTTGCGACCTCACTTACGATCTACCAGATCTCAAAATCTCTCAATTGAATGTGGCTCATAGTGTTATCTAATGTGTTTCTTTTTACTACAGCTCTTCATCACCTCAATCTCATATTCAGGTGCTTGCAGCCGTATTACATTGTGATTCTGTAAATTTAAAAGGGCTCTATTTAAGCACATAGCATATTTTTTTACAGAAGTTTTTTGTTAGTGAAGACCTTGCTTTTGGATAGAAGTTCACTAACTAAAAACTTCTGTAAAAAAAAATATGATGTGTGCTTAAATAGAGCCTTTTTAAATTTACCGAATCGCAATTTAATAAGGCTGTTGATACCTAACCTTGAGTGACTGGCACAGTATTCAAGGGCAGTGATGTAGCGCTTGTTACATACATATATGTTTGTGTTTATATATATTTTTTTTGACTTACTAAAACATTTTGCTCATATAAGATGTTGTTGTCAGACCAAAATATCATAAAATACAATAAAAAATAAATTCACAATTAATCCCCTTACAGTATTGTATTATTTTATTTGTAAAAGTCATCTAGAAAAGCAAAATCCCTCTCCTTAAACCCATTTAGGAATGCCTCTCAAGTTGTAGCTAAGAGGCTCCGTTTTAGGGACTGCTTGTCTGTCTCTGCTCCCTAGTGTCAAACTGAAAGGGTATAAGACAGAAGCCCATTATGAAACAAGATAACATTAATATTTTTCTCAATATGATTCCTTCTTCAATTAATGCTAATTTTTATGGTAGGCGTACTATGGATTTGTGAAATACAAGAAGACTTTGAGAAATATCATTTGAAGACAAAATCTTATTGGCAGCTTCCAAGTCTATTGAAGTTAGTTCCATCATAATATCTTGCATTGACATCATGGTTGAACTAAAATATGCCCTTTCAAATATTCCTTTGTACTGTAAATCTGTGAAAAAAATCTACTATACAAATGTTAGAGTTTATAATTTGCATTTTATGTATAATGTGCATAGACTCTTTGACCCTCATTCAATTGCTCCATTTTGGAGATCCAGGCTCACAAGTGGAGGTGCGATTCATTGAGATTTGTCAAATCGCAAGTTAATGCCCTCCAAGCCTTTAATCTTTCACGGTCGCAAGGGCCCAAAAGCTAAAATCGCTAATCACTATTGAATTGCTCCGATTCCCCCTCGCTAACGACTCCGTCAAGCCCGCAAATGGCAAATATCTAACCACAAGTTACTGGTACCAAGGAGGTGTCGCAAAAAGGGCTTAATGACAAATTGGAGCACTTTAAAAGCAAATAAAAAAGCAATACTGTACTTTTACGAAGAGTGAAAGTGATGTTAAGTCACAGAATTAATAGCACAACATTCTCCAATACTTTATTTCATGTTAAGTTTGTGTTATATCGATCACAGCAATCAATATGAAGTCCTATGGGCCACAGGGGACCCGCAGGAGGTCTGCAAGGGCCCCTCAGAGGCCAGGGCCCTTGGTGCCCTTCATCGGTTGCACCGGCAGTAACTCCGTCTCTGAATTTATATATGCTAATTGGGGTTTAATTGTGCTAGATGCAGTTTATACTTTTAAAGATCTTTGGCTTGTTTTACCACTATAATGTGCCTTTAAGACACCAGTGTAGTTCCATAAAAACTGCACATTTGTGAATAAACTAACAACATGAATGTAAGCTACAAGCACAATACAATTTTAATAGAAAATTTGAAGTTTGAAGACTCTATTTCTTGAATAAAAGATTATTTTTTGTCTTTGATTTATCACTCCCTGGAGCATGAGGGTGTGTTTTTTGTATCCTTCAGTGGAGGAGGATTTGTTAAGTAACCATATTTCAGTGAATTTTAAATCCATTCCTTGTCCAGAAGCACACAGTTTGCATTAATAAATGCAAGGGCTGCTCTCCAGAAATTCTTCTTTCACACATACATACCACCAGTATCAGTGTCATGGATGACTCCAGGGTCCAACTGAGGCATCACAGTTTCTTTTTTTCTCTAACTAAGAAGCAGCTTTATGACTTTTCCCTGCCAAAATATGCACTTGACTCAAAGTTTTCAGCCACATATACAGTATCTCACAAAAGTGACTAAACCCTCAAATTCTTGTAAATATTTTATGATATCTTTTCATGTGACAACACTGAAGAAATTACACCCTGCTACAATGTAAAGTAGTAGGTATGCAGCCGGTATAACAGTGTAAATTTGCTGTCCCCTCAAAATAACTCAACACACAGCCATTAATGTCTAAACCGTTGGCAACAAAAGTGAGTACACGCCTAAGTGGAAATGTCCAAATTGGGCCCAAAGTGTAAACACCATTATTTTCTAGCACTGTCTTAACCCTCATGGGCATGGAGTTCACCAGAGCTTCACAGGTTGCCACTGGAGCCCTCTTCCACTCCTCTCTAATGACATCACGGACCTGGTGGATGTTAGAGACCTTGCACTCCCCACCTTCCATTTGAGTATGCCTCACAAATGCTCAATAGGGTTTAGGTCTGTGACATGCTTGGCCAGTCCATCACCTTTACCTTCAGCTTCTTTAGCAAGGCAGTGGTCGTCTTGGAGGTGTGTTTGGGTCGTTATCATGTTGGAATACTGCCCTGCGGCCCAGTCTCCAAAGGGAGGGAATCATGCACGGCTTCAGTATGTCACAGTACATGTTGGCATTCATGGTTCCCTTAATGAACTGTAACTCCCCAGTGCCGGCAGCACTCATGCAGGCCCCATTGGCAACCTGTGTACTCCAGTGGCAACCTGTGAAGCTCTGGTGAACACCATGCCCATGGTTAAGGCAGTGCTGGAAAATAATGGTGGCCACGCAAAATATTAACACTTTGGGGCCAATTTGGACATTTCCACTTAGGGGTGTACTCACTTTTGTTGCCAACGGTTTAGACATTAATGGCTGTGTGTTGAGTTATTTTGAGGGGACAGCAAATTTACACTGTTAAATAGGCTGTGCACTTACTACTTTACATTGTAGCAGAGTGTCATTTCTTCAGTTTTGTCACATGAAAAGATATAATAAAATATTTACAAAAATGTGAGGGGTGTACTCACTTTTGTGAGATACTGTATATTATTACATTGTACAGTGGTCCTTAAAGGATCATAAAAGTCACCACATGTGCTCTCACCTTCAGTTGGAGGGTGGAAAATCATGTGGAAAATGTATTTACATTTTTAAAATTGATAAAGCATTGACCTAGATATTGTCCTTTTAGTTTAGCCCTTGAAGACATCCCACAAGAACCTGCATAAATAATAAGGCTGGGGTCTGTAGTACTTTGTATTACAGATTTAAATATCTTTAAAAGCTGAGTGTGGTGGTGCAGTGGTAAACATTCTGTTTCAAAGATTGTTTAATTGGTAAGCCATAGGTTTTATTACCCAACCTTCCACTTGTTTTTTGTTTAATGTACTTACCGAATTTGCCGGCGTATACGACGACTTTTTTGTCCTGAAAAACATGCCTCCAATTGGGGGGGTCGTCTTATACGCCGGGTGCACTTTGTCTGCACAGAGCTCGTGCCTCCCCCCTCCTCATCCTCAACCCCCCCTCCTCATTCTAATCCCCCCTCCTCATTCTAAATAATCCTCCACACTTTACCCCTCTAAATACCTCCCCCTCTCCCTTTCCCCTCACTTACCTTCATCTGCAGCTTCTCCTCCGGCCTCCGCTCCTTTCTGCGTCGGCACCCGGTATATGCTAATAACGTGGTGTGCATGTTAAGTCACGTCATTAGCATATAACGGATGCCGACGCAACACCCTCCCCCCTCCTCATCCTCAACCCCCCCTCCTCATTCTACTCCCCCCTCCTCATTCTAAATAATCCTCCACACTTTACCCCTCTAAATACCTCCCCCTCTCCCTTTCCCTTCACTTACCTTCATCTGCAGCTTCTCCTCCGGCCTCCGCTCCTTCCTGCGTTGGCACCCGGTATATGCTAATGACGTGACGCGCATGTGACGTCACATCATTAGCATATACCGGTTGCCGACGCAGGAAGGAGCGGAGGCCGGAGGAGAAGCTACAGATGAAGGTAAGTGAGGGGAAAGGGAGAGGGGGAGGTATTTAGATGGGTAAAGTGAGGAGGGGGGTTTAGGATGAGGAGGGAGGTTGAGGATGAGGAGGGAGGATGAGGAGGGAGGTTGAGGATGAGGGGGGGTTGAGGATGAGGATGGGGGGGTTGAGGATGAGGATGGGGGGTTGAGGATGGGGGTTGAGGAGGGGGGTTGAGGTTGAGGAGGGGGGCTGAGGAGAGAGGTTGAGGAGGGGGTTTAGAATGAGGAGGGGTTTGAGGATGAGGAGGTGGGGTGAGGAGGGAGGTTGAGGATGAGGAGGGGGTTGAGGTTTAGGAGGGAGGTTGAGGATGAGGAGGGAAGTTGAGGATGAGGAGGGGGGTTGAGGTTGAGGAGGGAGGTTGAGGATGAGGAGGGGCGGGCCGTAGGCGCTGCGGTAGCGTTGCAGGGGCGGGCCAGAGGCGCTGCGGTTGTGCCGGTCACAGGGAGATGCAGGGGCGGGCCGGAGGCACTGCGGTCGGGTTGCAGGGGCAGCCGGAGGCGCTGCGGTTGTGCCGGTCACAGGGAGATGCAGGGGCGGGCAGGAGGCGCTGCAGTCGCTTAACAAACTCTATATTGTTTTTGATTTTGTCAATCAATTTTTTTTGTCACTTATGAGAACACATCATATTTCCATATCTTTAGACTTTCTCTGCCAGGGCTCGCAGGCCCTTTCGTGTTATAAGAGCATAATACATAAAAGACATATTACATTTAAATGTTTCATTTCAAGTTTGTGACATTCACCACCTCTTTTTCCTTTTTCTGTTCCCCTTTTCCTAATTTTCCCCAAATAACCAAATTAGTCTTTGGAGCCTTCGTGTTCATGCACTTTTATTCACAGTCCTTGTACTCCTTGGATTATCATTTCCCCCCTTGTCTCCCTCCCCCCCTACCCCATTAAAACCAGTTCAAACTTAATATAAACATACAACTTCAATTCAACTGTTGGCAGCTATTAATCATCCTAGGGAATCTGATTTCTTCCCTCCCATGTCGATTTCCCCTCTGTAGTCTTACCTCTCTGGTGCAAAGAATTCTTGGGTATATCCCCCGGTCCAGCTCCCCCGTCCATATTCTCTCTCCCCCCCCCCCCCCCCCGGGATGGCTTCACCCCTCAAGCTACCTTTGTTGTTCTTGATATGGGACCCAGGGTCCCCATATTATCAAAAACATGTCCATAGTATCTGCTAATGTGTGAAATATTCTTTCCTATAGCATAATTTGACTTAGTCTAATGGCTTTAAATATTCTGCTTTCCATCTCTTAGCTATGCACTTTTTAGTCGCTAAACATATAAATTGCATCATTTTGTTTTGGGTAGCCGTTAAGGCCTTCATGCCCAAGCCCAGCAAACATACCTCCATCTGGGCCTGCAGATCCGTTTGAAAGATATGGGATGCCAGACGTGCACATTCCTGCCACATCTTCTGGGCTTTGGAGCACGTCCACCACATATGAATGAACGTGCCTCTTAAGTTACAGCCTCTATAGCAATTAGGATTCTGCCCCCCACTCCATTTTGCAATCCGGTCTGGGGTTATATAGGCCCTATGCAAAATTTTTATAGACGTCTCCAACAGACTATAATTTAGTGAGCCTCTTGTAAGTTCTATCCAGGATTTTTTCCACTGGGTTAATTCCCAGGTGCTTCCCATATCCTTCTCCCATTCTTTCATAAATTTGTCCTTGGTTTCTATTTTTGGTTTATTAAATTCTGAATAAAGCATGCCTAGTATTCCTCTTGTTAAGGGCATAGCATAGTTTCGAGAACCAAGTATATTTCGGGATACCCAATTGTTTGATTAAAGAATTCTCTAGATGACTAATCCTGCGAAAATTGTAATGTTCCTCCAGTGGAAGATTGTATTTATCCCTCATTTGCACATAGGAGAGATAGCCCCCTTCTGCCACCCAGTTCCCAATTCTGCCTAAGTCTCTTGACGTCCACCATTCCCTAGAGCGTTCAGATAACGGAGTCCGGAACTCCGGGTGTGGTATCAGGGGAGCCAAGAGGGAGAACTGACCTAGAATCCCATGGTGTGTCTGAGCCCATTTGCAGCACTGCAGCGACAATCTGATTATCGGGTTTTGCGGCCTTCTCATCGCGGCCAGTGGATCTTTTAGCCAAATGACTTAATCCCATGTGTAGGGTTGTAATTCCTGATCTTCTATGTAGACCCAACCTGGTTTATGTTCCTGGGAATGAATCCTAGGAATGATTGCTAATTGGGCTGCACGATAATACTGCATAAGATTAGGGCATGATAGGCCACCCCAACTCTTATGTCTAGTCATTATCTGTTTCGCTATTCTATGCGGTCTATATTGCCAAATGTATGGGAAAATTGCTTTTTGGAATTTTCTTAACTCCTTTTCCGGGCATCTAACCGGTAGGGACCGGAACAAATAGAGAATTCTTGGTAACAGGTTCATTTTTACAGAATGTATCCGTCCTAACCAAGATAGTTTGTGTTTGGACCATGAGTTCATGTAATTCTTTAATTGTTTGATAAGAGGTTCATAGTTAAATTTGTAAATGTCCCCCAAGTTTTTTGTAAGATTGATTCCTAGATACCTAATATGGGTCTTTGGCCATGTAAACCGATACTTTTCTCTCAAAAATGTCTCCTCTTCCTGGGTTAGGTTCACCGCTAGTACCTCTGTTTTGGTCGCGTTTAATTTAAGACCTGATATCAAACCAAAACTGTTGAGTATTTCAAATAAAGCTGGAATCGATGTTATGGGGTTGGTGAGTGTACATAACACATCATCCGCAAACCAACTGCTTTTAAGTTGTGTTGGGCCAGCCTGCATTCCCCTTATCTGAGAAGATGTCCTAATTTTCTGGGCCAGCGGCTCCACTACCAAGGCAAATAGGAGAGAGTGGGCATCCTTGTCTAGTGCCCCTCTGTATATCTATAGTTTCATTATTCGGACCCGACAATTTGATTTGCGCCCTTGGCTTCTTATAAAGTGTTTTAAGCAAGTTTATAAAAGTGTCCGTGAACCAAATTTTGCCAGCACCTCCCATAAGTAGGGCCACTCTACAGTGTCAAAGGCCTTTTCTATATCAAGGGCCAACATGCATAAGGTAGAATGTTGTTGCTGGGCCATATAGATTAGATTAGCTACCTTACAGATATTGTCCCCCGCCTGCCTGTGGGGAATGAAGCCTACCTGGTCTTGGTGAACCAACTTGGGGAAAAATCTTGCTACTCTGTTGGCCATAATCTTTGTTAAAAGTTTTAAATCAATGTTAAGTAATGAAATGGGTCTAAAAATTTTCACTTCTAGTTTATCTTTACCCTCTTTTGGAAAAAAGACCAATTCCGCTGGGATTGATTTGCCCTCGAGAATATAGTTAAAGAATGTAGTTAAGTGTGGGGTTAGGGTGTGAGAAAAAGTCTTATAATATTGTGCCGTAAATCCGTCCGGTCCAGGGGACTTGCCCACATTTGCCTCCTGTATAACCTGTTTCACCTCCTCTAGTGAGATTTTGGAGTTAATCAAACAATTGTCCTCCTCTGTCAAGCTGGGGAGATCACATGAATGTAAAAAGTCCCCTACAGCTTGCTAAAAAAGTTTTTAAACACTTCCTGATTTTTTTTAGGGCTAGATGTTGTTTGTCCTTGGGGGTCTTTTATCTGATAAATTTTTGATTGGGCTATTTTATTTTTCAGCTTGCTGGCCAGCATGGTATATGGCTTGTTCGCCCTAGCATAGAACTGCTGGCCCTAATTTAACTCTCACTAACTCTATCTGTTGCCGTAGCGCCATCGTTGGATTTTGTTGGTTCATCCTTCATAGCGTCGTAAGTTTTTCCTTCGCAGTCCTTTCTTTTTGGCTTTGTTGTTTTTTATGTTGGGCTGCGATTTGAATACATGTCCCTCTAATGCAGGCTTTATGAGGAAGCCACACCCAGTCTGGAGTTATACCTCCAGTCATATTTTCTGTAAAGTATGAGTCCAAAGCCGTCGCTACTCAATCTCTCAGATGAGGTTGGGTTAATAGCATTTCATTCAGTCTCCATCCCCTGGCGCCCCCCAGAACCCCCCCCCCCCCATCTGAACTGTGAGGCGTACATAAGAATGGTCTGACCAAGGGCACGGATGTATCGCTACCCCTTCAGTTTGATCAATTAGGTTTGTCCCCACTAGGAATGTATCTATTCTCGAATAAGTCTGGTGTACCTGGGAGAAAAATGTATATTCCCTGTCCATAGGGTGGCTCTCTCTCCATATATCTGTCATCTGCAATCTCCTTAATTGGGTTTGTATTAGGTCCAATTTTTGGGAAAACTTGTCTCCCGAATAAGTCCCTGAACGATCCAGTGCAGGCTTAATCACTAAATTCAAGTCCCCCCCTAAGATGATGTGTCCTAATTCCTGAGTCCCTAGGTAACGAAGTAGTCGCAAGAGACAATTATGAGGGGATGAGTTTGTAGAGTATAATGATATAAGTGTAATTCTGGTATCATGTATTGTGCCTGTCAATATAAAATTCTCTTCCGGGTCAATTTTCTTGTTACTAAGAATAAAGGGGAAATCCTTGTGCAGCGGGATAGCCGCTCCCGCCTTTCTTGAAGCCTGTGTGGTAGCATATATGTTAGGATAATTTCTATGTATATACTTAGGAACACTATTCAGCTTGAAATGAGTTTCCTGGAGGAAAATGGCTGCCGGATTATGGATTTTATATGTTAGGAAGGCTTTCCTCCTCTTGCAGAGTGAATTGAACCCCCTGACGTTGTGAGTTATGAATTTGTATCCTACTCTAGCCATCCGGATAAAGCATAAAAATAGTACTCACTTTTAAATCAGGTGGTCCATGGATCATCGAAGAAGCTGGCCCAAGGAAGACCCTTCCTCCTGCCCCTTTGAGTTGTAGATATCGATTCTTTGTTACTGCCAAAAAAGTTACTAACCAGAAAATAACACAAACATTTTCAACTAAACTGAAACTTTCTGTGTGTCTTAGGACACCCGTGCTCATTCCCCACCATCTTTGAAGATGTGTCTTTGCAAGTCTGGCCTGTGGAGGGAGGACCTTCCCCGTCTCTGCCATGCCAGTACCAGGAGTGCACAATAGGTGGAACTACACTAAATTGCTGTGTTATCCCACCCTTAACGTCCTTTGTTTGCTCTGCTGCAGGGTCCCACCTTTTGGTCTTTCCCACTGCCCCTGCCCTTTTCCTCAGCTAGTTTCTCCCCTTCTATGGTAGCTTCTCATGCTCTCACCCCTCTGCTGTTTATTTCAATCCCTCTTGCTACTAAAAGTGTTGTTTGTATGGTATACCCCCTTAACTGTTTAGGAATCTATTAGCAAGGGAACCCCTTTATCCTTCCCCGCTACCCTTTGGTAAAGATTTCTGTTGTCCTCATCTCGCTTTCCTTGTATTCCTCTAACCTTGGGAAATTTCTTGTTCTAACTAGATTAACCGTTTTTATGTCCCTAAATGTGTCCCTTCTTCGTATCCCTGTCTTCATTTTGTCTTATACTCAAGGGGAAATGGGAATTGCTATTTTCAACTCCAGCAGGGCCTCTAAGTCCTATTTTTAGTAAAAAAATGTATAATAAGTGTCCCTCTTTGTTTCCGTTATATATTAGAATTCAGTTTTTTTTTTTTTTTCTCATCCCAACAATTCCAGTTTTTTACAAGGCCTTCGAAGACATATCATTTACCTTTCCCTTCGTTAAGCATGATACCCCTTCACCCCTTGCTTATAGTCCTTACTCTGTTAAACCGTAGAGATACATTTCTTTCTATTAATTTAAACTTCTCTCTATCATTTCTACCCTCCCAAATTCTAATTCTAGAGAATATGCTGTTTTCCCTAGTTAAATATTTTTGTACTCTTAACCCCATTGACTAGGTCCTTTAGGTTAAAGTCTCTATATCCTTAATAGTCCATGAATCGGGAGTATAAAGTCCTTTTGTCTTCTCCAAACAGTCCAAATTCCCTATGCCAGGGTCTGGCCAGTTCAAGATCTCCCTGTTTGTAATCTCGGAGGGAGTTCTCCTGCTATGGGCCCTTTTTTGCGCCTTTGCGGGAGTGGAGTGTCTTGCCACTGCCTCTTTGGGCTCCTTCGTGGAGTGTTTTGTTGCTGCAAGTCTTGTTCCATTGCCGTGATCAAACCCAAGCTTTGTAGTATCTCTTCTAGTGTTTTGAGAGAATAAGAAGTTCCTTTCACCTGAAACAAAAGTACAAAGGGGAATCCCCATCTGTATGCAATCTTGTGTTGTTGTAAAACTGTCAGGGCCAGCCTCATTTGTCTTCTTTTCAAGAGGGTGTTGGGAGACAAATCCGCATATACTTGTAGTACGGAGCCATCTGGTTCTTTGATTTCTTTGCATTTTCTTGCATCTCCCAATATAGCATCTCTAGCCCTCTGGCGTAGTAGACGTATGATCACATCTTTGGGAACATTAGGAGCTGATGATGCCCCCAGGGCTCTATGCGCCCTCTCAATTTCCCAGTCCGCCTCTGGCAACGTTGGGGTCAGAGAATTAAATGTGGCCTGGATATAAGGCATGAGGTCCGTCACTGCTCTGGGTATCCCCCTCAGTCTCAAATTATGTCTTCGGCTCCGGTTATCCATGTCCTCTAGTTTCTCAGCCATTTCTGCTATTTGCGAGGAGTGTTCTGTTATAGCCGATCCCATCTGGTGCTGAGCTTCTCCAATATCATCCACCAGAGTTTCTAAGAGATGGGTCCTTTGGCCCAGGTCACGAATCTCTTTTTTAAGCTCATTCTTGACTTTTTCTAATTTACTTTGCATAAGATCAGCTATCTGTGCCATGGACTTTGCTGAGATGTCCATTGAGGTATTACCAGTTTGTTCCATCTCTGATTCAGGAGGTCCTGATTCTGCTGGGCTATTATCTGGGGCTTGTTTTTGATTGGCCATGGATATTTGGAAGTGGTCTTTAATATTTTTGGAGGGTTCTGACCGTTTGGGCTTAACCATGTTTCCGGCCTAGAGGTTGGTCTGTATTATCGGTGTCACAATTCTTTATTTCTATTTATATCTGAATACAGTTCTTTGGCAAGCAGTGACGGCCTTGATAGTGGGGCAACCACAGTGTAGGATTCCTGTTATTTACTGTTCCCACATTATGTAGAAATTCTGGGCTTCTATGTGGGTCATGAGATAATGGTACATTTGTAGAGTTAGTAGGTGGGACCCGGGCTTGCAGCGGAGTTTTAAGCCATGTTTATGATCGCCTCTGCCTCCTTCTCCTCTCTACTGCACCCTTCCATTAGGGCCAGGTTTATTTTTAAAAGCCCTTGATTGTTACAATACAGTTTTGCAGAGGTTTATGTCCCCAGGCTGTGAGCAGTATCTCTGCTGGTTGTGTTTTTTTTTTTTTTTTCCCCCACTCCTGAGTGCCTGTGTAATGGCAACTTATATTGTGTCTTTATGGGCTTGTGTGTAACAGTGCCTGCCCTCTTTCCTCCTCTAGGTCTAGACTATTTACATTTATTTATATATCCAGGTCTCTGGTATTATACAGTTCTTGTGCCCAGGGGGAGTCAAAATGGCTCCACAATGAGGCCTATTTCTCCACTCCAAGGTATGTAAAATGGCCGCTGCTCCAGCCACATGTGAGCCCCTGGGCAGACCCTTTTAGCTTGTATGGCGGATGACAGCGGCGTCCTAGTGGATCTTTCCCTTCTACTACTGTCAAACCTCAGAGTCAGCGTCTCACCACCTCTACCCTCCCTAGCAGGCTGACCTGCTTTGGGTACTCACTCTTCCCTCTCTCGGTTGGGGACTCACCGCTCCACTTCTCTTGCAGGTAGTTGTGGACTTGAGGTGTCCCAGGCTCCTCTTATCCGGTGTTTGGGAGATTAGCCTGCGCAGGGGAACACAGGGAGTCTCTCTATTGAGGGCCAGATGCGGTAGGCCTTAGCCACGGGCTGTACAGTTCTCACACCCTATTTGTAATTTTGGTATCTAATTGATCCTTTCTTGTTCCTTAATCATTGTGTCCTATTTTTCAGGGGTTTGTTCCCCAAAATTGGGATATTTTCCCCTATTTTATAGTTGTGAGGTGCAGAGCTGCAGTGGAACATGTCTGCCTGCTCTGAAAGTTGGACACGCCCCCAACAAACTCTATATTTTGGGTGGCAATGTTGGGGGGTCGTCTTATACGCCCAGTCGCCTTACACGCCGGCAAATACGTTATTTATTTATATATATCTCAGTCATATATGTGTTAATAAATACATTAGATTGTAAGTTTGCGAGTTTTCAATCTTGTGTCAGTGCCTCGGAAACAAGCTCTATGTACATTTGATTTTATGCTCAAAAACAGGGCCCTGTTTTCTGCTATGTACTCAACCCCTGTACAGCGCTACGGAATATGTTGGCGCGATATAAATAAAGATAATAATAATAATAGATTAATTTAGAAAAAATAAGTGCAAGGAATTTTTAAGAATGATTGATTTACTTATGAAAACATTTTATGAAACACACTTTCCACTAGTCCAGCACACAGGGGAGGGAGAGGAGGGGGGTGGGGGAGAGATGCAGGGGAGGGAGAAGGGGGAAACAGACACAGGGTAGGGAGAGGGGGGGGAAGAGACAGAGGGGAGGGAGAGGGGGAAAGAGAAACAGGAGAGGGTGGGAAAGAGACGGAGGGGGGGAAACAGAAATATAAAGTATTATGCCATCATTGTGATGGGCAAGTGGCTAGTATGTATATATATATATATATATATATATATATATATATATATATACACCTAAAAATATATTCTAAATATATATATACCATGTTTCCCCAAAAATAAGACCGGGTCTTATATTAATTTCAGCTCCAAAAAATGCAATAGGGCTTATTTTCAGTGGTTGTCTTATTTTTTTTATTGTACAACATTTATTCATGTACAAAAAACTACATTTATTTAAATAGAATCATGTGATCTTCTTTTGGAGCATCGTCATAACTCTCCAAACCCTGAATTCCAACCTGAATTTCCTTTAGAACCATTGGACCCATGTCCAGCAACAGATCTCTTCTTATCCATGTAGCCTGCTCGTAGTGCAGGCAACACAGCTGTCAGTGATGTTATCTGATGAATTCTTCACCCAAGTCACAACCTCTTGCAGTCTAGGCTTCACAAAGTTTCCACGCTGATTTCTATCCATTCTATTTTCAATATAGTCATTGATTTCCATGGGCAAATGGTCCTTGGATGGCTTGTTTATTGCAATATCAAGAGTCTGGAAATAGGCAGTCATTCCTGCGGAAATCATTATTTGATCTATTCTTCTCTCTGCAAGTTCTTCATGTCTTTAGCACGGTGAGTGCTGGCTGAATCCCAGACTAGCAGACCTCTTGGGCCACCTTGTAAAACAAGTGGCAGCATTAAACTGACCCACTTCCTTACAACTGCTTGTGTGCACAAGGCTTTTTTGTGTTTCAAGAACATAAATCATGAGACACTTTCAATCCTATCTTTCTTGTCCTTAGTGATGATTAGTGGTGGGGCTTTCTTTCCCTCCAGACAAATTGCCAAAATACAAGTGCACTTTCGTAACCAGTGGAAGGAACGTAGATTGACGAGGCACCCCTCTGATTAATTGTTGTTTGAGATCCTTGGCCCATAAACACTCCAGTTTCATCCATAGCAATCATGTTGGGGAGTTTGTATTTAGAAAAGTCAATACCATCAACCAAGGACATGAATGCAACAGTGTCGTAGATCTTCTTAGAGACAGTTCATATGACTGAATGAAGCCATCCAGCCAGTGTTGTGGTGTTTTGAATTCTTCTATGGATGTTTCCAGCTGTGGTGCCATTGCAAGGGCAAATGCTTGAATATCAGTCATTGCGCACAACTAAAGCCTTTGCTCTCCTGTCAGCAATCCATTCACAGATGATGTCTTCCAGCTCAGGATATAATGGATGCCGACCTGATCCACGCTACTTGGCATTTCCCACATTAACCTGTTGCCTGAGGTTAACATACTCTGCTCGCCATTTGCGGTCCATACGGATATCCAACTTCTTCTCTTTGCAGAAAGCTGTAAGATTCTTGCCTATGGAGTCCTCCACTACTCCTTTCTTGTACTCAACAGAAGAGCTTTTTTCTTTTTGGACTCATCTTGTCTTAATAATTCATATTATCATTATACTGATATCTGGCTGACAATTGGAACTGGTGCTTATTTTTGGTGGAGGGCTTATATTACGCGTATCCTGAAAAATCAAATATTTTTATTTAATAGTCTGACTTCTATTTATTCATAACTCAATGAATTCAGAATCAATTTTAACAATGAAAAACACTTTTTCCACATGCATTTTCACTCTCTATTGAATGGTGCAGAACAAATAAGGGGACCTTTGTGGTCTTTTAACCCACCAAATAATCGATATATTTGTTTCCAGTTTGTGTCATTGTATGTTACCCATTGATACATAGACCTACGCTCCCGTAGATAGTATGTGAGTTTTTCAGTGGATTCCATGTTTCAGTGTCACATGTTTTATCCTTAATACAGATCATATTTCATATCCAACTTCTTCTCTTTGCAGAAAGCTGTAAGATTCTTGCCTATGGAGACCTCCACTATTTCTTTCTTGTACTCAACAGAATAGCTTTTTCTTTTTGGACTCATCTTGTCTTAATAATTCATATTATCATTTAACTGATGTCTGTCTGACAATCGGAACTGGGGCTTATTTTTGGTGGAGGGCTTATATTACGCGTATCCTGAAAAATCACGTGAGGGCTTATTTTGGGATAGGTCTTATTTTGGGGGAAACAGGATATATATATATATATATATATATATATATATATATATATATATATATATATTGTTTTTTTTTTTTTTTTTTTCACATAATTATTCAAATATTTTTATTGAATAGCCTGACTTCTAATTAATCATAACTCAATGAATTCAGCATCAATTTCAACAATGAAAACACCTTTTCCACATGCATTTTCACCCTCTATCGAATGGTGCATAACAAATAACGGGACCTTTGTGGTCCTTTAACCCACCAAATAATCGATATGTTTGTTTCCAGTTTGTGTCATTGTATGTCACCCATTGATACATAGACCTACGCTCCAGTAGATAGTATGTGCGTCTTTCAGTGTATTCCATGTTTCAGTGTCACGTGTTTTATCCTTAATAAAGATCATGTTTCATGTTCGCTTATAAACACTGAGCCACAAAGGACCTTCACAAATTAATAGAACCTCTGACAAACTGTGGATTGTGAAACCTTCCGTTGATTCCAGATGCTCCGTAGCAGCTGCAAGTCTGTGAGAACTGACCCATGACACAGCCACAGGGTCCTCAATTCAATCCTCAGCTATACACAAATTGATTTGTTTTGCAGACACTGATGACTTTAACTTTTTATTGCAGTGAATGAGCATCTGGAATTGCTGATCTGAAAGTAAAATTGAGTTTTATTGTACCGTAGATGGTTGTCAACTTCTTCCACCAATATGGCAATGTGTTGCAATTTTGTATACAAATATATAACACTTAAACAGTTAAAAAATAGTTTTCCACTACCTCAGTGATAATATACAACAGTATTTTAGTAGTTTAGTAGTAGTTTATGTTTTATTCCAAATGCAAGTTGGATTTGTTGAACATTTTCATTAATTTGGATGTGTGAAAATAGGTACTATTCCTAGTATATCTAATATATATATATAAAAATAAAAAACATAAAATAAATATATAAATAAATATATATATATATATATATATATTTATATATATATATATATATATATATATATATAACAATCAATAAACTTACGGTAGTAGTTGGGAAAATTAATAGTACATTTGTGATTCTACTTGAATGTCTAAAAAAAAGTTACTATACTTATTTCCTGCTCAAGTTTTCCAGAAATACAGTTTATGCACTGCACTCTGGGAAACAGAGAAAGGACATGCAAATGAGACCACAATGCACTCTCGCTCTATTAAATCAACAGCCATGGCTATATGGCTCCTTTCAGGCATATGCTCAACATATTACAAAGCTTTAGGCATAGCACAGGATGGATTATGCACAAACCAGGAGACATACCCACAGACAGCACTGTTTTGATCTGAATGGATCTTATTAAGTCAGTAGATTTTTGTAGACAAATTTGGGCAGGAAATACATTTATTAACTTATTTTTCAGACATTCAAATGTATCACCAATGTAATTTTAATTGCAGTGGACTCTTGGTCCTCATACAGTGGATCCTTGGTGCTCAAATGGTTTCTAGCAAGTGTGACAAGTACCAAGGAAGAGTACCAAGGTTTTTGCTCATCCAGATGCGCCAAATACCGAAATAAGCGAGTTTGGTTGTAGTCGGGTAACAGTTGAATACATGACTATATATATATATATATATATATATATATATATATATAGATATATATATATACCGTATTTGCCGGCGTATAAGATTACTTTTTTGTCCTGAAAAACATGCCTCAAATTGGGGGGTCGTCTTATACGCCGGGTGCCTCCCCCCTCCTCATCCTCAACCCCCCCATCTCATTCTTATCCCCCCTCCTCACTTTACCCCTCTAAATACCTCCCCCTCTCCCTTTTCCCTCACTTACCTTCATCTGCAACTTCTCCTCCGGTCTCCGCTCCTTCCTGCGTCGGTACCCGGTATATGACATCACATGCGCGCCACATCATTATCATATACCGGGTGCCGACGCAGGAAGGAGCGGAGGCCAGAGGAGAAGCTGCAGATGAAGGTAAGTGAGGGAAAGGGAGAGAGGGAGCTATTTAGAGGGGTAAAGTGAGGAGGGGGGTTTAGGATGAGGAGGGAGGTTGAGGATGAGGAGGGAGGATGAGGAGGGAGGTTGAGGATGAGGAGGGGGTTGAGGTTGCGGAGGGAGGTTGAGGATAAGGAGGGGGGTTGAGGTTGAGGAGGGATTTTGAGTGGCAATGTTGGGGGCTCGTCTTATACGCCCAGTCGCCTTATACGCCGGCAAATACATATATATATATATATATATACAACTTTGTTATGTTGTATATATATATATATATAAATATATATATATATATAGTATATGAATAGTACATTTGCGTTCACATTTCAATGTCTAAAACAAGAAAAAAAAACCTGCTTGCAGCTCAGAATTCTGAGAAATACAGTTATTACACTGCATTCTGGGAAGCCGAGCAGGGACGTGAAAAATGTGTCCACAAATGCCTCGCTCTTCTATCCATAACCATTTCAAACATGGCTTCCTTTAAGCTTATGCCCACTGTATTACACAGCTTTCATGCAAAGCCAAGGCTGGATTATACACATGCTGGGAATCCATGTTTAAAATGGTTATGGGTAGAAGAATGAAGCATTTGTGGGCACATTTGCATGTCCCTGCTCAGCTTCCCAGAATGCAGTGTAATAACTGTATTTCTCTGAACTCTGAGCTGGAAGCAGGTTCTTTAGACATTCCAATGTGAACACAAATGTACTATTTATTTACTGTGCTACTGTACGGTGGAGGCTTCTATCGCTCTTTTGCCCACCGTATATTAAATGATGAGTACTAGATAGGGCTCCCACACCTGTTCGTATAACTGCAAAAGCAAATAAATACAAAATACTGTACTTTAAAATACTGGGAAAGGCATTATAATTAATTGCACAACAGTCTCAAGCTCGTAGACCTGCAATAAAAAAAAAATATTTTTGTTACACTTTATTTCTGAGTTATATCGATCCCGTCAATCAATGGGTCAATACATATCATGGAACCTGCATGGACTAGAACAGTTGATTTATTGATTTTTATAGATTTCAACATTTCTGGATTGCGAGTACGATTGCATATCGGACTTCTAAACACTAATGATTTGTTTTTTTATATGCCATGTATTACTGACGTCATGATGACGGTCTCATTTAGCATTGTCTGTCTAAAATGTAAATTACAGGCTTACTTAATTGATCAGGATCATGCTCTGAAATGCTACGTACGGGTTCATGGTTTCGTGTGGTGCCTGTGAGCATGTAATTGCGGGCTTGAGTTAATTAAATACCTCTGTAACTGCACCAAATTTCTAACCGGCAGACATACGGGCAGTATGAAGGTAATTACAAGGTTGGAAATACATGGGGGCCAATTGTCTTTAAAGAATCAGTATTATTCAATAAAAAGGGAACTTGAAGTATGTAACTTTAGCAACTGGGTCATGAAAATAAAAACATTTTTAGAAAAAAATCTGAATATTTCAAGACCCATTTATGCACAGGGAAATCCATTTTGTATTTGTTACAATCACCTCCTGAGAGCTGAACCAAGGTGGTGTGTTTTAATCTATCGGCAGAGCAAGGAACTGAGACGATTCTGTTAGATAACTGGATCTTATAGAAATTGGCACCACACCCCTTTCCCCTGACAGGCCCAGAAGCAGGCTTTTTGCGTCAAGATATGCAAGCACTGCTAGAACTGTAAAGTTCCTTTCATACACCAAAGTATTATGGATGCCTCCTGGGTTCAGTTTCACAATGTATTTTTTTCTAACTAAAAACTAGAATTGTGACTTTTTTCCTGATTAATCATGCTCTTAGTTTTTAAACATATATATTTATTTTATTGTACAGTGGCCCTATGAGTGTCATTATATCCCATAGATGGCAGGTCTCTCACACTATTGAGCCCGGAGCCCTATACAATTGCTCATTGTGAGAGGAGATGAGAGCATCATAATGTCACATTCTTGGTATTTCTGCACTGCCAGTCTTTCACTCCCTCCTTATCCTTAATTTGGCTTCTCTCCGCTAACTCAAAGCAGGGGCTTTAACAATAGTAACATTTATCCCCATTTGGGGCCCATCAGAGCTGGCGTTGCAACAACTGGTGCAGAGGTTGTCAGCTTGACATCTTGATATACTGCAAAATGATCTAATAAGAAATAGCTGCATGTTAAAGGGCCATTACCACATCATCATTATCTGCTGCACTGAAAAGCAAGCGAAAATATATTCCAGTTTGTAAAATGGCTCAATAGTTCTAGTATTATAAGAGTTTTTATATCACCCAGTTAATGGATCAATGTGATCATATTTATAAAATGTATTATGTTGATGACCTGCACTTGAAAATACATATAAGAATGACTTGTATTCCAGTAGAGAATAGTGTATTTTCCTTATATATCAATACTTTATTATATAAACTGTTTTAGTGCAGTATGCGGATTAGTTGTTAATTTAACTATGGGGATTAATTGGTAATTGTTAATTGATAAAGGCAAACAGAAAAAAAACCATGTGAAACTTTGCCAATTGTCTCAAAAGAGAAAAAAATTAAATTCCTTCCTGACCCCAGATACTGGCGCTGGGATTCCTCCCTGGATCAATACTCTCTAGTTAGCTAATTAAATATAAAACTTTGAGTGCTTTAAAAGCTAACACTGCAGCATTTAAACGTACTAAAAAAGGAAAAGAGCTTCAAATGAAAAAAGTTTTTAGATATTTTCTGGATTTGAATTGCTTTGCAGAACAGTTTTAATAATGTAAGTGGTCCTTTAAGATTACTGTTAATGCTGGCTGCAGTGTTCTGAGAAACTGTATTTTTAGATTAAAGCACCACTGTGGTCACATTTCTTCTATGTTGTCTTTTGAATAACTAAACTTGATAATGAGAACAATGTTTTGAGAAAGACAAGAAACCACAGTCTTCAAAGCTGTAACTTTTATATCCAATTATTCCTTACTGCTGGGTTCTATTTTCTTTTCTGAACTCTTTCTGTCTGATATTTTTTCCAGGGGTTGGGCGACCTTGCAAACTAAACATTTTTTCGGTAGAACTATTGAAAGCACTGGCAGTTTTAGTTGCCACATTCCTATTTTGCCGATAGAATTGTTCTGTGAATTCAAAGTCTCCTCCCATTTCAGGATGCAGAGCAGCAGAAACTGAGGCTTCCATGTTAATCCCTTCTAATGCAATTACGGGGGAATTAGTAATAAAGTAAATCCCACTAGCTATGTTATTCCCCCACTCCGTAAACATTGCAAGAGAACTGCTACGAGTGACTGCGGCAAGCTGGACACGAAGATTACAGCAAACTTTTCTACTGATTTTTGCCCTGACAAAGATTACGGCTTACTCTTTTAGACTTTTACACCAAAATATTACCGATACCAATGACCACTCACAAATGGTTCTAAACAGCAGTTAAAGTGACAGTATAGCACCAAAAAACAATAACAATTTATGCAATCTCAACATTATTTGACATTTAACAGTCCAATGTAAGCATACCTGTAACTAATATGATATTGTATTATAATGTCCATTTTTTATTATACAACATCAAGGGTAACTCAGTATACAGTATACAATTATATATTTATATATAATTTATATATAGACAAAATAAACACATTGATATATATATATATATATATATATATACATATATATATATATTGAAGCTATAAATACAATTGCCACATTTTAAAAACTCTCTCTCTCTCTATCTCTCTCTCTCTCTCTCTCTCTCTCTCTCTCTCTCTATATATATATATATATATATATATATATATATCTGCTACTTCAATTGGGTTGGTAAGGACCTCATTTAAACCTATACAGCAGAATTGGGCAGTCCTTGTACACCTCTGATAGCAGAAGATGGACTAAACACAAGTACCACGCCCAGGAGCCTGCTTCAAGGTTATCAGGAACACCAAGATATCAGGAACACCATATAATCCTATAGAATTAGGATTAATTCACAGACTGACACTTACACCTTTTTATGTAAGTACAGACATAACTGTCATACCTTTATTAATTGTCAAATTGTATACAATTTTCTGTAAGTACAGACATAACTGTCATACCTTTATTAAATGTCACATTTTATACAATTTTCTGGCACACAGGCTGGCCAATCACAGTAAGCCACATCCTTAGGTAGACAGAAGAGGGTTCAATTAACATAATTGGCTGTCCCTGCTTATTGGGAAACCCTGTACACCTGATGAGCTTATCCTGGTTATTGTATTACCTATCGCCATTTGCAGTAAACACTCAGACTGTTTATCTGCTTAAGACTCCCTGTGTTTGTTTATTTAGGTGGGGCTGAGTGAGTTATTACCAGACAACCACACTGTAACATAATCAAAATATATACAATCTATATGTAATTTTAACCATAAGTAATACATAAATACATAACTATAACAATAAAACAGGGTAACTCTGGCTAGTCAGGCCCAGGCCATAGTGTAATTGTTGAACAGAGGCATGTTTTCCTACACCACATATAAAGCTAGGGGCCACATGGGCCTCCTGTTGCTCACCAGCACAGAGTACTATATTTTATGCTGTACTTTAAAAGTGATGTGGCATTAATTTAGATAACCTAGAAAAACAGCTTTCGGAATAAATAGGCCCATCTAATATGTCCATTTTATCAGTTTAGCTAAATTAATTACCCTGGTTACCCAAGGTGACCAAAGCAATTCTTGAATGCCTTTACAGTTTGTTTTTAAATACCATTTATGCTAGGAAGCCATTTTATATATTTACTGTTCATTGTCTTAAGGAAGTTCTAATATATTCTCAGATGAGGTATAAAAAACAGCTTCTCATCTGTTGCCTGCTCACTTCATACCTATTTCCTCTGCTGGAGTCATTTACCTCTTAAATTATAGTAGAGAAGCAGTCTGCCTGCAAGGTGTGGATGAGACATGTAGATCTCCTGAAAATATTTCTGAGATTTACAGACCTCCTAATGAATGCTTTGTAAGGTTATCTTGTTTTAAACATAGTTGGACAAGAACTTCCTCACCACCTGTAATATAACTTCCATCTGGAGAATGTTTGGACTATCCCTGCAGCTCTTAGGGATGGCTGTCAGCAGCACAACAAATAGGAGCACAGTGGTAGAAAAAGTCCTAGGAAAACTGAATTAACAGTATGGCTATAAAAATAGGTAGCTTGGGAATATGCCAGACAGGTAGAAAGCTGGAGACAGGCAGGTAGCTGGAGAAAGGCATGAGGGTAGCTGGAGACAGGCAGGTAGCCCAGGGTGGTGCCAGATAGGTAGCTGGAGACAGGCAAGTAGCTCTGGGAGGTCTGCCAGACAGGCAGGTCATTCTCTGAGGTCTGTCAGACAGGTGGGACATTCTGGGAGGTCTGCCAGAATGACAGGTCGGTCATTCTGGTGGGTGTGCCAGACAGGTGGGTCATTCCGGGCGGTCTGCGAGACAGGCAGGTAGCTCTGGGAGGTCTGCCAGAAAGGCAAGTCATTCTGGGAGGTCTGCCAGACAGGCAGGTAGCTCTGCCAGACAGATAGGTCATTATGGGAGGTCTGCCATACAGGCAGGTAGCTCTGCGAGGTCTGCCAGACATGCAGGTTATTCTGGGGGGTCCACCAGACAGGCAGGTCGTTCTGGTGGGTCTGCCAGACAGGCAGGTCATTCTGGGGGGTCTACCAGACAGGCAGGCACACAGCTCACTATTGGAGGTCTACCAGATGAAATGACTACCCACAGAGGCTCAGTCTGACACCCTATTTATGTGTTGCAGGTATGGCCGGCAATGCGCATGCTCACTTCTTGCCCTGGATGCGTTGAGTTTGAGTTGACTGGAGGCGTTCCATGAGGATATGCTAGAGTGGTTGACCATTTGTGATAGAATAAGGGAAGGGGGGTAGACCTGGTGCTGAAAGGCAGTTTTGAGTGTCATCTGCATATAGATGATACTGAAATCCAAAAGTTTTTGTTAGGATGCAAAGGGAGGATGTTTAGATGGAGAAGAGGAAGAAGCCTAGGACTGAATCCTGGGGTACACCAACAGTAAGAGGCAAGGTGAAGAAGAGGTGCTAGAGAAGTAGACACTAAATGTTCAATCTTCAAGGTATGATGTGAACCAGGAGAGATCAGTGTGACCGATGCCAAGAGAGCAGAGATTTGGATAAGAAGAGGATGGTCAACTGTGTTGAAGAGGGGCAGTGTGTAGGAGGTGTGGTGAGGTTGCAGGTTAGGAGGTCGTGAGGTTAGATAGAGGCAGTGGGGTGATGACCAGGTTGGAGATTAGTAAAAATAAAGTCAAGGGAGTGTCCATCATGGTGTGTGTCAGTGGCAATGTTGAAATTGCCAAGAACAAGGTACGTTGGAGTAGAGAAAGTGAGGGAGCTAGGTGACAAAATGATCCAGAAATTTAGTGGGTGGTCCAGGTGGGCAATAGATCACAGCTACTAGCAGAGAGAGGAGCGAGAAGAGGCAAATAGTGTGAACTTCAAAAAGAGGAGAATTGGAGGGAGGAGACTAGTGGTATGCAGTGAAAAGTGCAGCGACAGGAAAGTAGTATGCCAACACCTTCACCCCTGCTTGTTCCCGGGTATAGCAATGTGACTGGAATGTAGGCCACCAAATGAGAGTGCAGCAGGGGAGACAGAGTCAGATGGAGTGAGCTAGGTTTCAGTGAGAAACAGTAAATGAAGGAGTTGAAAATAAATAGGTCATAGATGAAAATAAGTTTATTGCTGACAGACTTTGCATTCCAGCACAGGAGAAGGACAAAGTAGATGGTTTGTGAGGTAATGATTATAAATTTATGGGAGGGTTGTCTTTTAGCTGCCCTGGAAATGAGTGAGTGAGCTTTGTTAGGGGGTATATCTCAGGCAGCCAGCAGAAAAGGGAGTGAGAGTGACAAGAGAGGGAGTGGGACTCTTCAGCTTTTGAGCCTTGGAAGAGATACTGGGTAGTGACTGGAAGAAGGAGAGGATCTTGTGGGAGCAAAGAAGAGGAGGGGAAATTAGGGAAGGTGAGATGGTTATATTGTTGGAGACATGATGTGTAGAAACTGAGGAGAAGAGTCTGATATATTTTGATATAAAAGATGATGCCCACAGTTCGTGAAGAAAAAGTATAAATTATAATTCAAAATAATTCACAATGAAAACTCACCAACCCATAAAAGACATAAACACAAATCAAAACCATATCCCAGTGTGGCTATCCAGACACTACACCCCAATAGAAAATCCTGCCCTTAGACCAACTTAAATACATCTGTGGAAAGAGAGTTAATTAATGGATAGATAAAGATTACTTTAATGCCATATATATAAGGGTATAAGTCAGGAATACTGTGAGATGAATCCATGTATGCATTGCCCCGTAAATCCTTCAAAACAGGTATAGTTTTGTTGCCATGTCTCGTGATTTATTCATTGGTTCTTCAGACCTTAATCTACTGAACTAAAAGTACAATACACCAAGAGAGATACTTTTGCATAAATAGTTTTTATTAAGTAAGTTCAGTAAAAGCTAATGATCCAGAAGAAGGCAAAAAACCTGGACACTACTTCCAATCTGCGTCACAGGTAAAAATTCCTTCTTGACCCAGAGAAAAGGCGATCAGTTATAAAACCCTGGATGGAGCTTGTCAAATACTCATTAATTTATAATGATTATTTATAACAAATGAATGTCTTTCTCCACTTTGTCTTCATGTGTTTCTTTCCCTCGCCTCTTTCTCTGTCTGACTTCTTGACTTTTCCTTTGTGTGTCTCTTCCTCGCTTCTCTTCTCTTCCCAAATGCGGACTTCTCTCTCCACCATGCATCTCTCGCCAGCTTATCTTCTTTCATGTATTTCTCCCCTCCTACATTCTCCCTCCATGAAATGTCTTTTGTCTCTCTCCGCATATTCTACTTTCTCCCTCACTATATGTCTCTTCCTAACTTCTATGTGTTTAACCTCTATGTTTCTTCATAATTTCTGCCTTCTCCGCCATGTGTCCCTCCTTAGCTTCTACATCCTTGCTCACTATGGGTCTCTCCCTAACTTCTACCCTGCTATTCTTCTTTTTGTCTCTATAACCACTTCAACACGCTACTTTGTTTCTCTTTAACCTTCCCATGTTTCACACTTGCTTCTTCCTACTATGTGCCTCTACTAGCAGCTACTATATGTCATAAAGTAACCCCACCCCAGAGGACCATTATTATCAAGTTTACACCCACACCAAAGACCTCTCACGTTGGAAGAAAACATCCTACCGTTAGGCTATAGTTTCACATGAAAGCCCTGCACATCTTTGGTGTAGTCTCATCATATGCAGAGCAGTTCAGAGAGGGATTAAAATACTAAAGTTCTTCAATATTCAATGCTTTTTTTATATGCATTTCAACCTTTATTTAGGGTGTAGAACAAAACTGGTGATTTCTGTTGTCACCTTTTTACTCAAAGGTTAAAATTAGTTTTAACTAGTTCTATATATGTTTGTCCTGGTTAGACATCTAGGACCCTATTCTAACACAAGCAACCTTAACCAATCCTAATTATTTATGTCACAATCACACCTCTATGTCCGTGCTACTACGTACTTGACCACTTGCATTTAGCAATCCCTGATCACTATTCGGTGGGATTCACAGGATAACCAAGTGCTTTGATCAGGGTACTTATTCCACGGCTCATTGATTGTTATTACTTCACAGTAACTTCAGTCATATCACACGCTCAAGCTTAGACAATGGACAAATACACGTGAGGCTACTGGAATAGCAGTGTGGGCTAGTGTATGGGGTATTGGGATACAGGGGCGGCCCGTCCATTGGGGCATCAGGGCAAAGGCCCCCCAAATATTTTCGTGACCCTGCAATAAAAAAACACAATAATGTATTAGTAATAACCCCAAAACAATTAAATATAAGGTGTACATCATCATTCAAGTGTTAATACAGTAATAAATGAAGTAAACTATTCCCAGGGACACTGTCACTTTAAGATAACCCCTTGCGCTACATTAACTAATGCTGCTGTTTATCTATTGTAGCCCCCTGCACCCTGTGTGATCATATTACACTAGTAAAGTACACTAACCTTTAGACTCTTCTCTTCAATGAGGCCTGGCCTGGCCCCCTGACCGTTAATGCATGCCGCCCACCAGCACAGTGACGATATGCATGGGCGGTCATAAATGTATCAATTTAATGACTGACAGTCTTCCATCATTGACCAATCAATGATGGAAGGCTGTACAGTTGTCAAGAGAACAATATAAACCCACCCAGTCCGTTAGCTCCGAGCGCCCGCCAGCTAATAGGGCCTCGAGTTTACTTTTTAAATTGACATCTACAGTCAATAAAACCACCAGTTGCCTGTCCCTTCCCCCTTTCTGTTTCCTGACCCTGGTCACGCTGAGACTGAGAGACCTCCCTGGCTGAAACTACTCACATCTGCTCTGCCCAACCTAACAGTAAGTCTACCTGCCTGGCACCTGCCCTGCCCCTGGCCAAACCAAACCCCTAGTGCCCCTAATAAAAGGTAGAGTCCCCCCAGTTACCAAACTATGCCTGCCTGGCCTGCCACCTACCCAGCCACCCACCAACTTACCTACCACCGACGACCCTAGGCCTGCAATGCCTGGTGCCACCCCCAGCCATCACCCCCATGTGGCCTGTGCCACCCCCGATCACCCCGATGTGGCCTGCCCTATGCTATGCCACCGCCCGATTACCCCGATCACGGTGATCGGGGTAGTCGGGTGGTGAGCGGGGTGGCACAGGCCACATGGGGGTGATCGGATCACCCCCATGAGGCCTGTGCCACCCCTGATCACCTCTATGTCGCCTGTGCCACCTCCGAGGCCCGATCACCACCACCCCGATGTGGCCTATGCTATGCTACCGCCCGATTACCCCGATCACGGTGGTCGGGGTAATCGGGCGGTGAGCGGGGTTGCACAGGCCACATGGGGGATCACCCCCATGAGGCCTGTGCCACCCCTGATCGTGGCCTCCATGTGGCCTACGCGACCACTGATCGACCGAAGGCCGTGTGAGCGTGACCGACCCCACCCTGATCCAAGTACCTACCTAGCAACCCCCCCCCCCCCCCTATTTTTATTCCATTTTTAGAAGTAACAGTATCTTTTAAAGATAAAATAAAAATAAGGTAAGGGAAAAACAATAATAAAAATACAGTAAAAACAGCACACATACTAAACAAACAATAATACAAATAAAGTAAACAGCACATACATATTAAACAAACAATAATAAAAATAAAATAAACAACAGCACATACTTACCTGTCAAATTGACCCCTTCAGCGTTGGCCTTCTGCCCTCAGTGACCTGGATAGTCATAATAATCCAATGTTGATTGAAGCTCATGTCATAAAATCCAATGTTGATTGAAGCCCATGTCAAATAAATAATCCAATGTTGATTGAAGCCCATGTCAAATAAATAATCCAATGTTTATTGAAGCCCATGTCAAATAAATAATCCAATGTTGATTGAAGCCCATGTCACAGTCAAATAAATAATCCAATCTTGATTGAAGCCACTGGTCAAATAAATAATCCAATCTTGATTGAAGCCATTGTCAAAAAATAATCCAATCTTGATTGAAGCCATTGTCCATCCATTCTGGCCCATTAAAAGAGGCCTCCACCAAAAAAAAAAACGATGCTGTAAAAAAAAAAAAACAACAAACTAACAGAGCTCCTCCTACAAGGAGCTCCACCCGCGATTAATTGTTTTTTTCCCACGCTCTGCTTTATATACTAATTTTTGAAGGACTCTGATTGGCTGAAATTTTTGATTGACATCGATTTCAACCAATGAGAGTCTTTAGAAAATTAGCAAATCAGCAAGCAGGTATGGAAGCCTGTAAGGGAAAAAAAGGTTAGTGTGAACTTGTTTGACCCTGTATGTATTATACATATTACAGGGCTATTTATGTGATATACATGTTACGGGATAATACCCTGTAACATTGATAGCAAAAATATAGCACTGTAATATGTATAAAAAATACTGTCTAATAGAAATACATGAACAATATAATAAAATAAGTAATAAAGTACATCAATTATTCAAATAATAAATATCAATTTTTTTTTTTTTTATGTATATGTTTATGTATATTTATGTATATTTTTGATGTGTGTGTGTGTGATATATATATATATATATATATATATATATAGATACATATATTTATATATATATATATATATATATATTTATATATATTGATATATATATATTGATTGATATATATATATATATATTTATATATATATATATTGATAGATATATTGATTGATATATATATATATATATATATATATTGAGATATACATATATATATATATATTTATATATTGATTGATTTATATATTGATTATTGATTGATATATATATATATATATTTATATATTTATTGATTTATATATTGATTATTGATATATATATATATATTTATATATTGATTGATTTATATATATATATATATATATATTTATTGAGATATATTGATATCAATTGATATATATATATATATATATTTTTTCCATTTTTTTCATGTACAGTTTGGGCCTACATGGTCCCAATTTGTTATTTAGGGTTTTTAAGGTGCGGTTGGGGCCTATATGGTCCCAATTTGTTTTTTAAGGTTTTTAAGGCGCGGTTGGGGCCTATATGGTCCCAATTTGTTATTTAGGGTTTTTAAGGTGCGGTTGGGGCCTATATGGTCCCAATTTGTTATTTAGGGTTTTTAAGGTGCGGTTGGGGCCTATATGGTCCCAATTTGTTATTTAGGGTTTTTAAGGTGCGGTTGGGGCCTATATGGTCCCAATTTGTTATTTAGGGTTTTTGCGGTTGGGGCCTATATGGTCCCAATTTGTTATTTAGGGTTTTTAAGGTGCGGTTGGGGCCTATATGGTCCCAATTTGTTATTTAGGGTTTTTAAGGTGCGGTTGGGGCCTATATGGTCCCAATTTGTTATTTAGGGTTTTTATGGTGCGGTTGGGGTCTATATGGTCACACTTGGTCTTTTAAGGTTTTAAAAGTTAAGGTTTGGGTCTTGAACGTTCTAATGTTTTTTGTTGTTGTTTTCTATCACTTCCCAGGTGCAAACTATCTGTGGAAACAGATTTGTTTGGACTCGTTGGTTGACTTACTGGACGTGAATACCCCGAGAAGGAGAGTCAACTGTTGGTGAGTATCATTGCTTTTCATTTTCTGTCCATGCGTATAGTTGCAAATTTGATGTTGATGTAGTCTTGTCACATGAGGGTTTGCAATCTGTAATGTATACCAATGAATTCAACACACTGTTATTTTAAAGTAATTTTGTGACATAATATAAATTTATATACCGTGATCTCTTTCTTCTATTGGTATCAGAAATGAATACTATTGACTCTCTACTTGTGAAGCCTTTCGGCACCCTAACCTATGAGGAGAAGGTGGAAGTAAAACGGTTAGGACCTGACCAACCAGAGATAAATCTGCAGCAAATCGCAAGAGATAGAGGGAAGCAATATATCCGTACTTTCAATACTGAATGGTACAAGAAGAACGACTGGCTTTGTGGAAGCGTTTCTAGGAAGGCCTTATATTGTTTCCCATGCATCCTATTTGGTGGTGACGCTGCTTGGACCAAAACTGGAGGGACTGACGTCAAACATCTAGCTGATAAATTGGCGAAACACAAAAGTTCTAAAGCTCACTTGGATAACAGGATCAAGTTTGAGATGCTTGGACAGGCGAACATTGCAGTTCAACTGGACCAAGGATACCAAGTCAGTATTCAAAAACACAACGAAGAATTGGCTAAGAACCGGTACATCCTTTCCAAGATAATTGATTGTGTTCGCTTTTGTGGCGCTTTTGAACTGGCATTAAGAGGACACGACGAGAGTGAAACATCGCTAAATCCAGGAGTGTTTCGAGACCTGGTGGATTTGGTTGGCAGTATCGATGCAATGGAACAGCAATAGACTGCAACTGTGTTTAAGGGCACGTCCAAAACCGTGCAGAATGAGCTACTGTACTGCATCCATGAAGTTATTAAGGAAGTGATTCACCAAGAGCTTAAGGAAGCCAAGTTTGTGGCAAACCAAGCGGATGAAACAACCGATATTTCCGAGAGGACACAGTGCATTGTAGTCTATCGCTACATTGACAAGAAGCATCAAGTGGTGGAAAGATTTGATGGCTTCACGGAAATGAAATCAACGGATGCAGACTCGATTGCTGCTGTTGTGCTGGAAAGTCTGAATACTGTTCTCCCAGAGCCAGAAGACAAGAAGAAACTCATAGCTCAAAGCTACGATGGTGCCAGTGTGATGCGTGGAGATCAAGGAGGAGTTCAAAGAAAAATAAAAGACGTGTACCTGAACGCACACTACGTCCATTGCTATGCTCACCAACTGAACCTAATAATGGAGAAAGCAGTTTCAAGAATTGGAAGAGTTCGAGTTTTTTTTTCCAACATAGGCGGCATACCATCTTTTTTTTCAAGCTCTCCAAAAAGGACTGGAGTTCTGGATGAGGTAGTTGGTAGAAGACTTCCAAGAGGTGCACCGACACAATGGAACTACAACGTTAGGACCGTGAACGTCATCTACGAGAACAGAGATGCGCTACTTGAGTGTTTCCAGACAATTGAAGCATGTCTAAACTTTGATCCAACATCTATACGTGAAGCCGCCGGTTTCATTGGAATGCTGGAAGACAGGGAGTTCCTTTACTTCCTTAAATTATTTCATTTAATAATGCCACATGTTGACATCCTCTATAGTCAGCTTCAGAAGCGAGACACGGATACTGTTTATATCAAAAAAGTCACAGAAGACTTTGTCGCCAGCATCCAGAAAATCCGTAATTCTGTTGAAGAGATAGAAGCAAGTTTGCCGAGCGATGTAACAGTCCACGGACGGAGTGCGGAGATCTCAACCTTGAGACAACTTTCAAGAGCGGTATGTGACATAGTGGTGCTTCATGCAAAAGAACGTTTTTCATTTTCAAATCACTTAGTCAGTGCCAAACTTGTTCAGAGTGACTTGTATAAAACCCATGACACTTGCTTTCCAACCCAAGCTCTGGAAGACACCGTGCAAGCATATCCAATACTGAAGAAGGAACAATTACGCACTGAGCTGTCACTTCTGTATGGGAAGACAGATTTTCATGCTTGTACAAGTGCTGTTGCTCTGCACAAACTTTTACATCAATTGAATCTGCAGAATGATTTCACAGAGACAGTGAAATTATTAATAATCCTGATTACAACACCGATGACCACTGCAGAATCAGAAAGATGCTTCTCCACATTGAAGAGGATAAAAACCTTTTTAAGAAGCACCATGTCCCTGGAGCGGTTGAATGCATTGGCAATGCTCTCAATGGAAAAGCAACTGATTTCCGAGATCCCAGCCTTCAATGAAAAAACCATTGAGAAGTTTTGTTCTTTGAAAGATCGCCGTGCAAAATTTAAATACAAGTGATTGAAGCAAAGAAGAATGCATACCCCCAGGGTGTGCAAAGATAAACTGCGTTAAGCAGCACCACCTCACACTACCAAACATAACTAGTGGTAAGTAAAGTATGAACGGTGTGTGGGTGTGCATATGGAAGGAGCTATGAAAGGTGTGTGCATGGTCAGTAACAATAGTTGAAGCCTTGGCGTGGTTTGAAGGAATTGGAGGCACTTCCAAGGGTAGCTGTCACTTGTGTACGGGAAGCCAGAATTTCATGTCTGTACAAGTGCTGTTGCTCTGCACCAACTTTACCATCAATTTAATCTACATAATTTAACAGAGAGAGTGAAGCTATAAGGAATCCTGCTTACAACACCGAAGACTACTAAAGAACCAGAAAGATGCTTCTCCACATTGAAGAGGATAAAAAGGTATTTAAGAAGCACCATGGCCCTGTAGCGGTTGAATGCATTGGTTTGAAGGAATTGGAGGCACCTTCAAGGGTACGTAAAGTTCTCAGAAATGGCACCACCGAACTACCAAAAATAACTAGTGGTAAGTAAAGTATGAATGGTGTGTGGGTGTGCATATGGAAGGAGCTATGAAAGGTGTGTGAATGGTCAGTAACAATTGTTGAAGCCTTGGCGTGGCGTTACTGCTCATATGGTTATCCATATGCTAATTCAACGTGTTTGTTTGACATTGATTATTGTGTTGTCTAAACAGAAGTGAAATGTTGTTGTTTTCTTGAATCCCAAGATCCACTGGTTTGGGCCTATACAGTGCTGATTGGTCTTCTAAGGTATGTTTGGGGCCTATGGTCACACTTGGTCTTCTAAGGTATGTTTGGGGTCTATATGGTCACACTTGGTCTTCTAAGGTATGTTTGGGGCCTATAAAGTTCCACTTGGTCTTCTAAGGTATGTTTGGGGTCTATATGGTCACACTTGGTCTTTTAAGGTATGTTTGGGGCCTATGTGGTCACACTTGGTCTTCTAAGGTATGTTTGGGGCCTATGGTCACACTTGGTCTTCTAAGGTATGTTTTGGGCCTATGGTCACACTTGGTCTTCTAAGGTATGTTTGGGGCCTATGGTCACACTTGGTCTTCTAAGGTATGTTTGGGGCCTATAGTCACACTTGGTCTTCTAAGGTATGTTTGGGGTCTATATGGTCACACTTGGTCTTTTAAGGTATGTTTGGGGCCTATATGGTCACACTTGGTCTTCTAAGGTATGTTTGGAGCCTATGGTCACACTTGGTCTTCTAAGGTATGTTTGGGGCCTATATAGTTCCACTTGGTCTTCTAAGGTATGTTTGGGGCCTATGGTCACACTTGGTCTTCTAAGGTATGTTTGAGGCCTATATGGTTCCACTTGGTCTTCTAAGGTATGTTTGGGGCCTATATGGTTCCACTTGGTCTTTTAATGTTTTTTAAGTATGGTTTTGTTCTTGAATTGTCTGATTGATTTGCTTGTTTTCTTTCAACCCCAGGTGCAAACCCTATGTGGCTGCAGATTTGTTTCTACTCGTTGGTCAACTTACTGAACGTGAATACCCTGAGAAGAAGACCCGACTAATGGTAGGTGTCACTCCTTTAATTTTTCTGTTAATGCGTATAGGTGCAATTATGGTATTGCTGTAGTGTTGTCACATGAGTTTTTTCAATCTATATTGTATACCAATGAATTTAACACATTGTTACTTTACTTCTTGACATTTCTGCATTGCTGATCATGTATTTCAATGGGCTTTACAAGTATAAGGCCATTGGGCGGGGCTTATAAAGGTCATTATGACGTCAGGGGGAGGAGTTATAAAATGGGTGTGGTTTGAAAATGGGGAGTGGCTATGTTTCGCCCTGTCGCCCCTCCAACTTGAAAAGTCACCAGCTGCCACTGTTGGGATAGCAGGATTGTTGAATGAGCAGCATTGCCCCTGATACTGAGGTATTCTCTTATCAACCAAAGGAACATGCTGGTATGGAATAAACCTCCTTCTATATTTTCGTATTTATGTAAAATAGCTTCTTTGTGGCTGTTCTTGTTCAGTCCTTCTGTTGTGTCCGAATCTTGGTGATGGATGCAACACAACGGGCACACATGTCTGGTTTTTGACCGTGCTTATCCATAAGGTTTTCTTGGCAAAGGTACTGGAGTAGGTTGCCAGGTCCTTCTACAGTGGACTGCAATTTTTGGACCTCTCGGCTATTACCTGCCCATCTTGGGTGTCCCTACATGATATAGCTCACAGCTTCATTAAATGACACAAGCCCCTTCAACACAACAAGGCAGCAATCCAAAAGGGAACTTTTTGGCATCGTGGAAACCAAATTACTTTGTTAAGAACATTTCACTAGAGGAATTTTGGGGGAATTTAATTTGACTTTCCAGTGTTGAATTAAACTATTTTATTATATTTTATTATTATTTTAACTTATTCTATCCATTGAAATTGTAAGGGTACTAAGATATATGTCTGTGTTCTCAATTGCTGTTTCATTTTTCATAACTTATTGGTGAATCGTAAATAAAGGTTTAAATGGTTTAATTGAAACTTAAATTTGAACTATAATTCAACTAAATTGGCACCATGTGTGCAGTATATGCTGTCAACCAAGGGCCATATTGAATTTGAAGCCCGCAACTCGATCGCAGACGGCTGAACGTCTGCAGGTGTATTGCGGGCTCCCGTTCATCTTTGATTGCGATGCTATTCATTTGCTCAAGGCCTCAAGTTGCTGTTCCAAAGTTTTTGTGCAATTAATTCTAATGACTATCATCGCCTTCCCGGTTATTTACAGTGCAGTATTGATGTTTTATTTGCATTTACAGTGCTATGAATAGGTGTTTAACCCCCTTGCTGGTTCTCTGTAGCACTTGTAGGATTTTCTCCTTCATTTGCCATTTACGGGTGTGAAAACATTTGCGGACTTGGGGAAATTGAGCAATTAAACAGTTAAGCCCTACCGGGTACTTCAAGTAGCCCCCAGCACCTAAAAGTAATCCCCCACGTTAACCATTTCAGCAGCCCGTCTGCATTTCAAATTTCAAATTACTTACCGCGTGTCCTTAAAGGGCCCAGCGGCACACAATTGTTTTGTCCTCTCCTCAAGTGTACTGTAAGTACCCCTGCGGTACCTAAAATTAACCCTTACAATGTCTCTATATTGACTCTTGCAGCAAGGGTCCCGATCAGGATCCCAGCAGCATTTAAACATTTAAATTTCCTGCTGTGGGTCCTGAAAGAATCATAAGGGTCCTTAAAGGATCCGCGATAATTAAAAAAATAACCCCTGCCAAAGGGGTACCATAAGTAGCCCCCCCCAGCACCTAAAATTAACCCCATCACTCATGGGGGGTCTATTTAGACCCTCACAAGCATCTAATTAACCCTAACAGTCCCATACAGATGCTTATGGGACAATACTTAACCCCTATAATACTAAATACTACACTATTAACCCCTATTAATCCCCCTCTACCCGGTTAACTCCCCTCTTCCCTATTAACCCCCGCTACCCTGTTAACCCCTCTACCCTATTAACCCCCTTCTACCCTGTTAACCCCCCTCTACCCTATTAACCCCCTCTACCCTGTTAACCCCCCTCTACCCTGTTAACTCCCTTCTACCCTATTAATCTCCCTACACTACATACCTAACACCCTAATAAAATCCCTATTACCCCACTAATTACACACAAAAAACAACCTAGAATTACAGAAAATAAAAAACATAACTTGGAATGTTTCTTTTTTTGTAGGTGTGCCGGACCTAGGGACATTTATGGAGGGCCCTGGTCTGGGACGAAGCACAGAAGACCATCGTCACTGGAGGGGGATTTGGGCAAGGTAAGTGGTCTAATTTACCCTATTCTAGTTTTAGTGAGGGGGTTGTTTTAGGTGTAATTATAGTTTTTTATATATATATATTTAATTATAGGCTTTTTTTATTGTATGTAATGTGTTTTATTTTCCTGTAATGTAGGCTTTTTTTATTTTATGAAAGTTAGTTTTTTTTTATTTTCTGTAATTCTATTTTTTTTTATTTTCTGTAAGTTATGTTTTCATTTTCTGTAAAGTATGTTTTTTTTATTTTATGTAAGTTGTTTTTTATTTTATGTAATTCTAGTTTATTTGTGTATGTAATTAATGGGGTAATAGGGATTTTAATAGGGTGTTAGGTAGGTAGTATAGGGGTTAACAGGGTAGAGGGGTTAACAAGGTAGAGGGGGGTTTGTATGGCAGATGGGAGTTAATAGGGTAGAGGGGGATTAATAGAATTGGATAGAGTAGGAAAGGGGTAATAGTGTAGTGTTTAGACTTTGTGTCATGAGGGCCCTGGAGGACCCTCATGGCACTTATAGTGTTAATTGGGAGGGTTAAATCTTGTCCCATAAGGGTCTGTATAGACCCTTTTGGGACTCATAGGGTTAATTAGAGGCTCATGGGGGTCTAAATAGACCCCCATGAGTGATGGGGTTCATTTTAGGAGCCCCGGGGGGTACCTATAGTTGGGACCCCTGCAGCATGGGAGTTAGGGGGAAGCTTTAGGGGCCAGAGGGAGGTTTTGGGGGCCAGAGTGGGGGTCTATACTGCTGCTAACACAGCTAAGGTAAGGGTTCTTAAAACATGGACGAGTCCTCCCAGCACTGATTGGGCTATGGGCTCCATTTGAATGTTACATGCTAGCTCAAGGGGGACTTTGTAGCAATTTAATAGCAAAATGGGAACGTAGCAGGTACGGGCTTGACAGATCAAAGGGTTGAGTGTTGCGATGTTCCATATTCCACAAAACATAGGCATTTTTCGTCCGGCCTGCGTTCTAACACGCACGTCGGCAACGCTTAGGTTTACCAGGCTAATTTAATAGCCTTCAGCCATACTTTTTTCACTACAGGCTACTTTTTCAAACGTAGCCCCAATTTAATGAGGCTATAAGATAACAGTGACTGGGGGCTGAGATTCTTTATATGAGAAGATCTCCAAATATCACAGACTAAGGAAATTCCTTGGTCATCCATTAATGTTTATATTTTTATTTGAGGGCCTCATTAGCCAAAAAGTCTATTGGCCTACTCAAATTTAGCTATCTTACACTATATGATTGGTTAGAAGAAATCTTTTCTTTTCTGTATCACTGTATTGATTAGTTGGTTTTCTGAAGATTACTAGACTACTAGCACTGTATAGCGATAAGGGTTATGTGTATATGGACACTGTGCAAACTTATAACAGAATCACAGAATCACAGAATTCTTAAGGCCTTAACATTCCATTTAAAAGAAGAATTGATAAGCTCAATTTCTTAAAAGAAAAAGCAGACATTGTATGTCTCCAGGAGACTCATTGGATAGAAGGCAAATACCTGAAATTCCAAAATAAGGTCTTCTCTGA
Source organism: Discoglossus pictus (assembly GCA_027410445.1). Taxonomy (NCBI): domain Eukaryota; kingdom Metazoa; phylum Chordata; class Amphibia; order Anura; family Alytidae; genus Discoglossus; species Discoglossus pictus. Next base: position 40,149,080 of record CM050163.1, read on the forward strand.
AACCATTAATGCTACTTACTCAACAAAATCTAGAGGAGTAGCAATCTTTTTCAACAGAAACTTAGCAATTCAGGAAGATCATAAGATTTTAGACAAAGATAAAAGATATATAATTTGGTTGGGGAACATGAACAATAATCCATATACAATTGCTAATTTATATTCCCCAAATAAAAACCAAATTAAGTTTATTAGGAAAGTTCTAAAACAGATAAATACTATCAAGAAAGAGCACCTCATAATTTGTGGGGGTTGTTAATTTGATTTTTGATATAAATTTAGATAGAATATCTTTGTCAGATCAAGGGCAGCGTTCTGCAGTGGTCCTGTGAAACATATCCCAAGAGAATACACCTTTTTCTGAAAGAGACATGGAAACTACACTAGGATCGATCACTTTTTAAAAAAATGTGCAAACTTTAAACCTTGTTGAAACTATTTAAAATATGTGATATTACCTGGTCTGGCCATGCTATGGTCACCATGATTAATATTATTTTATGCAATAACACTACCAAATAGTCCTTAGCAGCCCAACTTCCTGATGTGGGATAAGACTATGCATACAATTGGGCAGCAGGAGAGTGGGAATTGCATCAGCCAGTGCAATCAGCTGAATTAAACAAAAATGTATCTAAGAAAGTAACAGTCAGCAGCAGGGAAAAAAAGCAAAATAGAGCCACAGAGTAAAGAATAGACACATAATAAAGTTGCAAGTATTATTTTACAGAAGTTTCATAGGGGGGGACAACATTTTGGAAAAATTATATTCTCAACAAAAATTAATTGTGTTTAAGCATATCATGTAAAGCTGAAAATACCAAATTTAATTATATGAAATACAATTTATTATATGGCTAATCCTAATGCTGGACCAGCTCCTTACACTAGGACAAGGCAAATATTTTCACATAGATTTCACTTTGAAAAGCAGCCAAGGCGCATAAGCTCCAGCGGTATAAATCTCTGAAGAATTATCAGGATAAATTGAAAATCTGACTCAGGTTTCGTAAACTGGTTAGTTTACAGTTGTGCTGCTGGGTACTGATGTCAAAAAGACAAAATCCCACCAAGCCTACAAAAACATTCCTATCAAAGACGCTGTTCATTACTCCCACAGCTTGTAAGACAAGCTTCTTTTCCATAATTAAGTATAATACTGATGAAATGGGAATTGAGTTTATATGTTGGCACATGCTGTTTATCCAGCAAAATGTTTTGGAAATTTGGCCAGGTCTCCATTTTTGGCTACAGAAATTCATTTGTCCACAGGTCCCTCAACCCAATAAATCCATTCAGATTATTAAATCTAGGTATTTAGAGGTATATTATTCATTCCTTATGCCAGCAGCAGAACCCTAGTGAAAACAGAACATCGTCTTATACATTTAATCGAAGCACATAAGCCGCTTTAAGGCAGTTAGGTCGTGATCTGTACTCTTATATATGATCACTGACTGTTGCCGAATTTCATTTCCTCTTATGGCGTCACTGGCACCTCAGCATTGCTGTTTGAGAAGAAGTAAAAAATAATACACACGATTTAGCATTCTGTTATAACTTAAGTGTAATAAAGATTTCCATTTATATCCAGATTGTCAAAGCTGTCTTCTTATGAGTTACTGTGAATTCAACTTGGACTAAAAATACTGCCAAAACTTGGCAGAATCAGTCAAACGTCTAAATCAATTATATCACGCTCTGGGCAGATTTTCAAGGATATCTAAATGAGTCTCTGAACTCATGGATACTGCTATGCACCATCATGTAGAGAGGTGATAATCAACTGGAGAAGCAATTAATTAACATTATTTAAGGTTTTTTATTATTAAATAACTATTTAATTATGAAATAATTATTTAAGGTTCTTTTCACTATTTTATAATTGCTTTAAATGATTAAATATTATAATTTAAAACCTTCAGATTGTTCATATACCTTGGTTATTTGCTGGAGTTCGGCTGCACTGATATGTGGAGCTTATGGGGACAAGCTCTCGGGTCCTGGACCATACTATAAATTACATGGGTATATACACTCTTCCCTGCAATAATATATGTTAGCTTTTTCCTATCTTTCTAGAATGTCTGAAGTCACCAAAGGAAAGTGCTGCCATAATATACTACCGTTTACATGATTTTTCATCCTTTCAGGACCTTCAGAGCCAATAAACCTGGCAATGCTAAGAAATAACTGGGCTACATAAAACTGAAGTATCATTTTTTTTTTTAAATAACACATTTTCTCATTAAATTTCAGTGCAGTTTTATGATCCAGAGCAGCATTGAAAAAATCCATGTCCTTTTAACCCATCATAGTAGTAGATTGTGGTTTGTATAATTAATTGAGAATGAATGGTGATTGCCCACGTGACTACCACTACTTACACTCTTTTACCTCCCTCCATTAATAGATAAGCACAACCCTCAGGCCAGGCAAGATGGAACCAGTATAGGCAAAAATAATTTTCACATATTTCTCTAAAATATAATTTGAATGTTCTTGGTGTACATAATTACTGCTGTTATTAGTTGTTTACATACTTCACAAACATACAGTGTGATCACCTGTAGTAATGAGTGCTGGTAGAGTGTTATACGCCATTCTTGTTTCTCTATGAGGAGATTAGACAGTTTACTGCAAATTGTGTCCAAACTGTGGCTTTCTAGGAGGGAGTCTAAGGGCATGGTCGGATTACCCATTAGGCCAGTTAGGCAGCCGCCTAGGAGCTCTTCCCTGTGAGGGGCGCCACATAAAAAAAAAATGGTTCCTGGCTTTAAAAGAAACAAAATGATGCAGTTCATAGACTGGCTACTAGGGGATAACCACCTAGAACAAGAGAGTTACAACAGGAAAGGGAACTTACAATCACAGAAAAGGAAAAAAATGCTACAAGGGAGGACCTGCATGGGGGTTAAACTCCAGTCCATAGCACTGTAAAAACAAAAATAAACACACTACTGTATTTTAATTTACAGGGAAAGCGATGAAAGGTATTAAAATGAATAGCACAACATTCTCAAGCACGCAAATCTGCAATAATATATTTTTTTATGTTTAATTTCTGTGTTATATTGATCCCAGCAATCAATGTGTAAATAGATATAATGGATCTCGCATGGACTAGAATATTATATTTATTGATTTTTTTCATATTGCATCATTTCTGGAATGCGGGCACGATCGCAACTCAGACTTCAAAACCATAAGTGATTGAAATGTAACCTCCATGTTTTAGTGACGTAATGATGACGGCCTTTTTTACTATTGGCTCCGTCTAAACCCATAACTACGGGTTGGAATAATTTATCATGTTCACGGAAATGCTACTTGCCGAAGAATGGTTTACGGATTTGAATTCCGGCCATGTCGTTGCAGCCTTTTCTAATTTAATCTGTAACTGTAACTCCTGCAAATTTCAAGCCCGCAGATTTACAGGCTGTACAACGGCCACTGTGGGCTTTAATAGGGCCCTAAGTCTACTTCACAATAAAGGCTAGTAGTTTTAGGATTCTTCAACCAAATAAGAGTTGTAATACACTTGGCTAAGTTCTAGATCACATTCGTATACATTCACACCAGGGCGATCAATATATAGTTTTCAGTCTAAAGCCATATGATGGTTGAAAAAAGAGTAGTTAATCTAAACAGCCAAGTTGCTCCCTGGGGTTTGCACAAATCATTTTTTTATCAACATCAGACTGAAAACAATACAATTAGACCCTAGGTGATAACTATCAAATATTGACAGTTATAACCATAAGAACGAGATAGCAGTCCCAGACCATGCTTAGTGAGTGACTCAAAATAGCTGATTGGCAGGAAAATATTGCAAACTGCAATGCAAGTTTTCTGTAATAAAATCAAGTTTTTTAACATTCAATTGATAAAATGTATTTAATTACCCATGGTTTTAATTACTACTGGAAATTAAGCCAAACTGTTCACTGGAAGGGTTGATCATGAGGCTGGAATTTTTTGGCCATATCATGAGAAGACAGGATTACCTAGAGTAGACTGTGATGATGGGAAAGATTGAAGGCACACAAAGAAGCGTACTGCAGAGACGGATACGGATAGATGAGGTCATTGAGGCAAGGAACATGAGCTTGAGGGAGCTGAGACCGGCCGTGGCCGGACAGACATGCCTCACTTCTGTGGTCCAGAGAGTGGGACATGACTGAACGACTATATTTAGTGGACTTGTTGCACAGTTTGTAGAGCTTTCATGTCCATGTAGGAATAACACACTAGAGCAGTGATGGCGAACCTTTTTGAGCCCGAGTGCCCGAACCGCAATACATGCCAACTTTTTTTTCCTCTAAGTGCCAACACGGCAATTAAACCTGAATACTGAGTCTTAGACGAACAACGACAGGAACGCAGAACGTTGAAAATAAAACAAATGGCAGTTAGTGCGCGCCACGCAAATGGTGCTCAGAGGAGCAAAAGCCTCACATTATGTGGCAAACAGCATTGCCAGCCTTACAATTGTATTCCCGTCATTTTTGATAAAATTATAGACTGATCATTTCTTTGTCATGGACAAAAAAAATCCGAAGGGGATCAAATACTTCCCCCCCCCCCCCCCCACACTGTATGTATATATATATACATTTTTAGAGAGAGGAAATTAATATTACATTAATAAGCCCATTCACATGTCTAAAAGGCAGGGCCATGCAAATGAGAATACAATGCACCTCACTCTTTCAATCCAAAAATAGCAATTTTATACATTGCTCCCTTAATGCATATGCCCGCTTCCCCTTGTCGCCCCCTTCTCCCTTGTCTCTCCCCTTCTCTCTTGACTACCACTCCCTCTTGTCTCCCCACATCATTGTCTCTCCCTCCACTCTTGTCTCTCACTTTCTCACTCCCCCTTGTCTCTTACACCCTTCTCTCTCTCCCATTCTCCCTTGTCTCTCCCCTGCCCCTTATGTCTCCCCTTCCCCCTTGTCTCTCCCCCACCCTTGTATCTCCCCTTCCCCCTTGTCTCTTCCCCCATTTTTCCCTCTCCCCCCACCCTCCTCTCTCGCCTCTTGTCTCTCCCCTCCCCCTTGTCTCTCCCTCCAGCCTTGTCTCTTCCTTTCTCCCTTGTCTCCCCCCCCCTTGGATCATACACCCTTCTCTCTCCCCTCCCCTTGTCTCTCCCCTTCCTCCTTGTCTCCCACCACCCCTGTATCTCCCCTTCTCCCTTGTCTCTTCCCTCCATCCTTCTCTCTCTCCCACCCTTATTTCTCCTCTCTTGTACCGCTCCCAATTGTCTCTGTTTTCTCCCTTGCCTCTACCCCCCCTTGTCTCTTTCCTTCCCTGTGTCTCTCCCTCCTCCTTTCTTTCCATTCTCTACCTCTCCCTTTTGCCTCCCCCCTCTCTCTCACTCCTCCCTTCTCTCACTCTCCCTTCTCTACCTCTCCCTTTTGCATCTCCCTCTTACTTTCTCTCTCCTCTCCCTTCCTCTCATGTGCCTCTACCTTCTCTCCCATCTCACTCTCTTACTTCTTCCTTTCCCTTCTGCCTCTCCCTATTTTATTTATCTCCATCCCCCCTTCTCTCTGCTCTCCTTTCTTCCTCCCTCCTCCCTCTTTCTCTGCTTATCTCTTTCTACCCTTGTATCTCCTTCACTCTTGTCTCTACCCCCACCCTTGTCTCTCCTTGTACTTCACTATTGTCTCTCCCACCATTCACTCTCTCTCCCCCTTGTCTCTCCCCTTCCCCTTGTGTCTCCCATTACCCTTGTCTCTCCCCCTGGTCTCTCCCACCCTGCTCTCTCTACCCCCTTGTTTCACCCAACCTTGTCTCTCCCATTCTCCCTTGTCTCCCACACCCTTCTATCTCTCTCCCACACTTCTCTTTCCCATTCTCCACTGTCTTCCCCCTTCTCTCTCCCCTTCTCCCTTGTCTCCCCCACCCTTCTCTTTCCCCTCTTGTCTCTCCACTTCCCCTTGTCTCCCCCTTCTCCATTGTCTCTCCCCTTCTCCCTTATCTGTCCAACTCCCCATTGGCTCCCTACACCATTGTCTCTCCCTCCACTCTTGTCTCTCCCCTTCTCCCTCCCCCTTGTCTCAACCCTCTTCTCTCTCCCCCTCTCCCTTGTCTCTCCTCTGCCCCATAACTCTTACCTTCCCCTTGCCTCTCCCCCTGCGGATCTCGAGGAGAGTCTGTTCGCCTGCGCCGCGCGCGCACGCTAGCACAGCCCTTCCTTTTTTAAGTGACGTGAGAGCGCTCAGGCGCCGTGCGAGCGCGATGAGCAGACCCAGCATGCTGCCGGCGACCTATGGCCACGTGCCCACAGAAGGGGCACGGCGTGCCACCTGTGGCACGCGTGCCATAGGTTCGCCACCACTGCACTAGAGAGATCCTATAAGATAATGCACCAAACAAATTAGAAATGAGAGCTGAAGGACCACCGTAATGTTCTAGCAAGAGGAGCTACTTATATTAATTATGCATTAATCATGCAAGTTAAGTGTTTGTATAAACTCTAACACGGTTTCTCAAGAAGAGGGGGGAATAGGCTGAGAGACAGGTCTAAAGTATTTGAGAAGAATGATAACATGAGAGAAAAAATAGTGATTCATAGGCTTCGCCCAGGGAAATCACTTTAACACAACAAGTCTTCAGCCAATATAGATCATTGTGTTGGTATACTTTGAATCAGAAAATGTAGTTGCCAGCTAGACAAAGCCACCTCCCAACATCGATCTTATAATGGGGGGATACCAGCAGCAACTGAGTCTGAACTTTGAATGTAAGTTTAATTTTGAATATTGCTTTTTAAATCATTGCATATCAATATTGTTAATGATCAATGCCTAATTAAACCATCTAGCACATGTTGTTATGGAATTACAGTGCTCCTTTAAAGGCGTATTTACAGGTAAATTTCATGTTTGTGTGTTGGGCAGCGACCAAAAATATGTAGTTTAAAATAAATAAAAACAAATATTTTTTACTATTTCAGTTTTCTCCTCAAGCAGAGCTCCTTGTCTCCAGCACCCTGTGCCTATCAGGGGGCTTGGCCAGCTCTGCCAGGAAGCTAGACTAAGAAAGAGACTCTGGTTCAGACTGAGCATGCTCAGTAAAGAGGGCTACGATGGCTCATGTACTGCCACTGGGCGGGGGCCTATGAGGAAGCTGCAATACAGCGGAGTAGGCAATGGGGGTAGAGCTAATTATGTCACTGGAGCAGCCAATGATGTATAAGCCCAGCCTGCTTACAAGCTCCATGATGATCCAGCCCCCAGGCCGTGCCCACAGGGAGGTGGTGAAAAGCAGCTCTGCTTGAGGTGAAAACAAACAATTAAAAAATTAAGAAAATATATTAACTCTTATTTATTTTAAACTGCATACTGTTTTTAATAGTCTATACCAAACCAACATATGAGCTTTACTTGTAAATGCATTACGGTGGTCCTTTAAGCTAGACACTGAGGGCCACATTCAATTCCAAGCCCACAACTCGATTGCAGACAGCCGAATGTCTGCGAGTGTGTTGCAGGCTCCCGTTGGTCTCTGATTGCAATTATATTCAATTGCTCAAGCCCGCAACTTATGGGCCCCAAGCGAAAACCGTAAACCATGCACTGGGTCGGGAACATGATCAAGTCAGCAAGCCCGTAACCGCCCATTTCGAATCAGTAAATAGAAACTGAGACTGTCATTATTACGGCAGTAAACATGGAGGTTTCATGTCAATCAATTAGGTTCGGGGGTCTGATATGCGATCAGACTCGCAAACTCGAAAAATACAGAATGATGAAAATTAATGCCAATACTGTTCAAGTCCATCTGGGTGGCCTGATATGTATTAACTAATTGGTACCCAAGATCAATTTAACCCCAAAATGACACATACAAATAATTTCTATTTCCTGCCGATTTGCGGGCTTGAGACAAATGTCTATCATCGCTTTCCCCGTTATTTACAGTGCAGTATTGATTTTTTATTTGCATTTACAGTGCTATGAATGGGTGTTTAACCCCACTTTCGGGTCCTCTCTAGCAGTCGTAGGATTTTCTCCTTCATTTAACGCTTAGGGGTGTGAAAACATTTGCGGGCTTGGGAAAATTGAGCAATTGAATATCGATTTGCGTTTTTAGCCTTGCGAAAGTAACAGATCAAAGGCTTCTGGAGGCTGTAAGTTACGAAGTTAACCATCGCCATTTTTTCAAGCCTGTAACTTGGAAGCTGTTCCGAGCCCACAAAAAGACGCCAATTGAATAGCAAAGTAGCTTGCGACCTCACTTACGGGTCTCTAGATCTCCCAAAACGTCAATTGATTGGGGCCTAATACATGCAATATGTGTATAAAATGTGGTGTATATATATATATATATATATATATATATATATATATATATATATATATATATATAATACTGGCATGTTTAATTTTCTTTGGCAAGGGAAGTCAAACCTTTCATAATATGGAAGAAAATTTCACTAAATAGGATTAAAATTGTGGTTTTAAGATTTATGAAAAATATGACACTATAACAGACAAGGAAATCCAGATTAGTAAATTCCTGTAAAATGGAAACAATTTATTAAACCTTTTCCAGTAGAAGTCTTAAAATAAGTAATTTTTCCATTCTCCCACACACAATTCTATTTTCAAGCCAAAATAAGTGGGGGAATAGTTTATTGAATTTTGGCATAGATATAAGCTACGGAGTAGAATTGAATTTTAGGTTCAATGTACATAAGTTTTCAATTTCATTAAAAAGTTACTAATTTGTACATGCATATGGTGACATACTGTGTGCTATAGAATTAAAGGACCACTGTAGTGTTCACACAGTACAGTTTAATTTGTTTATTTAGTTACTGAGTTACAATGAAATCAGTATTTGCACATTTAAATCTCAGTGTAGCTTTTAAAAACAGACCTTTGAAATTAGCATTTTAGTTTCCAGTATATACAGACTTTATAGGTAACCAGTAACTAATTAAACACATGAAACTCTATTTTATGACCACTACAGTGGTGATGTAATCCAGTTGTGTTGGCAATAAAGTGTGCATGTGTTTACACACTCAATTGAGTCCCTTGTCCCTTAGTTATCGAAAACAAATGACGGGAATACAATTGTAAGGCTGACAATACACAATGTGAGGCTTTTGTTCCTCTGAGCACCTTCGTCGCTCATCATGAGCCTCTCCACATGTGTACTTCAACTTTCCTGCTTTGCAATGATCACCTTTGGCGCTCATTGCAAGCCTCTCCGGATCGCGGTGCGATGAGCGCCTTTTGCGCTCATTGCAAGCCTTTCCTCCCGCGTACTCTACGGGCTGCTCATTGCAGGGTTCGTTAACCTGCAAGTTTTGTGCTTGGGAATTCCATGTGTCTGTTTCCACCATCTCCCCCCTGTGCATTCCCTGTGTCTTTCTCCTCTGTGTGTCTGCTCAATCTTTGCCTGTTATTCCCTTAAATCTAATTTGTTTTTTTTTCAATGTCCTGTGTGCCTGGCATTGTTGGTGTAAGTGTTACTTTGCCTTCATGTATTTTCTAATTCCCGCGTGCTTGGCTTTGCCCAGCCTCATTTTCATCCTGTTTCAGACTTTTTAAGTTTTGTCGGCAGCCATTTTTTTCCCGCTTCTGACATTTTTGATCATTCAAAGAAGACAAAATATGCCTCAAATTAACTTGCAACCTCACTCAACCTCGCTCGCGGTCGAGGGGCTCGCCTCGCATCGCGAGTCTCACAAAGCGTGACGACGACTCACAGTACGACAACTATATATGGGCCTCATTCTATTATCGCCCGCAGCCGCTGTGGGGCCGCAAGGACCGGCCGCAAGCTTTCCGGCTATTCTATTCCCCTCCGGCCGGGGGTTCCGGCAGGCTTGCGGCCGGCGCCTTGCTATCTCTTGCGGCCGATCACGCCGGAGGAAAGCCTTTGATCTAAAACGGCCGCAAGGAAATCGGCCGTAAGAAAAGCCTGGTTGCGATTCTATTGCTCCGGGAACCCTCTCTGCAAGGCTAAAAACGAGCCGCAGCTTACTTGCATCAAACAGGTCCCGCTAGCACTAATTAAGGACATCGAATAGCTCATATAAAGCCATCCTGCACTTTGAGAAGACTATAAAGTGATATTCGGTGTTAGCAAAAATAGCACATAATTACCCTATACTCAAATCCGTAAAATATTTTTTTTTTAATATACGTAAAATATACATGTAAAAAGTCCATAGGGCTTGGAGCACCTCAGACCCGCCCACGCCGCAGCCGGAAAATAAACAGTTAATTTGAACTCGGGTTTGGGCTGATGTGCAAGCTTGAGAGTGGGTTACTTTTAATCCTCATGTCCCCCAATATGATCCCTAGCATTTACAGAGCTGTACAGTGCAGGCTTGAATTTATTTTTGAGTTTTTAGATTTCAGAGCTTACGGCCGGTTTCAAGATATGCGGCCGGCCGTAAGAGGAGATCCTTGCGGGGCCGTATAATAGAATCGCGAGTTAACAGAACCCCCGCAAGGAATCGCAGCCTTGCGGCCGATTTACGGCCGATAATAGAATGAGGCCCTATGTGACTAGCAGCTTGCCCGTCAAAAATTAAGGAAATAAAATTTTAAGCCATGGCAATGCTGTTTGCCACACAATGTAAGGCTTTTGCTCCTCTGAGAACCTTCAGCGCTCATTGCGGGCCTCTCCCCTCGTGTATTTCAAGTTTCCAGCTTTGTACAGTGTAAAATATAAGATTTTTTTAGTACAGTGAATGAATACATTAATATGAATTAATAAATTAATATACTTTACCTATTTATATTTAATATGCAGCAATCAATATCCTGAAGAGCTAACAATCTCTTTGGTTTTTCCTGCAGCATACAATGTACAGTTGGACTGTTGATCACCTGAGGAGAAAGTGTCAGCAATGTGGCAAGTGTGCAGTGTAAATAGGCTGCGTGCGCAATGCCAAACTGGAATCGTAATATTATTATTTTCAAGTTAGTGTTGTAAAATGGCGCCTTTTTTCTATGTGTTACTTGGCTCGCGAGCATTTTACGTCTGTTGTAATGGTATATTTTGTATCTCCTACGTTCCTGGCTAACTCATACTTGTCTGGCGGTGATTTGTTTGCATCGGTCTCCTTTAGCCTCATTAAAAAAAATTTCGTCCGCCTTTTTTTTTCTCACTTAGTCGATTTTTGAGTGCCAAAACTCTGCAAATTCGACTTAAACTTGTGTGCAACCTGACTCCAAGGCGTCCTGGCGTTCCCCCTGTGCTGTGTGTTAGTGTTTTTTTTATTTTATTTTATTTTTTGTGTTTTTTGATTTCCACGGTTCGGCCGTTAAAGTCATACTTTTGCAAGGTGTTTTTTTTCCTAAGTAAGTCCTGCATTTCTTAACTGCTTGCAGGCTAGCCCTGCATGTTTCAATGCCTCAACTGCTCAATGCCTCAACGGCTCGCAGGAGCGCCTTCGGCGCCCATTTCAGTCTAAGTACCATGTATTTCAATGCCTCAACTGCTCGCCTCGCAGGGCAATGTGCACCTTCGGCGCTCATTGCCTAAGTGCTCCGAGCTTGGAAGGCTTCTATGCCTCAACGGCTCGCCCTGCTTCACGAAGCTTGCAAGCATGACAACAATAAGCAAGCATGACAATTATAATATGTGATGGGACCACAGTGGTCATTTAATTAATAATGAGAATTTTTACCATTGATCCTTAGTGAGAAATTAATATATATATACACCTCCAAGACGACCAATGCTTTGCTAAAGAAGCTGAAGGTAAAGATGAGGGACTGGCCAAGCATGTCACAGACCTAAACCCTATTGAACATCTGTGTGGCATCCTCAAAGGGAAGGTTCCCCCAAGGTCTCTAAAATCCACCAGCTCCGTGATGTCATCATGGAGGAGTGGAAGAGGACTCCAGTGGCAACCTGTGAAGCTCTGGTGAATACCATGCCCATGAGGGTTAAGGCAGTGCTGGAAAATAATGGTAGCCACACAAAATATTGACACTTTGGGCCCAATGTAGACATTCCCACTTAGGGGTGTACTCACCAACGGTTTAGATATTAATGGCTGTGTGTTGGGTTATTTTGAGGGGACAGCACATTTACACGGTTATACAGGCTGCACACTTACTACTTTACATTGTAGCAGAGTGTCATTTCTTCAGTGTTGTTGCATGAAAAGATTTAATAAGATATGTATAAAAACGTGAGGGGTTTACTCACCGTTGTGAGATACTGTACATACAAACATAGAAACATCTGGGGGGGATTTGTCCTACAAGTTCCTACACCCATGCATGTTCTATACTATGACCGTACATTACATAAAACAGTATGCCCACATATAATTTTATTTAATATGCAGCAATAAAACTGAACCTGCTTTTTCACATTTGTCACAGACTTACCAAGCTCAGCGAATCTTAACGATTTGCATAGTTTTAAAAAAATGTGGTAATATTATAATACAGTTCACTTAAAGGCCAGATAAACCGACTCTTTATTGTAATCTAGGAATCATAGCATGAACAGTTTAGTGTAACCTTGGTATTAGAGAGCAGAATCCATTCCATGTCCAGTTGGCGAGGTCTCTGCATTTTTGCCTCTCATTATACACGGTGCAATGAATGCACATCTTTATTGCCATTTCTTTTGACAAACTGCAACAAGTGCCCTTTTTCAGTCTCTGGTTAAGTCTTGCAAGATATCTGCTGGGTTCAGATTCCACAGCTGTGGAATTTCAAACACTTACAGCCTGCTTCCTGCGTTACTCTCACACATGGGACACATCACACACCAGATTTCTTTAAAGAAATTTAAAAAAATGTCATCCACTTGGCACACGCCGCCATTTGGCACAGAATATGCATTGGCATTGTTATCTAAGCAGGTGCTCGTTTTATTCAATGTTAGAAGCATAATGCAAAAAAACAGCTGAAAATACAGAAGACAGGTCAGGTCAGGAGGCAGCAGATTTATTTATGTTACTGGAACAGGATGAAGCATGAGAATATTAACTCATTGTGTGTTACACTCTTATTTTTAGTCATAGGAACTTAAATATATTCTTAGGATAGAATTAAGAAGATCATAAGGCCCATAGATTGTTAATTATTTGTAAATAAAGAGTTGTGGCCAGGTCCTCCTCATGTGGTAGCTGATTGTGGACTTATGGAAAGTGTATGGGTTAGTAGATAGGAGCCAGAATATGCATGAAAGGCTCATGGAAAGCCACATGGTTTGGTAGATATGGGCCAGAATATGCATGAAAGGCTCATGGAAAGCCACAGGGTTTGGTAGATATGGGCCACAATATGCCTGAAAGGCTCATGGAAAGCCACAGGGTTTGGTAGATATGGGCGAGAGTATGCATGAAAGGCTCATGGAAAGCAGCATGGTTTAGTAGTTCGGGGATAGAATATGCATGAAACTTCACGGAAAGCCACATGGTTTGGTAGATATGGGCCACAATATGCCTGAAAGGCTCATGGAAAGCAGTATGGTTTAGTAGATATGGGCCACAATATGCCTGAAAGGCTCATGGAAAGCAGCATGGTTTAGTAGATTTGAGATAGAATATGCATGAAAGGCTTATGTAAAGCTGCATAGTTTAGTAGATTTGGGCGAGAAAATGCATGAAAGGCTCATGGAAAGCTGCATGTTTTAGTAGATATAGACCAAAAACTACAATATAGGGCTTGGTGAGAGCTAAAGCAGTACCTGGTATGAATGAGATGCAGCAAGCATGGCTCTCCAGCAATGCAAATGCCCTTACGGACATTAGGAAAGGGCTGGAATGGAAGCTGAAATGTTAGAGGGATCCCTCTCTGGATCGGTAGCTGGAAGTTGGCTGGTGCTACTTGGCCCCTGGTTAGCCTGTTTGAGGCCTAGGGAGATCCAAAGAAGGGCACTAGTTAGTGGACAGGGGCCTAAAATCTGCAAATGAAGGGTTTGATGAAAGCAAAAGCACAGGGGATGGATGAGGAGCGAACTTCAAACACAGAGTCAAAAGTGACCTGAGGTCTGCTAGGAAGAGGCATGGCCGGAAATCCCCCTCCCACAAACTCCAGGCTACACCTGGACATTAATAATAATAATCATGATGGAATATGGAGGCTTCCCTGTTTTTAATAATATAATAAACTAGCGACTTGCCCGTCAAAAAATGACGGCAATGTTATGTATATGTTTGTCAAGTTGTTTAGTTATTAACATATATTTTTGACACTTGTAAGTATTTTAATATGAACGTGTATTTTTGTAAAATGTTGATGTAATGGTTTTTTAAAATGTAATTAGTATCTGAAGAATTGTTAACTTGAATATACATTGAATGAATAGGAAAGCCAAAAGTAAAAAGCCTTTTTTAAACGTTGCAAATTTTAAGATGAAGTTTAAAATATATGTAAGCAATAACCATCAAAGTATATATTTTTAAACTTGAACTTTATTTTTTATGTAAGTTTAGAAGTTGACAAAACATTGGTATAATTTTGAACATTATAAACATGAACATAGTGAATACATTTTGTAAAGTAATTTTTTATTAAAAGTATTAACATTTGAATGTAAAAACAATTGACATTTAAATTAATCAGTATTAAAATTCAATTTCTATCACAATAATTGTTAACTTGAATATACATTGAATGTAGAGGAAGGCATACAGTCAAACTCTTCTTAAAACGTACGTAATTAAACTAATTTATTACTGAGCACATAAATTGGCGATAAACATTAATGTAGGTAGTAATCTTAAGATAACAGACAATATTTACATTGTGACTTAAAAGGTGCTTGACCTCTTAACATCCACTTTGTAATATGTTGAATGAAATAACTTGAAAATATATTTTTTAAACTTGTAACATTAGAAACATTAACATAGTGACTTAACATTTTAACATAATTTTTACTAACAATGCAAGGCAAGTATTTTGTGAGGCGAATCATTCATAAACATGACTTCCATTAATTATGACTGAATTAAACAACCAATTGTTATGTATTTTGCAATGCTTTTAAAAAATCTTGGCATCTTTAATTAGTATCCTTCAAAGTTATAGTACTTCATAGTAGACAATGTTTTTAGTAAAAATACGTCCATCTTCTAATAAATCACCTTGACTTTCATTGTTTTCAATGTAAACTTTAATAGCCTGTGGATTTTTGCACCTTGACAACGCAACGTACAATTGACCATGTGCAAAAACTGGTTCTTCCAAGAAAATACCCACAGATTTGAAAGTTTGACCTTGTGATTTATTAATGGTCATGGCAAATGCCATAATAATGGGAAATTGTCTTCTTTGAAGTATAAAAGGGAGACTACTTTCACTTGGTGCTAAATCTATTCTTGGTATGAAAACTCTCTCTCCTCTATGGGTCCCAGTTAAAATTTCAGCATCTATAAAATGGTCCTTTAATTGTTGAACAATTAATCTTGTGCCATTGCATAGGCCTTTTTTGGGATTCATATTTCGCAGTAACATGATAATTGCACCTTTCTTTAGCTGCAAAATATGTGGTGGCATTCCAGAAGGAGTTAAAGAGTTTATGAATTCAGTCGAAAAGTTAGCCTGACTTTCATTGTCATCAGCAAGTACAGAATCAGCACTGTGATAATTTCTTTGTGGTGCATAAATTTTTTTTAAGATTTTATTATTGAGGATTAATGCATCTTTATTTTTACACGTCAGTATGACTTGGTTGGCAAGCTCGGAATATTCTTCGTTATTTATGCTCCCTTCAAATATAGCCGATATAATATCTTGTTGACAAATCATATGAGGTGGGATCTCTACAGTGTCGTCAGGTAAATGTAGTATTTTTTCTGTTCTGCCTTCTCCAATTTTAATAAGCCAATCATTGAAATCAGTTTGGCCTTCTGATCTCATATTTTGTTGCAGTTGAAGATGGGTAAAATGTTTCCATACTGTACTTGACTTTATACATGTTTCGATAATGTCAGTTCGATTTCCATGTACAACAACAGGTAATGTTTGTCTAAAATCGCCACCCAACAACATTACCTTTCCACCAAATGGAAAAATATTATCCATGACTTCACGAAGCAAACGGTCAATACATTGGAGGGCATAGCATGACATCATTGTGGCCTCATCTATTATAATTAATTTACATTTCTTCAATTTCTTTGCTTGTAAGGATGTCATGCGAATATCTGACACAGAATTTTCTAAAATAGGCACTGGCAGTTTAAATCCACTATGAACAGTTCTTCCACCTTCTAATAAAAGTGCAGCAATTCCAGTAGTGGCAAACGCCATTGCTATTTGTCCTTGTGCTCGTACTGAACTCATTAATAAATTGTACAAATATGTTTTTCCTGATCCGCCAGGTCCATCAAGATAGAAATAACGGTCTGTCACCATGTCATCATCTATAGCATTTTTAATGGCATGAAATGCTTGCAATTGTAGTGTATTTAAAGTTGCAAGTCTTTCTTCTGTTCTTTCTGCTTGTAGTTGAATGTCATAGTCTTCAAAGTTAATGTCATCTATAAGACCTGGATCAGGCAAATTAAAACTTGCACAACTTAATCCATGAGTTAAAAAGACTTCTTGGATTTCCATTAACGCTTTTAAGTGTGCAATGGGTTCATTGTATCGTCGCATAAAGTCTTCAGCCATATTACTTTTAAAAGTCTCCCACAAAGCTAATGCATTTGGAGCATTTGAGAAGATACAAATAAAAGCAAATTGTTCTCTCATCTGTCGCGGCATTTGACATTGTGCTGCTTCTTCTAAGCATCTTTCCCACTCTGTATCATCAGCGAGTAAGTTTCTATGTCTTGCAGCTAAATGGAAGGATTCATATACAATGTCATTAACAGTTCTTAAGTGTTCAAAACTTTGTGCTCCAGGAACATTTAAAAGTAATATCCGTAAGCAAAAACGTTCAACATCTCTTGGACTGACTGTGTAAATTCTTGGAATAATTTTATTGCCTCTGGTTTTTCTTGGTCTCCATAATCCATTCACAAAAACATAGTGATATGGAATTTCAATATATAAGTATTGTGTTGCTTCAGCATCAGTGGAATTTAATGCAAACCATGCAGTTAGTGTAGTGTGACGATCTTCACTTTGGGCCAATGCATTCATTTCATTTCCAGCATGGAAATAGACTAAATGTCGTTGTGGCAAATGTACTGCTAACCTATATACTGCATGTGATCTATCATGCATTTCAAATTTTAAAAGCCGCCACATAGCTTCTGGCGCACTGACATAGCGAGCATCTACATGAGATGCAAGTTCATCATGTACTAACTCACTACTTTCAGGGTTGTCT
Organism: Discoglossus pictus; assembly: GCA_027410445.1. Classification (NCBI taxonomy): domain Eukaryota; kingdom Metazoa; phylum Chordata; class Amphibia; order Anura; family Alytidae; genus Discoglossus; species Discoglossus pictus. The sequence continues at coordinate 40,166,366 of CM050163.1, forward strand.
GCACTTTTGACGACTACAGTAGCTGCATCGTAACCTTTGTAAATATATTTATAGACATATTTAATTGATTTGATGGAAGTGCAGGCTTCTACGTTGATGTGGGCGTTGTACTTCATGAGTAAATGTGGATTGTAGGGTACTACATATCTATTGTCCACTTTTTTCCCACGAATAATGGCACTATCTCCTTCTCTTCTTTTATAAAGTGGATATCCATCACAATTGGCATAGGTTTTGTCTCTATAATCTTTGGGAAATTCTTTGGAACATTTATTATTTTCCATACATGGTGATTGTGGATTAAGGTCACCACAGGGTCCATGAATCATGCGATGAGTAACAATCTCATATAGTCTACCATATAGTTCTGGATCTGGTAGTTCAGCAACAATGACTGCATCCACTTTGTCTGAAGTATCTAATTTATCTTTTTCTTGAAGTATTATTAGAAGATGTGCATGTGGAAGGCCTCTTTTTTGAAATTCAATGGTATATACATAAGCAAGACATTTGCCAAATAACTGATTTATAGTGAAGTCACGTATTAATTCATTTAATTTAATCTTAAAAACTCTGGCTACTAAATCTGGTCGATCTGAAGCAGTTTGTCCAAGAAGTAGATTTAGTGTAATTTCTGGCCATTGTGGATTACATGTAAATGTCACAAATAAATCGGGTTTGCCAAATTTTGTCACAATAGCCATAGCATCATTGTATCTTTCTCTCATATTCCGAGGAGATCCTTGAAAGGAAGATGGTAAAATGATGGCTTTGCCAGCTGTCATGTCTCTGCTTGTAGCCACGTCAGCAACATAGTCCATGAGTCCAGAATATTGTTCTACACGGAGTTTATCTTGTTGATATTTGATAAAGTTTAAATTATTTGCCTCAACTTGCAAATATGAATCAATAATCCATTGTTGTGTTAGTTTCCCACCACATAAAATTGGATTAAATACATTGCGAATGGCAATTTGAGCTACTTTAAATTCAAGCATAGAAACATTATTTCGGATTCTGGCTTTAGCATTTGGGTAACTGGGAAGAGTTAATTTTGGTTGCCAACCTGCTTCTCCGTGTGGGAAAAAGATGGGATATGTCATTGGATCTAAATTTGGACTTAAGATACTCATATTAATAAACGGTTGGTCCTCATTTCTAGGATATATTCGTATGTCTCTTTGAAATGGTGGTTCTCCTTCATCATTGTGAAACACCATTGCAACCTCATTTGTTGTTGGCAAGTTATAACGACGTTTATCAGTATGTCTGTCTCTTTTAAGCACCATATTAACCTTCGGCATTGGTAATTGATGTGTTTGTGAATGAAGTAGTTGTTCATTTTCTACTTCTGCCAATTTTTTATAAGCTTTACTGTAGGGATTGTTGTCCATAATGTTATTTAGCTCTATGAAAACAGTGGGTAAGCATTTTTTATTTTCTTCCATCTGCATACGTTGGTCAACAGCTTCCATTGTATCTAGGACATATAGTTGAGCGAATTTTCTTTTATTTCCTTCCTCTGGATGTAAATGGGAAGTGCGATGATAAATTTGTCCTTGGACTTTAAAACAGTAAGGACCATGTCCTGGTACATTAGCAGCCAATGTTGCCCCCATAGATGCAAATGATATGGCACTATTGTAGGATCTTATGTTTGTCTTAAAATTTTTGTAATTTGGAAAAGTAGGTTCAGTCAGAATATTTAGTAAATAGGTTGGAAATTGTTTCCTTTGTGGAAGTTTGAACTTTCCTTTTTGACAACAACTAATAAATTGTCCATCTCGGGGTCTCTCCTGTTTAAAATAATAAGCCTCACAAAATTGACATTGAGTAGTCATGTCCCCACAACTATGAACCTCTACTGCTAAAGACTTCATTAAAGGACAATTTGCAATGCATATTGGATGTTGACTTTGATATTCATCAGATGAAAAGTCATGAAATGTTTCAACAACAGGTTCTAAATGTTTAGTTTTTTTCGTACATTTTCTTGGTATATGTTGGACTTGTTCGGTTGAAATTTCCTGTAAGTTTTTAGTAAGAGTTTGTAAATGGTTTTTTTTTGGTAGTTTTTTTTTTTGGTCTGTCTTGACTGGTATGTTGTAAAATGTCATCTGATGTTTTAGGAACAGTTTGTAAATGCTTTATTATTTTTTTATTTATTTTGGTTGTATGTTTCATTTTTGCAGCGGATATTCTTTTATTTGCAAGTCTTTTGCGTTCTTTTTCTCTTCTAATTTCTTTCTCCTCCGGTGTCTGCTGGGCGGCCCATCTCTCTTGTTTTTCTCTAGTTTGACGTCTTTTCTTCTCTTCTTTGGTCTCGTTATCAGCCATATTAATCTGTAAACGGAAACAAATAAATGTAATTGTGTATATTTCAATTTGTAATTCCTGTTAAAGATGATTGTGCACAATTGTTGAAATAAAAGGCAAATCATGAATGTATCATTGATATTTAGTTAAATTTATAATTCCTGTCTTCAGTGGCTCAGAATTTTTCCAATGGAATACTGCTGTAAATAAGCATGTAACATATTTATTTAAAATAATGGTTGTATTTATTAAAAACTTTGTTTGTGGATAGATATTTACCACTGCAAAACTTCTTTGCTGAAAAAAAAAGTGATGTGGTTATTGAGCTATGTATTGCATAGTAGCAATTTAAATAAAATAAGTGAGATAGTAAATTAATTAATTTATTTTTCTGTTGAGACGGATGCAACTGAAACCAGTTTCTTTAGTGTTATTCTTTAGTAGTTATTATAGTTTACCTTGGTTGAAGTGTGATTTAAATCCGAATGTTTGTTGCTCCTCGTTTCAAAATCGTTGTCCAATGGTGTGGTCCTCTGTCGGAAGTCCTCGTCCGATGGTGTGGTCCTGTCGCGATAGCCCCTGTCCGATATTGTGGTCCTGTGGCGATATCCCTCGTCCGATGTTGTTGTCCGTTGGTGAAAGTCCTCGTCCGATGGTGTGGTCCTGTGTTGAAATTCCTCGTCTGCTGGTCTGGTCCTGTGTTGAAATTCCTCGTCTGCTGGTCTGGTCCGAGTCCTCGTCCGATGGTCCGGTCCGGTCCTGTGGAAAAAGTCCTCGTCCGATTGTCTTCACGCAGTATCTGTTGTAATGTAAAATAGAAAATGTTGTTTGAGTGAAATGTCTTTTAAATAAGTAAAAAATGTATTAATTTTGCTGTATTGTATCAGTTATGTTTATTTTTTTAAAAAAATTTTTTTTTAACTTTCTGTACAATCCCAAGACTTTTGTTATTCTTATTTAAGGTTCTTAGTAAGGCTTGTGGGTTGTGATATATTACATAAGAATATGAATTTATTTTGCTATGTGTTTATGTTAGTTTTTGTACAATCCTGTTTTGTGCGCACCACTTGTGGTATACTTATTTAACCTTTATTTGGATGGTTATAGTTAGTGAAACATGAAATAATATAATTAATGTAGTTTGCTATGTGTTTGTGTTAGTTATTGACAATCCTGTTTGGTGCACATCACTTGTGCAAAACTAATTTCTTCTTGATTGTACAGGTTATAATTTGTTAAACATTAAAGAAGAATGTTAATATAGTTTGCTATGAGTTTGTGTGCTTTTTTATACAATGCTATTAGGTGCACAACACTTTTGTTATTCTTATTTTTGGTTATTTGTAAGGCTTATAGGTTGTTAAACATTTAGTCCCTCATTCAATTGCGATTTTGCCAATTGAATACGGCTCTAAATAAGCACATAATATATATTTTTTAAAGAAGTTTTTAGGTAGTGAAAACCGTGCTTTTGGATAGATGCTTAATAACTAAAAACTTCTTTAAAAAATATATGTGATGTGCTTATTTAGACCCCTATTCAATTGGCAAAATTGCAATTGAATGAGGGCCTTAATAAGAAATTCTGTTTTGTGTGTAGCAGTTTGTGTGTCATTGAATTGCGATTTGGCTAATTGAATTGTGCTCTGTGCTTATATAGAGCTCTATTGAAATGGGCAAATCACATTTGAGTGAGGCCCTTGGGCATTAAAGACATATAGGTCCTCATTGAATTGCAATTTTGCCAATTGAAGAGGGCTCTATATAATTACATAACATATTTATTGAGCAAAGTTTTTAGTTATTGAAAACCTTGATTGTGGTTAGAAGTTCATTAACTAAAAAGTTCTGTTTCCAAAATATGTTATGTGCTTATATAGAGCCCTATTGAAATGGGCAAATCACATTTCAGTGAGGCCCTTGGCCATTAAAGACATATAGGTCCTCATTGAATTGCAATTTTGCCAATTGAAGAGGGCTCTATATAATCACATAACATATTTATTGAGCAAAGTTTTTAGTTATTGAAAACCTTGATTGTGGTTAGAATTTCAGTAACTAAAAAGTTCTGTATAAAAAAAATGTTATGTGCTTATATAGAGCCCTATTCAAATGAGGAAGTTGCAATTGAATAAGGCTCATGGTTATTTCTTGTTTATACTTAATACTTTACCTTGATAGAAGTTTTGAATGACAGACGGTCCCCTCCTGCCAATCTTAATCCGCCGGTCTTCTTTTAGTGTCTGTTTGAAAAAGAAAGTGAAATAGTTATTTGTATATTTATAATTTGTCATCTAGCAAAGCATGTCCTTTTGAGCATGTAATGTGTTCTTGTATCTTACCTCTTCAAATTTGTTGGTGTTCTTTAAAAGGGATTGTGCTTCACAGTGCACGGTGCAAATTGTTGAGAGACGCCGTTGATGCAGAGTCTGTTTGAATATGAAACGAAATAGAAAGATTCAGCTTTATCTGATGTATTGAATTGCAGTAAATTAATTCAATTAACCTTAATTTTTGTTGGGGGCTACACACATATCTCACATACATGAAGCACATTACATAGTTTAATGTAATTATTTTGTGTACGTGTGACATATCAGTATACATGAGTCAAATTTAAATGGTTAAATTAACATTATATTTATTTTTTCCAACACACATAAATGTGTGTGTGTGAGATGTAACTATAGATGATACACATATATGTGCGTGTGACATATCAGTATACATGACATATAATGTCATTAAAATGTAGTTGTTTACTGATTTTGTTGTAAGCTAATTTTGTTGCATTGGTAATACACATAAATGTGCGTGTCACATGTCACTATACATTATAGACATATATGTCGGTGTCAGATGTCACTATGAAGGGGCAATACACAGAAATGTGCGTGTCACATGTCACTATACATTATAGACATATATGTGCGTGTCACATGTCACTATACATTATACACATATACGTGCGTGTCACATGTCACTATGAAGGGGCAATACACAGAAATGTGTGTGTCAAATGTCACTATACATTATAGACATATATGTGCGTGTCACATGTAACTATACATTATAGACATATATGTGCGTGTCAGATGTCACTATACATAAAGCTCTGTTTAATTTTGTTTGGGAGCCTATACACATAAATGTGCCATACATGATGACTACATAAATCCTAGTTTATTTTTTTATTTGTTTGACCTGACCTGATAATAAAATGTAATATATTATAGCTTACCTGTCAGTTGTAATTTGCACAATGTAAAGTAGTAAATTAGTAAAGAATTGTCTTCTCAAGTAAAAGCAGCAGTTATCTCAGAAGTCACTCCGTTGATCACCTGAGGAGAAATGTATTTTTTAGTTGGAAATAGGCAGTATTTATAAACTTGTAGAAAGTTCTGGAAAGTGAGACCGTTAGAACGCAATACGCATGCGCTATTTGCGTTCCAGCTTACAATTTGCGTTCCATCCGCCATTTTAGGCGTATTACTGTTCAAAATGGTGTTTAATATGATTGTGATACGTTCCGCATAGTATGTGTTTCATTATTGCGAGTAAGTGTAGTGTAGTTACGTCTGAAGCCTCGTTTTCGTTTTGTTCGTCGGCCATTTTTTCTCTCGCTTAGCGATGGTATTAGTGTCTAAAGTGTTTATTTTGATTTAAATGTAGGTGTAACTTGTTTTTTTGAGGTGCTGGCTGGTTCCTCTTGCTGTAGGTAAGCTTTTTATGTGTTTGTTGTGTGTCTTTGTTAAGTTTTAAATGTTTGTATGTCGGCGTGTTGCGTCCGATGTTTGCGAACTCGTAATGTGTGGTAACGTGTCTCGTATGGTGTTTGCGTGTGTAGCATGGTGTTTGCGTGTGTAGCCTCGTTTTCGTTTTATTCGTCGGCCATTTTTTTTGTCGCTTAACAAAGTATTTAGTGTCGAAACTCTTTTATTTTGAGTGCAATTAAGTTCTAAGTTGCATTTTTGAGGTCCTGGGTGCTTCCTGTTTGTGTAGGTAAGGTTTTTATGTATGTGCTGTGTGTATGTATTGTGTTTGTAATTTTGTAATGTTCGCGAGTTGCGTCCGAGTGTTGCGAGGCCGTAATGTGTGTGAACGTGTGTCGTATGTTGTTTGCGAGTGTCGTAATGTGTTTCAACGTGTGTCGTATGTTGTTTGCGAGTGTCGTAATGTGTTTGGACGTAAACTTTTTTTTTCAAGGGTCGCAGTTGCTGCAACTGAAGACCTCGCTTTGCGAGGTCCTCAGGTGCTGGCATGGAGCGCCTGCGGCGCTCCAAGCCAGCAACTGAGGCCCTCGCTTCGCGAGGGTCCTCAGTTGCTGGCAAGGAGCGCCTGCGGCGCTCCATGCCAGCAACTGAGGCCCTCGCTTCGCGAGGGTCCTCAGTTGCTGGCAAGGAGCGCCTTCGGCGCTCCATGCCAGCAACTGAGAACCTGGCACAGTGCCCTCGCTACGCGAGGCCCGCGACTCGCTGCGCGAGTCGCGGCCCTCGCTTCGCGAGGCCCGCGACTCGCTGCGCGAGCCGCGGCCCTCGCTACGCGAGGCCCGCGACTCGCTGCGCGAGTCGCGGCCCTAGCTTCGCGAGGCCCGCGACTCGCTACGCGAGCCCGCAGCGTTAGCAACAACTCGTACGCTCACAACTATATATGTGATTACCTACGAGTTTATTTGCATATTTAAATATTTAATTTTACTAATAACTGCTTAAAAGTTTTTATTCGTAGAAACCTTCCAAACAGTCCCTGCAAAGGCCCTGTAGCTCATGCACACTGTGTTCCTACATTTACTAGCAACATTCTGCTGACTGACTAGTATGTATAGCACTATAGAAACGTTGTCGTCATTGGCTAGTATGTATATTACTATAAAAACAGTGTGGGAATGAGCTACAGGGATGGACCTTTGCAAGAACTGTTTGGAAGGTATCAATTAAATAAAATTAAAAACACTGAGGTAGATTAGTTTAATGTTAAAAACATGGATGTCCCTTTACATTGCTTTTGGAGGTTGCAGTTTCATAGCATTGATTTTGGTGTGTAGGTGACTGTAATTTGTTACCGTTTTTTCTAATGATTTTAGATGACTTATAACTTGGAAAAGCTGTTTTCTGGTTATCACTTTTACCCACACACCCATATTAGGCAAACACTTGTAGGGTCTCTGTCACATATACAATAGTCAAAATATGACTAAATCAATAACAATTATTTGTTTATAGTAGATAATCTGGAAAATAGAATAGTGATAGAAAAAAAAAATATATATATAATTTCCAAACACATTTTGTCTTTTTGACTTCATCAAAACTTTGCAACTTAACTTTAACAGATTGGTCTGTTTGCTAACCTCTTTTTCTTTCAGATTTGTATAATGTTCCTGTTAAGCACAGACACAGATTTTGACAGCAGATAAGAATGAAAGGGTTCATCTAGTCTACCCATTCCATCTAAAATGCTTGCCTTGATTACATCTCAGAATTGCTTTATGCTTATCCCAAGAAAGTGTATTCCTTATATCCCTTAACTGTGGGCCTTATCTAAATAATCACTGAGACTATTTTTTTACAGAAGTTTTAGTTAGTGACTTCTATCCAAAAGCAAGGTCTTCACTAACTAAAAACTTCTGTAAAAAAATATGCTCTGTGCTTATATAGAGCCCTATTCAATTGGCCAAATTGCAATTGAATGAGGCCCATGGTATATAGTATGGTATATGTATATACTAACTTACAAAGCCCTCAACAATAGCGCACCCCAGGACATCTCTGCTCTCATCTCAAAATATTCCCCCAACCTCCCACTTCGTTCTAGTAATGACCTACTTATTTCTACAACTCTTGTCACCTCCTCTCACACTCGCCTTCAGGACTTTTCTCATGCTGCCACTATTCTCTGGAACTCATTGCCTCTCTCCACCAGGTTGCCCTCCTGCCTCAAAACACTCAAAACCTCACTAAAAACGCATCTCTTTAAAGAAGTTGTCAGTAGTTATAGTTGTCAATCTGCGAGTTGTCTACACGCTTGGGGGCCTTCGCGAGTCCTGCAATTTGCGGGCCTGCAATAAGCGCCGAAGGCCAAAAGCGATCATTGCAGGGCTCGCGATGAGTGCTGCAGGTGCTCATCGCGAGGCACGTAGGAATAAGGCTTCAATGAGCCCCGAAGCGGCGCTCATCGCGAGGCCCGTTGGAGTTAGGCTGCAATGAAGGCCTGTAGGAATTAGGCTGCAATGAATACCAAAGGCGCTCATTGCAGGGCTCGCGATGAGTGCTGCAGGTGCTCATCGCGAGGCACGTAGGAATAAGGCTTCAATGAGCCCCGAAGCGGCGCTCATCACGAGGCCAGTAGGAGTTAGGCTGCAATGAAGGCCTGTAGGAATTAGGCTGCAATGAACACCAAAGGCGCTCATTGCAGGGCTTGCGATGAGTGCCACAGGCGCTCATCGCGAGGCACGCACGTAGGTCTTTAAAACAGATTGAAGATGGCCTCAAGATGCACTTTGCTGCAATAAACGCTGAAGGCACTCATTCTAGCTCTTGCAAGAGTGCCTTTTCAGGGTCCCTCTAAGGGTCCTCTGTCCAGTTAGAGATGTCATTTGCCCCATTACGCTCCACCGATGGAGGATGGAAAGAGATTAAAGACGCCCAGAGCCGAAGCCAGGAACACTACTTAAACCAGTAACACTTTACCTAAGACAGTAACACTTTACCCCCTTAACCCTCGTCCCCACCCCAGCCCTCTTCCTACGCCCTTGCCCCCAACTACCTAGCTGATCATGATCAATTAAGCAAGGCCGTAACTACTGATTTAGAAACAGCCAATAGTAAATGAGACCATCCTCATGACGTCAGTAAAACATGGAGGTTAAACGTCAATCGATTATGGTTTAGAAGATATGTGATAAAACTTGCAATCCAGCAAAATACAAAATAATAAAAATTAATGAAGGAAATGTTCTAGTCCATGTGGGTGGCCTGATATGTATCAACCCCTTGATTTCCGAAATTGATATAATAAGGAAATAAAACGTAAAAAACATAATGTTTGATGGCAGATTTGCGAGCTTGAGACTGTTGTGCAATTAATTCTAATGTCTTTCATCGCTTTCCCAGTCTTTTAAAGTGCAGTATTGATTTTTTATTTGCATTTACAGTGATACGAACAGGTGTTTAACCCCCTTGTGAGTCCTATCTGGTACCCATAGGATTTTCTTCTACATTTGACATTTACGGGTGTGAGAACAATTGCGGGCTTGGAGAAATTGTAGCAATTGAATAGCGATTTTCGATTTCAGCGATCATAACATTGAAAGATCAAAGGCTCAGCTGGATCAGAGTTACGATTTTGACAACCGCAGGGATTTTCAGACCATAGCCCACAAATTGATTTGGGTTGGGGAAAAGGCACCAATTGAATAGCAAATTAGTTCGATGTCTCCATTATGGACTCTAGTAACTACAATTTGCTCAACTGAATAGGGGCCTTTGTGTACTATAACCTTTTTAAACTGGGCATGGGCAGACACCTAGAGCCTCATTCAATTATGCTTATATAGACCCCTATTCAATTGGCCAAATCGCTATTGAATGAGACCCCTAAAGCCTCATTCAATTGTGATTCGGCCAATTGAATAGGGCTCTATAAGCACAGAGCATATTTTTTTTACAGAAGTTTTTAGTTAGTGAAGACCTTGCTTTTGGATAGAAGTTCACTAACTAAAAACTTCTGTAAAAAAATATGCTCTGTGCTTATATAGAGCCCTATTCAATTGGCCAAATTGCACTTGAATGAGGCCCCTAGGGATTAGATGGTTAGGGTTAGCAATCATTACACTTTAGCAGAAAGATAGAATCAAGGAATGGGGGGGGGGGCAGGTGAGAAAGGCTGACATAAGTTGCAAAACTCAGTGTATGAAAATGAAATTGTTTAAGAACTTTCAATTTGTAAAGTTCTTGTTATTCACTATACTCTAGTTTTCTATATTATTATTATTATTATTATTACTAGCGACCTTCCCGGCAAAAATGACGGCAAAAAAAATGCTGCTTGCCACACAATCTGAGCACCTTCAGCACCCAACGCGAGCCCCACGCTGAGCACCTTTGGCACTTATTGTGAGCCTCTCCCCTCTCATTGCAAGCCCCTCCCCCGTCTAGTTTACGGACCTTGCGATGAGTGCCTTCAGCACTCAATGCGAACCCCTGAGCCACTTTCATGCTTCGCAAGGAGCAGCTTCGGCGCTCATCGCAAGCCTCTCCCCCAGTCTACTTTACAGGTCCTGCATGCCTGCATTGTTCGGCTAAGTGTTGCTGTTTTGGCTTAAGTGTTACTGGCTTAGGTTAATAGTTTCTGGCTTGGCTTAAGTGTTACTGGCTTCGGTTAAGAGTTACTGCTTTCGACTAAGAGTCACTGGCTTCGGCCTCGTTTTCATCCTGTATGAGAAAATTAACTTTTTTTTTGCAGCTATTCTCTTCTATCTCCTAAAAATGGCCATATTACCTTGCAACCTCACTCACAGTCTCCCTGGCTGTCCCGCTGAGTTGTATGTGAGGTTTTTAAGTTATTTTGTGCATTATAGTTTGTTTTTTGCAGTCTTGCAAGTTACGGGCTTCAGCTAAGTGTTACTGGCTTAGGTAAAGTTTTATTGACTTAGGTAAAAAGTGTTACTGGCTTACAGTGCCTTGCAAAAGTATTCACCATCTTGGCATTCTCTGTGTTTTGTTGCCTCACAACCTGGTATTAACACGGATTGTTTGAGGATTTGCATCATTTAATTTACAGAACATGCCCACAACTTTGAAGATGTATTTTTTTTTTTTTACTGTGAAGCAAACAACAAATAGGAAAAAATATTAGAAAAAGTCAATGTGCATAACTATTCACCCCCTAAAGTCAATACTTTGTAGAGTCACCTTTTGTGGCGATCACAGTTCCAAGTCGCTTAGGATAAGTCTCTATGAGCTTGCCACATCTTACCAGTGGGATTTTTGCCCATTCCCCCTTGCAAAACTGCTCCAGCTCCTTCAAGTTGGATGGTTTGCGCTTGTGAACAGCAATCTTTAAGTCTGACCACAGATTTTCTATTGGATTGAGGTCTGGGCTGTGACTAGGTCATTCCAACACATTTACATGTTTCCCCTTACACCACTCAAGTGTTGCTTTAGCAGTGTGTTTGGGGTCATTGTCCTGCTGGAAGGTGAACCTCCGTCCTAGCCTCACATCACGCACGTGGTACAGGTTTTGCACAAGAATATCCCTGTGTTTAGCACCATCCATCTTTCCCTCAACTCTGACCAGTTTCCCAGTCCTGGCTGCTGAAAAAAATCCCCACAGCATGATGCTGCCACCACCATGTTTCACTGTGGTGTTCTTTGGGTGATGTGATCTGTTGGGTTTGCGCCAGACATAGCGTTTTCTTTGATGGCTGAAAAGTTCAATTTTAGTCTCATTAGACCAGAGCACCTTCCTCCATACATTTTGGTAGTCTCCCACATGCCTTTTCACAAACTCAAAACGTGCCATTTTGTTCTTTGCTTTCTTCTGGCCACTCTGCCTTAAAGTCAAACTCTTTGGAGTGTGCTTCTTATTGTCGTCCTATGTACAGATACTCCAGTCTCTGCTGTGGAACTCTGCAGCTCCTCCAGGGTTACCTTAGGTCTCTGTGCTGCCTCTCTGATTAATGCCCTCCTTGCCCGGTCCATGAGTTTTGGTGGGTGGCCGTCTCTTGGCAGGTTTGCTGTTGTGCCATGTTATTTCCATTTGGTTATGATAGATCTGATGGTGCTCCTGGGGATCATCAAAGATTTGGATATTTATTTATAACCTAACCCTTACTTGTACTTCTCAACAACATTGTCCCTTACTTGTTCGGAGAGTTCCTTGGTCTTCATGGCAGTGTTTGGTTAGTGGTGCCTCTTGCTTAGGTGCTGCTGCCTCTGGGGCCTTTCAAAAAAGGTGTGTATATGTAATGACAGATCATGTGACACTTAGATTGCACACAGGTGGACATAATTTCACTAATTATATGTCTTCTGAAGGTATTTGGTTGCACCAGAGCTTTTTTTAGGGCTTCATAACAAAGGGGGTGAATACATACACACACTCCAATTTTCTGTTTTCTAATTCTAAAAAAATGTTTTATGTATATATTTTTCTCGTTTCACTTCACTTTAACTTAGACTATTGTGTTCTGATCCATCATATAGAATTCAAATTAACAAAACATTGAACTTAAGGCTGTAATGTAACAAAATAGGTAAAAAGTCAAGGAGGGTGAATACTTTTGCAAGGCACTGAATATTAGGAAATTGCCTGTCAAAAATAACGGGAGTAAAATTGTTAACCTGGCAATGCTGTTTGGCAAACAATGCGAGGATATGGCCCCTCTGAACCCCTTCGGCGCTCATTGCGAGCTCCCCCCCCCCCGTATAGTTTAGGGGCCTCGCGATCACTGTTACGACCTTGGATTAAGAGTTAGTGTCTCGGGTTGTGTTAGTGCCTTGGGTTAAGTCTTACTGCCTTGAGTTAAATGTTACTGGCTTGGATTAAGTGTTACTGGCTTGTGTTAAGTGTTACTTCTTTGAACTTGTTTTTACATCCTTCGTCCTCGTTTTACGTCCTTCGACCTCGTTTTCGTCGTGTTTACGTTTTTTCAGCCGCAATTTTTTTCTCGCTTAGGCTACTTTTGTTTGTGAAAAAATGCTAAATATGCCTCCAATTAACTTGCAACATTACTCACAGGCTCCCTGGCTCTGCCCCTGTGCTGTGTGTGAGTGTGTAAGTTAATTTGAGGCATATTTGCTGTTTTTAGCAGATCTTTCGAGTTCCGTGGTTCGGCCGTTAAAGTCGTACTTTTCCGAGACCCACAGTCTGTCTACGTGCTTCGGTTATTAAGTCCTAAGGGCCGTAATTTTGTGCACTGCTCAAAATCCTACTGGCCTTCGGCGCTCATTGCAGTCCTGCGTGCCTCAACTGCTCACCTCACTTTGCGAGGCTCGCAGTGCAATGATCGCCTTTGGCGCTCATTGTAGCCTAAGTTGCGCGTGCCTTGCAGTGGCGTGCCTCAACTGCTCGCCTCACTTTGAGAGGCTCCCAGTTGCGGCTTTATGTGCCGCAACGTGAGCAAAAATCTTGGTGCAGGCGTCAATGGCTCGTCTTGCTTTGCGAGGCTCACAAAGGGTGATCAACGGCCCGTATATCCACAACTATTATAGGTGATACACACATGTACACAAACACATATACACACATGGACACATATATACACAGACACATTTATTTTTTATATATATATTTGTGTATGCCCCTGGTTGCGGACTTGTTCAATTGAATCGATCTGTAACTGTTACAAATCTCCCGCAGACTTACGACCGGTATGAAGGCAACCGAAGGCTTGCAATTGAATGAGGCTCATGAGATACTAACTTAATTTTAAATTTACAGCATATATTTTTAGAATATTCAAAACCACTTATTATTACCTATAGGTTGCAAAAATATATAAAATATAGTCAACACTACACAAACAGATTTCTGTTTTAGAAATATATATATATATATATATATATATATATATATATAATTTGTAAGGGTTGGTGCTTGACACCTGATCAATTATATTCATGAAATTATTAAATATAAAAGTTCAAACAAAAACTTTATTATGAGTTGCCTAACACGGCTTTCTCATTAAGGTTAAAAAGAAGTTAAAAATAAAAGTATAGAGAAGAAACCCTGATAGTGACTGTAATTGGAGGACTCCTGACTATACTACCAATTGGAAAGTGATACTATAGAAAATACAATGGGAATAAACCCATTGAAAATAGATAGGAAATATAAATAGTGAATGGAATGTGTAATAACGTGCGTTGACCGTAAGTAAAACGGTGAACAATGAAGGACAATCACTAATGTGATACTGGAGCAAAAAATACTATATATGTGCAAACACTTATGATGGTCGAACAAGAAGAATGGAATAATTTACTGTTAAGTTTACTTAACTTTATTCTGACAAAGAATTTCTTTTTGTTTGACAAAAAATGGTATAGACAAGTTAGGGGCACAGCGATGGGAACAGCATGTGCCCCTAACTATGCCAATTTATTCCTAGGCTATTGGGAACAAACTGAAGTTTTTTCAAACAAAAATTAGATCTATACTAAAGATATATTGTTATGGCAAAGATATATCGACGAAGTTCTCATTATTTGGTCTGGATCAAAAAGGGACTTCCAAAATTTTGTGAGTACCCTAAATAATAATGACACGAGTTTAAAATTAACTTATACAATTGATGATAAGGCTCTTGAATTTCTGGACCTTTATATCAAGAAAGATCTATATGGAAACCTCCATACAACAGTGTTTAGGAAAAACACTGCAACTAACTCCTTGCTAGACTGGAAGAGCGAGCACCCCCTGCCCCTCAGACGAGGAATACCAACAGTGCAATATATTCGCCTGAGAAGGAACTGTGACACCATCGAAGATTTCAAAATTCAGGCAAAGGAGCTAAGGGAACGTTTCAAAAGTAGAGGTTATCCGAATAGAGTTCTTAAATGTGCGTACAAAAATGCATTGGAAAAGGAAAGACCTCAACTTCTATATAAAAACAACAGAAAAACAGAAGAAGATGAACAAGGAACAGACCAGATTAGATGCATCTTAACGTATGGCAACAGTGCAGCAATTCACGCCATTTTGGCTAAATACTGGCATCTTCTCAAAGATGACCCTATCTTGAATAGGGTTATATCAAAAAATGCATCGGTCACGGGTGTCGGACGCGCCTGGGCAGAGCTCCTGCTTTGAAAGGGGCATTTTAGCCCATTAATCACCCTAAAAGCTTCGGTTTCCCCCTTCGAGGAGGCTGGGGGAGCAGGAGAGCATTGGGCCAGTCCCCAGCAGCAATTCGGGGGTCCAATTTTGGGGCACAGAGACCCAGGCACGGAGCCAGAGGGACACCTGCAGCACAGGCGTTCATACCCGCGTCCCTGCTGAGAACCGCCGGGAGAAGAAGGCTGTGCAGAGCCTTGGCGGTTCGGCGCTTGGGGGTCCCAGTCGGGCAGAGCGGAGAGGCCTGGCCAAGGTCCTCCGTCGCCGGGAAGCTCGGCAGGAGCCTGGGGACATCGGGCGGCGGCCATCTTGCCCACTCCGGAGCAGGGAGCTCCGTTACAAGCCCAGGTAACGGGGATACCCCGAGGGAGCTACAAAGGCCACCCAGAGCCTTCCAGGGGTGGCTGGTGCTGGTCGGAGGGGTGCCTGGGGGCTAAGGCCAGCTGGTGCTGCAGCACAGAGAGTTTCAGGCCGCAGGAAAAAGCCCGCGAAACGGGTGGCGGCCATTTTAAAATCTAGGCCTAGCGAAGAAGCCTCAACCTCTTCACACCCCTACTCTTTTCTATGAACCCATAGCTACCACGGGCAGGCCACAGTACTGGATCAAGAAGGGGGCCCAGGACATAACCTCCCATCTAGACCCAAACAGGAGGGGACGACCAGTGCGAGCTTCAATGCAGTGGTAGTGGAACAGCACTATTCATCCTGGAATTGAAATGTGACCAGTGACCTTGGCGCATTTGCATTGCTGAACATGTAGGCCCTGGATTGAGCTATGCATAACCTCCCTGGCAAAGCTTTGGGTAAGCAAATACAGTGCCCTTTGATCTAACCTATGGGCTGGATAAATGCCGGCTAATCAAACACCACATGGCACATATACAGGACTGTCTTCACAAGTCTCCCTAGCCATGTCAAACTTTTAAAGAAGAGAGGGCCTTAACTAGGTCTGCATTTTACAGCTCTGCAATATGTCAACATACTAATTTAACAAGCAGAGACAAGAAAACGGGAAACCCAGCTATAAACAAATAATTTTCATATTTCAAAAGCCGGATCAAATACAAGGCCTCAGTAATCCACAAATGAGATAAGGAGGGGAAGATGAAGGGTAAAACACGCAAGAGCATGGCAGCTAAAGGTATTCAAGAACACTTTCAATCGCTCCCTAAATCACAACCCACTCCCCAGAGCCCCGCTGCAGACCTATCTGACAATTCGGATATGGAAGGGGATCAGAGAGGCACACTACAAGACCCGGAGATGATCGACAAAATTATGACCAGATTTGAAACCTTACTGAAGACCCAACTCTCCCAAGCCGTGCAGGACTTTAAGAAAGAAATCCAAGAGCTGGGACAGAGAACTCACCAACTAGAAAACCTCACGGATCAACTGGCCTCATCCCAAGAGCAAGACAGAAAAGACATCTCGGCAAACTCTGCCAGAATCTCCCTCCTGGAAGACAAGCTAGAGGATGCTGAAAATCGCTCTCGCAGAAACAACATTCGTTTCAGAGGGATTGACAAAAGGGTAACAAATCTAGAACCCTACATCAAAGAGGTGGCCAGATCCTTGCTGCCGGGAGAAGAAGCTGATGTGATCGAAATTGAAAGGGCACATAGGGCCCTAGGTGCATCCTTAAATCAAAGCCTACCCAAAGACACAATAGTCCGCTTCCTCCGACAAAAAACAAGGGATAACATCCTCTCGGCCGCCAGAAATGTTCCACAAGTTGTTGGTCCAGATGGATCTCACCTGCAGGTTTTTGCTGATATTGCCCCAACCACCCTGAACAGACGCAGAGAAATGAAACCGGCTTTAAATGTTCTTATAAAAAACAAGATCCCTTATAAATGGGGATTCCCGTTTCGCTTGCTTTTCCAAGCTGGAGGTTCCACCTACTCCGCTTTCTCTCTGGAGGACTGTCAGAAACACTTGATTCACCTCAATCTTGCAACCAGGGAAGAGTTTCGTGAACAACAAGCAGCGAGGCCAAAGGACAGGCCCTCCAGGCAGTGGACGGATGTACCGATCCACAAAAAACAAAAAAAGCACAGAGACGCTGTAGACTCGCCACAATCTGAGCAGGGGACCTCCGGCAAGTCCACCCAAGGCACCCCCTCTGTACCGGTGCAGGAAGGGTGAACTTTTACAAACCTCAGGACCTAGAGTCATTTTAAAATAATGCATAAAAGGTCTAACACTTGTTAGGAAACCAGGGGCTGTAATTTAAGGTTTTTACATTCTGTAAGTTGGAGTAGACAGCTCTAGTTCTAACACCAGAGAAAAGTGAACAATTCTTCAAAGAGATTATAGACCTGGATATGTTTTATTCTCATAGTCTATACGTTTCTCCAGGGACGGGCCTTCTCCAGGGTTGGTGTTCTGTAGTGTAAATGTGTTAATGTTCTAGTCAAGTTCTATTCAGTTGTATTCTTTTTCCTCATACTAGGGTCAGGAGGAGGAGTTTCTTCTTTTACTCCCTATCCACCCTAGGCACTTAGGTGCTATTGGTAAATTACAATGAGGATCAATGCTCTTGAAATGTTTTTTGGTTATTGCCATCGTTTTAACTGTTATGTTTTAGTATGTTCTTACTGTTTTGTTAGCTTGCTGGCGGTCTCATTCTCTTCCTTCAGGATCGTAAGACTCCCCAGAGGTACCTCCATCAGGTTAGAAGGCAACCCTCATTCAGCCATTACTTGCTCAGACGATAGGCCCACAGGGCTATGGAACTATCCACTCTCCCAGTCATTCACACCAGCCCACAAAACTATCAAGATTTCTTCGTGGGATTGGGGTAAGTCAGGACAACACCTCACCTCACCACAAACATGGCGGTAAATCAGAACAATCTAGACATAGTTTTCCTGACACACAATGTCAAGGGTTTTAACTCCCCTTTTAAACGTCGCAAAGCCTTTCTCTCCTACAGGGATAGCAACCCCTCTGTCATATTCATGCAGGAGACTCACTTTATACACAATAACCATCCAAACTTCCTACATAAGAATTACCCAACAGTATTCCTAGCCAACCAAAGAACTAAAAAAGGCGGTGCGGCCATACTCCTACACAGGAACTTCCCCTTTACATTAGAAAACAAACAGATAGACCCGGCAGGCAGTTTCGTAATGTTAACTGGACTAATCCAGGGTATTAAGACAACCCTGGTCTCTATCTATGCCCCTACAACAAACCCTCATCAGACTGTCATAAAGATGCTAAAAACTCTAGATAAACCGGGATTGGGAAAAATAATAATTGGAGGGGACCTGAACTTGGTGATGGACCCAACTCGAGATAGGTCTAGGGAAGGGGGACAAGAGAGGTTTTCCAGGAAACTGCAGACAATTAAGAGCCTTCTTTTTAAGCTAAACCTGACAGATGTGTGGAGGGAAACTAACCCCAAGGCTAAGGAATACTCCTTTTTCTCCCAGGTACATAACACCTATTCCAGGATAGACTACATTCTTGCAGATCTCTCCCTCTTAGACCAGGTAAAGAAATCCGAAATTGTCCCATGCACATGGTCAGACCACGCCGCGGTAAAGCTAAATTTGGAATGGGCCTCAGGGGGGAAGCCTACATTCTCGTGGAGGCTGAATGAAAGACTTCTAGCTAACCCAGATGTAAAGAAACAAATTTCTCAAGATCTGGATTTGTTCTTTCAAGTTAATCTCTCCCCAGAGATAAGATCAAGCATTATATGGGCCACACACAAGGCCTACATTCGGGGAACCCTTATCAAAATAGCATCCCAATACAAAAAACGAAAAAAAGCCAGAGAAATTGAACTACAAACAGAACTGACAAAGCTTGAGAAATTAAACCAATCCAAGCCGGATATCAAAAATAGACAGCTGATTGACAAGGTTAGGACAGACCTAGATGCCCTCCTCTCGGACCAAACTGAGAAAGCCCTAAGGTGGACTCAGCAAAAATTTTTCGATAAAGCTAACAAACCAGGCCCACTCCTAGCCAAAAAACTACAATCAAAAAACACGCAGAATAAAATCCAGCAAATAAGAACGCGGGAAGGTGAGCTAACAGCCAATCCAAGTAAAATTAAATCTACTTTTACCAAGTACTTTAACTCCCTTTATGAAGGCTCCACAGCTCTTATAGGTAATGAAATAAATTCATTTCTAAATTCAAAAGATCTCCCCATCGCCACGGGGGCAGAGCTGGGGGCCCTTAACGCCCCAATAACGCTAGACGAGGTCCGCAAAACGGTTCACAAACTTAAAGTAGCGAAATCTCCGGGGCCCGACGGATTCTCCAATAACTATTACAAAGCATTTATAGATACCCTTGGCCCACATCTAGTCACACTCTTTAACAACATTCTAGCCGGAGAAAAAATACCTGCTGAACTTAACGCAGCTGAAATTATTCTATTTCCCAAGGAAGGTAGGGACCCACTGGAAATGAAAAACTACAGGCCAATTTCACTTCTAAACTGTGATATGAAAATTCTCTCCAAAATTATGGCAGACAGATTGGCATCTTTCTTGCCAAGATTAATTCACAATGATCAAGTAGGCTTCGTGGCCCACAGACAGGCAGGAGATAATATTAGGAAAGTCCTTAACCTCATACACAAAGCCAAAACCACTAAAACACCAACGTGCCTTATGGCCTTCGATATAGAGAAGGCCTTTGATTCTCTAGAATGGCCTTATCTATTCGCGACCCTTAGTAAATTTGGTATCAATGGCCAGTTCATCAACTTGCTGAAGTCTTTCTATAGCTCCCCTTCGGCCAAATTGAAGCTCCCGGGACCTGCAACTCCAAATATAAGAATAGGGCGGGGTACTAGGCAGGGATGTCCGCTATCCCCTTTGCTTTTCGCATTGGCAATGGAGCCGCTGGCCGGAGAGATCAGGGCAAACTCAGGGATTTCAGGGATAGAGGTGGGACATCATCACTTCAAAATCTGCCTGTTCGCAGATGATCTTCTTTGCGTGGTGTCCAATCCGAGTAAATCAGTCCCGGTACTCATTAAAACTCTAGAAAGGTTTGGCCAAATCTCGGGACTAAAACTAAACTTAGAAAAAACTGAAACCCTAGCCATCGACGTCCCGGCAGCAGAAAAAAACAGTTTACATGACAGGTATAAATTCAACTGGGACATTAAATATATAAATTATTTGGGGATAAGGCTAACGGCGAATCTAAGTGACCTATATAATGAGAATTATTCTAAACTACTAAAAACCATGATGGCCGATTTAGGTCGATGGACGAAATTCCGCCTGTCCTGGGTAGGGAGAATTAACACAATTAAAATGAACATTTTGCCCAGACTTCTTTACCTTTTTAGAACCCTCCCAATTCAGGTTAAACTTAAAGAGTTATCTAAATTCCAAAGGCACATCTTTAGGTTCATCTGGAACCAAGGCCCATCACGAATCGCAAAAAAAATCATGTATCTACACAAGTTAGATGGAGGTCTATCCTGCCCTAACTTTAAATTGTATTACAAGGCCGCCCAACTATCCTTTCTACCAATTGCACACTCAACGACACATCAGCCGGCGTGGATTTACATAGAAAACCAATCAATGAAACCGTTGACCTGGGATTCTATTATGTGGTTGTCAGAAACTCCCCCAAAAATTAAAGATTTATCCAATCCCATGATAAAACATACTCTGACATGCTGGAAATGGGCCCGCGAACACACAAATTTATTCCCAAAACCATCCTGCATGATCTCACTTCTTAATCATCCCCAGATGCCAGTTAACCTAAATTTATCCTCCCAACACTGGTGGAAGAATAAAAATCTGGATAGGCTGGGAGAGTGGATGGAAAAGGGGCGAATTATCTCATTCGAAAAAATAAGGGATAAACATGATATGCCCCTGTCTGAACACTACAATTTTTGTAGATTAAAACACCTAGCAATCTCCTTATTGGAAAAGCACACAGTCCCAGAAACGAACTGGCTGACTAAAATCTGTCAAGCGGCTCCTCTAACGAAGGGCACCCTAGGGATGCTATACAAAACATTCAATGCCAGGCCTGCCGGACTTAAGCCCAAACACATGGCCGATTGGGAAACTGACATGAATACGAGCTGGGACCTAAGTAAATGGAGGGCAGCTTGGTCTAACATCTATAGGGGCTCCCTTAACTATAGCATCCTAGAAACCGCTATCAAGGTGCTCCACAGGGTATACATAACCCCGGAGAAGCTCGCAAAATGGAAAAAATCAGAAAGCCAACTATGCTTTAGGGGGTGTCAGGCAACGGGGACATTCTCCCATATCTGGTGGTTCTGCCCCAAGGTAGTAAAGATTTGGGACTTAGTCTCAGTACTAGCCTCTGACTTATTCCTTACCCCGGTAGAAAGGTCTATAGATAGCATGCTACTGGGGATCCCCATTAGTGCTCTGACTCCCTCCCAAAACAGACTGCTGCAATACATAGCATTGGCAGCTAAGAGTCATATTGCTAAAGCCTGGAAATCCAGTAACCTAAACTTCCAGATGATTAAAAAAAAGATTAATTATATTGCCATCAACGAAAGAATCACCCACCTATTAGATGACTCTTTGGATAAGTACAGGAAAATTTGGGACCCATGGACAGTATACATAGGCCTAGCATTAGGGTGCTAGAACTAGTGGCGGGTTGTAAGCTTAGCCCATTTCCTCAGTGAAGTAGACCCGGGAGTCCGGGGAGGGGGTTAATGATGGGGCTGGGGGACAATCCTACTTACAAAAAAAAAAAAAAAAAAATCCTGTATTTAGGGAGCCCATACGTGGGAAAAGGGACCGGCCAGCAAGCTGTTCAAGTGTTAGGTTTTGTTTTTTGTTTCTAAAAGGCTAATGTTATAAATAAAATTAAAAAAGTGATAGTCGCCATGCATACTCTAGCAATACTCGGCTTGACCTATAACAGGCTAACCAGCATCTGGACTTATCTTACAGGGTGGGTCCAAAACTCACTGTACTCTGATGTATGTAAATGCTTGTTTACTGGATGCTATGGACATATGTGAAATGGATAGGCCTGCGTGCCTAGATCCAGACTGTGAAATAATTATTATATGCGGTGACAATAAAACTCAGTGTTATAAAAAAAAAAAAAAAAATGCATCGGTCACATATAGACGAGGAACCAGCCTAAGAGATAGACTAACTCATAGTCATTTCTCATCAGAAAAAGAACGGAACTGGCTACAACCCACAAGTGGACTTTTTCAATGTGGACATTGCAAGGCGTGCAGGTTCATTAAAACAGAAAAATTCTTTGAACATCCTAAAACCAAGAAAAAATATCCTATAAAAAGATTCTACAACTGTCTATCAATGTCAGTAATTTATGTGGCGATCTGCAAATGTGATAGAATCTATGTGGGAAAAACGGATTGACAGTTGAGAAGAAGAATCCTGGAACATATAGGATCAATTAGAAATGAACTTGATACCCCAGTCTCTAAACATGTACGATTGTACCATCCTGAAGATCACAACTGCTTAAAGTTCCATGTAGTTGATAGTGTCCGGCTGGGACCTAGGGGTGGTGATAGTAGTAAAAAGCTATTACAACTGGAATGCAGATGGATCCATGCCTTGGGATCATTGAGCCCAAAGGGCTTAAATGAAGATGCTTCGTTTTCAGCTTTCTTATAGTATTGCCTCTTTAGAAATTTATTTTTTACTTTATGACTTTATATTGGTCACTATACTGTCTTTTCATTCCCTTTTCACTTTTTATTCAATAGTGAGTACCCACAAATAGCTCAAATTACATTTAGAATCTTCTTTTAGTCTAAGGTCTTATACTTAGAATTTTACAGATTATTTACCTTTTCCAAGGAATCTTTACACTCACTTTTTTATAGATTATCATTAATATTGGTGTGTACATACACATATACATTGGTGTAGATTCACATTCTAAGTTCTAGATAATTGGCACTGTATAAGTCATCACTCTTTAGTCACTTAGTGTCTTATATATTATGATTTATTACTATTGTTTTATTTCTAATAGGCATTAATGATCATTAAACATACACACCATAATCATAATTTCACTGTCAACACCACTACGAATAGTATTTTAGTGTATATGAATGCATACATAACAAAATACATGTATATGTTAAGTCCACTAGATACTGGTTCATCTTTATAGATTTCCCTATAGAGACATCTATCTATATATGTTGATGTACAACGTTACAAATTCTTGGTACACACATATAAGATTGACTAGGTGAAGTTTATGTATAAACTTAGACATCTTTGTTCTCTTGTTTGTTTATACCATGTCATCACACAAATGCGCCTAATATATAATCATCTCTCTTTACATTGTACCTCTTGTCCCCCGATATGCTATCATATTCAAAATACAAAACAAGAGTGGTTTAGTCATTAACAACATAAACACCTCACGTGGGGTCTAACATCATAATAAAGTTTTAAATTATATAAAACAGACATAAACTATATGACCACTCTACTCAAAAACATTTCAAGTTACTCACAAGGCTCCATAGTCCTTTTTTCGTCAGGATGAACGTTGGTTAGCGTCTATGTGGTTGCTGAGCGACGCGCGTCATGACGTCAAATGACGTGCCGTCTGCAGCAACAGAATCCTATGGTCTCCCTTAGGGGGCGTGGTTTCGAAAGTTCAATAAAAAGCCCGCGAAGGGCATCAGAAAGAAGTGGCAGCCTTTGAGAAAGTTACCATACTGGTAACGAAACCGGTCAGGCGACAGCCATATCATTTTGTGGACAACCAGGCACAAGTATAAGGACCTAGAGGCTTCATGCATCCTAGTGCAGTAAGTAATAGCCTTATGGCTTCAACTATAGTTTTTTCTTACTTACGGTAGATTTTTAATTTAAGTACATGAGTCCAAAACACTTGTATCTTTTGGTCCCCTTATTAGGGTAAACCCCCAGATCAATTTTTTATCACTATTTAAGTGTAATCTAAGGGGTATATCAAGACCTTGAGACATCTATTGATCTGTATATCTACAATCATAGTAGTACTTCTAATTGGCACAGGAGCATTTATAAGCCCTCTATAATAGTATTGGTCTCCTTTCAGACTATATATTGTTTGAGCCTTGGTTGCTACCATTTTACATTTTATAAAAGTTTTTTAAGTAGCCTTGAGTGTTTGACACCACTTATTTTTGTTTATCCTGTGATTTACAATTTTTTGTGCATATGAGGATAAAATCCTTTCTTCACTACCTCTCCAACCATAGTTGTAGCTATACAGCTTCTTATTGTTCTTTATTATTCACCACCTTCCATTCCATCATTCACTTTTATACCATCATAAGTGTTTGCACATATATAGTATTTTTTGCTCCAGTATCACATTAGTGATTGTCCTTCATTGTTCACCGTTTTACTTACAGTCAACGCACGTTATTACACATTCCATTCATTATTTATATTTCCTATCTATTTTCAATGGGTTTATTCCCATTGTATTTTCTATAGTATCACTTTCCAATTGGTAGTATAGTCAGGAGTCCTCCAATTACAGTCACTATCAGGGTTTCTTCTCTATACTTTTATTTGTAACTTCTTTTTAACCTTAATGAGAAAGCCGTGTTAGGCAACTCATAATAACGTTTTTGTTTGAACTTTTATATTTAATAATTTCATGAATATATATATATATATATATATATATATATATATATATATTTATGCAGGGAGTGAGAATTATTTTGCCTTCTTGGGAGGACAAGAGAGAAGCCTCTGAAAAGCATATGAGAGTCAAATGAGAGCCCTATGTGTAACAAAAATATATTTAGAGGCCCCTGAAATTTTAGATTTGTAATATAATTGTTGTAATTTTTAGTTAAAGTAAACATTGTACAAGGCTACACTCACCCGCTCATTCTATTACTTCAACTCTGTTCTTGCTGGCACCCTATAATCCGCCATTGCTTCTTTTCATATCCTCTCACCCAAGGTCCACTATACTCTATGTACAAAGATGATGTCCACCCATCAATGGATGTTATCAAAGTCATAAAATTTGGAACAGA
This sequence comes from Discoglossus pictus, assembly GCA_027410445.1. Lineage (NCBI taxonomy): Eukaryota > Metazoa > Chordata > Amphibia > Anura > Alytidae > Discoglossus > Discoglossus pictus. The sequence continues at coordinate 40,191,567 of CM050163.1, forward strand.
ACCCGTGCCTCAGGTTAAATCTGAGCAGCCTATCTTGTAGCTACAATACACTGTTCTAGTTTGCATTTTTTCAGTCTTCAGTTGGTATTTAATTGTCTTTTGTTTCTATGTATTTGTATTACCTATATATAGAGTAGCATAGTACCAGTTTCCTGTGCTTATAGCATCTATGTGTTGTAATATTTAAGGCCTTCCTTGGGATTCCTTGGGATTGGCACTCAACCCCCCTTTCTTTCCATATCCACTTCGAGCAACCTTCTTCTATATGGATCCACTGTATCCCACTCATTATCCAAACTCACTCACCACCATACTCCATCTACTTCACTATACTGAACATCCCAAATATCAAATTATGCTACATATCTTTAAACATGGCAAACTACCCTGTGTAAGGCTATTAATGGGGATAGAGTGAAGGGAAGAGTTTTAAGGGGCAACAAAATGTTGGAGCAGCCTTTGAGGATCAGTGTGGCCCATTACTGTTTTTCTGTGTTCCTCTGTTTTTGTTGTAAAGATTTAGACAAAATATCCTATATTACAAAAATGTTGATGCGTAAAATTTCCTAATGAGATAAAGAAGAATAAAGAGTTAAGGTAAGAGTTGTGTGGGGCAAGAAAGATTAACATGGCAATATACCTGTGTAATTTAATAGAAAGATAATTTCTTACAGAACAAAGGGTGGGACCACATGAGAAACCTTTCAGGGCCATCTTTTGTCCACCACTGGATTAAATGTTAATCTTTGTTTAATAGAGTTAAAAGTATTCTGCTTCGCAAAGTGATCAATCAGTAGAAGCATTTTTTTCAGAGTTAATGTCCTTCCTCAATACAAAACTTATAACCAAAGAAACATATTCAATTTTTCTTAAACTGATACAATTTTAATAGCCTATTCCATTGTTGTTTTTCATTTCAATTGAATGAATCTAAAATTTGAATCAATTAATTTCTGTTTTAATTAAATTAGTCAAAGGAAGCAGTGCCTTACACAAACACATTGTCAACAAGAGCATCTTCATTATGTTTTTGTCTTTTAACTGACATGATGCCCGAATGAATGAAAGAACTAGATACAAGGAAAACATTGTAGATCCAAAAAAACTCATCAAACATAGCATCCAGAAGTAGAGTTAATAGAGATGCAATGAACACACTGTGATTCAATGTAATAAAAACAGAACACGATCAAAAGGTTCTGTCTGTTTGATGTTTAATTTGCACATGTGTATGAATGAGCCACTCTGTTACTTAAACACGCTTCCGCAAACACAGGCTGTAAAAGAAAACTTATAATACAACACAGAATAAATAATGAACACAATGTTCAAATTATATTGTAATGAAATCATACTGCTTTATTTAAAGATAAAACATTACTAAACTATATATATGTTACCAGTATTATAATCCAAAACTAGATCTTCATGCACACTGTGAAAACTTTATGAAAATTAAAAAGACAATAGTTTTAGAAATTAAATTAGAAAATGGTTCTAAAGCTAAATCATGTATTTACAAAGCCAGTTTTATAATAAAAAATAAATAAAAAAAAGAACAAAAAACAGCACAAACTGAAACTTTGGAATTTCTCTATGTATGTTACCTTAGACTGAAGGCAATTTTCATGAAAAATAGTAATATAATACCTAGAATATATTTCCTAGATTCCTGTTTAACAAAAATGCATAACTCCTTACTATGCAGAGCCCTAATGTAGCACTGATGTCACAATTACGTATAAAGAAAATCCATAACACTTTTGTAAGAAACTGCATTATTTATATAAATCTAGTCTCCAGCAACTAACATTTTAGAAATAATTTGATAATGATGATCATTTCTATCATATAAATAATTTTATGTTTATGTATGGAAGAATATTTTGTTACCATTACAGTTAAGTGTGAGTGGTTTCTATATTTCCTATATGACGTGAAACCCATGTGCACTGTGTTGCTCAAAAGGAAGTAGGAAGACATGGTAAAAAAGAGATTTCCTGCAATTTTTATTTTTTATTTTGCAACTAACTTTTCCTGCCTCTATCATTCTCTGGTTGCATCATGGGAATGATAATATTACATGCATAGTACCAGTATACTCCACTTTATACTACGCCTTTTGGCACTGATTTGCGGGAGCTCTGTTTTTGCAGTATTTCCACGCTTTGAGCTAAACCCTAATACAGCGCTACTTTTAGCCGCCGATCCCTGAGGGCACTGCTTTGCAATAATGTTGTTTTTTCCATGCAGGACCCCGTTTAATGCTCAGAACAATGTTAAGAAAGGCAGGAGAAGACAGAGAGAATCCTGTGAAGCTGGAGAGAGAAATAGCCACCTGAGACCCCCAATTCCTACCTCCAACATCCAAGGACAAGGTACAGAAAATATTTTTATTGTTCCCTTTTCGTAATGTGGTTGCTAATTGTCTAATAAAATCTGCATTAATTGTATTTTTTGTACTATATTATAAAACATGATTGAGCACAAGAAAGATCAGGGCAAATTGAAGTTCCAGAGAATTCCTCTGGATGACAAAATGCAGGTGCTGGACCGCTTGGAGATAGGGGAGGGCCAAGTGGACATTGGAGTGGATCTGAAGTTGCCAACCTACACAATCCACACCATACTGAAGAACAAAGAAAAGATCAGCACTACATCTTCAGAGAGGAAGATTATCGGCTCCAGATGCTACACCCTGGAGACACAGGCGCCCAGGACATAGAGGACTTTTTACAGGCTTCAGTCGAGAGCCGGACCAACAAGGACCTCAAACAACTGGCAGAACAGGGCATTGAGAAAGGCCAGGACAGCAGTGACTCTGATACTGATGAACGTAAAGAACTGTCTGACGTGTTCCACCCATGACCTAATAGATTATTAAGTGTCAAATGATCTGTTAGGAGCAGAAATGTGAGATGCAGCATTATTGGCCCAATGTCTTGCTACCCCGAATCTGCTGCATGGGCAGAAAGCAAAGACAAATGTCCCTGGACCATAAAAAGCAAGGTTGGAGGATGAGCCTGAAACTTCAACATCTACCACTTAAAGTGGACTGTTTCTTTTCTTTTTTGGTTGTTTCTTTTAATTTTATTTGGGAAAAAAAGGTTATTTTTGTGTTGTTGTTATGTTTGCAGTTTATTCAGAGTTCATATAAAACTCAACAGTTTTAAAACTCTATTGCTTTTGTGTCTTTTTTTTTCAAAGAGTTCCCCTATACTTATCTTCCAGATGTTAAAATGACCCGTTTAACGCTCCTCTTGCCCGGAACCATTCTACAGCGCTAAAAGGGATATAGCTGTATATTATTTGGATGAGCGCCAGTGTAAAAGCTAATGCTTATACAATTATGTCAGTGACTAAGTAATGAGTAACAAGAGAAAACATGAAATGTTTTAATGGAGAGATCAAATTGCTGCATGATAGTGAATATCACATTATGGTAATGAATTATATTTATGCTTTTTTACACTGTTTCTTTTTTAGGGTACAGTCTTTTATTGGTATTGTGTCTTACTATTAATCTGTTTGTTCCAATGTTATTTTGAAATTAACTTTTAACTTTTATTTATGGTTTACCCCAAAATACATTGTTTGAATTAATTAAATTAAATCGTAAAATGTATTCTCTAGTACTGCACATTACATGATAATAATTACAACTCAAATAGCACATATGCAACAAAATAATATCATAGGCTTCATGAAAATTTTAAGTGTAAAATGTAAAGTAACAATATGGTGATCATGCATTCATTTTGTTAAGGTATCTGTCATGCCCAGGGCCTGACTGGACTGTTTTACACTATGGCCTGGACTCACAGGCCAGAGTTACCCTGTTTTTATTATTATGGTTATGTATTCTTAGTGCTTATGGTTACAATATGATTACTGTTATATTGTATGTATGTTGGTTTATGTATTATGTTTCATGTTATAGAAATTGTTGTAAAAACATATTAGCTATTCTGCAGGCTATTGCACCAGCCTTTTATGTTACAATGTTGTTATCTGGTGAGAACTCACTCAGTCCACCTAAATATTATCAACAGATGGGATTAAAGATCTGATCTCATCAGCGGTACAGAGATTCCCAGTAAGCAGGGGGCAGCCTATTATTTAGGGATGGGACCTTACTGTGATTGGCCAGCCTATGCGCCTGAAAATTGTATACAATTTTCCAATTAATAAAGGTATGACAGTGGTATTTGTACTTCCATACACAAGGTGTTAGTGTGCATTAATCCTAATTCTAAGGGATTATATAGTGTTCCTGATATTTTGGTCTGCTGAAACAAGTTCCTGGGCGTGGTTCCTGTATTTGGTCCATCTTCTGCTATCAGAGGTGTACAAGGACCGCATGATTCTGCTAGATAGATTTGAACTGGGTTCTTACCAAGTCCAATTGAAGTAGCAGATCGTGACAGTTTCTCATTGCCACTATGGAGATTACAAATATGATATAATATAAAATATGTACATCTCAATCAATGTTTCTTATCCACCCACCAGACAGACTGGTATCACTTGCTAATGGTCAGATCATTGCCAATAATTGGTAACTATTTTCCCCATGGATCTAAATGTTATTTGTTTGAAAGAAATGTGAAAAAAAAGAAAACACTCAACATGCTCAGATCCCACGGAGTAGGTAGGCTAATTCAATTACTCACTGGTGGATGAGCATGCCCAGTCTTCTTTTCACATAGTTTAGACTGAAGATAATAGATTCAGCACATTAGGGGTAATTATACTTTATTGTCAACAATTCCCCCATTAGCAAGTCATATCGGTCATATCACTCATCTTTCAGACTCAACTCTCAGGGCCTCATACAATTGCGATTTGGCCAATTGAATAGGGCTCTATATAAGCACAGAGCATATTTTTTTACAGAAGATTTTAGTTAGTGAAACCTTGCTTTTGGATTGAAGTTCATTAACTAAAAACCCTTAGTGAACTTCTATCCAAAAGCAAAGGCTTCACTAACTAAAAACTTCTGTAAAAAATATGCTCTATGCTTCTATAGAGCCCTATTCAATTGGCCAAATCGCAATTCAATGAGGCCCTCAGTGTCTGCAGCACCTCTCTGGCAGTCTTATCCTTGGCTTCCCATAGCCTCCAGAATAAAATTCTAAATCTTGACTCTAAGATATAAAACTCCTGCCTCAAAAGCTTCAAAACCTCACTAAAAAGCATATCACCTTCAGCCTTGATTTTAGAACACGTATATTACCGCTTTATCTCACCTGTATCCTTTAGACTGTAAGTTTGCAAGTTTTAAATCTTTTGGTGCTTTGGGGAAAATTTGATTTTAAACTCAATAACAGGACCCCCCATTCTTTTGCAATGTGATAAAAAGATTTTTTATTTGTACTTAACCTCAGTACAGCTCTACGAATATGTTGGCGCGTTACAAATAAAGGATACTAAAAATAATAATCAGTTTGCCCTTAGTAGCTGGATCAGGAAGGCTGATCCTGAAGGCTAATTTCTAAGTTATTTTTATGTTAAATAAAAGTTCCTACTAAAATAATCATAAATAAATCTGAATATTTTGTTTAACGTCATCATTTCTATTTAAGTGTATAATGTTAATAATGAAATAAGTAGTATTGTCTTCATTCTGACAGCAGGATGTTGCAATTGAAATCTGGGTTATTTCTGAAATGTGTGAGACTCAAACGGAAAGTAAACAAAAGCTTGTTAATACTTTACAAGTAGGTGGCAGAAATATCTTTTGAAATGCTAATCCCTGTCAGATGAACGTCATTAGATTAAATGCACAGGTATAAAGCTTTCATTTGTTTCTTTATGTTAGTATGAATAACAATTTAAGAACAAATTACCATAAAAAAAGCTGTTTGGGGTCAATCTCATTACTAGTGGCAAGCCCACTGTTAGTAATTTGTCATATGTCTAGTTTCACATTGATACCAGTGGCATGATTCCCCAATGAATTTTGGCGCTGATAGGATATTAACAGACTCCGCTGGCTTAACATTACTAGCAATAGCATATAATAGATGTGGCTTTCCCTTACATTAATAAATTCACAAAAATACATTAAAGGCTTTTTTAAAGGATTTGTAAGCAGCTTCATATTACTATCAATAGTGTGTAATGGGTGTGGTTTCCCTTCCATTAACAGGTTTACAAAAACACATTCATTTTATTTTATTTTATTGCATGACAACACATAGCATTTTCAAGCTGCATCAAACACTCACTAACTGGGCATTTTCATCTTAATAGTTAAAGGGCCATTGTAGTTCAAAGATTAATATTTACAATACCTAAAACATCTGAGCATCCTTTTCTACAAAAGTTTCCACTCTTTAATCTTTTCTGAAGTTAGTGTTTTTTAGAATTTGTCCAAAAAATATATCAAGCTCATATTTTTTTATAGAAGCCTATTGAAATAAAACATACAGCTTGAGCTGTGAAGGCCCCATCCCCATAGATAATACATATGTATTGGTTACTTCAATTCTATGCAAAACAAAGGGCCCTATTAAATTCAGTTACAGAGCGATTTAATTAGACAAGCCCGCAACATACGTGGTCGACATCCAAATCCGTAAACTTCTGCATGTTCCATTCGCGGCCATGAACATGATTACGGGTTTAGACGGAGCCAAAAGTAAAAGAGATGGTCATCATATCGTCACAAAAAAATGTAGGTTAGATTTCAATCAATTACAGGTTAGAAGTACGAGTTGCGATTGGGCCTGCATTCCAGAAATTATCCAATAAAAAAAATCTTATATATATATATATTATATGTATTAACACATTGATTGCTGGGATCAATATAACATGGAAATTAAACAAAAACGACAAAAAATAATTATTGCCGATTTGCAGGATTGAGAATATTGGGCTATTAATATTGTGTTATTAATATTAATACATTACATCAATATCCCTTAATTACTCTAAAATACATTATTGTGTTTATATTTGCTCTTACAGTGCTACGGAGAGGAATTTAACCCCCTTGTACCCGTAGGGTTTTTGGCTCCATTTGCCGTTTACCGGTTTGAACGCCAGTACGTCTTTGGGGAATCATTACAATTTAATAGCGAATGTAACATTTATGACAGATCAAAGGCATAGCTGGGACGAAGTTCCGATTTTGACAGCCTGTAGGGTTTTTCCACCTGTAACCAGCAGATTGTTTGCTAATTTAATAGCAGCATCTTTTGCGGGCTACGATTTCTAAAATCGTAGCAATTTAATAGAGACCAAAGGGTCTCAAATTGTGCCTAATTCTAATCGGGGCTGTAAAACATCCGCAAGTCTGTGTGCCATTTTACGGCCCTGCATAGTGCAACATCGACGCCGGTATTCACAAGGGCGGCGCCACAAGGAGGTCCCTCTTACGGCCGTTCACAAACCATGCAATCGGCCGTAAGCATTTGCTGCAAGCGGGTAACTTGTGTTGTAAGGCCGCAAACTGTAAATGCAAATATACATTCAAGACAGCTCTGTAAAGCACTGTAAATGATGGGGAACACAATGGGGGACATGAGGAATAATAGCAAAACATTCTCAAACTTGCACATCGCCAAAATCAAATCTTTCATTTCAGGTTTATTTTCCGTCCAAGTCCCACGGCCTTGAATGACCTCCAAGCCTGTAGCTCGTTTTTGAAGCCCGTTTTGTAAGTAAAAGCGTTGCGGGACCTCTTTGGTGTAAGTAAGCTGCGGCTCAGTTTTTGCGATTTACGGGCTTGAAGGAAGGGTGAGTGTAGCATATGAATAGCGATTTTGGTTGTTTTGCGGCCACAACTCTTGTAAGATCAAAGGCTTTGACGAAAGTAAGCTACGATTGAGCTAATCGCAAGGGATTGCAGCTAGATGCCCGTAAGCCGCCGGAGGCCGCAAATTGAAAAGCTAAGTAGCTTGCAGCCTCCCCTTGCCTCTACTTATTTCAAAAACCTAGCATTAGAATGAGGCCCATTGTAAGAGAGTATTATGATTATCAGAGCTATAAAAATCCAAAATGACACACTTTTTAGATCATAAGGCAAAACTTTCAATGACAGACAACTCTAATTGCATTTGATATCAAACATTTATATATAAAATAAGTTATTTATTATTATTATTATCGTTTATTTATAACGCGCCAACATATTCCGTAGCGCTGTACATAAGATAAGTTCAAGACAAAGATACATACAAATTAACACATAGTAAAACAAGGAGGGCCCTGTCTTTGAGTTTGGAATCCATTGTCCATGGTGCTTTCCCTAAAACACCTTGTGGGATTGAAACTCGCAGACTTACATCCTAAAGGTATTGTGTGAGGAAAAGGAGGGAGAGAGATTTGAGAGTGTGTTAGGGTGGGAGGTGATACGCTTCTTTAAAGAGATGTGTTTTTAGAGAGGATTTGAATGATTTGAGGTTGGAGGATAGTCTGGTGGAGCGAGGTAAGGAGTTCCAGAGAATAGGGGCAGCACGAGAAAAGTCCTGAAGGCGAGAATGAGAAGAGGTGACAAGAGTTGTGGAAAGAAGAAGGTCATTAGCAGAGCGAAGAGGGCGTGTGGGGGAGTATTTGGAGATGAGACCAGAAAGGTATGGGGGAGTGCACTTGTTGAGGGCTTTGAAAGTAAGGGTCAGGATTTTAAATTTTATTCTGGAGGCTATGGGAAGCCAGTGTAGAGATTGACAGAGAGGTGATGCCGACACTGAACGTTGTGTACGGAAGACGAGTCTAGCAGAGGCATTCATAATGGATTGAAGTGGAGATAGTCGGGTGGTGGGGAGGCCAGCAAGAAGCGAGTTGCAGTAGTCATTGCAAAGGTGCGTGCTTACATAATATAAAAATATGAATGTATGCATGTTTCTGATATGAGCTGCACAATTCAACAAGAACGGTCCTTCACACAATGTGATGATGCATGTCCTCTTCCTTCCCTTCTTCAATATCTACATGTAGTTCATATTATACTGGTGGTACAACCTTATTGCTAAATATGTATATACATTTCTATTATTTGTGTGAGGTTAATTATAACATAATATTACCATATATTACTAGTTGCAGATCAGTATTGTGTAATGTAGAGCAATATCCCAACATGGGTAGTTCTAGTAATACTTGATACATCTGTAGGACCCTTGAGGGATGCATTATACATTTATTGGAAGTTGTGTGTGTCGAAGACTGAGGAATCATTTTCAGTATTATTCAATAATCAAATAAAGGCTCGGCACTTCTGTCTGTTCTCTCCTCCCCGATCCATCCCATTCCTGTACTCAATCTTCAAAAATTCTAATTTTCCAAACAAAAAGCTGCTAATATCATTAGTTTGGCCTATACTTGACAAACAAGTGTCTATTTTTCTTGATGCAGCTATGAATGTCCCAGTACCAGAAACAAAATAGCCTAAAGAAGCATTTTCAAGACACGAATAAATGAAAATTGAAGCCTACACATCATAAATCACAAATTAAGTCTTTCTAATGGTCAACCAAACCCTATACAACAATAATAAAGAGCAAGCAACTAAATCACAGTGCCAATTAAATATATCTGTCACACTATGAAACACTGGCACCCAACTAATGCAAAGTCCCATCTGATTAATATACCCACCTGGCCTACAAATACTTTTACAATCCCCCTCAACCATAATCCTGTTTTAGCATTCAATGAGTATCCCCTGACATTTAATATCATGTAATAAGTGAAATTAGTATATACTTTGATGTGTGTGAACTTCAATGTTCATTTGCAATAACAGGAAACCTCAATGTGTTGTCAGCCTTTGTGTGGGAAACACGTAGCTGTGTTGCAGTCTGATGTCTCTTTACTGGAGTTGCTATGGGAATGTTGTGATGTTTTTCTCCACCATCATGAATACACACTTGCTAACAGAGGAAGCTTTGGAGTCCTCTCCGGAGGAATTGCTTGATAATGATGGTGGTGGAAACACATCATATACTCATTGACATGACAAAATCCTAACACAACTCACCACTTCATGTATTCACACCATTTAACTGGTTGTGTCTATGTTACATGAGTTATTTACCCAACAATCAAGCCTCATTTTGGTCATGGCGACATCCAATGTATTGTAGACTTATGGGAGTTTATAATATATTCATTTCGATGCATCTGTTATGGGGCTGTTGGTTTGCAGCAATGTTGCTGTGTAACCTTTATATGTGGATGTAGGATGATACATGGATCCATCCTCAAAAAGGGTGGGGTTTGATTTTCCATTCTATCATTGTGCTTCCAAAAATCTCATAAAAAAAGCATTGTAAGAAGCGTATGAAGAAGTGAATATAAAAATCTCATATATAGTGATTAATTAGACACCAAATGCATAAAGGACCTCATATGTATCCCTCTCATGACCTAAGCAAGGCCCATTTGGTATGTACGGATATGGGTTAAACACAATTACCTCTAACATTGGACAATTAGACCCAAACTACTTCATAGGCTAAATTTAATGACTAGACACATACTACTTCTTGGGAGGAAGACTGGCCACAGCGTTTATTGGTAAACACAAGTAAACATAATAACCATAACCATTAATAAATAAACATAACCACGTGAGGGGAGGAGCCTGGCCAGAGACAGTAGGCCCTACGCCCTGAAGCCTCATCCAGGGCCTACCGTGTTGTAACATCCGTACCACCGTAGGGTAGGATCTTACCCATTTTACCACTGTCCCGGCGACTCCCACCACGACCCACCGCTGTGACAACAACATAAACATAATTTGTTAACATATAATGCACTTAAACAATATAACAATCACAAGTGCTCCACCAAACAAGACAATTTTTAAACTTGACAATGTATATCAATCATTTTATTTATCTTATCCATTCCTTTTTTTTTTTAATTTTTTTTTTCAATTACAAACATATCAACTTTAAACAACAATAGTTTAGGGATGGGTGGGTGGGTATCTTCCCTCATGTCTTGCTGGGGGACTACTGATAACTTTTGGCGCCAAACCAGCCTATAACGGCTTCGCCTCCCCCAGCTAGCCACCTCCTTCCATACCGGTCCTGCCAGGTCAAAGGGCCCTACTCCCAACCACAGCAGGCTGGGGTGGCCTCCAGGCCCTCCAAGATTCCCATAAATGTAATAGAACATAAGTGTAACTGTTACCTACCATGTCCCTATTAGTTTTACTCTGTGAAACTAATAGGTAAGTTTTCACTGAAAGAAAAAAAAAAAACTATATTGCCAAGTTGTTTCTCATCGGGTACTACAATGACCATTGACCATACAGCAGATATACAGCCTTAATAAATTGCGATTCGGCCAATTGAAAAGGGCTCTATATAAGCACATAGCATATTTATTTTACAGAAGTTTTTAGTTAGTGAACTTCTATCCAAAAGCAAGGTCTTCACTAACTAAAAACTTCTGTAAACAAAATATGTTATGTGCTTATATAGAGCCCTATTCAATTGGCCAAATTGCAATTTAATAAGGCTGATAGTATTTTGTTTTAACAAATTTGTTTCACTTTGCCAACTCAGAACATTTACATAAATATATATATGTATTGGTGATATAGTGTAAATCATTTTGGAATGTGGGTATACTACCTATTACTGGAATTTAGAATGTAAAGCCCTGGGTATACAACCTATTACTCACCCAATGAGGTAAATATCAATAAGTACATAGTGAACCCTTAGTATGATAAGTGCCCAAGATTAATTCACTAAGCAAATGTAATAGAATACTAAATTGCATGAACTAATTTTATTTATATAAAACACTATAAGGATAGAATTAAGGCAAAATTTATTTTAATGAATCTATTTTGTGAACTTTACACACTAAGGGCCTCATTCAATTGCGATTTGGCCAATTGAATAGGGCTCTAAATAAGCACATAGCATATTTGTTTAAAGAAGTTTTTACTTAGTGAAAACCTTGCTTTTAGATAGATGCTCACTAACTAAAAACTTCTTTAAAAATTATATGTTATGTGTTTATTTAGAGCCTTATTCAATTGGCCAAATTGCAATTGAATGAGGGCCTTAGGGTGCACTACTGTATATAGGTATTAATACGTCATAGTAAGAGCATTGAACTATGCACTTATTTAATTAATTATATTTTCCAGTGGTAATAGGTTGTTTAGCCAACTATTAGCGATATTATTTCTACTCAGTTTTGGAGCTCTTTGCATGCTTTTTTTTGTTAATATATCTAGTTTCCCCCCCAAATAATATTTCAGTCCATTATTATACTTAGTTGTTATCTGCCTCTTTCCCTGAGGGGAGTACATAGTTACATAGGCCCTCATTCAATTGCAATTTGGCCAATTGAATAGGGGTCTAAATAGGCACATAACATATTTTTTTAAGGAAGTTTTTAGTTAGTAAACATTTATCCAAAAGCAAGGTTTTCACTAACTAAAAACTTATTTAAAAAATATATGTTAAGTGCTTATTTAAAGCCCTATTCAACTGGCCAAATCGCAATTGAATGAGGGCCATAGTAATTAGGGTTGAAAAAAGACTTTAAGTCCATCAAGGTAAACCTGTTAAGGTCTCCTCTGATCTGCAATATGCGGATTAGTTATTAATTAATACGTTGTTAAATAATTATTAATAGTATAGTATTTGAGGATGAATAAAGAGTTAGTCCATCAAGTTCAACATTTTTAGATCTCTACTGATCTTTTTAATATGTGGACTATTTATTATTAGGCGCAACTAAATCTGTCAGGAACAAAAATAGGACAGCCAGGACAGACACTTGCCCACCTACTAGACACATAAATGGGAATAGAGAGAAGTAGCCCTGCTGGTCCCTGAAACACTATAGTTAAAAGGTACATTGGATTTGTGTTCTTAATATATTGATTTTATTGCTAATTAGTTCTAATATAGAAATACAACTATATTGTATAAACACTACAGTGGCCCTTTAAGGCTTTAATGCTCTATCCCAAACCACTATTTTGATCACTTTTTTATGCTTTCGTTTATATAGTTTTCATACATTTCCTCCTATAATCACTAATTTTCTTACTAGCATTTGTGGAATAATTTTGCCATACCAATGGCAGATCACTTGATATTACATGTAATTACAGAGTTACATAGTAATTGAGGTTGAAAAAAAAGACTTTGAGCATCATTCAATTCAGAGGCGCATGTTATGAATGAATAGGCTATATATCTGCAGAAGGCCACAAGTTATGGGCCAATAGCAAAATTCGTAAACCATGCCATCATATGTAGCATTTGTGAGCTTGAACAGATCAATTAACCAAGGCTGTAACTCCAGAGTTAGAAACAGCCAATAAAAACAGAGATTGTCATCATTACATCAATGGAAAATTAAGTTTGGATTTCAAAGTCCTACGGGCTTCAATTCCGACTTACGTTCAGACCCACATTCCTGAAATATTACAATATCGATAAAACCGTATATATGATATTCTATTACAGGCGCGTTCCATTTTATGTATAAACACATTGATTGCAGGGATCGATATAACACGGAAATCAAACATGAAATATAGTATTTTTCTTGGCCGATTTGCGAGCTTGAGAATGTTGTGCTATTAATTCTAAGACCTACCATCTCTTTCCCTTTTAATAAGACTACAGTATTGCTTTTTTATTTGCTTTTAAAGTGCTCCGGACATGTCATTAAGCCTTTGCGAGTCCTCCCTGCTACTCGTAACTTGTGGTTCGACTTTTGCCATTTGCGGGCTTGACGGAGTGGTTAACAAGGGGGAATCGGAGCAATTGAATAGCGATTTGCGATTTTAGCATTCGCAACTCTTGCAGCCATGTAAGATCAAAGGCTTGGAGGGACATTAACTTGCGATGTTAACCATTGCATCGAATTGGAGGCCGGAGGCCGGAACTTGATCGGAGCCCGCAAAAAGACGCCAATTGAATAGCAAAATAACGTGCAGGCTACATTTCCGAAGCCCGGATCTCCCGAAAGCTCAATTGAATGAGGCTCTTTTAGTTCATTAAAATCAACATTTTGAAATCTCCTCAAATGTTTATATTCTGTGAATTGTGAAATGATCCAGAGGAAGGAAAATAACAAACCCTATTGAAACATTGCCAAGAAAAATACTTGATCAATATTGTACCTATTCTTTTTTAGTGACATAACTTTGTATCATGTTTTAATGGAAAAAATATATTCAATCCCTTTTTAAAGTTATATATTTAATCTGCTGTTGCTTTAGAGCCTGAATGGGAGCCCCCAGAACCCCACAAGCAACCTTGGTATTTTTGACTCCCTGGGTTGCTAATATCAAAGGCTATCAAATGGACATGAGATGTGTTTTAAGGCCTGTGACAAATTGTCTTTATGTGTCATGTTTAAAGAATTAATGTTTGCATATAGTTACTGTCATGGTTTCTTGGTTTAAATGTATGTGTTATTGATGGACTGTGGCAATATGGTTGATATAATGAACGCTGTTGCTTTAGAGCCTGGATGGGAGCCCCCAGAACCCCACAAGCAACCTTGGTATTTGTGACTCACTGGGTTGCTAATATCAAAGGCTATCAAATGGACATGAGATGTGTTTTAAGGCCTGTGACAAATTGTCTTTATGTGTCATGTTTAAAGAATTAATGTTTGCATTTAGTTACTGTCATGGTTTCTTGGTTAAAATGTATGTGTTATTGATGGATGGTGGCAATATGGTTGATATAATGAACACAGTACAATGTGGCTCACAGGCTCTAAGTTACAGTATGTTATCAGGGCCTTAACGGTTCTAGAGGAACTTATCTAGAAATACTAATCCTCCACCCCCATGCCCTAAGCAGAGCAGATCACTGAATTTAAACATAAACATAAAATCTATATAGTGTATTGCCCTCTCCAGAGTTGTCAAGAACAATAATGAACAGACAAGAAATAAGAGATAAATAGTATTGATAGAAAATGTGTAATCAAAACAAGGGGACCTTCCAGACCCCCTATACATCTGTAAACCTTGGAGGGAGATCAAACAAGCCTATCTTGCCCAAGAGGATGGTCTAGAACTAATTTGAATTGCTGGGTGCTGAGATTAATACAGTCACAAACTGGATATTGCTCCTGTAAGCTAAGGTAATGGAATTAGGGGTATGTGGACCCTTCATCTCTGGGTCAAGACAGTGACCTCTTGTTAACTTTAATTTTCATTGTAAGAAAACTTCACTTGACATTATTTAGGCTTATGCTAAACCTGGATATACTGGATATGGTAGACACCACCTCAAAGCACCTTTTTTGTGAGAGAAAATAAGTCTAATTAGGGGCAGCCTCTCTACATAACTCAATCCCTCTATTCTCATTATTAATTTTATTCCAATTCCCTGAACCTTTTCTAGTTCTGCAATGTCCTTTTTTGAAGTAGTGCCCAAAATTTTACAAGTGGTCGTACTCGAGGTTGTACCAAAGATTTATAAGATGACAGAATTATACTTGCTTCCGTTGATTTTATAATAATATTTTACTTACCTTTTCAGCTGCTGCTTGGCATTGAGCACTATTATCTAGTTCGTTGTCCAGAAGCCATACATATTCATTTTCTGTCCCCGATATTTGTTCCATTTAAATTTTAAATTGCATATATGTTTTTTTTTTCCAGTCAAGCACCCATTAAAAGGGCATTTCTGTCATGTATTTAATGTTAGAAGAACAGTTTTGCATAAAGCATTAATACCTGAAGTTTAGTCATCTTATTTTACTATAGAAAAATAATTGATTTCCTTTTTCTAGCAAATTAGAACATGTGCACATTCTTCCAGCCAATAAGTATGTGTTCTTTTACCAGCAAATAATAATCTTAATGTATACTGTATAGTAGTACATAAAAGTATGTATTAGTTTATGAGAATACAGGAAGCTAAAGCATTTTCGGCTCAAGCTTGTTTGTACATATGTTTGCACAATATTGTATTTTAGATCACAATTTCTACTTACACACAAACATATTTATATATTATTATTTATTTTAGTGTAATCTGTTCAATTTATATTTAGCTAATCTGAGTAGTCAAAGAACTTTTATCATACTCATTGAAAAGTTTTCTCACTGAATATGTATTTTAATTACAGTGTATATAAAAGCTGTTTATACTAAAAAGTTGTTTATATTGTTTATTATAGATATGCTCACAGTTACATAGTTACATAGTAATTGAGGTTGAAAACTACCTTTAGTGCATTAAGTTCAACCTTTTTAGATCTCCTCTGCAATATGTGGATTCATTGTTAATTCTTAATTGATATGCTTTGATCTATGGAAATCTAATTTTACTCAATATTGTCAATTTTTTGCATTATTTGTTACATGCTCAAATAAAAAATACAGATATTGTATTGTATCATGACTGAACTGTTTTTGGGGACTTGATGGCCGTACATGCAACCCATCCAGTAAAACAAGTTGTACATTGACACTGTATTGTTTGAATGTTCCTTTAGTACAAACACTATAGTAGTATATTTGGCAAAGGTGTACTTTCCGTTTCAAGCTAAATGTCAAGTCTTAATAAAGACTTTAAAAGGGCACTATCCCTTCAAATCAACAAACGTAGTTCAACCAGGCTGCTATGAATATGGCTATTAAAGGGGCACAGCATCATTTCAAACATGGTATAATTTAAAACTGTAAAATAAATATATACCGTATATACTCGAGTATAAGCCAACCCGAGTATAAACCGAGGCACCTATTTTACCACAAAATACTGGGAAAAATGAGTGACTCGTGTATAAGCCGATGGTGGGAAATGTGCTACCCCCTGTGCCCCCCTTGTGCCCTCTGTGTCCCCCTCTTGTGTGCCCTTTTCTTGTGTCCCCCCTCTCTACCCTGTGTCTCTTCTTCCCTCTCCCTCCCCTGTGTCTCTTCACCCCTCTCCCTTCCCTGTGTCTCTTCCCCCTCTCCTCATTCTCAACCTCCCTCCTCAACCCCCTCCTCATCCTCAACCTTCCTCCTCATCCTCAACCCTTCTCCTCATCCTCAACCCCCCTCCTCATCCTCAACCTCCCTCCTCAACCTCCCTCCTCAACACACTCCTCATCCTCAACCCCCCTCCTCATCCTCAACCCCCTCCTCAAACTCCCTCCTCAACCCCCCATCCTCATCCTCAAACCCCCCATCCTCAACCCCCTCCTCAACCTCCCTCCTCAACCTCAACCTCAACCCCCCATCCTCATCCTCAACCCCCCTATCCTCAACACCCTCCTCAACCTCCTCCTCAACCTCCCTCCTCAACCCCCCTCCTCAACCTCCCTCCTCATCCTCCACCCCCCTCCTCATCCTCAACCCCCCTCCTCATTCTAAACGCCCCTCCTCATTCTAACCCCCCCTCCTCACTTTACCCCTCTAAATACCTCCCCCTCTCCCTTTCCCCTCACTTACCTCCATCTGCAGCTTCTGCTCCGGCCTCTGCTCCTTCCGGCCTCTTGTCCCGGCCAATGCTAATGACGTGGCGCGCATGTGACGTCACGTCATTAGCATATACCTGGTGCCGACGTCCACTCATCCTCTCTCTCCCCTCTCCCTCCCCTCACTCCCTCCCCTCATCCTCTTCTCCCTCTCCCCTCATCCTCTCCCTCTCCTCTCCTCCCCCTCCCCTCTCCCTCCCCTCATCCTCTCCCTCTCCTCCCCCTCTCCTCATTCTCTCCCTCCCCTCTCCCTCCCCTCCTCCTCTCCCTCTCCTCTCCCTCCCCACATCCTCTCCCTTCCCTCTCCCTCCCCTCATCCTCTCCCTCTTCTCCCCCTCCCTTCATCCTCTCCCTCTCCTCTCCTCCACTCATCCTCTCCCTCTCCTCTCCTCCCCCTCCCCTTATCCTCTCCCTCCCCTCTCCCTCCCCTCATCCTCTCCCTCTCCTCTCCTCCCCCTCCACCCCCTCCCCTCATCCTCTCCTCTCCTCCCCCTCCCCTCTCTCTCCCCTCATCCTCTCCCTCTTCTCCCCCTCCCCTCATCCTCTCCCTCTCCTCTCCCTCTCATACCCCTCCCCTCCCCCTCCCCTCATCCTCTCCCTCCCCTCTCTCTCCCCTCCTCCTCTCCTACCCCTCCCCTCCCCCTCCTCTCATCCTCTCCCTCCCCTCATCCCTTCCCTCTTCTCCCCCTCTCCCTCTCCTCTCTCTCTCTCATACCCCTCCCCTCCCTTTCCCCTCATCCTCTCCCTCGCCTCCTCCTCTCCTACCCCTCCCCTCCCCTCATCCTCTACCTCCCCTCTCCATCCCCTCCTCCTCTCCCTCTCCCTCCCCATCCCCTCATCCTCTCCCTCCCCTCTGCCTCCCCTCATCCTCCTTCCTCCCTCCCTCCCCTCATCCTCCCTCCTCCCTTTCCCCCTCTCCAATTACTCCACTCCCTCACTTACCTGTATTGCGCTGCTCCTGCAGATGTCCAGCGCTCCTTCTGTGTCGGGACCCGGTATATGCTAATGACGTGACGAGGGGGAAAGGGAGGAGGGAGGATGAGGGGAGGGAGGAAGGAGGATGAGGGGAGGGAGAGGGGAGGGAGAGGATGAGGGGAGGGGGAGGGACAGGAGAGGAGAGGGAGAGGAGGAGGGGACAGAGAGGGGAGGGAGAGGATGAGGGGAGGAGAGGGAGAGGAGAGGGAGAGGATGAGGGGAGGGGAGGAAGAGGATGAGGGGAGGGGGAGGAGAGGAGAGGGTGAGGGGAGGGAGAGAACAGGGAGAGGATGAGGGGAGGGAGAGGGGAGGGAGAGGATGAGTGGATGTCGGCACCCGGTATATGCTAATGACGTGACGTCACATGCGCGCCACGTCATTAGCATTGGCCGGGTCGAGAGGCCAGAAGGAGTGGAGGCCGGAGCAGAAGCTGCACATGGAGGTAAGTGAGGGGAAAGGGAGAGGGGGAGGTACTTGGAGGGGGTTTAGAATGAGGAGGGGGGTTTAGAATGAGGAGGGGGGTTGAGGATTAGGAGGGGGGAGGGAAAGAGACAGGGGGGTTAGAGAGGCACGGGGGGTAGAGAGACACGGGGGGGTAGAGAGACACGGGGGGGTTACAGTGACACAGGGGGTGGTTAGAGAGAAACGGGGGGGGGGGGTTAGAAAGACACGGTGGGCTAGAGAGACACAGGAGGGTTAGAGAGACACGGGGGGGAGAGTGACTCTAGTATAAGCCAAGGGGGTCCTTTTTAGCCTTAAAAAAAGGTCTGAAAAACTCAGCTTATACTCGAGTATATACAGTACTTTTATTTAAAAAAATATGCATTTTTATTTAAAAAAATGCAATTTTCTGAATCATAGTCTGTTATCTATTTTTTTTTTATGTGATTAATATATAGCCAGCTATTTCTCATCTGCTGCTCTAATCCCTTCTATGGCTTCCCATACTCACTAGAATTAAGTTCAAAATCCTGACACTTACCTACCAAGCCCTCAGCACAGCACCCTCCTACACATCAGATCTAATCTTCAGATACTCCCCTAACTGCTCCTTCACTTTTCCAACAATATACTTATCTTGTTACCTGTCACCTCCTCACATCCCCAAGACTTTTCTTGTGCAGCCCTGTCCCTGTGGAATTCTTTATCTTTCCCCTTTTCTCAAACAACAATGCCCAACCACCTGGGTACCTGGACTGTTGCCACCATATTGGCCCCAGATGATTTAATACTGCCCTCGTTGTTTAGCTAGTATGATAATGTTGCCCCTGTTGGTTACCTAAGAAGGTTAAACGTGGCTCATGGGGTTTACCTAAAAGGTATATTTAATATCTGTATGGGATCAATGTATGAGGGCAACTGCACATATTGTTTACCTAATGAGTGTTAATGTTGCCCATGTTATTTACTTAGAATGATTTTGTGTGCCATATTGTTTATGAATAGTTATATGTGATGCGTTACAGTTTTAAGGAATATGTCTTTGTCATATATGTTGTGATTACAATACGCATATCCACCTACTCATGTTTGGTATCAAACTGTCAGGTTTTCCCCAGGGGTTTTAATAAAGCATATTGCCTGGGTCCCTCTGGAAAATGGGGTTATCCAGTTGTGGTGTTGGAATGGTGCCAGTGGACTGGCCCACGTCAGGAGACAATGGTAATTCAGTTAGGGAAGGGTTGATAAATATCAAAGTAAACTATTGTGACATATAGTCTGTACTGCTTCGAGAGCTTGTCAAATAAGGTTTCAATTAACAGCTGCCCCTTGGAAATCTTAGAACAAAGGCTAAATTAAAAATAATTTAATCATTCAGGCAGGCGCCATACCAACCGGTGGGTGGTGGGGGGCAGTGAGGATGACATCACTTGATGGACAAGCCTTCCCACATGGTGAGGGGACAAGAATTGATGATTGGCTAGGATAATCTTTACCAAAGGTTGAGACCCATCTGTGATTGGGGGAAGATGTAAATAAAAACAAGGACAGGAAGTCATAGTTCACAAGATTTAGGGATAATGTGTGGAAGTAACAATTTGTGATTGATTGCTAAACAAATATAAATGTTGGTTGCCCTCTCTCTTAGTCTTCCCAAAACAAACCCCAGGGGAAGTCTCCAATCTGCCCTGGGCCATTTATGGCGAGAAAAATAAAAGTCTTACATACACTGCTGCTTTAAATTAAATATGCAGCAAAAATGTTATTGTATGCATCCTTGTCAGCAGAAGTGGTAGAGATGGATCCAATAAAATAATGTTTGCATTCCAAGGGTATGCATATGTTTTGAGAATTTATTAAGCTAAACATATGATGCAGCTATAATCGAAAGACATGATGTAACTGCCGTCAAAATTCTGCATTTCTGTTTAAAAGCAGAAAATAAATAGTACATTTGTGCTCACATTTGAACGTCTAAAATAAGTTAAAAAACTTGTTTCCTGCTCAGAATTAAAAAAAATACAGTTATTGCACTGCATTCTGGGTACCTCGGCAGGGACATGCAATTGTGCCCACAAAGGCTCTTTAATCCAAACATCATTTCAAACATGGCTTCTTTTAAGCATATGCCTGCTATATTACACAGCTTTAAACAAAGCCCAGTATGGATTATACACAAGCCAGGAAACCTACCCACAGACAGCACTGTTTCAAGTTAACTGCCTCTCATCAATATGGGGCAGGTTCCCAAGCATTAGGTACAGAATTCAGCTTCCATTTGTCCTCTTCTTCGTGAATTTCTTGTACCAAGATTATTGCCGACGGCTCCAAGTTAAAATGTATGGTTAGAAAAAACATGCTTGATGTATTACACTGTGATGTTTGTAAATTAATTACTCTGATAAAGACGCTACTGATTAAATGTTTATTTGTTTCCATCCTAGCACATAAATCAGGGTGGTGTAGCCTTTTAATCAAGATAAGGGTGATGTTAACATTCTTCAGCAGTTGGGACCGTGTAAGATATAACAATGTAGGCATGTGTGTAATCGTGTTGAGATAGGTATAGTAAACTAAAAAAAAAATAATAACCAACCTCCTACTCAAGGCTTCAGAAAAAAAAACACAATACTGGTTTTAAAAACAGGATTTGAGCAACAGGAAGATGTCTGTCTTTTTAAACCATAAGACATTCCTGCGGGGAGGATACACTCTCTTAACACACATGGGTGTTTTTTTTTTAGCACAATAGTAAGTAAACATTCCAGGACTTGCATTGAATCCTATTTATAGTTCATATTTAATGATGAATGAATCAGTTTAGAATAACTGAGCCAATCGGG
Source organism: Discoglossus pictus (assembly GCA_027410445.1). Lineage (NCBI taxonomy): Eukaryota > Metazoa > Chordata > Amphibia > Anura > Alytidae > Discoglossus > Discoglossus pictus. Next base: position 40,213,250 of record CM050163.1, read on the forward strand.
AGTTTGAAAACAAGTTTTCTTTAGACTCTAGACAAGATGTGAGATAAGAGGGCGTCGTTGACTTTATATTATTGAAGAAAGGGCTGATTGTTTTTTTTTTTTTTTAACTAATGTTTTAAATGATGATGAAAGTGCTGTATTGTTATGGAAGCCTAACCACAAGGGAAGAACTGCTGGGTACAAGATCTCTCTGTGCATAAGGAGTTTGCAGCAGAGACCTGTTTCTTGGATGTGCAAAGGATCAAGATATTGATTTAACAATGGATGGGTGTGCAAATAGTTGAATAAATCAGGTAGTTTTGCATTAGTTAATCAAGTTTACTAAAATGTTGTGGCCTACATTAAAGGCATATTTAAGCTTCATGGATTATGAGTGCATCTATTAGAGGAGAATCAGCAGTGTATGAAAAAAAAATTTTGCAGGACAAAATACCAAAATAAACATTATTATACTAACCCTAAAGTTTCAGTTTGCAAGCAGTTGAGTTTCGGAGTTAACACCCCTAGATATTCCGGTCCTTTTCTATTTGGAATCCGGTTTTCATTTCAAGACTGGGGTGTGCGGATGCGCCACAGCACCACCTGGTGTGTAAAAAATTTACTGCAGCCAAAGAACTATTCCATCCTCCAATCTGGCTCATAAGGAGCGCCGACAGAAGAGGCCTTGAGCTATGAGAGGCGTGCCCGAGGCCCTGGTGGGCCGAGTGCCCGCCACGAACATTGCGATGGCCTCGCTGTGGACTCATCGCGGTTTGAATTGCGCCACGTCGGAGGATGGAATAGTTCTTTGCCTGCAGTAAATTTTTCCACCACCAGGTGGTGCAGTGGCACAGAGCTCAACCCCACTGTGAGGGGAAACCTCTATGAAATAGAACAGGTCCGACATTCCTGTTAAAATTTGCATATAATTAATTTTTATTTTTGGCCAATCACAGGCAATTAATACATTGTCATAATACAATCAGTAATGGCAGTTTGTGCAGGCAGGCATCATGGTATGTTTAGTCCCCTACACAAGAAAGCAAGGAGGACACTGCTCTGTAGATTTCTGCATTGTGCTGTTGGCTTGATGGTTAGTAAAGGGGTTAAAATTCGTACCCAAATGCAATGTTTCTATTGGTAGGTACACTGTGCCTGTGTAAGAAGCTCCGGGGTTAGTTTTATTTTAAAAAAATAATAATCTGTATGTGAATAGAATGACTCCATGTAATGTGCGTGTCTGATATTAGCAGCAGGTGTTAGATTAGATAAAGGTAAAAAAAGAGAAACATAGATATACATTTAATGAAGAAGGGCTGAAAAATGGACATGTAGTCTGAACACCAAATTTTCTAAGGTTTCTAGGGTGAAACTTTATTCTTTTTTATTTTTATTACAAAGTTTAAATATAACAAACAGAAAACATGGCAATCATTGTTACATCCAAGAAAATTAGAAAGTCAGTTATTAACTTATATGTAAAGTCTCTTTAAAGTATATTAATTAATTGGTATATAAGGGTCTCATTTAAAGTTAGAGCCTTTTTTTTTTTTTATTGTTTAAGGTACCATCTATTGTATATGAAATAGATATAACTAAGAAGTAGAGGGGAAAATGAAGAGTAAGGGGGAAAAAAGGTAAGCACAATAAAAAATCACATAATATCCAAGCGTAACAGACATAGCTTTTATTAGTCAATGTTTTGTTAATAAATATCCTTTTTTGAAGAAAATATAAAAAAAAATCTACAATTGCATCCAACATTATCCTCTTCTGGATAATTACCTTATCGTGGTGAAGGGGCTTGTTTACCTCAATGAAGCTGTGAGCTAAACTATGTAGGGTCACTCAAGATGGGCACTGAACACAAACAATGCAACATTATAACACATCAAACCAGAAATGCATTACAATATGCCATGATCATCCAATAATTTTAATTAGATAGTAGCCTCAGATATTTCTCAAAGTATGTTACACGAGATCACAGATCCAAAAAGTTATTCCTGTTATGTCATCTCTGAATTAACCTAAATTACCCTTTAATAATAATTTCAGTTATTCCCTTTCACCATTTTGCTTGCTTCTTTACTGATGTCCACAGGTTTCTCAGATGGATGTAATTACCTTTCCTTTAATCCTGCTGAGAGCACCAGCAGATGTAACCTCCACATTCCCATTGTGCAGACAAACACTTCCTGTGTATTTAAAGTCTCCTCCCACCTCAGGCTGCTGATCTGCTGATTTGTAGTTCTTAAAAATGGTAAATTTTACAAATGTTAGCATTACCATAGTGGTTCTTTCAATTTACAGTTTTTATAGATACACCATGAATTACAAAATGTATTCAACATATGTTCATGCTATTTCCCAATATTATAAACTATTTCCACATTGCTATTTTTTTCCATTATACACTTTCCCAAGTGCTAAAAATGGATTTTAAAGTTTTAACCACAATCAGTATTGGATATTAAAAGAATATGGGAAATGAACCATTTCTTATAATTAGGAATATTATTCTAAAAGTAGAAACATCATGTTTTTATGGTACAATAAATCTTGTGGAAGACCACGTGAGCCAAAATGTTGTGAAAATAACTTGTAATTAAATAATATTTTGTAATTACTAACTGGAATTTGCCTATAAACCCTAAATGAGTGATATTATTATATATTTATTGCAAATCTGAAAAAAATCCCTCTTCATGTTGGAAAATGAAAGGATTCCATCATGTATTGTTTATTCAATTATGTAAGAAAAAAAGAATTGCACATCAGTTGCCCGATGTGTACACATTAGCATAAAGAAGCCACACAACCAATGCATGATAGCTCAGGAACAATTTACTTTATGGAAAAACACCTAGTACAATATACAGACTGGTTTATTATTGCCCTTTAACATGACACCAATTTGTTGTTGGGGTGATAATGTCCCTTTAATGCTCTTTAATTCCTTATTCTATTGTAACAATTATAGCTTAAAAATAAAACTTTGAAGATTGATATATAAGATCAAAAAGTGTATAAGATTTTTAACATCTTTAGAAATTGATAATGTTTTTAGCCCCTTGGATTAGTACTATGGGTATATATTGTAAGTTTTTGTATTTTGGCTTTTTACCATGAAGCTTCACAATCATACACCTAATTAAAAGGACGTTGAATATTTCCGGTGTGTACTGATATATATTATTGTATGATAGTATAAGATAACCACAAAGACATGAGCCAGTAGATTATTATAACTAATGTCCTTTTTATGAAGTGATGTTGAGATGTCCTTGGTTGCCCGTACTTGTGAGGACATACTGTATCCTATACTATTGTCAGCTGAGGGATCACTACCCATTCCCCTGTATTTGTTTTTGCATTTACTTTCCCAGTATTGAGCTTGTTTGATGTGGCTCTTTTATATCAGCCCATCTTATTGTTTGTATTTTCCTTACCGAGCTATTTCAACGACATGGAACCACAAAGAAATGAATTAAGGTCACATTGTTGGAACCAGTTTTTTACCAGTAATAATGACAGTGTGCTGACATGCAATGACAACAATAACACTCATTATCTTAACTAATTAAAGGGAACTGTCACCTCTAAGTATACAATATATTCTACCAGGGTATTTTTAAAGGACTGAGAAAAACTGAACTTCTTTGTGTAGTATGTAAAAATTAACAACATTACAAGCTGTGTAAGCCATGAACCTAAAAATATGTTTACACAAATTCAGAATTTATGTATAGAAAAATTGATCTTGTCTTTGTTTCATTATTTAATAATAGCTGAAGCATGAGCGCTCTTCATTGCCAGATCCACGATGAGCACCGAGGGGCCATAGGCCTTTGGCGCTCATCGCATGGCCTGCAAGACTTAGAAAAAGGCTGGCAATGACCGGCGACAACGCTTATTGCCTGGCCCTACGGCCTTCGGCGCTCATCGCAAGGCCTGCAAGACTTGGAAAAATGCTCACAATGAGCGCCGAAGGCGTAGGCCTTTGGCACTCATCGCAAGGCCCGCACGACTTTGAGAAAGGCTCGACATTAGTTCCTTCGGCGCTCATGGAGAGGCACACAAGACTTTGAAAAAATTACGGTTTTAACGGTCGCCATGTTTTTCAATTGGAAGCCGCCTGGAGACCCCCAAAAGACGCCAATTAATGAAAACAATTACTTACAACCTCACACACAGCACAGGGGGAGAGGCATGGTGCGTGTAAGTGAGGTTGCAAGCTAATTTGATGTTTAATTGGTGTTTTTGGGAGGTCTGAAATCGGCTAAGCGAGGAAAAAAATGGCGTCCGTAAAGCCATAATTTTCAAATCATAAAAATTTTCATGCCGTCATTTTTGACGGGCAAGTCGCTAGTTATAATAATAAAAATAAAAATTGCTATGCTTCTCGGAACAGTTAGATGTGAACATTTGAAGCTCTGGAGATTAGAGGAAAGTCTAATTAAGCAATAGTTATCCTAGCTTCACCTTTTGGATCGCTACCTTGTCGTGGTGAAGGGACTTGTGTACCGCAGTGAAGCTATGAGCTACATCATGTAGGGTCACTCAAGATGGGGAAGTCATAGCAGAGAGGTCAGACAAATCGTGGTCTACTGGAGAAGGAACTGGCAACCCACTCCAGTATCTTTGCCAAGAAAACCTTCCGGATAAGCACAATCAGACAAGATGTGTCTGGAGTGCTATAGTCCATAGCGTCACAGAGAGTCGGACATGACTGAATGATTAATCATATCCTAGCTTATTTTTTTACATTTTAAAAGTATGTATTTAACAACCCTATTTGCTTAATATTAATAATTTGTGCTCAGTTGCAAAAAGAAGATTTCCACTGGACATTTCAAGGGCAGTTTTTACCATTTTAGCTCTCTTTATGTCTTACTTTTGCTGTCTTTTTGGGTCTCAGCCCAGCTAGACATTTTGGCACTGCCTCCTCTCATTTTATATAGTGTAAGGTTAAAAGAATAATTGTAAGGAAGGCAAACTTGTGATTACTGCCTGGGGAGCTACCTGTCTGATCTTAGGATGGAATTTGTTTTAAATACCAGAATAACACATGAAAGATATAATGAAGAGGTGTAAAGTCTTGACTAGTATGTGCAGTATTCTTTATTGCATCAAAATAACTAATGTTAATAATGCCAAACAAGGCAAATAATTACTTAAATATATTAAAACGGAAGTACATAATATTTGCCACTATCTTTTCAGTAATTTGGCATAGATTCATTAGAATAAAAGGGGATTTTACTAAGCATTACAAGGAACAGTGCATAGTAAATATTGGGATTCACTTCCCAACTACTTGAGATGCTTAACATAGGTTATTTTTTGTTAAAGGACTACTGCATGTTTAGAAAAATAAATAACCAGACACTAAATATGTTATGGTGGGCAGAAAGGTGATTGGAAAACTATTGTGTATCCAGGAAGAAAATAAAAGATCCCTCTGAAAATAATATTTCTACTGTAGCTAAGTATTCTGGGTAGAGACGTGCAAACGGGGCAAAAAACTTACCACTATTTTGCCTCAGGCCCATGTGTCCTGATCCCAGGCAGACTTAAAAACAAAGCCATGGATTAGGGTCCAGTGCCAGAAACCCACTCACAGATAGCAGTTTTGTCCTTATATGGGACTCATCTGTATGAGGTTAGTTCTGGCAACTGTAAAGTGAGGCTGAGAAAGAGAATCTGAACAGACACTAAATATGTTATGGTGGGTAGAAAGTTGATTGAAATATCCTCAACTGTGTATCTAGTAAGGAAGTAAGATTCCTTACATGTCTCAAGCAGGCCAAGTAAACATTTATCACTGGCACAACCTCTACGTCTGAGCACAGACGACTTATATCATTCTCAATTTTCTCTTAAAAACAGTGTGCTGGTTTCCCCAGAAGCTTAAAAAGCTAGTAAACTTGTAGATTATAATTTGCTTTAATGTAAACTGAAAAATATATCCACATCAGCTATCATTGAGATTAATATTTTTTCTTATGGATAACTGTCAAGTTCATAAACATAGTTTCCATGTATAATTTGGCCAGTATCAGTGTAGAATCATATATGAGAATGGCAATGCATAATTATATCAAGAAAACTTCTTAACATCACAGAAGCTTATGAAGATTTTGGAAATTCAACTATGGCTAAGGATAACATTTAATATCCTTTGCATTGATTGAGTTTTTAACCTGGGATCGTTATATTGATGGCATTTTGGCCCTTTGCATGTGAGCAAACCATCTAATTAAATATTTATCTCCTTTCTTTGGTCAACTTAATGTTAATTTCATGTGATTAAGTGTGCTTTTTGTATACCAGTCGATTAAGTGTGCTTTTTGTCTTGTATATTGGTGGTGTTAAATACACTTTACTGGCTTTTCACTTCCACGCTTGGTTACCAACAGTCATTGAGAGTATTCTTTTGGATCACTGGCTAAATGAATTTCCATTTCACCCATACATTTATTATATTAATGTATTACATATTATAATTTTTTTATTATTAATACAGTACTAGTATTATTTGTAATTGCAGTAGTACAAATGTTATTTAGTATTATTAGAAAAGTATCTGTGCCATTCATACATTTCATACTATTTTTTTCATGTGAGCATTTGCTATAACAGGTTTTTCTGGCTGATGGGTAATTGTTTTATGGCACAAAAGCTGCATCAGGTATATGTCATTCTGAAATTCCATATGTGCTCAATTAAATGCTAAGAATGACTGGCAGTGAGTTATTTAGAATTATTGACCGTTTTGTATATTTTTATATTTTGTCCATATGTTTTACATTCATGGAGTCAGTGAGCTGCCACAAGCATTGTTCAAAAATATTTCAAAAATACCTTAGGTGTTACAACGGTCAAATTACCCTATAAAATATCCTGGGAAAAATACCTGAATATAACCCTTGACAAAGCGCAGTGGGGTAAAAACACAGCAAGCTCCTCTTTCAATATAATTTTAAGAAAGAATGCCGTAAAAATCTTGTATCACTCAAGAGAGACTACAAATCTCAAATCCATCCCTGGATGGTAAAGGTTTTAGAGGCTGGTACACGGAGACATGCATATATGGGAAGAAACATACTCTACCTTTGAAAAACTGCGGGGATTTTATGTTCCCAAAAAAACAGAAGAAGGATTACAAGGACTTCCCATTTCAAAACTCCCAAAGGAATCACAATTCCTAACTAATCAGCATCCAGGAGTGTCATAGCAAAAAAATTGGAAAACGAACATTCACACATTTGAAGAAGTTAAAAATAAAATTCAATTCATATACACGATGAGCACGATTTTAGCAGAACTAGATGGGAATTATAAACAATGGGCATTCAAGGAGGCTCCATTCCTTTCGAACCAAATATTTTTAGCCACCAGATGCCCCCTTGCTAAAAAATGGAAGACAGACAATCCTATGTTTGAGGAAGTAACGAGGAAAATCAAATACAAATACTCTATCAGTCAGATTTTAGCCTAATTAGACGCCAACTATAGAAAAAATGGGCCTCATGTTGGGACATATGGATACTACGAATTGGGTGGCAGTGAACTTGGTAGAAAGACTCACACAAGCCGCAAAAGCGACATCCAACTACAAACACCCTTCTTCCCTTTCTCTGGATCTTTTTCTTTTCACTATTCCTTCCCTATTTAGTCTCCCTCTTTATCTTTTTTTAAATGACCTAGCGAATTATGGCATATCCTGTTGTAAAATAAACACTGAAAAACCAAAAGAACGGAGTCATAGACTCAAGGTTTCCTATTTATGCTGACTTTGTATGTTATATCAACTCTCGTTATGACCTCCATTCCCTACAATAAAAATCATTTAAAAAAAATAGGCATCCAGTTGGGACATGTGGACACTAAAATTAGGCTGGAACTAAAAAAAGATAAAGATAAAACTCAACGCCCGATCTGCACTATGGGGAGCATTCACAAAAAAATGTCATATATTATTTTTGTTTTGTTTTTGTGTACTATTAAGCCTTTGTGGTTAATAAAAATCAATAAGAAAAGAAGAAAGGGAAAGAAAAAAGGAAAAGAAAGAAAAGGTTACATGGAGAAGTTTACTATACTATTATACTGTAACAAACTTGCAATGTATAATAAGATTTTGTGAACTTTCCTTGTATTTCAATAAAAATGATTTAAACACAAAAAAATACCTTAGGTGTTAGGTGAGAAACACTGACCAAAAGAGGGTAGTCTTGAGTCATTACAGAGGTACCTCTGATATAACACACTTGAATGAAAGCCAAATCATTATTTAAGCTGCTTTCTGTTTTAACCAAATTATAGTTTAGGTTTGCTTAAAATTATGAGCAATTTGATTACCAGTGTTGGAATTATTATGCATTTTATTATGTATTTATGCATTTTTCATAATATTACTTTAGGATTTTTCATGATGCCTTTGATAGAAAGAAGATTTAACACAAACATGGTGATTTTTGCTTTTTTGAGAAAATTACACCATGGATCCCATACAAAATTGACCTACCAAACTTTTGTATTTCCCCCGCAGCAAATCCTTACAAGTATTATTATTATTATTATTATTATTATTATCGTTTATTTGTAACGCGCCAACGTATTCCCTAATGAGTTATTGTTACGTGTGATTTGGCCTTGTTTCTACCTAAAGTGCGATTACATGGCTCCAATAGGAAATCTACCCTACTTGTTCCAGTAAAGCTCTTCTTGATCTCGCAGTGAGCCTAAACCCTACGTGTAACATTATCCAGCTAAACCCCTACCAAGAGTCATTACAAAATAACAGCCATCAATCACTACATTTATACAATATCATTCCTGGCCAAGATCATGGCACAAAAGAGGCCAGATATAAATAAAAAGGGATTTCAGATTTTTTTTGCCACCGTCTACTGCCTATGAGGCTGTCACAGATGGGTATATCTACCAAAATGGGGACACATGGGGTTAAAAACAATTGATTTAAATATCCCTATTTCCTATGTTTTATATTGGGGCAAAGTATATATCAAACCTATAAATATCAAAACATAATAAAATTAGATATGTTATATTTTAGCTCCGCTCAGCTCAATTCATCGTTACTTTTAACACCGCTTGATAGCTATATCTCAAATGTTCAACTCTTATCTTTATTCTAATCTATTTTAACTAAGTTTCACTACACACTGTGAAAGATAATTAATTCCTTGAGATAAAGTCATTAGGAGAGAGGGAGGATATTTTCATGTAATCTATTCAAACACACAACATTCAATCTCAATGATCAAACTCTTCCACTCCAACTTTTTCATAACAACTAATTGTAATTATATTTTTTACATGTGAATTTTTCATTTCTGAAATAACTGTAAAGCTTTGTGGACTTGGATGATGGTGAAGAATTGGAGGCAGTTACAGATTTTATTTTCCTGGGTTCTAAGATCTACTCTGATTGTGACTGCAGCCATGACATTAAGACATTTTCTTCTGGGGAGGAAAGCTATAGCAAATCTGGATAATCTATTAAAAAGTAAAGATGTTTCAACAAAGGTCCACATAGTAGTATGGCATTCCCAGTAGTAACATACAGAAGTGAGAGTTGGATCATAAAGAAGTCTGAGCGCTGGAGAATTGACGCCTTTGCATTGTGGTGTTGGGAAAAACTACTTAGAGTCCCTTGGATTGCAAGGAGATCCAATAAATCAGTACTACAGGAAATCAAGACAAACTGTTCACTAGAAGGTTTGATCATGAGGCTAAAGTTCAAATATGTTTGCCATATTATGAGATTGGATTGCAAGGAGATCCAATAAATCAGTACTACAGGAAATCAAGACAAACTGTTCACTAGAAGGTTTGATCATGAGGCTAAAGTTCAAATATGTTTGCCATATTATGAGATGACAGGATTCCCTAGAGAAGACTCTGATGCTGGGAAAGATTGAAGGTACAAGAAGAAGAGGACGACATAGGTGGTAGATGGATCGATTAGGTAATCGAATCAACAAGCATGATCTTGATGGCATACTAGAGTCACAGAGAGTCGGACATGATGGTAATATGAACATATTTATAGCTTAATTTCATATACGAAAATATAATCAAGTCTGAGAATACCCTGGGGAGATTCGGTCAAAAACGTGACCTAATCATAATTAGCGACAGCCAGGTGTTTATCAATGGTGCCTATCTAACATACTTTTCTGTTACATGACTTCTTGTTCTCATAAGATGACAATACAACCTTTGCTCCTTCATCACATCTGCTCAGTATTTTACATCATTGTTGGATAAAAAGCAAAATACAACATGCATATTTATGGAATATTTCCAGAAAAAAAGACAAATGTGTGTAAACTGAAAACAAAGAAAACCATTGTCGAGTCCCGGACTACTGAGCCGTTGTGTGGTTTCAAATGTTTTCATTTGGCAACGAACCTCAAATCCATTGTTAAGTTAGGTAAATAATAGTAGATGTTGCTTCATTTACATTCCCAGATTTAAAGGGATAGGGAAAGTTTATTTTAATATACCTGCGTATCTATTTACTTTAATGTACTTTATTGTATTAAGAAGTGCTTATAAGCTCTGTACTGCCTAAAATCAAACAAATATTACCTGCTTGAGTCTGCCCTCTGCGGCTCATGAGAACACAGACTCTGTAGTGCTTGTAGTGCAGTGACTCATACTAATCAATCAGCGATAATTTATCAGCAAAATTCTGCAACATGCTGCCGAGACTTGGTCCCCTGATAGGTTAGGACACTACACCGCACATCCAGTCTGTGTCTGCATATGTTGCAGTTGGCAGACCCAAACAGAGACTATTTGTTTGATTCTATGCAGTAAAAACAGAGCTTATATGCACATCTTGATCATATAAAGTCCATACAAGTAAATAGATAGATAGGTAATGTTATCTACCTAGTAACATCCAGAAAACGTCCATGTTCCTTTAAAAGAGTAATGAAAAAATATTTATTTTAAAAACATGTAAGAATGTAACTTTTGATGCCATATTCAGAGCCTTCTATGATAAATATGATTAATTTAGTATGATATTTTTTGAGGAAGATTTTTTTCTCTTTTTTTTCTGTTCACTTTGTGGGAGCTTACCAGTAGTTATAGCTTAGTCTTAATAAATCTAGTAAACCTAAGGCTTGTTTGCAGGAAAGGCTCTTTCCTGTATTTTGCCCTTGCGTATAACTTTAATGGCGGTTCCCTGGTGGTCCATTTGTTTGGGTCTTAGTGCTTTCACCGCTGCAACATAGGCTCAATTCAAGTCAGGGCACCAAGAGGCCATACCATACTAAAGGCATGAAAGGTTGGGCCTGGTCAGTACTTTAATGGGAGACCACCTAGGAATACCAAGAGCTCTATGCTGTGACCCATTGGAGAAGGAACTGGCAACCCACTCCAGTATCTTTGCCATGAAAACTAAGTGGATAATCATCACCATGGACATATAGATGTGTTTGGTGTATTACGGTCTATGAGGTCATGGAGAGTCAGGCACGACTGAACGATGCAAACACACACACACATGCCCTGGGAGCAGCTTTAGTGGCAGTTTACAAAATCTACTACTAATCCACTAATTTAAAGGGACATGGAAAGTTTCTGGATTTACTAGGTATATAATCTACCTATGTATTTATTTACTAATATGTACTTTGTTTTATTGAGCAGCAATTAGGGAGACAGGAGAGAGACAGAGAGAGAGGAGAGGGAGATAGAAGAGAGAGATAGAGACATAGAAGAGAGAGGGAGACAGGAAATATATAGATGAGAGAGAGAAACAGAACAGAGATAGAAGAGAGAGAGAGAGAGAGAGAGAGAGACAGGACAGATATAGAAGAGAGATAGAGATGGGATAGAGATAAAAGAGAGAGGGAGAGAGAGAAAGAACAGATATAGAAGAGAGAGAGAGACGGGACAGAGATAGAAGACAGAGGGAGAGAGAGAGAGACAGAACAGAGATAGAAGAGAGAGAGAGAGAGACAGGACAGATATAGAAGAGAGATAGAGATGGGATAGAGATAAAAGAGAGAGAGAGCAAGAGAAAGAACAGAGATAGAAGAGAGAGAGAGACAGGACAGAGATAGAAGAGAGAGAGAGAGAGAGACAGGACAGATATAGAAGAGAGATAGAGATGGGATAGAGATAAAAGAGAGAGGGAGCAAGAGAAAGAACAGAGATAGAAGAGAGAGAGAGACAGGACAGAGATAGAAGAGAGAAGGGAGAGAGAGAGAGAAACAAGACAGAGATAGAAGAGAGAGGGAGAGAGAGACAGGACAGAGATAGAAGAGAGAGGGAGAGAGAGAGAAACAAGACAGAGATAGAAGAGAGAGGGAGAGAGAGACAGGACAGAGATGGAAGAGAGGGAGAGACAGGACAGATATAGAAGAGAGAGAGAGATAGAGAGAGGCAGGACATGGATAGAAGAGAGAGGGAGAGGGAGACGTGAAAGAGATAGAAGAGAGAGAGAGAGACAGGACAGATATAGAAGAGAGAGAGAGAGACAGGACAGAGATAGAAGAGAGAGGGAGAGAGACAGGACAGAGATAGAAGAGAGAGAGAGAGAGAGATGGGACAGAGATGGAAGAGAGGGAGAGACAGGACAGATATAGAAGAGAGGGAGAGATAGAGAGAGGCAGGACATAGATAGAAGAGAGAGGGAGACGCGAAAGAGATAGAAGAGAGAGAGAGACAGGATAGATATAGAAGAGAGAGAGAGAGAGACGGGACAAAGATAAAAGAGAGAGGGAGAGAGACAGGACAGAGATAGAAGAGAGAGAGAGAGAGGGGACAGAGATAGAAGAGAGAGGGAGAGAGAGAGAGAGAAAGAGAGAGAGATGGGACAGAGATAGAAGAGAGAGAGAGATAGAGAGAGGCAGGACATAGATAGAAGAGAGAGGGAGAGGGAGACGTGAAAGAGATAGAAGAGAGAGAGAGAGACAGGACAGATATAGAAGAGAGAGAGAGAGAGACAGGACAGAGATAGAAGAGAGAGGGAGAGAGACAGGACAGAGATAGAAGAGAGAGAGAGAGAGAGATGGGACAGAGATGGAAGAGAGGGAGAGACAGGACAGATATAGAAGAGAGGGAGAGATAGAGAGAGGCAGGACATAGATAGAAGAGAGAGGGAGACGCGAAAGAGATAGAAGAGAGAGAGAGACAGGACAGATATAGAAGAGAGAGAGAGAGAGACGGGACAAAGATAAAAGAGAGAGGGAGAGAGACAGGACAGAGATAGAAGAGAGAGAGAGAGAGGGGACAGAGATAGAAGAGAGAGGGAGAGAGAGAGAGAGAAAGAGAGAGAGATGGGACAGAGATAGAAGAGAGAGGGAGAGAGACAGGACAGAGATAGAAGAGAGAGAGATAGGACAGAGCTAGAAGAGAGAGAGAGAGATAGGACAGAGATAGAAGAGAGAGAGAGAGATAGAAGAGAGAGAGGCAGGATAGAGATAGAAGGGAGAGAGAGACAGGACAGAGATAGAAGGGAGAGAGAGACAGGACAGAGATAGAAGGGAGAGAGAGACAGGACAGATATAGAAGAGAGAGACAGATGGGACAGAGAAAGAAGAGAGAGGGAGAGAGAGACAGGACAGAGATAGAAGAGAGGGAGAGACAGGACAGAGACAGAAGAGAGAGAGAGTCGGGACAGAGATAGAAGAGAGAGGGAGAGAGAGAGAGAGATGGGATAGAGAAAAGAGAACGGGAGAGAGACAGGACAGAGATAGAAGAGAGAGAGAGAGTCGGGACAGAGATAGAAGAGAGAGGGAGAGAGAGAGACAGAGCTAAAAGAGAAAGAGTCAGGACAGAGCTAAAAGAGGGAGAGAGAGATGGGACAGAGCTAGAAGAGAGAGAGAGAGAGAGAGAGGACAGAGATAGAAGGGAGAGAGAGAGAGATAGGACAGAGCTAAAAGAGAGAGAGAGAGAGATGGGACAGAGATAGAAGGGAGAGAGAGATAGGACAGAGCTAAAAGAGAGAGAGAGAGATAGGACAGAGATAGAAGAGAGAGAGATAGAAGAGAGAGAGAGGCAGGATAGAGATAGAAGGGAGAGAGAGACAGGACAGAGATAGAAGGGAGAGAGAGACAGGACAGATATAGAAGAGAGAGAGAGAGTCGGGACAGAGATAGAAGAGAGAGGGAGAGAGAGAGACAGAGCTAAAAGAGAAAGAGTCAGGACAGAGCTAAAAGAGGGAGAAAGAGATGGGACAGAGCTAGAAGAGAGAGAGAGAGAGAGAGAGAGAGAGAGATAGGACAGAGATAGAAGGGAGAGAGAGAGAGATAGGACAGAGCTAAAAGAGAGAGAGAGAGATAGGACAGAGATAGAAGAGAGAGAGATAGAAGAGAGAGAGAGGCAGGATAGAGATAGAAGGGAGAGAGAGACAGGACAGAGATAGAAGGGAGAGAGAGACAGGACAGATATAGAAGAGAGAGAGAGAGATGGGACAGAGATAGAAGAGAGAGGGAGAGAGACAGGACAGAGATAGAAGAGAGAGAGAGAGACGGGACAGAGATAGAAGAGAGAGGAAGAGAGACAGAGATAGAAGAGATAGAGAGAGAGACAGAACAGAGATAGAAGAGAGAGAGACAGAACAGAGATAGAAGAGAGAGAGAGAGAGGTGAGTCAGAGAGAAAGGAGAGAAAGACAGGATAGAGAGACAGAAGAGGGAGACAGGATAGACAATAGAGAGACAGAAGAGGGAGATAGAGAGAGAGAGAGAGACAGGACAGAGATAGAAGAGAGAGGGAGAGAGAGAGACAGAACAGAGATAGAAGAGAGAGAGAAATAGGACAAAGATAGAAGAGAGAGATAGAGATAGAAGGGAGAGAGAGACAGGACAGATATAGAAGAGAGAGAGATGGGACAGAGATAGAAGAGAGAGGGAGAGAGAGAGAGACAGGACAGAGATAGAAGAGAGAGAGAGAGACAGGACAGAGATAGAAGAGAGAGAGAGAGACGGGACAGAGATAGAAGAGAGAGAGAGAGATAGGACAGAGCTAGAAGAGAGAGAAAGATAGGACAGAGATAGAAGAGAGAGAGAGAGACAGAGATAGAAGAGAGAGAGGCAGGATAGAGATAGAAGGGAGAGAGAGACAGGACAGAGATAGAAGTCAGAGAGAGACAGGACAGAGATAGAAGGGAGAGAGAGACAGGACAGATATAGAAGAGAGAGACAGAGAGAGAGATGGGGCAGAGATAGAAGAGAGAGGGAGAGAGAGACAGGACAGAGATAGAAGAGAGAGAGAGAGAGATAGGACAGAGATAGAAGAGAGAGAGAGTTGGGACAGAGATAGAAGAGAGAGGGAGATAGAGAGAGATGGGACAGAGATAGAAGAGAGAGGGAGAGAGACAAGGACAGAGATAGAAGAGAGAGGGAGAGTCGGGACAGAGATAGAAGAGAGAGGGAGAGAAAGAGAGATGGGACAGAGATAGAAGAGAGAGGAAGAGAGAGAGAGAGATGGACAGAGATAGAAGAGAGAGAGACAGAGTTAGAAGAGAGAGGAGAGAAACAGAACAGAGATAGAAGAGAGAGAGACAGAACAGAGATAGAAGAGAGAGAGAGGTGAGTCAGAGAGAGAATAGAGATACAGAAGAGGGAGATAGAGAGAGAGAGACAGGACAGAGATAGAAGAGAGAGGGAGAGAGAGAGACAGAACAGAGATAGAAGAGAGAGAGAGATAGGACAAAGATAGAAGAGAGAGAGAGAGACAGAAATAGAAGGGAGAGAGAGACAGGACAGATATAGAAGAGAGAGATGGGACAGAGATAGAAGAGAGAGGGAGAGAGAGAGAGACAGGACAGAGATAGAAGAGAGAGAGAGAGACAGGACAGAGATAGAAGAGAGAGAGAGAGACGGGACAGAGATAGAAGAGAGAGGGAGGGAGACGGGACAGAGCTAGAAGAGAGAGAGACAGGACAGAGCTAGAAGAGAGAGATAGGACAGAGATAGAAGAGAGAGAGAGAGAGAGAGACAGAGACAGAGACAGAGATAGAAGAGAGAGAGGCAGGATAGAGATAGAAGGGAGAGAGAGACAGGACAGAGATAGAAGGGAGAGAGAGAGACAGGACAGATATAGAAGAGAGAGACAGAGAGAGAGATGGGACAGAGATAGAAGAGAGAGGGAGAGAGAGACAGGACAGAGATAGAAGAGAGAGAGAGACAGGACAGAGATAGAAGAGAGAGAGAGTTGGGACAGAGATAGAAGAGAGAGGGAGAGAGACAGGACAGAGATAGAAGAGAGAGAGAGAGTCGGGACAGAGATAGAAGAGAGAGGGAGAGAGAGACAGATGGGACAGAGATAGAATAGAGAGAAAGATAGGAAAGAGCTAGAAGAGAGAGGGAGAGAGACAGGACAGAGATAGAAGAGAGAGAGAGAGTCGGGACAGAGATAGAAGAGAGAGGGAGAGAGAGAGAGATGGGACAGAGATAGAATAGAGAGAAAGATAGGAAAGAGCTAGAAGAGAGAGGGAGAGAGACAGGACAGAGATAGAAGAGAGAGAGAGAGTCGGGACAGAGGTAGAAGAGAGAGGGAGAGAGAGAGAGATGGGACAGAGATAGAATAGAGAGAAAGATAGGAAAGAGCTAGAAGAGAGAGAGAGAGAGATAGGACAGAGCTAGAAGAGAGAGAGAGAGAGAGAGAGATAGGACAGAGATAGAAGAGAGAGAGAGAGAGAGACAGAGATAGAAGAGAGAGAAGCAGGATAGAAATAGAAGGGAGAGAGAGACAGGACAGAGATAGAAGAGAGAGAGAGAGAGAGAGAGAGAGAGATAACTTTTTCATAACAACTAATTGTAATTATATTTTTTACATGTGAATTTTTCATTTCTGAAATAACTGTAAAGCTTTGTGGACTTGGATGATGGTGAAGAATTGGAGGCAGTTACAGATTTTATTTTCCTGGGTTCTAAGATCTACTCTGATTGTGACTGCAGCCATGACATTAAGACATCTTCTTCTGGGGAGGAAAGCTATAGCAAATCTGTATAATCTATTAAAAAGTAAAGATGTTTCAACAAAGGTCCACATAGTAGTATGGCATTCCCAGTAGTAACATACAGAAGTGAGAGTTGGATCATAAAGAAGTCTGATAGAAGGGAGAGAGAGACAGGACAGATATAGAAGAGAGAGAGATGGGACAGAGATAGAAGAGAGAGGGAGAGAGAGAGAGACAGGACAGAGATAGAAGAGAGAGAGATGGGACAGAGATAGAAGAGAGAGGGAGAGAGAGAGAGACAGGACAGAGATAGAAGAGAGAGAGAGAGAGAGACAGGACAGAGATAGAAGAGAGAGAGAGAGACGGGACAGAGATAGAAGAGAGAGAGAGAGACGGGACAGAGATAGAAGAGAGAGGGAGGGAGACGGGACAGAGCTAGAAGAGAGAGAGACAGGACAGAGCTAGAAGAGAGAGAGACAGGACAGAGCTAGAAGAGAGAGAGAGAGATAGGACAGAGCTAGAAGAGAGAGAGAGATAGGACAGAGATAGAGGAGAGAGAGAGAGACAGAGATAGAAGAGAGAGAGGCAGGATAGAGATAGAAGGGAGAGAGAGACAGGACAGAGATAGAAGTCAGAGAGAGACAGGACAGAGATAGAAGGGAGATAGAGACAGGACAGATATAGAAGAGAGAGACAGAGAGAGATGGGGCAGAGATAGAAGAGAGAGGGAGAGAGAGACAGGACAGAGATAGAAGAGAGAGAGAGACAGGACAGAGATAGAAGAGAGAGAGAGAGTTGGGACAGAGATAGAAGAGAGAGGGAGATAGAGAGAGATGGGACAGAGATAGAAGAGAGAGGGAGAGAGACAAGGACAGAGATAGAAGAGAGAGAGAGAGTCGGGACAGAGATAGAAGAGAGAGGGAGAGTCGGGACAGAGATAGAAGAGAGAGGGAGAGAAAGAGAGATGGGACAGAGATAGAAGAGAGAGGAAGAGAGAGAGAGAGATGGACAGAGATAGAAGAGAGAGAGACAGAGTTAGAAGAGAGAGGAGAGAAACAGAACAGAGATAGAAGAGAGAGAGACAAGGACAGAGATAGAAGAGAGAGAGAGAGTCGGGACAGAGATAGAAGAGAGAGGGAGAGAGAGTCGGGACAGAGATAGAAGAGAGAGGGAGAGAAAGAGAGATGGGACAGAGATAGAAGAGAGAGGAAGAGAGAGAGAGAGATGGACAGAGATAGAAGAGAGAGAGACAGAGTTAGAAGAGAGAGAGAGAGACAGAGATAGAAGAGAGAGGAGAGAAACAGAACAGAGATAGAAGAGAGAGAGACAGAACAGAGATAGAAGAGAGAGAGAGAGAGGTGAGTCAGAGAGAAAAGAGAGAAAGACAGAAGAGGGAGACAGGAGAGAGAATAGAGATACAGAAGAGGGAGATAGAGAGAGAGAGAGAGAGACAGAACAGAGATAGAAGAGAGAGGGAGAGAGAGAGACAGAACAGAGATAGAAGAGAGAGAGAGATAGGACAAAGATAGAAGAGAGAGAGAGAGACAGAAATAGAAGGGAGAGAGAGACAGGACAGATATAGAAGAGAGGGATGGGACAGAGATAGAAGAGAGAGGGAGAGAGAGAGAGAGAGACAGGACAGAGATAGAAGAGAGAGAGAGACAGGACAGAGATAGAAGGGAGAGAGAGAGACGGGACAGAGATAGAAGAGAGAGGGAGGGAGACGGGACAGAGCTAGAAGAGAGAGAGACAGGACAGAGCTAGAAGAGAGAGAGAGAGAGATAGGACAGAGATAGAAGAGAGAGAGAGAGAGAGAGAGAGAGAGAGAGAGACAGAGATAGAAGAGAGAGAGGCAGGATAGAGATAGAAGGGAGAGAGAGACAGGACAGAGATAGAAGAGAGAGAGAGACAGGACAGATATAGAAGAGAGAGACAGAGAGAGAGATGGGACAGAGATAGAAGAGAGAGGGAGTTGGGACAGAGATAGAAGAGAGAGAGAGTCGGGACAGAGATAGAAGAGAGAGGGAGAGAGAGAGAGATGGGACAGAGATAGAATAGAGAGAAAGATAGGAAAGAGCTAGAAGAGAGAGAGAGAGAGAGAGAGAGAGATAGGACAGAGATAGAAGAGAGAGAGAGAGAGAGATAGAAGAGAGAGAAGCAGGATAGAAATAGAAGGGAGAGAGAGACAGGACAGAGATAGAAGAGAGAGAGAGAGAGTCGGGACAGAGATAGAAGAGAGAGGGAGAGAAAGAGAGATGGGACAGAGCTAGAAGAGAGAGGGAGATAGACAGACGGACAGAGATAGAAGAGAGAAAAAGACAGAGATAGAAGAGAGAGAGACAGAGATAGAAGAGAGAGAGAGAGAGAGAGAGACAGAGACAGAACAGAGATAGAAGAGAGAGACAGAACAGAGATAGAAGAGAGAAAGATAGAAGAGAGCGAGAGAGGTGAGTCAGAGAGAAAGGAGAGAAAGACTGGATAGAGAGACAGAAGAGGGAGACAGGAGATAGAATAGAGAGAGACAGTAGAGGGAGATAGAGAAAGAGACAGGACAGAGATAGAAGAGAGAGAGATAGGACAGAGCTAGAAGAGAGAGAGAGAGATAGGACAGAGATAGAAGAGAGAGAGAGAGAGACAGAGATAGAAGAGAGAGAGGCAGGATAGAGATAGAAGGGAGAGAGAGACAGGACTGCGATAAAAGGGAGAGAGAGACAGGACAGAGATAGAAGGGAGAGAGAGACAGGACAGATATAGAAGAGAGAGACAGAGAGAGAGAGATGGGACAGAGATAGAAGAGAGAGGGAGAGAGAGACAGGACAGAGATAGAAGAGAGAGAGAGACAGGACAGAGCTAGAAGAGAGAGGGAGAGAGAGAGATGGGACAGAGATAGAAGAGAGAGAGAGAGACGGGACAGAGATAGAAGAGAGAGGGAGAGAGAGAGATGGGACAGAGATAGAAGAGAGAGAGAGAGACGGGACAGAGATAGAAGAGAGAGGGAGGGAGACGGGACAGAGCTAGAAGAGAGAGAGACAGGACAGAGCTAGAAGAGAGAGAGACAGGACAGAGCTAGAAGAGAGAGAGAGAGATAGGACAGAGCTAGAAGAGAGAGAGAGATAGGACAGAGATAGAGGAGAGAGAGAGAGACAGAGATAGAAGAGAGAGAGGCAGGATAGAGATAGAAGGGAGAGAGAGACAGGACAGAGATAGAAGTCAGAGAGAGACAGGACAGAGATAGAAGGGAGATAGAGACAGGACAGATATAGAAGAGAGAGACAGAGAGAGATGGGGCAGAGATAGAAGAGAGAGGGAGAGAGAGACAGGACAGAGATAGAAGAGAGAGAGAGACAGGACAGAGATAGAAGAGAGAGAGAGAGTTGGGACAGAGATAGAAGAGAGAGGGAGATAGAGAGAGATGGGACAGAGATAGAAGAGAGAGGGAGAGAGACAAGGACAGAGATAGAAGAGAGAGAGAGAGTCGGGACAGAGATAGAAGAGAGAGGGAGAGTCGGGACAGAGATAGAAGAGAGAGGGAGAGAAAGAGAGATGGGACAGAGATAGAAGAGAGAGGAAGAGAGAGAGAGAGATGGACAGAGATAGAAGAGAGAGAGACAGAGTTAGAAGAGAGAGGAGAGAAACAGAACAGAGATAGAAGAGAGAGAGACAAGGACAGAGATAGAAGAGAGAGAGAGAGTCGGGACAGAGATAGAAGAGAGAGGGAGAGAGAGTCGGGACAGAGATAGAAGAGAGAGGGAGAGAAAGAGAGATGGGACAGAGATAGAAGAGAGAGGAAGAGAGAGAGAGAGATGGACAGAGATAGAAGAGAGAGAGACAGAGTTAGAAGAGAGAGAGAGAGACAGAGATAGAAGAGAGAGGAGAGAAACAGAACAGAGATAGAAGAGAGAGAGACAGAACAGAGATAGAAGAGAGAGAGAGAGAGGTGAGTCAGAGAGAAAAGAGAGAAAGACAGAAGAGGGAGACAGGAGAGAGAATAGAGATACAGAAGAGGGAGATAGAGAGAGAGAGAGACAGAACAGAGATAGAAGAGAGAGGGAGAGAGAGAGACAGAACAGAGATAGAAGAGAGAGAGAGATAGGACAAAGATAGAAGAGAGAGAGAGAGACAGAAATAGAAGGGAGAGAGAGACAGGACAGATATAGAAGAGAGGGATGGGACAGAGATAGAAGAGAGAGGGAGAGAGAGAGAGAGAGACAGGACAGAGATAGAAGAGAGAGAGAGAGACAGGACAGAGATAGAAGGGAGAGAGAGAGACGGGACAGAGATAGAAGAGAGAGGGAGGGAGACGGGACAGAGCTAGAAGAGAGAGAGACAGGACAGAGCTAGAAGAGAGAGAGAGAGATAGGACAGAGATAGAAGAGAGAGAGAGAGAGAGAGAGAGAGACAGAGATAGAAGAGAGAGAGGCAGGATAGAGATAGAAGGGAGAGAGAGACAGGACAGAGATAGAAGAGAGAGAGAGACAGGACAGATATAGAAGAGAGAGACAGAGAGAGAGATGGGACAGAGATAGAAGAGAGAGGGAGTTGGGACAGAGATAGAAGAGAGAGAGAGTCGGGACAGAGATAGAAGAGAGAGGGAGAGAGAGAGAGATGGGACAGAGATAGAATAGAGAGAAAGATAGGAAAGAGCTAGAAGAGAGAGAGAGAGAGAGAGAGAGAGAGAGAGAGAGATAGGACAGAGATAGAAGAGAGAGAGAGAGAGAGATAGAAGAGAGAGAAGCAGGATAGAAATAGAAGGGAGAGAGAGACAGGACAGAGATAGAAGAGAGAGAGAGAGAGTCGGGACAGAGATAGAAGAGAGAGGGAGAGAAAGAGAGATGGGACAGAGCTAGAAGAGAGAGGGAGATAGACAGACGGACAGAGATAGAAGAGAGAAAAAGACAGAGATAGAAGAGAGAGAGAGACAGAGATAGAAGAGAGAGAGAGAGAGAGAGAGACAGAGACAGAACAGAGATAGAAGAGAGAGACAGAACAGAGATAGAAGAGAGAAAGATAGAAGAGAGCGAGAGAGGTGAGTCAGAGAGAAAGGAGAGAAAGACTGGATAGAGAGACAGAAGAGGGAGACAGGAGATAGAATAGAGAGAGACAGTAGAGGGAGATAGAGAAAGAGACAGGACAGAGATAGAAGAGAGAGAGATAGGACAGAGCTAGAAGAGAGAGAGAGAGATAGGACAGAGATAGAAGAGAGAGAGAGAGAGACAGAGATAGAAGAGAGAGAGGCAGGATAGAGATAGAAGGGAGAGAGAGACAGGACTGCGATAAAAGGGAGAGAGAGACAGGACAGAGATAGAAGGGAGAGAGAGACAGGACAGATATAGAAGAGAGAGACAGAGAGAGAGAGATGGGACAGAGATAGAAGAGAGAGGGAGAGAGAGACAGGACAGAGATAGAAGAGAGAGAGAGACAGGACAAAGATAGAAGAGAGAGAGAGAGACGGGACAGAGATAGAAGAGAGAGGGAGAGAGAGAGATGGGACAGAGATAGAAGAGAGAGGGAGAGAGACGGGACAGAGCTAAAAGAGAGAGAGACAGGACAGAGCTAGAAAAGAGAGAGAGATAGGACAGAGCTAGAAGAGAGAGAGAGAGAGATAGGACAGAGATAGAAGAAAGAGACGCAGGATAGAGATAGAAGGGAGAGAGAGACAGGACAGAGATAGAAGGGAGAGAGAGAGAGACAGGACAGATATAGAAGAGAGAGACAGAGAGAGAGAGAGAGAGAGAGAGATGGGACAGAGATAGAAGAGAGAGACAGAGAGAGAGAGATGGGACAGAGATAGAAGAGAGAGGGAGAGAGAGACAGGACAAAGATAGAAGAGAGAGAGACGGGACAGAGATAGAAGAGAGAGGGAGAGAGAGAGATGGGACAGAGATAGAAGAGAGAGGGAGAGAGACGGGACAGAGCTAGAAGAGAGAGAGACAGGACAGAGCTAGAGGAGAGAGAGAGATAGGACAGAGCTAGAAGAGAGAGAGAGAGAGATAGGACAGAGCTAGAAGAGAGAGAGAGAGAGATAGGACAGAGATAGAAGAGAGAGAGAGAGACAGAGATGGAAGGGAGAGAGAGACAGGACAGAGATAGAAGGGAGAGAGAGACAAGACAGATATAGAAGAGAAAGACAGAGAGAGAGATGGGACAGAGATAGAAGAAAGAGACGCAGGATAGAGATAGAAGGGATAGAGAGACAGGACAGAGATAGAAGGGAGAGAGAGACAGGACAGAGATAGAAGGGAGAGAGAGACAGGACAGATATAGAAGAGAGAGACACAGAGAGAGAGAGATGGGACAGAGATAGAAGAGAGAGGGAGAGAGACAGGGCAGAGATAGAAGAGAGAGAGAGAGAGATAGGACAGAGATAGAAGAGAGAGGGGCAGGATAGAGTTAGAAGGGAGAGAGAGAGACAGGACAGAGATAGAAGGGAGAGAGAGACAGGACAGAGATAGAAGGGAGAGAGAGACAGGACAGATATAGAAGAGAGAGACAGAGAGAGAGAGAGATGGGACAGAGATAGAGGAGAGAGGGAGAGAGACAGGACAGAGATAGAAGAGAGAGAGAGAGTCAAGACAGAGATAGAAGTGAGAGGGAGAGAGAGAGAGATGGGACAGAGATAGAAGAGAGAGGGAGAGAGACAGGACAGAGATAGAAGAGAGAGAGAGATGGGACAGAGATAGAAGAGAGAGGGAGAGAGAGAGATGGGCAGAGATAGAAGAGAGAGAGACAGAGATAGAAGAGAGAGAGAGATAGAGAGAACAGAGATAGAAGAGAGAGAGACAGAACAAAGATAGAAGAGAGAGAGAGAGATAGAAGAGAGAGAGAGGGGTGAGTCAGAGAGAAAGGAGAGAGAGAGAAAGCAGAGAAAGACAGGATAGAGAGACAGAAGAGGGAGACAGGAAAGAGAATAGAGAGAGACAGAAGAGGGAGATAGAGAGAGAGATAGGACAGAGATAGAAGAGAAAGGGAGAGAGAGACAGAACAGAGATAGAAGAGAGAGAGAGATAGAAGAGAGAGATAGAAGAGAGAGAGACAGAACAGAGATAGAAGAGAGAGAGATAGAAGAGAGAGAGAGAGGTGAGTCAGAGAGAAAGGAGAGACAGAGAAAGCAGAGAAAGACAGGACAGAGAGACAGAAGAGGGAGACATGAGAGAGAGAGAGAGAGAGAGAGAGAGAGAGAGAGAGAGAGAGATAGACAGGAGAGAGATTAGAGAGAGACAGCAGATGGAGATAGAGAGAGGGAGAGACGGGACAGAAATAGAAGAGAGAGGGAGAGAGAGACAGAGATAGAAGAGAGCGAGAGAGAGAACAGAGATAAAAGAGAGAGAGATAGAAGAGAGAGAGAGAAGAGAGAGTCAGAGAGAAAGGAGAGAGAGAGAAAGCAGAGAAAGACAGGATAGAGAGACAGAAGAGGGACATAGAGAGAGATAGAGACAGAGATAGAAGAGAGAGAGAGAGAGAGATGGGACAAAGATAGAAGAGAGAGAGAGAGAGAGACAGAACAGAGATAGAAGAGAGAGAGGTAGAAGAGAAAGAGAGAGGTAAGTCAGAGAGAAAGGAAAGAGAGAAAGCAGAGAAAGACAGGATAGAGAGACAGAAGAGGGAGACATGAGAGAGAGAGAGAGAGAGAGACAGGAGAGAGAATAGAGAGAGACAGCAGAGGGAGATAAAGAGAGAGACGGAACAGAGATAGAAGAGAGAGGGGAGTGAGACAGGACAGAGATAGAAGAGAGAGAGAGAGAGAGAGCGATGGAGAGACAGGACAGAGATAGAAGAGAGAGAGAGACAGAACAGAAGAGGGAAACAGGAGAGAGAGTGGGAGAGAGTCAAGACAGGGAGATAGCGAGACAGGTGAGAGAGAATAGAGAGAGACATGAGAGTGCGAGACAGGAGAGTGAGAGAAAGCAGAGAAAGACAGGAGAGAGAGACAGCAGAGGGAGACAGGAGAGAGAGAGAGAGAGAGAGAGAGAGACATGACATAGAGAGAGACAGGAGAGAGAATAGAGAGAGACAGCAGAGGGAGACAGGAGAGAGAAAAAACAGAGAAAGACAGAAGAGAGAGAGAGAGAAAGAGAGAGAGGGTGAGAGAGAGAGAGAGAGAAACACATGACAGAGAGATAGAAAGAGACAGGAGAGAGAGAATAGAGAGAGACACAGGAGAGTGAGAGACACAGGAGAGAGAGATACAGGACAGTGAGAGAGAGGAGATAGAGAGAGACAGGACAGAGAGAGAAAGAGGAGAGGGAGATAGAAGAGAGAGAGAGAGAGTCGAGACAGTGATAGAAGAGAGAGAAGAGAGTCTGGGAGAAAGGGGGGAGAGAGAAAGCAGAGAAAGACAGGATAGAGAGTGGGAGAGAGGCAGGACAGGAAGATAGAGAGACAGGACATAGAGAGAGACAGGAGAGGGAGAGAATAGAGAGAGACATGAGAGTGTGTGAGACAGGAGAGCTAGAGAAAGCAGAGAAAGACAGGAGAGAGAGACAGAAGAGGGAGATAGACACAGAGAGAGAGAGACGGGACAGAGATAGAAGAGAGAGGGAGAGAGAGACAGAGATAGAAGAGAGAGGGAGAGAACAGAGATAGAAGAGAGAGAGATAGAAGAGAGAGAGATAGAAGAGAGAGAGAGAAGAGAGAGTCAGAGAGAAAGGAGAGAGAGAGAGAAAGCAGAGAAAGACAGGATAGAGAGACAGAAGAGGGAGACATGAGAGAGAGAGAGAGAGAGAGAGAGAGAGACAGGAGAGAGAATAGAGAGAGACAGCAGAGGGAGATAGAGAGAGACGGGACAGAGATAGAAGAGAGAGGGTGAGAGATACAGGACAGAGATAGAAGAGAGCTGGAGAGAGAGAGATGGAGAGACAGGACAGAGATAGAAGTGTGAGAGAGAGAGAGAGAGAGAGAGAGATGGAGAGACAGGACAGAGATAGAAGAAAGAGAGAGACAGAACAGAGATAGAAGAGAGAGAGAGAGAGATAGAAGAGAGAGAGAGGAGAGTCAGAGAGAAAGGAGAGAGAGAGAAAGCAGAGGAAGACAGGAGAGAGAGTGGGAGAGAGTCAAGACAGGGAGATAGTGAGACATGTGAGAGAGAATAGAGAGAGACATGAGAGTGCGAGACAGGAGAGTGAGAGAAAGCAGAGAAAGACAAGAGAGAGAGACAGCAGAGGGACACAGGACAGAGAGAGAGAGGGTGAGAGAAGGAAAGAGAGAGAGAGAGAAAGAGAGAGAGAGAGAGTGAGTGAGAGAGAGAGAGAGAGAGAGAGAGAGAGAGAGAGTGGGAGAAACACATGACAGAGAGATAGAGAGAAAGAGACAGGAGAGAGAGAATAGAGAGAGAGAGAGAGAGAGACAGGAGAGTGAGAGACACAGGAGAGAGAGAGAGAGACAGGACAGTGAGAGTGAGGACAGATAGGCAGGACAGATTGAGACAGGAGAGAGAGAGAGACAGGACAGAGAGAGAAAGAGGAGAGGGAGATAGAAGAGAGAGAAGAGAGTCCAAGAGAAGGGGGGGAGAGAGAAAGCAGAGAAAGACAGGATAGAGAGTGGGAGAGAGGCAGGACAGGAAGATAGAGAGACAGGACATAGAGAGAGACAGAAGAGGGAGATAATAGAGAGAGAGGCATGAGAGTGTGTGAGACAGGAGAGCGAGATAAAGCGTCGAAAGACAGGAGAGAGAGAGAGAGAATAGAGAGAGCGACAGGACAGAGAGATAGAGAGACGTGACATAGAGAGAGACAGGAGAGACAGAGAGAATAGAGAGAGAGGCATGAGAGTGTGTGAGACAGGAGAGCGAGATAAAGCAGAGAAAGACAGGAGAGAGAGAGAGAATAGAGAGAGCGACAGGACAGAGAGATAGAGAGACGTGACATAGAGAGAGACAGGAGAGACAGAGAGAATAGAGAGAGAGGCATGAGAGTGTGTGAGACAGGAGAGCAAGAGAAAGCAGAGAAAGACAGGAGAGAGAATGGGAGAGAGGCAGGACAGGGAGATAGAGAGACATGACATAGAGAGAGACAGGCGAGAGATTAGAGAGAGACAGCAGAGGGAGACAGGAGAGAGAGATAGAGAGATAGTCAGGACAGAGAGATAGGGAGACAGGACATAGAGAGAGACAGGAGAGAGAGAGCAGAGGGAGTCAGGAAAGAGAGAAAGAGAGACAGGACATAGAGATAGAGAGACAGGACAAAGAGAGAGACAGGAGAGAGAGAGAGCAGAGGGAGACAGGAGAGAAAGATAGGGAGACAGGACATATAGAGAGACAGGAGAGAGAGAGAATAGAGAGACAGGACATATAGAGAGACAGGAGAGAGATAATAGAGAGACGGGACATATAGAGAGACAGGAGAGAGAGAGAATAGAGAGACAGGACATATAGAGAGACAGGAGAGAGAGATAATAGAGAGACAGGACATATAGAGAGACAGGAGAGAGATAATAGAGAGACGTGACATAGAGAGAGACAGGAGAGACAGAGAGAATAGAGAGAGAGGCATGAGAGTGTGTGAGACAGGAGAGCAAGAGAAAGCAGAGAAAGACAGGAGAGAGAATGGGAGAGAGGCAGGACAGGGAGATAGAGAGACATGACATAGAGAGAGACAGGCGAGAGATTAGAGAGAGACAGCAGAGGGAGACAGGAGAGAGAGATAGAGAGATAGTCAGGACAGAGAGATAGGGAGACAGGACATAGAGAGAGACAGGAGAGAGAGAGCAGAGGGAGTCAGGAGAGAGAGAAAGAGAGACAGGACATAGAGATAGAGAGACAGGACAAAGAGAGAGACAGGAGAGAAAGATAGGGAGACAGGACATATAGAGAGACAGGAGAGAGAGAATAGAGAGACAGGACATATAGAGAGACAGGAGAGAGAGAATAGAGAGACAGGACATATAGAGAGACAGGAGAGAGAGAATAGAGAGACAGGACATATAGAGAGACAGAAGAGAGAAAAAGCAGAGAAAGATAGAGAGAAAGAGAGAAAGAGTGAGAGAGAGAGAGAGGGAGAAACACAGGACAGAGAGATAGATAGACAGGACATAGAAAGAGAAAGGAGAGAGAGAATGGAGAGAGAGGCACAGGAGAGTGAGTGAGAGAGAGAGAGAGAGAGAGAGAGAGAGAGAGACAGGACGGAGAGAGAGAGAGAGAGAGAGAGAGAGACAGGACGGAGAGAGAGAGAGAGAGAGAGAGAGAGGACAGAGAGAGAAAGACTGGAGGGAGATAAAGAGAAAGTGTAAGAGAGACAGGACAGAGAGATAGATAGATATGATATATAAAGAGACAGGTGAGAGAGAATAGAGAGAGAGGCACAGGAGAATGAGAGACACAGGAGAGAGAGAGAAAGACAGGACAGAGAGAGAGGACAGATAGACAGGACAGAGAGAGACAGGAGGGAGAGAAAGAGAAAGTGTAAGAGAGACAGGAAAGAGAGATAGAGAGTCATGATATATAGAGATACAGGAGAGAGAGAATAGAGAGACAAGACATATAGAGAGACAGGAGAGAGAGAGAATAGAGAGACAGGACATATAGAGAGACAGGAGAGAGAGATAATAGAGAGACGGGACATATAGAGAGACAGGAGAGAGAGAATAGAGAGACAGGAGAAAGAAAAAGCAGAGAAAGACAGAGAGAAAGAGAGAGAGAGTGAGAGAGAGAGTGAGGGAGAAACACGGGACAGAGAGATAGAGAGACAGGACATAGAAAGAGAAAGGAGAGAGAGAGAATGGAGAGGCACAGGAGAGTGTGAGAGAGAGAGAGAGAGAGAGACAGGATGGAGAGAGAGAGAGAGAGACAGGACAGAGAGAGAAGACAGATAGACAGGACAGAGAGAGACAGGAGAGAGAGAGACAGGAGGGAGAGAAAGAGAAAGTGTAAGAGAGACAGGACAGAGAGATAGAGAGACATGATATATAGAGAGACAGGAGGGAGAGAATAGAGAGAGAGACAACAGAGGGATACAGGAGAGAGATAGAGAGAGAGTCAGGACAGAGAGATAGAGAGACAGGACATAGAGAGACAGGAGATAGAGAACAGGAGAGAGAGAGAGAGGGAGAGAGAGAGAGAACGAAAGAGACAGGAGAGAGTGAGAGAGTGAGAGGACAGAGAGACAGGACAGAGAGAAAGACAGGAGAGAGAGAGACAGGAGCGAGAGAAATAGACAGGCGAGAGATAGAGACAGGAGAGACGAGAGAGGAGAGAGAGATACAAGACAGAGATAGAGAGACACACATGGCAGAGAGAGAGAGAGAGAGAGGAGAGATAGACACACAGGACAGAGAGAGAGAGCGTACAGAGAGAGTGCACAGAAAGAGAGCGCATAGGAAGAGAGAGACAGCACAGAGAGAGAGAGGGCACATAGAGCACACAGAGACTGTGCACAGAGAGACAGCACACAGAGAGAGAGACTGCACAGAGACAGACAGCACAGACAGAGATAGCAGAGACAATTGAAGATAACATTATGATACCATCATTTATGACGGGCATAACATGTTCTAAATCAAAACCACCATTTTTAAATGATGTACAAAAATGTAATAACTATGAAAGCAGGTACAAATATTTATCATTCAGTTTTCCCACTAGCAACATAAATGTAGCTTATAATAGAAATATCACTTGTCATCAGAGCCCTGAAGGTGTAAATATTGCCACACCCTTACATTACAATATATAATAACTAGTTACAAAATATTCACACACACTCGTCCAATTATCCGTTCCTTGATGCTGTTATCTAGTACAGGTAAATAATTATATATAATAAAATATATAATTTGAATCTTAATTAACACTTACAGTAGATAAATACGCTGCTGTTATTGCCCTTGGGAACTGGCAAATTTATTGAAACAAAATATTATGGTAGCAACTAAAACTTTACCCTTAAATAAGGATGTTTGTAATTGGTTATAATTTGAAAAGATATCTAAAACATTATTACATAATCCACCCTGAATTTGTTTTTAGGGAGAAGCTACCAGCATAGGCGTGGGAACTAGGGGGGATGAGGGGGTCAAATCCCCCCAGAATTTATGAGAAGGACCTATATTTTGTGTGAGTTTGAACTGCAACAATACAGACATGATAGATCACTGCTCTATGTGAGATCCCGCCCACACTCTGTATGAGATCCCGCCCCGCTCTGTGTGAGATCCCACCCCAGCTCTGTATGAGATCCCGCCCACACTCTGTATGAGATCCCGCCCCTGCTCTGTGTGAGATCCCACCCCAGCTCTGTATGAGATCCCGCCCACACTCTGTATGAGATCCCGCCCCTGCTCTGTGTGAGATCCCACCCCCGCTCTGTATGAGATCCCGCCCCAGCTCTGTGTGAGATCCTCTCCAATGGAGCAGTGGAGGAAGAGGGAGGGGGAGTTTGAGGCTATAATGCAGTGAAAGTCCTTCCTATGCGCTGCTATCATGGAGGGAGTGAGGAAGCAGTGTAAAGGCAGAGGAAGTCTAAAACAGGCGCCACCTCATGAGGAGTCATGAGGAGCTTCTGCTCGGAGATGACATTGAGCCAGTAAGACAAACATATGTTTTTATCTTCTCAGATTTATTAATAATGTTCCTAAACCTAACTGGGTATTAACC
This sequence comes from Discoglossus pictus, assembly GCA_027410445.1. Lineage (NCBI taxonomy): Eukaryota > Metazoa > Chordata > Amphibia > Anura > Alytidae > Discoglossus > Discoglossus pictus. The sequence continues at coordinate 40,243,770 of CM050163.1, forward strand.
CTGCATCAGTTTAAAGTAAAGTTTCTTACTCTACAGATACTCTTATTTACTTTTATCCTTACCTATGTGACCAGGTAATTAAAATGTATCTGGAGATTCCTACACATTTCACCTGTTTTCATTGCCTCTTTCTCTCTATCTCTCTCAAGACAGAAATTTCCTTGCCAGGAAAATGGCAAAAAACCCATAGAACCAAAGAAACCATAGAAACATAACATTTTATTAAAACATTCACAAAGGCATAAGGGATATATAATAAATATATATGCATGTGTAATTATGAAAAGTATACCTTGAGATATATATAGATTAATAATCAGAGTATTGCAGTATATAGTGATAACTTTTTTATTGGATTTAGTTTTCTTTGTCCAAAAAAAAAGTATCACTATATACTGCAATAATCTGATTATTCAGGTAAATTACTGGGCACGCACGGCTACCTCACTAACTCATGGCTGCCTCGCATTCCGCTGTGAAGGGAGAGGGAGGGAGAAGGAGAGGGAGGGAGAGAAAGAAAGGGAGAGAGAGAGAAGGAGGGAAGGAGAGAGAAGGAGGGGGAGAGAGAAGGAGGGGGAGAGAGTATGAGAAGGAGAGAGAGAGTGAGAAGTAGAGAGAGGGAGAAGGAGGGGGAGAGCGGGAGAGAGGATCGAGGGAGATAGAGAAGGAGGGAGGGAGAAAAGGAGGGAGAGAGAGTGTGAGAAGGAGAGAAAGTGTGAGAAGGAGAGAGAGAGTGTGAGAAGGAGAGAAAGGGAGAAGGAGGGGGAGAGTGGGACGGGAAGAGAGTGACGGAGGGAGAGAGAGAGAGAAGGAGGGAGGGGGAGGAGGGAAAGAAGGAAGGAGAGAGAGAGAGGAAGGGAGAGAGAAGGAGGGAGAGAAAGAGAAGGAGGGAGGGAGAGATAGAAGGAGGGATGGAGTGAGAGAGAGGAGAGAGTGAGAGGTCTCACAGAGAGAGAGAGTGAGCACAGAGAGAGGGATAGGGCACACAGAGAGAGAATGGGTGCAGAGAGAGAGAGACAGGGTAAATAGAGAGAGGGTGCACAAAGAGATAGAACACACAATATTGAATACAATATCATACCATCATTTTTGACGGGCAAGTGACTAGAATATATATATTACCTTACCTTATACTTATGTTACTGCACCATCACATTAAACAATATAATTCTAGATCAAAATATTATGAGTAAATTAAAACAGTCTCTGTCAGTCAATGTATTATTGACGTGTTACTATAAAATATTTTGACCAAGAATTTTATTGTGTAGTGTTATGGTGTAATATGCTATTAAAAACTATTTTTTGGGCTCCTACGCCCTTGGTTACTGGATCTTCCTACCTAGCTCTTTCTCTTATCTCAGGCCAGGAGAAGAGTTACCAGTGGTGCAGGTGGTGCAATGCACTGCGGTCCTCCTCTGGGGCATGGGTAGTGCTGTGTCTTGGTAAGGGGTCTTGGTGAGGCAGATATGGAAAAATGTTTTGGGGATACAGCTATGGGAAAGGGTATTGGAGAGGCAGCTATGGAAAAAGATCTGGGCTAGGCAGCTATGGGAAGGTGTCTTGGAGAGGCAGCTATGGAAAGGGGTCTTGGAGAGGCAGATATGGAAAAGGGTCATGGGAGAAAAGTATTGTAAAGGGTCTTGGGAAGGCAGCTATGGAAAAGGGTCTTGGGGAGGCAGTTATGGGAAAGAGTCTTGGAGAGGCAGCTATGGAAAAGGGTCTTGGGGAGGCAGATATAGAAAAGGGTCTTGGGGAGGCAGCTATGGGAAAGGGTCTTGGAGAGGCAGCTATGGAAAAGGGTCTTGGAGAGGCAGCTATGGAAAAGAGTCTTGGGGAGGCAGCTATGGGAAAAGGTCTTGGAGAGGCAGCTATGGGAAAGGGTCTTGGAGAGGCAGCTATGGAAAAGGGTCTTGGGAAGGCAGCTATAGGAAAGGGTCTTGAAGAGGCAGCTATGGGAAAGGGTCTTGGAGAGGTAGCTATGGAAAAGGGTCTTAGGGAGGCAGCTATTGGAAAGGGTCTTGGCAGCTATGGGAAAAGGTCTTGGAAAAGGTACTTGGGGAGGCAGATATAGAAAAGGGTCTTGGGGATGCAGCTATGGGAAAGGGTCTTGGAGAGGCAGCTATGGGAAAGGGTCTTGAAGAGGCAGCTATGGGAAAGGGTCTTGGAGAGGCAGCTATGGAAAGGGTCTTGGGAAGGCAGCTATGGGAAAGGGTCTTGAAGAGGCAGCTATGGGAAAGGGTCTTGAGGGGGTGCTGTCATGGGAAGGGGTTTTATGTAGGAGAGCTGTTATGGAAAGGAATCTTGGGGAGGGGTCCTGCTAAAAAACTGTAATCCCCTGGAGGGATGGCCTATTTTATTTTGCACCAGGACACTCCATTCTCTAGCCCCACCATCGTCTTAGGGAGATAAGAAGGAAGACAGTTTAATCAGATTAATGACGGGTGCATATTAGTGTTAAAGAGACTAGGTAATTATTTTTTGTTTTATATAAATGTAACAGATTCTTACCTTCTGGAACATCAGCCCTATTTCTCTCACATAGGATGCCATGTTCCACATCTGTGACATCAGTGTCTCATACTGCTCAGCTACAAGCAAACAGTGGCATACCCTGTGTCTGAGCATCATGTGGCACAAAATCCTAAAACATAAAGCAGCTTATGAAAATGTGGATTTTTACAAAATATTAAATCACCACTGTAGACAAATATATTAAATATAATAGTTTGAAAAACTATACTATAAAATACGGAAAATGTGGATAGATAGCTCAAAAGGTAGAGCATTTGCCTGAAGGGCTCGGGCTAGATGATACAAAATCAGGTGCCAGTTCTTTTTTATTTTTTTAAATAATTATTGTTTGGTTTACAGGATAAAAGAAACAAATGGTGTGTAGAAACTGTAGAGGGTGAGTATTGGAACACAATGGACTCCGCACAGATCATAATAAGTTATGTTATGCCACAACAAAGCTGAAACAGCGAAAGTGGTTTATGAAAATTCCACTTTTTTTACAAAATATTAACCCTCACTGTTAATAACGAGTTAACTCATCACATTGCAGACACTTTCAAGCTGCAGTGAGGAGTTAACTCATGGATAAAAGTTTGATTCCTCCTGGGAGAGGTGCAGGTTGGGCTGAGGAATGTACAGAGGCTGGCTGGGGAAGGTGCACGGTGAGCTGGGGTATGCACAGAGGAGGGCTGGGGTAGGTGCAGGGGAGGGCTGGTGTAGGTGCAGGGAGAATTGGGGTATATGTATAGGACTAGGGGAGGTACAGGGAGGAGTGGAGTATCTAAAGAGGGTGGCTGTGGAGGTATAATGTGTGTGTATATTTCAGTTGCAAATGTATACATAGCTGAGTTCAGCCGAGTCCTACTCTCCATGACCCTATGGACCACAGTACGACAGGCGCATCTTGTGTCCGGTTGTGCCAATCCATAAGGTTTTCATGGCAAAGATACTGGAGGGGGTTGCCAGTTCCTTCTCCAGTGGACCGCAATTTGTCTAACTTCTTCCTTGGGGCCCATCAAGCCCGCCCCCACCCTCCAAGCCCCCATGGACATTCTTCACCACACACACCTCTGGCAGAGGCTGGTCTGTGCCTAAAAAAGAGCACTTCTACTGAAACTCCAAGAGATAGCAGTATGGAGCAGTTCAGCCCGCTAGGGATGTGCCTCAGGGAAGAGGTGAGAGAGCAAGGGCAAGATGACAGCAAAGTATTGAGGGGATGGGTTCTGTGAGACGGGAGCAAAGGAGTTGGGTGGTATATGAGGCGAGTGCTGGGAGGGATTGGGTGTGTGGGATGGGTGCTGAAAAGGGATAGCTGCTGACAAGGACTGGGTGCTATGTAAGGATGGATGCTAAGAGGGTGGGTGCTGTGCAGGGGTGATTGTTGAGAGAGACTGGGTGCTATGTAAAGATGAATGCTGAGAGTGTGACCGGCTGCTATGTAGATATGTAGATATGGTATATGTGATGTATATATGTATATAAAGTACATAAAGTAGAGTTATGCACATCCTGGAGCTTTGCGTAGGCTGAAGGTAAGGTAACTGGAGAAGCTATGGGAAAGTGTCTTGTGGAAGGGTGCTGTTATGGGAAGTTGTCTTGAGGAGTGACACTGACTGAGTAGGTACTGAGGAGCCTAGAGCAAAAACATTTTACAAACCACCTCGGGGGGTGGGCAATGTTTTTTTGTTTTTTTTGCACCGGGCCCTCCATTCTCCATAGCTCCATCATTGCATTTCATACATTATAAAAGTTAGGAAATGCAGAGATAATTTAGTCTGAAGATCTCACTGGATGGAAGAAGTCAATGCCCTCAAGAGCAGTTAAACTTCTGAATACATTTTTTTATGCACTGAAACCTTAGTTTAATTTAATAAAATTTGAAGGCTGGCAATGTTGTTTGCCACACAATGCAAGCCTCTCCTCCCTCTAACTTGCGGGCCTCGCAATGAGTGCCTTCGGCGATCCTTTGGAGCTCATTGCAAGCATCTCCCACCAGGCCTGCGATGAGCGCCTTCGCTGCTCATTTCAGGCCTTAGCCAACCGCCACTTTTGTGCCTCGCGGTGAGCTCCTCTTACCACTCTAAGACGCCTGTGTCTGTTTTACCCCTCTCCCTTCCATGTGTCTGTTTCCCCCCTCTCCCTTCCATGTGTCTGTCCCCCCCCCCTCTCCCTGTCCTTTGGGTTTTCCCCTTATTTCCCTCCCCTGTGTCTCCCCCTCACCCCTGTGTCTCTTTGCATCCTCTACCCTGTCTCCCACCCCTGTGTCTTTCTCCCCCCTCTCCCTCTTCAAGTCTTACGTGACTTGCGATGAACGGCAATCGCGCCTTTTTCAAAGTCTTGCGAGCCTCGCTATGAGTGCCTAAGCCCTATAGGCTGCAGCCTCCTTATGAGCCTTTTTTATTTTATTACGTCTTTATTTACAGCAGCCATTTTTTTCCTTGCTTAGCCGATTTCCGACCTCCCAAAAACGCCAATTAAACATCAAATTAGCTTGCAACCTCACTTACAGGCACCCTGCCTCCCCCCCCCCGTGATGTGTGTGAAGTTGTAAGTTAATGTTTTAATTAATTGGCATCTTTTGGCGGTCTTCTGATTGCTTCCGAGTTACGGGTTTAAAGTTTGCCATAATGTAACATTATATTTATTACTCCAAATTGTAATTAAATATCTCAAAATCTTGATTGTGATCTGGTAGAGAGTGACACAAGATAAATATACATAAAGTTACTTATTTATCTTATGCAGCAAGCTTGTAGTTAGTAATTAATGTGATTTTTTTTACATATCGTCTTTTGCATAACTAAATTTGAGGTGGGTAAAATACACAATAAAATACACAACCTTAACATTTTTGCCACTTTTTTATGTCATTATTATTTATTGCTGGTTTTGAGCTTCTTCATAGACCCCCATGGCATACAAAATTAACCATTATAATATGGGGTCTTTATGCAACCCTGTAGTAATACTAACCTCAATATAATGGGTTACTTAACAGACCACCATGGTATATATACTAAGCTATGACCATGGAGGTCCTTATGTTATCCTTCCTACGACCACATGGGTCCACACTGGACCGACATGGACCTTAACTCCTCTATGCGGGTCCATAAGGACCCTCATAGTTCCTAACAATAAATACATTAAAAAAAAACACTACATACATTATATAAATATAAATTTTGTATCCTTTTGATAGGGAGCCCTCCAGCGACGGTCATCAAAAATGCCCAGGTTCCTCACTCTTCTATCCTGGATAAGCAGGCACTTCCATGTTGATTGAAGAATCCATGCTTATCTTTGGCCCATGGAAATGGCCCCATCCTAAAAAATCTGCCACACCAAAAAAAATTTATCTAATGGAGTTATTATGTCGACTAACATTCTTTTTACCTTTCCTTCACCTTATATACTATTTTAGCGGATGTCGATTGGCTGAAATATGTGTCAATCACATTTCAGTCAATCAGAATCAAGTATTTGAATTATTCCCACCCCATTTCTGATTGGTTAAAAATGTAACCAATCAGAATACATGGATTAATATTCTGGATTTGACAGATTTTTTTTTTTAAAGAGCAGGGTTTTTGGCAAGCATGTATTAAGGGGAAATTCGGGGGATACCCGGGCTCATAAGGGGTAGTGGGTATTGACTGGTGATCTCAAGAATAGCCATAATCATAGGGGGTATCAGATATTGAGTATTAACCCCTTAATTGTGTTGGATTTGAGCAATCAAGCCTCAAATCCAGCACAATTAAAGTGTTAGCTACTTCATAGAGATATATTTGAGCCAAACAGGCTTCTCAGAGACATTTTTCTGCCTGGGGTTGAAGGTACCCATAAGATTTTTTTAAATTTCAGCCGATCTGGAAGACTTCAGAGTTAACACCAGCGAGATTGGATATTGTTTTGGTAGGCATGTGATATATGTCTATTTTAAAATAGTAATGGGACAGGTATTTAGGGCTTAGGATCCTAGGGACATTTTGAAGGTTAGATTTACATGTGTGAAGTCATAGCTCAGGAGTGATTTACAAGTGAACTTCCCTTCTTTTGTTTCTTACAGGAGCCAGGGAACAAAGGCCTATGCCTACATCCCTATGAATATACAATATGATTTCCATAGGGTCTGCAACATTTTCTCTTTTATATTTTAGTTACAAAAAAAATATTTCACTTGTTGAGTCAAAAAAATGTCTAAATTTTATTGGTGTTTCTCCCCCCTTCCTTCCCTATATATATCAATTCCCCCTTCCAACATATGAGCTAGGTTGTACTCTTTATTTTCCTGGTCCTCCACAAGCTTAAAAAATGTAGAATGTTGTATATGTCTATTTCTGTTAGCACATTGTCTCACTAATACACTTTGTTTAACCTATGACCAACTGTATTACACATTATATCTAATAATGTGAGAAAATCCATTTTTCTGACACTGTAAACATACCGCAAATCCTTTTACGAGAACATTTTTTCTTCACTCCCTATTCCTCAAATGATTTTCAATTGAAGGGACATTTCCTATGTAAGTCAATCCCTGTATTTCATCCCCAGTTTGTTCATTTCTTCCGCCAAGATTCCGTCAAATTGAGAAAGTCAATGGATTCATCTGTTCTGGAGTACATGTCTGTTTTAGTGTGCATGTATTATGCATATATATCTATTATTTTATTTTTACCATGCTTAAGCTGACACCATTGATCTTGATTATATTCCATATGCAGGATACTTAGGAATGAAAATCAAACATAAAATCTAATTTTACTTTCATATTCTAGATAAAAAAGTGTAGTGAGTGCTTTCTATGTGTGTTTTGTTCCCTGCTCTACGTACAAAACACTCTACACAGCTATTACATACCACCCACGAGATATGCAAGCACTCACTAGGGCTCAAAACCTATTGGGTATTTCAAAGGTTAGGTTGAATTACTTTTCTAAAATTAATAATGGTTTTTATTTAATGTCATTTTTTTTCACTGTAATGCTCTTTTATATTCTTTGTCTGTTTCAAGTGTCTCTCTTTGACCATATTTTCATTTCATTTCATTTTTTTCACAAATTTGTAATTACACAGTAATGGTAGGCTTCTGAACCATCATGTAAATCTGGATAATTGATGAATAATGTCACCCATTTACACATTGTATCCCCACATTTTTATTTATATTATCAAAATTGATAATAGATAACATTTATAGTTTTTTAAGTAAATAGTATTAAATGCACTCCTTAACTATTTTTTTTTCGCTTTACATACATGTTTTAACCAGATTACTTACCGTATATACTCGAGTATAAGCCGACCCGAGTATAAGCCGAGGCACTTATTTTACCACAAAATACTGGGTAAAATGAGTGACTCGAGTATAAGCAGAGGGTGGGAAATGTGCTGCCCCCTGTGTCCCTCTTGTGCCCTCTGTGTCCCCCCTCTCTCTCCCGTGTCTCTTCTCCCCTCTCCCTTCCCTGTGTCTCTTCCCCCTCCCTTATCACCCTCCTCAACCCCCTTCCTCATTCTCAACCTTCCTCCTCAACCCCACTCCTCAACCTCCCTCCTCATCCTCCCTCCTCATCCTCAATCTCCCTCCTCAACCCCCTCATCCTCAACCCCCTCCTCATCCTCCCATCCTCAAACCCCCATCCTCAACCCCCCTCCTCAACCTCAACCCCCCTCCTCAACCCTCCTCCTCCTCCTCAACCTCCATCCTCATCCTCAACCCCCTCCTCAACCTCCCTCCTCATCCTCAACCTCCCTCCTCATTCACCCTCTTCAACCCCCCCATCCTCAACCCCCTCCTCAACCACCCTCCTCAACATCCCTCCTCAACCCCCCCATCCTCATACTCCCTCCTCAACCCCCATCCTCAACCCCCTCCTCAACCCCCCCATCATCAACCCCCTCCTCAATCTCCCTCCTCATCCTCAACCTCCTTCCTCATCCTTAACCCCCCCCTCAACCTCCCTCCTCATCCTCAACCTCCCTCCTCAACCCCCCTTCCTCAACCCCCCCATCCTCAACCACTTCCTCAACCCCCATCCTCATCCTCAACCCCCCCATCCTCAACCCCCTCCTCAACCCCCTCCTCAACTTCCCTCCTCAAACTCAACCCCCCTCCTTAACCTCCCTCCTCAACCTCAACCCCCCTCATCAACCCTCCTCCTCAACCTCCATCCTCATCCTCAACCCCCTCCACAACCTCCCTCCTCATCCTCAACCTCCCTCCTCATTCACCCTCTTCAATCCCCCCATCCTCAACCCCCTCCTCAACCACCCTCCTCAACATCCCTCCTCAACCCCCCCCATCCTCATACTCCCTCCTCAACCCCCATCCTCAACCCCCTCCTCAACCCCCCCATCATCAACCCCCTCCTCAATCTCCCTCCTCATCCTCAACCTCCTTCCTCATCCTTAACCCCCCCCCCTCAACCTCCCTCCTCATCCTCAACCTCCCTCCTCAACCCCCCTTCCTCAACCCCCCCATCCTCAACCGCTTCCTCAACCCCCATCCTCATCCTCAACCCCCCCATCCTCAACCCCCTCCTCAACCCCCTCCTCAACTTCCCTCCTCAAACTCAACCCCCCTCCTTAACCTCCCTCCTCAACCCCCCGGCACCCGGTATATGCTAATGACGTGGCGCGCATGTGACGTCACATGCGCGCCAGGTCAAGAAGGAGTGGAGGCCGGAGCAGAAGCAGGTAAGTGAGGGGAAAGGGAGAGGGGGAGGTATTTAGGGGGGTTTAGAATAAGGAGGGGGGTTTAGAATGAGGAGGGGGGGTTGAGGATGAGGAGGGGGAGGGAAAGAGACACGGGGAGTTAGAGAGACACAGGGGGGTAGAGAGACACGGGGGTAGAGAAACACGGGGGGGTTAGAGAGACACGGGGGGGGGGGAGAGTGACTTGAGTATAAGCCGAGGGGTCCCTTTTTAGCCTTAAAAGGGCTGAAAAACTCGGCTTATACTCGAGTATGTACGGTAATTTTATCTTTCTCAATGTAATTATGATATCAAATTTACACTTTAGTTATTTATAAGAAGCCCCAGAGTAACATATTCTTACTTTTTAGAGTATCTTATTTTCTTCCTGTTCTCTCTAATAGGAGGTGCCATGTTGGCCGGTCTCAACCACAGCTAAGGGACTTCACCCTAACAGTGCATCATGCTGCCAAAAGTAATATACTGTGTGTATGAGCAGCACAAAACACTCATAGAGTGATACCCCTCCCCGTATGTGTGTGTCCCTAAGTCACAGCTGTGTAACAAAGCTCCAGGAGGCAAGAAGCTGTTACTCTGAGGGCTTCTTAGACGTAAGTGAGTTATATATATTTTTTTACTATTAATTGAGAAATATAAATTTACTTAGGTAACTGGGTTAAAACATTTATATAAAACATATATGCCTAAAGAGTCCCTATAAATACAGTACTTACATGAACACAATAATTATAATATAATTATTATAATCAACACTATATATTGCAGGAATATAACACAGTATATAATATAATCATGCATATATAAAATATCCCATATTACTAATTAAAATTATTCTATTTATTCTATGATGTGTTATTGTTAGCTAAGTATATTTATTTAACAACAAAAAGTTGATTTAGTTGCTTCAAACAGGAATTACATTACACGATTGCCCTTGGGGATACGGTAAATCAGGATACAAGATCACATAATGCTCTATCCATGTGCATGAGAACAACTTTATCACCTAGTCAATGTAAAAAAAACTTTGGCTACTACTCTCAGTTTATATTAAAGTAAATTAGAACTACGGCCAATTTGAATCACGTTGGGAACTATTGTACATGCAGGTTAACATTAGGAAAATATTTAATTGGGAAAATACATTTACAAGTGAAATTATGTGGGGGGGGGGGGTTTATTTAGCACTACGTTTGCGGTCATTTTTATGGCTTGGATTCCATAAAGAAGCTTATGGGATGGAATGCTGCAACATCTGTTAAAATGCATAATAAAACAAATACAGAAATTAAGAAACAACACTATAGTGTCCATAGAAACCATATTGGGGGATTAATGTAACTAAAATATAACTGATTGAAGAGAATAAAATGCATACTATGCAACAAAGAAAATATATTAAACAAATAGGTAAAAATAATACACAAGAGCAGTAAGTACATCTGGGCCTGGGGCCTCATTCTATTACCGGCCGTAAATCGGCCGTAAGGCTGCGATTCCTTGCGGGGGTTCAGTTAACTCGCGATTCTATTATACGGCCTCGCAAGGATCTCATCTTACGGCCGGCCGCATATCTTGGAACCGGCCGTAAGCTGTGAAATATAAAAACTGAAAAATAAATTCAAGCCTGCACTGTACAGCTCTGTAAATGCTAGGGATCATATTGGGGGACATGAGGATTAAAAGTAACCCACTCTCAAGCTTGCACATCAGCCCAAACCCGAGTTCAAATTAACTGTTTATTTTCCGGCTGCGGCGTGGGTGTGTCTGAAGTGCTCCAAGCCCTATGGACTTTTTACATGGATATTTTACGGATATTAAAAATAAAATATTTTACGGATTTGAGTACAGGATAATTATGTGCTATTTTTTCTAACACCTAAAATCCCTTTATAGTCTTCTCAAAGTGCAGGATGGCTTTATTTGAGCTATTTTATGTGCTTAATTGGTGCTAGCGAGACCTCTTTCCTGCAAGTAAGCTGCGGCTCGCTTTTAGCCTTGCAGAGAGGTTTCCCGGAGCAATTGAATTGCAAAACTCTTGCGGCCGTTTTAGATCAAAGGCTTTCCTCTGGCGCGAGCGGCCGCAAGAGATAGCAAGTCACCGGCCGCAAGCCTGCCGGAGCCTCCGGCCGTAAGGGAATAGAATAGCAGAATAGCTTGCGGCCGGTCCTTGCGGCCCCGCAACGGCTGCGGCCGCTAATAGAATGAGGCCCCTGGTATCTACCCAATGTGTGTTTTTGTAATAATGACACTGTCAGATAGTTACATAGGGCCTCATTCAATTGCGATTTGGCCAATTGAATAGGGCTCTATATAAGCACATAGCATATTTTTTCCAGAAGTTTTTAGTTACTGAAGATCTTGCTTTTGGATAGATGTTCACTAACTAAAAAATTATGTAAAAAAAATATGTTATGTGTTTATATAGAGCCCTATTCAATTGGCCAAATCGCAATTGAATGAGGCCCATAGTAATTAAGGTTTAAAAAAGACTTTTAGTCCATCAAGTTCAACCTTTTTAGATCTCTTCCGATTGGCAATATGTGGATTAGTTGTTTATTGATCCAGAGGAAGGCAAACAGAAAAAAAAACATTGAAACATTACCAGTTGTTATAAGGAGAAAATAAATAAAATTCCCTCCTGAATGTCCTTTTTACTCAAAAATATATACAACCAATTTGTAAAGTTAACTATCGAATCTGAGGTTACTACCTCCTTTGGTAGAGAATTCCACAAATTTATCACCCTTACTCTGAAGAATCCTTTTCTTTCTTTAAGGTGGAATCTTTTTACTTTAACCTCAAAGTATGTCCTCTTGTCAGTTGAAAACCTCTTGATAAAAAAAGTTCACTTGACAAAGCCTTGTATTGACCCTGGATATATTTATATAAGGTAAAAGCTTTTTTTCTAGAGAAAATAAGTTTAATTTGGTTAGTCTTTCTTTATAACTCCATTCCCCTTATTAGTTTTGTAGCCCTTCTCTGTACTTGTCCCCGATATAAATGTCCTTTTTATGAAGTGGTGCCCAAAATTGTACTCCATATTCCAAATGAGGGCGTACAAGAGATTTGTATAGTGGCAGAATTATATTTGCTTCCCTGGCTTCTATACCCTTCCTAATACATGCTAATATTTTATTTGCCTTTGCAGCTGCTGCTTGGCTTTGAGCACTGTTACCTAGGTGGTTGTCCCCAAGCACTCCCAAATCCCTTTCAATATATGATAACCCTAGATTTGCTCCATTAAGATTATAAATTGCATGGCTATAATTCCTTCCCAGATGCATAACTTTACATTTATTTGTATTAAATCTCATCTGCCATTTAGTCACCCATTTCCCTATTTATGCAAATTCCTTTGGAGGGAAAGTACATCATTATCTGATTTATTTACCTTGCCCAATTTAGTGTCATCAGCAAAGATGGAGACAATACTTTCCTACTTCTAAGTCATTAATAAATATGTTAAAAATTAGAGAGATTAATAAATCACCTTAATTTTAGCAGGAAAGTTGTTAACATAAGAACAAATAATACATATAAAATTGATTAATACGTCATAAGTACATCATGTATATTTCAATATGGTGCAACATTTATGTGGGCCACTCTAATCCAGTTGTGATCATACTTGATGAACAATACTTAAAATATGTAAAACAAAAATGATACCAACTCTAATTGATTATACTGTATTTCATATGCAATGATGCTGCTGTGGGATCTACCATTTTGGCAGATTATATAGATGATAAACTCACAGGTGATATTCCAATAAAACACTGGACATTATAATTAAGGAGAATACAGATAACTCACTATGTGTCCTGTCAAGACCCTCACCAACATTTAAGTTGTCCATCAAAGAAAAGTGAGTAATTTATTAACTGAGAAGAAAAAAACACGCAAACATGCGTTTGAAAAACTTTTTGGATTTTTTTGTGAAAATTGGAAAGGATACTAGACTTTATGGTTCACTTTTCAAGAATAAAAAATGTTCCTTCTCTAGATATCTGGCGTTATATTACATTACATATTTTGAGTTGCGTAAGACAAACCAATGTGCATGAACTAACCTGTCCATGCCATTGGTGGTGTTCTTGGAAAGACATGGCAGTGTCTGTTTTGAGTTATGGTGCACAACGTGCTTTTCCTGTAACACAGGAGCCAGTATGTCTGTGACATTACGTGCTTTGAGCATTTTGCAACTGAAACAATGAAATATGTTTAACAAAAAATTATTTACTAAATATTATAATGCTGAGTGGTAATATTCTTGATTTTCTGTTATACCTGCCAATGTTGTTACAACAAACCATTCAAGCGTATACTGTGGAGACATTAACTACACGACTATATTTAGCTACATCATTAAAGAACCTCTATGGTTAGTTTTTCTATATAGCCTTTTAAATACCTAAACTCGATTTTGGGCAAAATTATTTTACAAACCAAAAATTGAACAAAATATTTAATTTTGCAACTTTTATACACAGTTATTCTTTTCTGAAAAACTTCTCAAGTGGGTGTCCTTGTAAATAAATGCACTTTTTATTAGACATAATGAAAGTCTCCTTTTTCTTTCCGCTAGTCCCTCTATACTCACTTCAATGTACCTCCCGCTTTTACTCTCCTCATCTCTCTTTCCTCTCTTGCCATCAAGCTTATCCTTACTTTATTCTGTCCTTATTTATCCTTCTAACCCCACTGTCCTTACCTTCTTTCAACTTTCCACTGCCCTCCTCTCATTTCTCTCACCAACCTTATCACTTTGTCTTCTTCCCCCTTCTCTGAAATATTTCCCCATCCACAAACCTCTTTCATCTCCTCTCATTATTCTTTTCTCTCTTTCCCCACTCTTCATTCCATTCATTGCATACCTGTTTCCTCTTCTAATAAATCCCCTCTCATCCCCCTCCTAACTGTCTTGTTCCTCTCCTTCTTTTATATAATCCCTATCCCATCCACCTCATCCTTCTCTAACCCCCCCCCACCTCACCCTCTCTCTATCCTTATACATCTCATATACATTTGTGCTCAAAAGTTTGCATACCCGTGGCGAATTAGTAATATATGTACCATTTTTAAAGGAAACATGAGTGAGCAGGCAAAATACATTTCTTTTATTTCTTACTAACGAATTGCCCGTCAAAAAATTTGAGGTTATGGCCCCTCTAAACAGCTTCGGCACTCATCGTGAGCCACAACTTGCTAACCTTTGGTGCTCATTTCGAACCTTACGTTGAGTGCCTTCGGCACTCATCACATGGCTTCCAATGAGCGCCTTCAGCGCTCATTGCAAGCCTCTCCACCTGTGTACTTTACAGGCCTCGCACTTGAGTGCTCATTGCGAGCCTTTCTGTCACTGGCTTTGATTAAGTGTTAGTGCCTTTGATTAATTGTTACTGGCTTGAGTTAAATGTTACTGCCTTGTATTAAGTGTAACTGTTTTGCGTTAAGTCTTAGTGCTTAGGGCTGGCATTTACGTCCTTCGGCCTGTCTTTTCTGTCCTACGGCTGCGTTTTCCGTCCTTTGGCCTCATTTTTGATTTATTACATTTTTTTCCGACACCATTTTTTTTTATTGCTTTGGCAATTTTTTTATTAAGAAAAAGCCAAAATATGCCTCAAATTAACTTGCAACCTCACTCACAGGCTCCCTGGCACTCCCCCTAAACTGTGTGTGAGTGTGTAAGTAAATTTGAGGCATATTTGTGTGTTTTTGCAGTTTGGCGGTTCGCCGTTAAATGCATATTTTTGCATACCAACCAATAATGTAAATTTTTCTGTGCACTATTTATCTAAGTCCCGCGTATCTCGGGATGAGTGTCTGTGGTGCTTATCTCCACCAGCGCAATGAGCGCCTTCGTTATGGCGCTTATTTCCCAAGTCCTACGGCTCTCATCTCCACCAGCACAATGAGCGCCTTCGACACTCATTCCCTGGCTGCAACCGCGGCCCTCACTTTGCGAGGGCTGCAGTTGCGCAATTTTAATATGGTGTTACCAACAACTTTTGGCAAGCCCACACTGCTCACAACTATATATGTGATGGGATTCATTTTCAACTGTAGGTTATAACAGAATGGCACAATCATAAAACACAACATGGCAACAAAGAAAAAAATGAAATGACCCTGATCAAAAGTTTGCATACCCTTAGATCATAATATTGTGTATTATCCCCTTTAGCGTCAATAACAACGTGCAGTCATTTGTAATAGTTGTCTATGAGGCCCCTAATTCTTGCAGGTGGTATAGCTGCCCATTAGTCTTGGCAAAATGCCTCCAGGTCACGCAAAGTCTTTGGTCGTCTTGCATGAACCGCACGTCTGAGATCTCCCCAGAGTGGCTCGATGATATTAAGGTCAGGAGACTGTGATGGCCACTCCACAACCTTCACCTTTTCCTGCTGTAACCACTGGAGGGTCAACTTGGCATTGTACTTAGGGTCATTGTCATGCTGAATAGTCCAAGAGCGTCTTATGCGCAGCCTTCGTGCAGAAGAATGCAAATTGTCTGCCAGTATTTTCTGATAACATGCTGCATTCATCTTGCCATCGATTTTCAAAAGATTCCCCATGCCTTTAGAGCTACCCCCCCCCAACAAAAAAAAAACATCAGCAAACCACCACCATGCTTTACAGTGTGGATGTTATTCTATTCACTATAGGCCTTGTTGACCCCTCTCCAAACATAGTGCTTATGGTTGTGACTATAAAGCTCTATTTTGGTCTTGTCACTCCAAATTACAGTCTGCCAGAAGCTGTGAGGCATGTCAAGGTGTTGTCGGGTATATTGTAACAGGGCTTTTTTGTGGCAGCTGCGCAGTAAAGGCTTTTTTCTGGCACCTCGACCATGCAGCCCATTTTTTTTCAAATATCATTGTATTGTGCTCCATTAAACAACCACAGCATCTTTTCCAGAGCAGCCTGTATTTGCCAATATCCCGAGGTTACCTGTCAGTTTCTTCTGGCAGTTGTGGCTGAAATCTTTCTTGGTCTACCTGACCTTGGCAACAAGAGTTCCCCAAATGTTATACTTCTTTTTTTTCAAGGTTTTGGATATCTTTTTATATCATTTTCCATCTTTATGAAGTTCCATTACCTTGTTACACAGTCTTTTGACAGTTCTTTTCTGCTCCCCATGGCTCAGTATCTAGCCTGTGCAGTGCATCCACGTGAGAGCTAACAAACTCGTTGACTGTGGGAAATTAACCTTTAATTGCCATTTTAACCTGTGTCTGTCAACTTGTGTGTCTGTAACAAGGCCAAAGATTCAAGGGTATGTAAACTTTTGATCAAAGTCATCTTACTCCATTGTCCTTATAGTGGGTGGATATCAGCAGCGGGTAAGTTTGAACTTTGAAACTAAATTTAATAATGAATATTGCTTTTTTTAAATCAATGAGCAATACCTAAGTAACCATCTCTCTGGTCTTGTTAGGGCACTACAACAGTGGTTGCTTAAGTTTCAAGATCGTCTTCTAATTATCCCAGCTGTGCTTAAATTTTTTAAATTTGACCACTCTCTCAAAATTGTCCCTAAATACATTTTTCAATATTGGCAACTATAAATGTTAATTTTTACACTCAACAGTATCAATCCTTACAGAATATCTACACAGCACAAACATGCTATGTAACACACTTGTATGGATCTCCAATAACAATACATGAGATTTGTACACTATGTAATGTATTAGTAGGACTACATAGCAGCACTTTGTATGCCTGATAGTAACAATGCATGTTAATGCCTGCGAGGTATGTCGTGGGAGTCAGTTTTCATCTAAAAGTTTCAACAAAACAGCCTTTGAATCCAGGTGGAACAAGGAGATGAAGCGGTTCTTTAAGCCAGGTAGACATGTGCCTCTTTGTTGGTTACCCTTGAGCCATTCAACAAGAATGCAAGTTCAAAACAAACTGCTCCCTAAGCCAATAAGTGAAGGAGTTTTGCACCTACATGTTCCACGTACACACATACGTGACAGAGAAAGACAATAAGGACTTATAAACACACTGACATATCTCAGACATATTTAGGAATCTCCCTCACCACAACAATGTGATTTTACCAAGAGGAGGGTGTCTGACTAACCACAGTCATATATTATTAATATATGTTTTATTCTAAGCATATTTACAATTATATATTTTGGGTAGTTATTACAGATTGTTAAAGGGCTATTGTAGAAAAACAAAAACAGAACTTGACACAACCTATGGACTGTGTGTGCCCGTTGTTATCAATCCTTTTGATCTGGGGCTCTACTTGTTGTTTTCTACATTCATGGAAACCATTTTTAGAGATGTTTAGATCATTTTTTACTGGGTCCACATGACACACTGAATTTTCATCTAGATTTGCACTGATTTGATCTATAGCTATGGCTAATTGTAACGCTGTGTTGAAAGCATTTCATTCTCCTTGTCTGAATTTGATCAACTAGTTTCACACAACACTGTATTTGTACACATATTTGATCAGAATATTGTGCATTAGTATAAGAGCAAAATGTCCGTAACTGCACTTCTCATGCTGGGTGATCACCTTTGGATTATAATTCGCTTTTACCATCTAGAGGTTGGAGCATTAGAGGATTTGAAGATCATCAGTCCAGTGCATATCCATCTGGTTGCTTACATTATTGGTTGGTATGTCAAAGGGGAATTTGTTTTTGGTGTTCTCCTAGAGTATCTATAGTTGATACTTGATAGTTGTAATATATTCATTCATTAATGAATACAATTTATTTTAGGCTTAAATTATTTTTAAGTGGACATTTTTAAGGGTTAAAACATATATTACGCCAATTTATTTTTAACTCATTTGTATATATGGGTTACAGATTTGTTAAACCTTTGTTTGATAATGTACAATGTCATGCCCAGAAGGGCCCCCCACTGAACTTTTTGGACTATGGACTCTCCTATTTGTAACAACCCTGGGACAGACTTTGTTTGGACAAATGCTGGGTACTGAACGAAGGGGAGTAACACTTGGGGGGATGAATAGGACCCCTGTTGAGTCAATAGAAAGGAAAGAAAGCATCTGATCATCTTTCAAGGGCAATTAATAATCCTGATATTACAGTAAGTGACCAGGTGGGAAAATTAATAAACCTTATATGATTGGTCCCTGTATGCTATAAATACTGTGTCAGATCAATAAATGGGAGTCAGTTGAATATACATAATTTGAGGGGTGTGTTTCATTCTGAATATAACAATTTTAACCATTGAAATTATTGTTGTGGACTCTGACTGCAACTCTGCTTCTAACCACTTGGGGTAGTATTGCTTTCCTGTGTTCCTGTGTCATAAGGACTGGTCCTGGACTGATTAGGCAGGCTGGGCACTGCAAGATAAACCCACTAGACGACCTAGAGGAATTCCTGTAAGCTAAAGGCAGGTGGTGGGGTGGTACGTAGCCCCTCAATGTTGAGTCATAACATAAAACACAAAGCAACAAAATGAAGGGCCACTATAATGGTTGAGGTTCTATGACTTTTAAGTAGTAAGCATCTGTATGAACAACTTTTCAAATGAATGCGAGAAAATTAATACAAAAAAATAAATAACTTGCTCATGGATCTATGGATGGAGCTTCTGTCTTCTACAAACAGTGGCTCACTGTGAAGCACTGACAAACTGCTAGTAAAGCTGTGCAGTAATGAGGCAGCTGAAGAGAAGTCTGATGCAGAATTTGCCATCAGCCCAATTTTGAGAAAATAAGTAATTTTCAGTGTAAGTTTTCTCACAAAAAATAATGAGCCTAATTCAATTGTCCAAATTTGAGATCCGGAGGCCCGAAAGTTTTGCGGGTTCGGATTGGATTACGAGTTACAAGCTTGAAAAAATGTAGGCCGTCAAACCCGTAACTTACACCCTCCAGAAGCCTTTGATCTGTCACTTTCGCAGGGCTAAAATTGCAAATCGCTATTCAATTGCTCCAATTCCCCAAGCTCGCAAACGTATCCACACTCGTAAACCGCAAATGGAGGAGAAAATCCTACATGTGTTTGAGAGGACCCGCATAGGGGTTAAACACAAATTCGTAACACTGTAAATGCAAATAAAACAGTAATCCTGCACTGTAAAGTATGGGTAGAGCGATAAAAGACATTATAATTATTTGCACAAGTTTTTTTTTTGTGTCATTTCGGGGTTAAATGATCTTGGGTATCAATGAGTTAATACATATCAGGCCACCCATATGGACTAGAACAGTATTGGCATTCATTTTCATAATTCTTCATTTTCAAAGTTGTGCGAGTCTGATGGTATATCGCACCCCCGAACCTGATTAACATGTAACCTCCATGTTTTATTTCCGTAATTATGACAGTCTGATTTTCTATTGGCCGATTTGAAATGGGCGGTTACAGGCTTGGTGAATTGATACGTTTCCCTCCCACAACTGCTCTGACTAGTGCATGGTTTACGGAGCTGGCTTCAATAACGCAACTCGCGACCCGGAGCAATTGAATAGCTTTGCAAACGGAGACCAACGGGAGGCCGCATCTTAAGCGCGGACATGCGGCTGTCTGCGATCGAGTTATGGATTTGGAGTTGAATGGGGCCCATTGTTTTTAACCAGATAAATTTAAAAAAAGGATTCTGAGCTATATTACTTAAATGTCATCAACCATTATAACAGCCCTTTAATTTTCGTACTTAGCATTAATATTCAGTATTCAGATGATGCCCATGATGCCCTCACTATGTCTCCACCCACTTCAGTAATCAGTAAATCAGTAATTATAGCAATTGAGCATGTATAGTGATCACCATGAAAATAAATTTACACGTGTCAAACCTCATTCTCTATCGTGATATTGGGTTATGTAAACTTCTTATTCACCTTCCAATCAAGTGGAGATAACTTGTTTGAGATACTGCACTGTTGAAAACATGGTGAACGAAATTTAGCACATCAATAGTAATGTGTGATCATAATAATATAAATTGTATTTTAGTTATTTGTAGCAAAATATGAAACAAAAGTTATGAATATGTTTATTATTAAAAGGACTCTGTAACCTTCGAAAGCAAGAGGGGGTTGAAAAACTGACTTTGCATTGTATTAGTAATTTATTTTTCTAAAATGAATCATACTTAAGAAAGTCACTACTATTTGTGCTGCAATTTTATGACTGGCTCCTGAATTGTAATTAGGTGCTTAGAATGAATGCTCTGTTGTGGCCAAAACAATAACCCCAATAATCAAGGCTGGATTTCCCACTAGGTGAGTTAGGCACTTGCCTAGAAGAGCTCAAACAAATGCAGCACCTCATTTTTATGTCAAAGAGACAAGTTTATTACACAAAAATCAGCATTTCCCAACCCTATCCCCATGTGCCCTCAAGCTACTCCCTCCACGAAAAAGAAGATAATCACAGTCTGCTTGTCTGCCTCTGTGGTGGTCATAATAATAACCCCAATGTTCAAGGCTGGATTTCCCACTAGTCGAGGTAGGCACTTGCCTAGAGGTGCTCCTATGAGTGGGGCATCTATTTTTTGTCTAAAAGAGACAAGTTTATCACCCCTGTAGTTACTCCCGACACCAAAACAAAAAGATCAGTGGGTGGTAGAAGCGTAATGTGGATGTTTCTGCAGCAGCTCGATGTTTTATTGCATTAGCTGTTCACACCGACGAGAGGCTGCTTCCTTTTCACCGGCAGACAACTCCTCCCTCACCTCTCCTTCAGAGCTGTAACCTGCCTGTGAAGAGGACGCAGCTTCCCATCTGTGCCTGCGCTTGGGCAAAGATAGCCTTAAATTCACTATACAAAGCTGCCCCGTTGATCAGTGTGTGATGTAACGTAACATAAAATATATGAAGCTGAGTGACCATCACGTCCCCACCGACATCATTGCACTACCAGCACCATAACACTTCTTCCCTTTTTATAAATAAGCTTGACCCGTTATTGCGGCAGCAACAGAAAAAGTGAGATGAGGAGCATCCTGAAATTCACTGACACAAAACAATGATGTTCACAATAAATGGTCGACTGTAAATTTGCCCAACTTTCATCTCAGAAACAGTACCATACATGCTCAAGAAATAGCTCATTTCAATAGGGAAGTTTAAGCTCAATTGTATTATAGTGACAACTACTGAGTTAAGAGAACTGGTTTTCCATGTTGATTGGAAACTGTGATTTAGACTATGGGCCCTATTCAATTACCCAATTCGTAAATTTATACAAACTTAAAATTACTCTTAATATTGCTACATATTCTGCAAATGTTACTTATTGGCATTAATGTATTCTTAAGTCAATCGAATGCAAATAAATATTAATAAAAAAAACACTCAAAGCCAAATTTATGAGTTCAAGGCATTTGCAAGTAGCTAATAGAATATGGCCCTATGACTTGAGGGTGGTGCTTTAGTATATAAGACTGGTGTAACCCTAATTGGAAAGCATAGTGCTCCTCAGAAACAAACTGATATTCTGACTAAACTGCATATTTGTAAAGTAACTTTCAATAGATATCCGGAAAATGAATAGTCAATACCTCCCTTTTATTAACTAGCATTGTTGTTTTTTTTAAGTTTTAATTTTTGTCAAAAATATGTATTACAGTCCCAGTTATGATAAATTGGGTTCCAATGAAGGAAATTTAGGATCACTTCTCACTGGATGTGGTCAATACAGATGGTCCTCAAATAATTGAGACTAATAACGTCTATGTATCACTATATGTATCCCTTTAATAAATGAAGTCTGCACAAGCACTAATATCATCAAGTTAATTTATATGGTATCTAAAAAATAATTTAACCCTCTGTGTTGCCAAGTTCTGGGATAAGACTATATATCCAAGTATCTCATAAGTGATTATACATCTTTACATTCATCCCCCTTGATTTTTTTTAATGGGGTGGTATAAAGTGGATGATACACAAAAGCAAAGGTACTGAATGAGAAATACATTTAGTTATATGTTAGAGTATTATACTCTGAAGAAATATAAGAAGCCCAAATATCTGCATAATTAGAGACTGGAAATTATACATTACATGGCACTCATTGCTAGCCACGCAATGAGCACTGAAGGCGCTCAGCGCAAGGCTCGCAATGAGCGCCAAATGATCTCAGACCACAAAAAAAAATTATGTCTGCTTCGAACAGCATTACCTGCCTTACAATTTTATTGCCCCGTCATTTTTGACGGGCAAGTCGCTAGTCACATTTTATAATTGTCAAACTATGTTAACTCGCGGTTAGAGGCCATGAGAGGTGTTCATCGCCTGCGAGCCTCCCATAGCGAGGCGTGCCGTTAAAGCACTAAAACTCGAGGGCACTTGGGTGTTGAGCGCCAAAGGCTTCATTGCCTGCGAGCCTGGGGAAGTGAGGAGAGCAGTGGAGGCAATGAAACACGCAGGACTTAGCCAGAAAGCAGCGCCAAAGTGAGGCGAGCCAAGACTTAGAAAAATAAAAATACGAGATAGGAAAAATATGAAGTTAACTGCTGAAGCGCGCAAAGCAAAAACACACAAAAAATAAAAAATACAACAAAAACATTGCACATAGGATGGGGGAACAGCCAGGACGTCTGTGACTGAGGTGGAACATGAATTTAGGTCCATTTTGATGAGTTTCGGCACTCAAAAATCGGCTAAGCAAGAAAAAAAAATGCGCCCAAACAAAATGAAAACGAGGGTACACGACTCTGGACTGCGCAAAACACCGCCAACCGCGTACCACTTTCACCCAGGAACGTACAAGGTACAAAATACACTATTACAAAGGACCGCAAATGCTCGCGAACCACGTAGCACATCGACAAAATACGCTATTTTACAACCCTAACTTGCACTAACAACATTACGCATCTACAGTAGCGCTTTACACAAATAACCCACGGTTTGCCCTCGCTCACTTAGTCTGTTCCTAATGCACAGTTGGGACATTCATAACACTATCTCCTCAGGCCAGCAACAGTCCAACTGGACATTATATGCTGCAGGACAATAACAAGAGATTGTCACCTCTTCAGTCTATTGATTGTTACATATATTAATTAGAAAAAGGTAAACTACATTCATTTATTATTCAATTAATTCATTAATTTGTATTTAAAAAAATAGAGAGAGGAGTAAAAGGACACGCGAGGAAAGGCTCGAAATGAGAGTATAAAAAGCTTAACATTGTGTGCCAAACAGCATTGCCATGGCTTCAAATTTTATTAACCGTCATTTTTTAAAAGGGCAAGTCGCTAGTATATATATATTAGTACTATTTCATATTTTCCCAGAGAACATTGATTACAAAGTGGAATATATTTTGGTTCATACATTAGCAGTAGCTAAATGGCTAATAGTCCTCAATTGGAAAAAAAATCTTCCAAATTGGGGTGAAATAAAAGACATCATTTCTAGAAATAGACAAATTGAAAAAGATTTCATTGGAAATAACCCCAAACTTTTATCAAAACATTGCTTCAACTGGAACCTATGGGATAAGTATCTGGAGATGACAAAGTAAAATGAGCTATAAAAAATTTTTTTAGAAAGTGTATAATTTCTATGTTTTTGCGGAAATGACTGTGTAAAAATAAAACAAACAAAAAAATACAAAAAAATAAATTCTACTATATATATATATATATATATATATATATATATATATATATATATATATAGTAAATAAATAGTACTTTTGAGTTCACATTTTTGGAAAAAAAAATATTTCCTGCTCAGAGTTCCGAGAAATACAGTTATTGCACTGTACTCTGGGAAACTGGGAAGGGATGTGGAAATTAGGCTACAATGCATTTTTATTTTTTAAGTCAATATAACTTTGTACACGACTCCTTCTAGCATATGGCTGCTGTTATAACACAGCTTTTATGCATTGCATAGGATGGATTTGTACAAGTTAGGAAACCTACCCTTATTGGATCTCATCAGTATGGGCTGGTACCTAACTCCTGTTATATATTTTGTGGCAAGGCTATTAACCACAGTATCATTTGACTTTTGGTGGGCAAAGTAGTGATAGAGTCCATCCACTGTAAAGAGTACAGGAAATAAATAGTATTATTGTGTTTACATGTTAAAGTGTAAATATATATAAAAATAAGTTAAAGAACATATGTGCTGCTAACATATATATATACACACACATGCAGACAAAGGATATATATATATATATATATATATATATATATATATATCCACACAACAATCATCATTTAACTTATGCTGGACAGAAGAGTGGTAAAAGTATATATATATATATATATATATATATATATATATATATATATATATACAGTACATATACAGTACACCCCTCACATTTTTGGAAATATTTTATTATATATTTTCATGTGACAACACTGAAGAAATTACACTCTGCTACAATGTAAAGTAGTAAGTATACAGCCTGTATAACAGTGTAAATGTGCTGTCCCCTCAAAATAACCCAACACACAGCCATTAATGTCTAAACCGTTGGCAACAAAAGTGAGTACACCCCTAAGTGGAAATGTCCAAATTGGGCCCAAAGTGTCAATATTTGTTGTGGCCACCATTATTTTCCAGCACTGCTTGGCCAGTCCATCACCTTTACCTTCAGCTTCTTTAGCAAGGCAGCGGTCGTCTTGGAGGTGTGTTTGGGGTCGTTATCATGTTGGAATATTGCCCTGCGCGCAGTCTCAGAAGAAAGGTGATCATGCGCTGCTTCAGTATGTCACAGTACATGTTGGCATTCATGGTTCCCTCAATGAAGTGCAGCTCCCCAGTGCCGGCAGCACTCATGCAGGCCCAGACCAAACATATATTCACATACAGTGCCTTGGCATTTTTCGTGTTTTGTTGCCTCACAACCTGGAATTAACATGGATTGTTTGAGGATTTGCATCATTTACTTTACAGAACATGCCCACATCTTTGAAGATGTTTTTTTTTTTTTATTGTGAAGCAAGCAACAAATAGGACAAAATAACAGAAAAAGTCAATGTACATAACAATTCACCCCCCTAAACTCAATGCTTTGTAGAGCCACCTTTTCCGGCAATCACAGCTCCAAGTCACTGTGCATAAGTCTCTATGAGCTTGCCACATCTTACCACTGGGATTTTTGCCCATTCCTCCTGGCAAAACTGCTCCAGCTCCTTCAAGTTGGATGCTTTGCGCTTGTGAACAGCAATCTTTAAGTCTGACCACAGATTTTCTATTGGATTGAGGTCTGGGCCTTGACTAGGCCATTCCAAAACATTTAAACCACTCAAGTGTTGCTTTAGCAGTGTGTTTGGGGTCATTGTCCTGCTGGAAGGTGAACCTCCGTCCTAGCCTCAAATCACGCACAGAGTGGTACAGGTTTTGCTCAAGAATATCCCTGTATTTAGCACCATCCATCTTTCCCTCAACTCTGACCAGTTTCCCAGTCCCGGCTACTGAAAAACATCCCCACAGCATGATGCTGCCACATGTTTCACTGTGCGGATGGTGTTCTTTGGGTGATGTGTTGGGTTTGCGCCAGACATAGCGTTTTCTTTGATGGCTGAAAAGTTCAATTTTAGTCTCATCAGACCAGAGCACCTTCCTCCATACATTTTGGGAGTCTCCCACATGTCTTTTCGCAAACTAAAAATATGCCATTTTGTTTTTTTGCTGAAAGTAATGGCTTTCTTCTGGCCACTCTGCCATAATGCTCAACTCTATGGAGCATATGTCTTATTGTCGTCTTATGTTCAGATACTCCAGTCTCTGCTGTGGAATTCTGCAGCTCCTCCAGGGTCACCTTATGTCTCTGTGCTGCCTCTCTGATTAATGCCCTCCTTGCCCGGTCTGTGAGTTTTGGTGGGCGGCCGTCTCTTGGCAGGTTTGCTGTTGTGCCATGTTCTTTCCATTTGGTTATTACAGATTTGATGGTGCTCCTGGGGATCATCAAAAATTTGGATATTTTTTTTATAACCTAACCCAGAATTGTACTTCTCAACAACATTGTCCCTTACTTGTCTGGAGAGTTCCTTGGTATTCATGGCAGTGTTTGGTTAGTGGTGCCTCTTGCTTAGGTGTTGCAGCCTTTGGAGCCTTTCTAAAAAGGTGTGACTATGTAATGACAGATCATGTGACACTTAGATTGCACACAGGTGGACATCATTTCACTAATTATGTGACTTCTGAAGGTAATTGGTTGCACCAGAGCTTTTTATGGGCTTCATATCAAAGGGGGTGAATACATACGCACATGCCAATTTTCTGTTTTCTATTTCTAAAAACTAGTTTTGAGTATATATTTTTCTTATTTCACTTCACCAACTTAGACTATTGTGTTCTGATCCATCACATAAAATTCAGATTAACAAAACATTGAACTTAAGGCTATAATGTAACAAAATAGGTAATAAGTCAAGGGGGTGAATACTTCTGCAAGGCACTGTAGATAGATAGATAGATAGATAGATAGATAGATAGATAGATAGATAGATAGATAGATAGATAGATACATTTCACATTAGTTGTGGCATTAATCACAACTAACATTTGGGAGACTTTACCAGCATATGCGCATTTAAAATATATATTTAGTAATTATATATGAGCATTAGTGCTACTGGCCTGCATGTTGCTGCATTTTCTATTGACAACATGGATTTAATCAAATACAATTGTTAATAGGGCCATGCACCAGCTGAATAATTATTATGACTTTTAATCAATGGAACTCTAATTAATGTGTATGTGAGTACAATATACTGTCTAAACAAAAAGAGTAGAGGTGCTCATCTGAGAATGAGCAATACATTAGTCACTTTGCTCTATAGGTCTGGTTACCTACTCAGAGAGCATCCTCTTTTAGATCACTTTTGCCCTTCACAGGGAGAAATATCTTGTAGTATGTCAGTCTGGTCTAGAGTGATCCAGCCCTGAAATAACAGGCAATTCTGCCCTGAACAGGAGAATCAGCAAACCCCAGTCACATACAATGTACTGTCATCACTCAAAGTTATTTAAGAAATTAACAATTGTTCCATGTATGTATATGATGGACACAAATGCATGTAATTATGGTGTGTGTGTTTAACAACACAAGTAGCACCCACCCTATGATTTAAATAGTTAGAACTAGTATTTCGGAAGATAAATGTATGTAAGAAATTATATAACATGTATATAATCAGAATTTAATGATAATGAAGGGTCACAACAGACAGGCTATAAGATACATTATAATTTGGAAAACCCTTAGGAGCATTGGGCCCCAGGAATTCCCTGCAATGGTCTGTAGCCTACACACACAGTGTTTCTATAGCACTAGATGTACTAGCCAATCGCATACTGTATCTCAGCAGCCTTTCAGCAATAGCTGCCAAGACACAGTCTGGGATTGGCTAGTACTATAGAAAAACAGCGTTCATAAGCTACAGGGACAAAACTTTGCAGGGACTGTTTGGAAGATTTCATCGAGTAAAAACAGAGCTTTTAAGTACTTGTTAATAAAACAATATTTAAAAATACAAATAAACACTTTGATCATTGTAATATTAAAAACATGGCAACGTCCATATCCCTTTGATGAATCTCGTCTGGAGGAGAGCAACTCAATAACCATTTTGAAAAGTGATAGTAAGGTTAAAGTCACAGTAAGGTTAAAGTATGTATGTGTCAGTTATTCTTTAGGGCCCATCATGGCCATGAGTGTAGGACCTTGGGTGATCCGGGGGACAAATCCCCCCCAGATTTTTTCATGTATGTATATATAAGCTATTTTACGGTCTGTGTATATAATGAGCTGTATCCCCCTCAGAATTATTCTGGCTCTTACACCCCTCATCATGGTAGACCACATATAGGATCTTGAAACCTAGCAGGCACATACAGTAGGCACAATGATTTAACCTAAATTAATTCCAGATTTACCAATCTGTGTAGAAAAATAACTTCTAATTGAATTAAACTGCTGAATGGGGAATGTGTATTATTAAAATAAGCCATTTTTAAACATCACACATGTGCAAAAGATTTCTCATGCACCATTACCCACAACTATCTTATGCCGTTTAAAGCCGAATATTGCAGTGGAAGGATATACCATTAAAGACTCAAAAAATAACATGCTCTGTATTTATTTTCTGTACTTTTCATGTTATAGTGAATAATTACATTAATTCTAAAGGTAGAAAATGTTTTAATGTTACAAAAGTAACAATAACAACCTTAGGCTAAACCAATTTCAGGTTTATAATACTAATCTTCCTTTTAAGTTTATCTTTATTCAGACCTCATTAGTACTTTTACTGTATGTTCTTTGATGTATGTTTTTGTGTGTTCTTTAAACATGGCACGGCACACATTCTTTCCAATACATAAAAAGTACATAAAAAGAACATATTGCATATAACTAAATGGATTCTTCATCTCTCTAATATTACATACTAATGGGTGGCCATTATTTTTGCAACTAGATTTAATTTTTTATTGAATTATAAATAATTAAAGACCACTTTAAAACAGACATAAGTGGGTTGTACCTGCCTGTTGCTCATTTAGAGGGGCACTGTTATGGTCAAGCTTTCATATTTGTAATCAAGATCAGTATAAAAAAATGTCTTCATTTATTGTATTTCAAATAAAAATGATCTTTTGTGAGAAAACTATAACTTCTGGATTCCCCTAATCTGTAGGATGCAGCTCCACATATCTTTTACAAACAATAGGAACAAGTGCAACATGTTTTCCTAGGTTTTACTAATAAAGTTATACAATAAATTGGCCTGTTTAGTAGCAGTGATGTCTCTTACCTATAACATGGAGTCTACAATTTGTGCTTTTCTATTTAGCAGTGGAGAGGTTGGAAAGGAGAGTGAGGGAGCTGAGGGTTTGTGATATCATTGGAGCATGAGTTAAATTTTTTATATTTGACACCTCACCCTTCATCTGTTTAGCTGCAGCTGCAAAGTAAACTGCAAACCCTGCTCCTGCAGAGATAAAAATGCTCCTCTCTTACAGGTAGCCTTCAACAAAATATTGTGGATGCCTCCAGTGACCAATAGAGGTCCCTAAAAAATAGCTTTATGATATTTTTGCTGCCTAATTTAATGACTACTGTACTGTGAAAATATATATAAATGTTTAAAAACTTTAAGTCTGACTAAGTTTAATTATGTTTAATTAGAAAAAAATAATGTGATGCATGTGCTGGACTCCATAATACATAGGCGGAAGCTGTGTGTGTGAAAAGGAGAATTTATATTTCTGGAGAGCTCTAGTTGCATCAACTGATGCATCTTCCTGCTTCTGGGCAAGTAAGGGAATAATACATTATATACAAATACAATTATCTCAACAAAGGCTCGCTGTTCTTTCCTTTTCCACACCTTCCTTCAACACAACATCATTACCAAACTCTGATGAATCAATGTAACAAACACAAGATGGATTCCTACACTCATAAACAGTGTCGTCCACGTTCATTTTTTCTCAAAAAAAAATTATGTCCAGGCTTAAACAGATGCTAAAGATGTCAGTTTGGTACATACTTGACATACAAGTTTTTGTTTCTCAGAATCAAAAAAATCATATATATGTTTCCATCATATTGGGGTCTTTTAGGTTTTAGGAGCATAATTATATTATAGCTGAGACTAAAAAAAACATAAGTTTATCACAATCCACCAAAGTAATTTCAACCTTGGTGCCCTTTCGTCCTTTCTCTATCAACACCACATTATGCAGATTAAATAAAGAAGACATTGAAACAGTAAGCTTGCTACCCATCCTGGCCCAATCAAGGCATAGTAATTATCTATCTTCTAACTAAACTCATCCAAAGGGATTATAGTGAGGTGGATAGTGACCCTGTGGTTCATGATTCAGTTGGAGGTGGTTTCTGTAATCAGATACAGTAACCCTACCCTCTATCATCAGTTAAAGCAACACTGGGGTTCAAGAAAAAGGACACTTGTTTGTTAAGTATGTACCAAACTAACAATATTAGCAGCTGTCTAAGTCATGCACATAATACATGTTTTGGGAAAATCTGAATTTTTGAAGACTGTTTATGAGTATGGGCATCCATATTGTGTTTGTTAATTGCTCATAAATGAATCAGTGGATAGAGCGATATGGAAGATGGGAAGAGAGAACCTTTTTTAAGATACAGTTGTGCTCCAAAGTTTGCATACCCTGGCAGAATTTGTGTAATTTTGGCATTTATTTTGAAAATATAACTGATCATGCAAAAAATATATATTTTTGAACCATAGTGATCGTATGAAGCCATTTACTATCACATAGTTGTTTGGCTCCTTTTTAAATCATAATGTTGACAGAAATCACCCAAATGGCCATGTTCAAAAGTTTCATACCCTTGAATCTTTGGCCTTGTTACAGACACACAAAGTGACACACGCAGGTTAAAATGGCAGTTAAAGGTTATTTCCCACACCTGTGGCTTTTTAAAATGCAATTAGTGTCTGTGTATAAATAGTCAATGAATTTGTTAGCTCTCACATGGATGCACTGCGCAGGCTAGATACTGAGACATGGGGAGCAGAAAAGAACTGTCAAAAGACCTGTGTAACAAGGTAATGGAACTTCATAAAGAGAAAAAAATATTTAAAAAAATATCCAAAGCCTTGAAAATGCTAGTCAGTACTGTTCAATCACTTATTAAGAAATCTAAAAATCAGGGATCTCTTGTTACCAAACCAAGGTCAGGTAGACCAAGAAGGATTTCAGTGACAACTGCCTGAAGAATTGTTCGGAATACAAAGAAAAACCCACAGGTAACCTTAGGAGAAATACAGGCTGCTCTGGATAAAGACAGTGTTGTTGTTTCAAGGAGCACATTACGACGGTACTTGTACAAAAATGAGCTGCATGGCCGAGATGCCAGAAAGAAGCCTTTACTGCGGCGATGCCACAAAAAATATGCCCGACAACACCTTGACACGCCTCACAGCTTCTGGCACACTGTAATTTGGAGTGACAAGACCAAAATAGAGCTTTATGGTCACAACCATAAGCGCTATGTTTGGAGAGAGGTCAACAAGGCCTATAGTAAAAATAAAACCATCACCACTGTGAATCATGGTGGTGGCTCACTGATGTTTTTTGGGGGGGGTGAGCTCTAAAGGCACTGGGCAGACAATTCGCATTCTTCGGCACGAAGGCTGCGCATGGGACGCTCCTGGACTTTCCAGCATGACAGTGACCCTAAGCACAAGGCCAAGTTGACCCTCCAGTGGTTATAGCAGAAAAAAGGGTAAGGTTGTAGAGTGGCCATCACAATCTCCTGACCTTAATAACATCGAGCCACTCTGGGGAGATCTCAAACCTGCGGGTTAATGCAGGACGATTAAAGACTTTGCATGACCTGGAGACATTTTGCCAAGGCGAGTGGGCAGCTATACCACCTGCAAGAATTAGGGGCCTCATAGACAACTATTACAAAAGACTGCACGCTGTCATTTATGCTAAAGGGGACAATTCACAGTATTAAGAACTAAGGGTATGGAAACTTTTGATCAGGGCCATTTGGGTGATTTCTGTTATCATTATGATTTAAAAAAGGAGCAAAATAACTGTGTGATAATAAATGGCTTCATATGATCACTATCCTTCAACAAAAGACATTTTTTTTGCACAAGCAGTTATATTTTCAAAATAAATGCCAAATTTTCACAATTTCTGCCAGGGTATGCAAACTTTTGAGCACAACTGTACTTATATAAGATTGAAATTGACGTCACACCCCTTCCCTCTCACTGGCCCAAAAGCAGACTTCTTATTTCAGGAAAAGCACCCATACACTTTTCTGGCTAATTATGCTCAAAATGTTCACATATTTTTTTCCATTGTGCATTGGTCCTCTCATGAATCTAGGTGCAATAGCAAAGTACTGATTGATGAGAATAATATGCCAAACCACTGCTGTGCTTTCCTTTTGGAAAATTGGAGTATGCCAGATCAACAATATCTAGATTTTTAGGTGTTTGATATGGTGCCACACAGGAGATTGTGCAGAAAAAAAGGAAATTAGCATAGGTGCCAATATGTGCATCTGTTTTAAAATCAGTCAAATAGAGATGGGAAGGGAGATATGTGGAAAATATCAGTTGGACCAGTGTTGGGTTTTGTGTAGCTGAAGTACTCATAGATTCATACAATTATACTTTAATTTTAGGTTTCATATGCCATGTCTCAGCAGAGTAAAGAAAATTATACTTAAAGGATTTTAAATTATTATTATAGTTATTAGTGTAAATATACAATTTTGTGGTCTATATTTTTCAGTTTCTTACTCTATAAATGAATGGGTAACTGAAAAAAAAAGTAATATATACATACCGTATATACTCGAGTATAAGCCGACTCGAGTATAAGCCGAGGCACCTATTTTACCACAAAATACTGGGAAAACTTAGTGACTCGAGTATAAGCCGAGGGTGGGAAATGTGCTGCCCCATGTGTCCCTCTTGTGCCCTCTGTGTCCCCCTCTTGTGTGCCCTCTGTGCCCCTTTCTTGTGTCCTCCCTCTCTCTCCCCTGTGTCCCTTCCCCTCTCTCCCTCCCCTGTGTCTCTCCCCCCTCTCCCTCCCCTGTGTCTCTTCCCCTCCTCTCCCTCCCCTCTGTCTCTTGCCCCCTCTCCCTTCCCTGTGTCTTTTCCCCCCTCTCCCTTCCCTGTGTCTCTTTCCCTCCCCCACCCTTATCACCCTCCTCAAACCCCTCCTCAACCCCCCTCCTCATCCTCCTTCCTCATCCTCCCTCCTCATGCCCCCACCTCAATCTCTCTCCTCAACCCCCTCCTCCTCCTCAACCCCCCTCCTCAACCTCCCTCCTCAACACCCCTCCTCAACCCCACTCCTCAACCTCCCTCCTCAACCTCCCTCCTCAACCCCCCTCCTCAACCTCAACCCTCCTACTCAACCTCCCTCCTCAACCTCAACCCCCCTCCTCAACCTCAACCCCCCTCCTCGACCTCTCCTCATCCTCAACCCCCCTCCTCAACCTCTCTCCTTATCCCCAACCCCCTCCTTATCCTCAACCCCCCTCCTCATCCTTAACCCCCTCCTCCCTTTACCCCTTTAATTACCTTCCATCAGCAACTCCTCCTCCGCGCTCCTTTCCAGCTGCTTCGGGACCCAGCCAATGCTATTGACGTGACGCACATGTGACGTCACGTCTTTAGCATATGCCGGGCACCGACGCAGCCGGAAAGAGCACGGAGGAGCGGAGTAGCAGCTGCTGATGGAAGGTAAGTGAGGGGAAAGGGAGAGGGGGAGGTAATTAGAGGGGTAAAGTGAGGAGGGGGGTTGAGGATGAGGAGGGGAGTTTAGGATGAGGAGGGGGTTTAGGATGAGGAGAGGGTTGAGGATGAGGACGGTGGGTTGAGGATGATAAGAGAGAGGGAGGGAAAGAGCCACAGGGGTGGAGAGAGACACGGGGTGGAGAGACACTGGGGGAAAGAGAGACATGGGGGAGAGAGACACGGGGGAAAGAGAGACACAGGGGTGGTGACTCGAGTATAAGCCAAGGGGGCCCTTTTCAGCCTTAAAAAAGGGCTGAAAAACTTGGCTTATACTCAAGTATATACAGTATATATATATATATATATATATATATATACTGTATATATATATATATATATATATATATATATATACATATATAGATGAATAATCAGAGTATTGCAGTATATAGTGATACCTTTTTTATTGGACAAACATATTCATAGTTTTCATGTCTAGCTTTCGAGAGCGAACCTCTCTTTTCCAAGTCCGAAGTAACTCTGATAGATTCCCATAGAAATGCACGATATACAGTTTTCTTTAAAAAAATAAAAATAAACATTTTCTGTTCAGTGGGCTGTGACATTTTTTTCTTTAAAAAAAAAAAAAAAACCCTGTATATTGTGCATTTCTATGGGATTCTATGAGAGTTACTTCGGACTTGGAAAAGAGAGGTACGCTCTTGAAAGCTCAATAATATTAAGGTCAGGAGACTGTGATGGCCACTCCACAACCTTCACCTTTTTCTGCTGTAACTACTGGAGGGTCAACTTGGCTTTGTGCTTAGGGTCATTGCCATGCTGGAAAGTCAAAGAGCCTCCCATGCGCAGCCTTCATTTTGCCATCAATTTTCATAATATTCCCTGTGCCTTTAGAGCTCTCACCCCCCTCCAAAAAAAACTCATCAATGAGCCACCACCATGCTTCACAGTGGAGATGGTATTCTTTTCACGGACTTGTTGACTTCTCTCCAAACATAGCACTTATGGTTGTGACCATAAAGCTCTATTTTGGTCTTGTCACTCCAAATTAGTGTGCCAGAAGCTGTGAGGCATGTCAAGGTGTTATCGGGCATATTGTCACCGGGCTTTTTTGTGGCATTGGCGCAGTAAAGGCTTCTTTCTGGCATCTTGACCGTTCAGCACATTTTTGTCATTTTTTGCTGCTTGAAACATCCACACTGTCTCTTTCCAGAGCGGTCTGTATTTCTTCTGAGGTTACCTGGGGGTTTTTCTTTGTATTCCGAACAATTCTTCTGGCAGTTGTGGCTGAAATCTTTGTTGATCTACCTGACCTTGGCTTGGTATCAAGAGATCCCTAAATTTTCCACTTCTTAAAATGTGGGTGAACAGTACTGACTGTCATTTAAAGGCTTTGGATATCTTTTTATATCCTTTTCCATCTTTATGAAGTTCCATTACCTTGTTATGCAGGTCTTTTGATAGTTCTTTTCTGCTCCCCATGGCTAAGTATTGACTTGACTATTTATAAACAGACACTAATTGCAATTTAAATTCCTACTGCTCGCAACCAAAAGCCACATAGCAAGGAATTGGAAGTCAAGGACACTAGAATTTGCAGTTATTAAATCCAAAAAAAATTATATAGCAATCAACGAATGCATGTCGCACTCTGTAGCAGACACAACCCCTCGATTTTTAGATATATTGCGTCCGTGGGTGGAATTCGCGGGCATATCACTTATCAATCATTAACTTATAATTGTAAGAGATTTGTGGAGTGGGAGCCGATGACCGGGGTAAGATGACCCTGAGACGGGAAGACGGAGGTAGGAGAAGGTTAGTGTGCTAATATAAAATTGGTATCTATTTAGCTGATAAATCAATCCATTTATATATACATATTTGTTAAAATTAAATGTTAAATACTCCAACTATGTGTTATACAAAGAAGACCTCAAGTAAAATAGCTTAAGTTCCTAGGCAGATAGGTAGACAATTAAGATAACGATACTAGAGTAACATTAATAAATGGATGTATTAAATAAAAGCATTGAGGAAAAGTTTGGAAAATGGAGTAGACAGACTGATTAGATAAACTAGCAGGTTACTTTGTTTAAATTAAATATATCAGGGTTATTAGCTAGTATTTAAGGATGCTGTAACACACTGGTATAAAATATATGTATTTAAAGAACAATGTAACGAACTTCCAACGTATTCCTATGTACTATTCTGTCTGTCCTGAGTAAAAAAATAAAAAAAAGGTATGGGAAATTATTTTTTAATTGCCATTTCAACCTGTGTGTGTCACCTTGTGTGTCTGTAACAAGGTCAAACATTCAAGGGTATGAAACTTTTGATCAGGGCCATTTGGGTGATATCTGTTATCATTATTATCTAAAAAAGGGAGCCAAAGAACTATGTGATAATAAATGGCTTCATATGATCACTATCCTTCAATAAAATACTTTTTTTTTGCATAAGTCATATTCTTAATGGAGCAAATCTAGGGGTATCAGATATTAAAAGGGATTTGGGAGTACATGTGGACAACCACCTAGGTAACAGTGCTCAAAGCCAAGCAGCAACTGCAAAGGCAAATAAAATATTAGCATGTATTAAGAAGGGTATAGAAGCCAGGGAAGCAAATATAATTCTGCCACTATACAAGTCTCTAGTACGCTCTCATTCATTGGAATATAGAGTACAATTTTGGACACCACTTCATAAAAAGGACATTTTAGAGCCAGAAAAAGTACAGAGAAGGGCTACAAAACTAATAAGGGGAATGGAGGGGCTAAGTTATGAAGAAAGACTAAGCAAATGAAACTTATTTTCTCAAGAAACAAGGCGTCTAAGAGGGGATATGATAACCTTATATAAATACATCCAGGGTCAATACAAGGCTTTGTCAAGGGAGCTTTTTGTGCCAAGAGGTTTTCAACTGACAAGAGGACATCCTTTGAGATTAGAAGTAAAAAGATTCCACCTTAAAGAAAGAAAAGGATTCTTCACAGTAAGGGTGGTTAATCTGTAGAATTCTCTACAAAAGGAGGTGGTGACCGCAGATTCGATAGATAACTTAAAAAATGGACTGTATATATTTTTAAATAAAAAGGGCATTCAGGCTTATTCTGGATAATTAGAGAGGGAGTATGGATCCAGGGAGGAGTCCGATCGCCAGTATTTAGTCAGGAAGGAATTTAATATTTTTTCCCCTTTTGAGACAATTGGCAAAGTTAAGTTTGCCTTCCTCTGGATCAATTAACAATTAACAATTCATCAGCATATTGCAGATCAGGCAAGATCTAAAAAGGTTGAACTGGATGGACTGAAAATCCCTTTTTAACCTCAATTACTATGTAAC
This sequence comes from Discoglossus pictus, assembly GCA_027410445.1. Taxonomy (NCBI): domain Eukaryota; kingdom Metazoa; phylum Chordata; class Amphibia; order Anura; family Alytidae; genus Discoglossus; species Discoglossus pictus. Next base: position 40,280,593 of record CM050163.1, read on the forward strand.
TATGTAATATTTTTAAAATAAATGCCAATATTTCTCAATTTCTGCCAGGGTATGCAAACTTTTGAGCACAACTGTATGTGTACTTTTTATATGGCAAGTATACGGAGGATGAACAAACAAACTAAGGATCCTTCTATTAGAAGCCCGCAAATACCTTAGGCTCATACATTTAAATCTAAATGTTTAGATGTATTCTATTGACTCAAAACCCCAAATTCCAACCTCAAGGCTGAACGCGTAAACCCTGCCTTTTTTAGTAGGATTTCAGGGGCGTGATCATATGATCTGACAATATTTAAGGAAGCCTGTCATTTGCTTCTTAGACACAGCCAATAGTAAATGAGTCCGTCATCATGACGCCAGTAAAATATGGAAGTTACACGTGATCTGCAATCGGAGGCTACGAATTAATGAGTGCCAATAAGTAATATTTGCTGATCAGGCTCGCAATCAAGGGGACACTCTCTATAAAATGAATTATATCATCTGTTATAATCCATATGGATTTCATGATATGTATTAACATCTTGAGTTCTGGGTTAGATATTACTCAAAAATAACTTTTAAACATAATATTTTTTATTGCATATTTGTGAGTTTGTGACTGCTGTGCAAACAATTCTAATGTTTTTCCATACCTTCCCATACTTTTAAAATACGGTATTATGTGTCTAATTGCTGCTACAGCTATAATAAGTGTTTGAAAAAGCCCTTGTGAGTCCTATCTAGTATTCATAATATTTTTTACAGAAACGTGATACTTTTTCAATTGCGTGCTAGACTTTATTTGCGAGCTAGAGCTACGGGTCTAATAGAATATTGATTTTGTGTAACTTTAATTAGTTGGAGCTCATAATAATGGAGTTCTAGGGCCAAATGTGTGTCTTTGGTTGGCCTGTAGTGTTTGTGGGTGGGTTACTCGGATTGCGAGTAGCTAATAGAATGTGGCAATATTAAGAGCAGTTTTAAGTGTGAATACATTTACGAATTGGGCAATAGAATAGGGTCCTAAGTCACCTATTAAAAAACATTTATATAAAATCTAGAAAAATTGCCTAAGGAGTTCCCTTAAGCTTTTTTGGGGGGGTCACTTTATATGGAGGAGTTTAGATTCCACAAATTTGTTCATCTTAGTCTGATATCTAATTGAGAATACTTTTTACTTTGTAATCATATGCTTAATAAAATATATTGTAGATATTTTGCATGCAGTATGGTTGTTTTAATTTCTATAAACTGCCTTGTCTGCAGGGGACACAGTGTTTTTACACTTAAATGTATTGAAATAGACTTAGAACAGACATTGTACTTTAAACATAGATCCTTGTAGGAAGTTCTATGTCTTTGACTGCAGTGTGCTTCTTATGGATTCACTTTCTCTCTTCCTTAGCAAGCTGGAAGGTGTAGTCTGAAACAACACAGGGAGGTGTATTCACAAACAACAACCTCCACAATTCTACCTGCATGGCTCTTAGTGCAGTGTTCTAGAGAGTTCACAAAGCTTAGATTTGCTAAGGGACAGAGTGACACCAGTAAGTTAATTACAAATCTCTGCCAGTGCAAGCCACAGAACAGGTATGTTCTTGAAAAGCTGAATTGAACAGCAGTCTGTGAACGGTGAAATATAACTATAGTGCAAATACAGGAAAAAAATTGAATACTGTAAAGAAACGACATTTATCCAGCATCTACCAATCCCCATGAGTGCTGGATAACTGAGTCTACTGTATATATATATTTATTAGGTGTCTGTTCTGCAAAGAAAAAAATACTTTCAATGACCCTATAATAAGTGGCGGAGCTAAAGCATGGAGGGCCCCTCACATACTGCACATTGTCTCTTACAGACACAGGCTGCACACTAGCTCTTACAGACACAGGCTGCACATTGCCTATTATAAGCACAGGATGCACATTGTCTCTTACAGACAAATGCTGCACACTAGCTCTTACAAGCACAGGCTGCACATTGGCTCTTATAGGCACAGGATGCAGATTGGCTCTTACTGGCACAGGATGCAGATTGGCATTTACAGGCACAGGATGCACATTGGCTCTTACAGACACAGGCTGCACATGGGCTCTTACACAGGCAGCAGTTTTGCTCTTACACAGGCTGTACTTGGACACTTACCGGCACAGTCAGGTTTTACATTGGTTCTTACAAACACAGGCTGCACTTTGGCTCTTTCAGACACAGGATGCACATTGGCTCTTACAGGCAAAAGGATGCACATTGGCTCTTACAGACACAGGCTGCACTTTTGCTCTTTCAGACACAGGATGCACATTGGCTCTTACAGGCAAAAGGATGCACATTGGCTCTTACAGACACAGTCTGTACTTTGGCTCTTACAGACACAAAATGCACATTAGCGCTTACAGGCACATGATGCAAATTGGCTCTTACAGACACAGGCTGCAGATTGGCCACAGGAGGGGTCGCGTTTGGGTTAGGCTAGGGACAGCACTGTGGCCCCCAAGAGCAGTGCCTCTGTACCTATAATTTTGACTGCTATACATAATGGTGTTGAGCCGTATTTATGATTTCTCTTTTAAACTTATGATACTCATATTTATGGTTGTCTACTTTGGAAGTTTAACGGAATACATTATCTTAGAAATATTTTGACCCAATATACAAACTAAAACCCATTTTTAGAAATGGCATGCTAGAATAAGTGGTTATCTATGCAAACCTAAAATATTACAGCCGACAAATATGAAACATGCAGGATGTCACAAATTCCCATTGGAAGAATCTGACTCAGTTGTTTCCATCTCTTTTCAGCAGCCCTGGAAATCCTGTAGAAACAATGTAATGTCCCACCTGTGTTTTGACTGGAATTAACAAATCATCACATATAGGGGATGCATCAATAGTTTACTGTATATATAAGGATCAGCAAATTGAAAGAGGAAATTACTGTATAGTCAATTTTACATTTATTCATTTAAAATATAATAAATAAAAATACAGTAGACTCATGTGAATGGAGGGCAAAACAATCCCCCCTCCTAAATATGTACAGTTGCAAGCAAAAGTATGTGAACTCTTTGGAATTATATGGATTTTTGCACAAATTGGTCCAAAAATGTGGTGTGATCTTCATCTAAGTCACAACAATAGACAATCACAGTCTGCTTAAACAAATAACACACAAAGTATTAAATGTTGCCATGTTTTTATTCAACACACCATGTAAACATTCACAGTTCAGGTGGAAAAAGTATGTGAACCCTTGGATTTAATAACTGGTTGAACCTCCTTTGGCAGCAATAACTACAACCAAACGTTTCCGGTAGTTGCAGATCAGATGTGCACAACGGTCAGGAGTAATTCTTGACCATTTCTCTTTACAGAACTGTTTCAGTTCAGCAATATTCTTGGGATGTCTGGTATGAATCGCTTTCTTGAGGTCATGCCACAACATCTCAATCGGGTTGAGGCCAGGACTCTGACTGGGCCACTTCAGAAGGCGTATTTTCTTCTGTTTAACCCATTCTGTTGTTGATTTACTTCTATGCTTTGGGTCGTTGTCCTGTTGTAACACCCATCTTCTGTTGAGCTTCAGTTGGTGGACAGATGGCCTTAAGTTCTCCTGCAAAATGTCTTCATAAACTTGGGAATTCGTTTTTCCTTCGATGATAGCAATCCGTCCAGGCCCTGGCGCAGCAAAGCAGCCCCAAACCATGATGCCCCCACCACCGTACTTCACAGTTGGGATGAGGTTTTGATGTTGGTGTGCTGTGCCTCTTTTTCTCCACACATAGTGTTGTGTGTTTCTTCCAAACAACTCAACTTTAGTTTCATCTGTCCACAGAAAATTTTGCCAGTACTGCTGTGGAACATCCAGGTGCTCTTGTGCAAACTGTAAACGTGCAGCAATGTTTTGCTTGGATAGCAGTGGCTTCCTCTGTGGTATCCTCCCATGAAATCCATTCTTGTTTAGTGTTTTACATATCATAGATTTGCTAACAGGGATGTTAGCATATGCCAGAGACTTTTGTAAGTCTTTAGATGACACTGTAGGATTCTTCTTCACCTCATTGAGCAGTCTGCGCTGTGCTCTTGCAGTCATCTTTACAGGACGGCCACTCCTAGGGAGAGTAGCAGCAGTGCTGAACTTTCTCCATTTATAGACAATTTGTCTTACCGTGGACTGATGAACAGCAAGGCTTTTGGAGATACTTTTATAACCCTTTACAGCTTTATGCAAGTCAACAATTCTTAATCGTAGGTCTTCTGAGAGCTCTTTTGTGTGAGGCATCATTTACATCAGGCAATGCTTCTTGTGAAAAGAAAACCCCAAACTGGTGTGTGTTTTTTATAGGACAGGGCAGCTGTAACCAACGCCTCCAATCTCATCTCATTGATTGAACTCCAGTTGGCTGACACCTCACTCCAATTAGCTTTTGGAGATGTCATTAGTCTAGGGGTTCACATACTTTTTCCACCTGCACTGTGAATGTTTACATGGTGTGTTCAATAACAACATGGTAACATTTAATTATTTGTGTGTTATTACTTTAAGCAGAGTGTGATTGTCTATTGTTGTGACTAAGATGAAGATCAGATCACATTTTATGACCAATTTGTGCAGAAATCCATATCATTCCAAAGGGTTCACATACTTTTGCTTGCAACTGTATATACCGTATAATGTATATGGAAAAACTTTTTTTCTACCACTTTCCCTTCACCTAATAAATTAAGATTCCCCATTTTCCCTACATGGTCCCCTACCCTGCAGTGAACCCCAGTGATTTGCACCTGCTGCACTAGCAGTAGCTCCACCTCTGGTAACTGTAAAACAAACAATCCCCAACACCATGGAAGAAAGCCTACACATAAGGCTGTTCATAACTCTGGCTCTATTGTCATATTGGGTACTCCTCAACATACATAGCTTATTTGAGGTCAAATAATCATTGAGATGATATGATTATATCAGATTGATATGCCTATCCAGTCCAATATTTATTAATATCTAATGATCAGCTCCACACTTTTGTAATTACGGTTCTTGCATACCGATATCTCAAATGTCCTGTATACTCTTATGCACAAAATAGCTATTCTTTAGTTGAATTGTCATCCCCTTCTAATGGGGTGTCTTATATACCAATAACCTGCTTGAGCTTCAATATTACTAGCTCAAACCCATAAGAGGCCAGATTATGATTCCTTATTTTGCTTTAGTGCCTCTGAGGCAAAATGCAATCTCTAGATGCTTGTATACAGGCTTTCCTTTCCATCTTAGAGAACATTGATATCCATGTTCAACTGTCCCATGTCCCACCCACTAGGGCTTTTATTCTCGATGGGCTATTATAGATGTATTAACATCTTTGGCACATTAAACTAAGTTTGTTTCTTACAATCGCCAATGCGGTCTAGCTAGATGGATATACCTCTAAGGACGCCAGTGTATGATGTCACACGAAACGTTTTCCCTTTGTAAAAGACGCGGGTAGTGTAGAAACGTACATCTGTGTAGACGTAGTGTGTGACGTCACACTCTGGCGTCCCGTTAGGCATTAGAATTAGTTGCACAACAGCCTTAAGCTCGCAAATAGGCAATAAAAAAATCATATTTATTTAGGTGTCATTTCAGGGTTATATTGTTCTCAGGAATCAATGAGTTAATACATATGAGGCCCCCCACATGGACTAGAACAGTATTGGCATTCATTTTTATTATTTTGTATTTTGAGGGTTTGAGAGTCCCATCGTATATCGGACCTCCAAATCTAATTGATTGACATGTAACCTCCATGTTTTACTGCCGTAATGATGGCGGTCTCATTTTCTATTTCTAAAAGGGTGGTTACGCCTTGCTTAATTGATCATGTTCCCACTCTGAACTGCTACGCACAAGTGCATGGTTGACGGCTTCAGCGTTCGGCCCGTAACTTGACGGCTTGTTCAATTGAATAGCACCGGAATCAGCACGCCCACAGACATTCGGCCTGTATCCCGCGAGATGCGGGCTTGCAATTGAATCGAGGTCAAAGTTAATCCAGCTTTCTAACACTGGATAATGCCTACGTTATCCAGATTATGTCAAATTTTACTTGATTTCTTTCATTATACACAAGATCTAAATCACCAATCCAAAATATTTTTTTTTTATGTATAGCTTTGGAATTTTGTTTAGTTACTGTAGGCCATTGAATAAACTATTCTTTGCACACATGAGATCCTTTCTATAATGATATCACCAAACTGATGGAATGAATATTAACAATGGATTGTTGTTGAATTGTTTGTGTAGTTTTGCATGCACTTTTTACTCACGCTTAGCTATAAAGAGGTAGAGATTAGCTCCCATAGCTGACATGACGTGTTTTAAATTTTTTAAGCTTTTATGTGTTTTTCTCTGAACCACAAGAAAGGTAGCTCTACTTTGGGTGTAACTGCTTCCCTGCTTACATTTAGAGTCATATTCCCCTGGCATTCCAATGGCAAATAACTTCCATGGATGATCACTTGTAGACTTAAGGTTTTCATTGTCTTATATTTAGAAAGCATGAGTTTGTGAAAATAGTTATGTCTATGTTAACAAAAATACTGCATGTTGATCGAAAATCTTAATCTAAAACCATTTTAAACATGGCTTTTTTACAGAATATACCGACAGTTATAAGACAACTTTTGAGCATAGCATAGGATGGATTTGCATGAGTCAGGAAACCTAACCACAGACAGTACTGGTTCAGTCTTTAGGCTCTCATCATTGTGGGGCTGTTGCCTAACTAATGCTGTGAATTTGTAATAAGGCTTATAAAACTACAATTCATTTAGTTTATGGTGAGCAAAGAAGTGATAGAAGCCCTCCCATGTACTTTATATAGACACACACAAATATATCTAGATATGTTAATATAAAACCCAAATGGACCTATCCTGTTATATGTACGCACGCAATTGTTATGTATGCACGCATTTGGTGGAAGCCATGCCATTACACAGGGATACCCAGAGATTGCACCCAGCTGAATGTACCCAGATCTTGCACCCAGCTTTATGTACCTGTCACGCCTGCCAGATTTGGGGGACTACGCTCACCCCAATTCTCTCTCTCTCTATGGGTCGCAACTTTTTGTTCAGATCTCAACACTAGCAGACACTTCGGATGACAGCATCATTTCTTAAGAGACAGTCACCGTCAGACCCCTTTTCTTAGGATCTCAGAATCACACACCATGTAGCTTTGATTAGTACAAGCAGACTCCAACACTACCTTTGGTTAGTGTGTCCAAAATCAGACTGCCACTTCTTTATTTTTCAAAACACATTTTCAGATTACACAAATCACCAAAGACTTCCCCCCAGTTCTAGCCCATCCTCCTAGGCAAATAGCTTGCTATTCCCCCTCACCCACATGATTTCCAGATGTATAGAGGGGTATGGCTTTCTTGTTCTCATTACACATTTTAAAACTAGCTCCCCCCTTCATGACTAAAGCCAGAAAGCCAGAGCTTTCACATGTGGCCATATCAATTCTTTAGAATTATTTAACCCTTTGTATATCCCAGATATGACTGCCTACTATCCTACTTCTAATACAGATACAGTATTTTAATGCTAATCAATGACAGTACTATATGCACTTAATACATCCATGATATAACTACATGTATGCATTACACCCATGATATAACTGTTAAGCAAGTCGCTAGCACATTCTAATCACACATATAATAACTAATTAACCACAAACAGTCCAGTGGGCCCTTCTGTTCATAACCGTACACATTTGTGCCATGCCTTTATACAGGGATCCCAGATCCTGCAGCCAGCAGTATGTACCCAAGGGTGCCATGCAATTATGTAGGATACCCAGACTTTGCACCCACCTGCCAGGCTGTTGTAGCAGTCTACCTCGATGCCTTCCTCTGCTCCTCTGTTAGTGTGCTCTCCTTAGGCCCCTTAGGCGTTTTTATTAAAGTTTTCAAGGATTTAAGGCAGGAGGATAGGCAATGAGTTCCAGATAATAGGAGCAGTGCGAGAAAAGTCCTGGAGGCGGGAGTGAGAGGAGGTGACAAGAGTGGTAGAAAGAAGCAGGTTGTTAGCAGAATGAAGAGGGCATGTGGGTGAGTCTTTGGAGATGAGAGCAGAGATGTATGGGGCTGCGCTGTTGTTGAGGGCTTTATAAGTTAGGGGCAAGATTTTAAATGTTATTCTGGAGGCTAAGGGAAGCCAGTGGAGTGATTGACAAAGAGGAGCTGCCGACACTGAATGATGTGTACTAAAGATGAGTCGGGCGGAGGCATTCATTATGGATTGAAGTGGAGAGAGGCAAGTGGTGGGCAGGCCTACAAGGAGTGAGTTGCAATAGTCGAGACGAGAAATGATAAGAGAGTGTATTAGAATCTTAGTAGTGTCTTATGTAAGGTAATAGCATATTTTGGATATGTTTTTTAGATGGACAAGACAAGATTTGGTTAGAGACTGTATGTGAGGGATGAAAGAGAGGGCAGGGTCCAGTAGAACCCTGAGACAACGGGCTTGGGAGGTGGGAGTGATGATGGCATTGTTGACAGAGAGAGAGATGTGAGGAATTGAAGCTGTAGTAGAGGGTGGGAAGATTAAGAGTTCAGTCTTCGACATGTTGAGTTTTAGATGGTGGGCGGACATCCAAAAGGATATACTAGAGAGGCAGTCGGAGACGTGTGCAAGAAGAGAGGGGGATAGATCTGGTGCTGAGAGATAGATTTCAGTGTCATCTGCATAGAGATGGTACTGGAACCCAAAAGAATGTATTATGGTACCGAGTGAGGAAGTGTAGATGGAGAAGAGGAGGGGGCCAAGGACTGATCCTTGGGGTGCGCCAATAGACAGGGGGTGAGGAGAAGAAGATGTGCCAGAGAAGGAGACGCTAAATGATTGTTCATGGAGGTATGATGAGAACCACAAAAGAGCAGTGTCTCGAATGCTGTGTTTCTAATGCGTACATATAACAGGATAGGTCCACCCAAATCAACTACAACTTGTTGTGCAGTGGTAGGATATTACTGTGTCAGTCTTGAGCTGTATCATTTGTAAAAAATAAGCCCATTTAGCATGATGATTTTATCTTAAAAAGTTAAGCTTTTAATCCTCACAATAGCACATTTCAGGCATCATATACACTTTACTTTACCAATGGTTTTTGAAAGTGAGGGTAGAGGCAAGAGTATATGGAGTGAGATGGAGCCAATGAGTGATTATGAAGAGGAAGGGTAGAGGTGAGAGGTTGACGATGATAAAGAAATGTATGGAGCTCTATTGTCTCCTCGAGAAACAGCAACTATATGTTTAAAATTTGAAATATAATATTTTTGTGCTGCATGCCCCCAGAACTCTAACCTATAGCATTCAGGAAGCTGGGAAGAGTGGGGGGATGATAAGTGATAGGGTGGAGGTGAGAAGAGTAAGAGTGAAGGTCATGAGGTAAGGAAAAAAATAAGTTACAGGGAGCAGAGAATCTGCTGTGGATGTTATGATAGAGGTATTATGTCCTTCAGCAAGGATAGTGCTTATTTGAGTGGAATCATGTTCCATGGGACCAATTTTTTTGTTAAAAAGGGTTTAATGACTGGGAACCTTTTCTATATAATTTATCAGAACACAGAACATTGACCTTGTTTTACAACATTTATTTATCAGTCAATTTAAAGACAGGCAAATATGCTACGATTATAATAAGAGACAATAACATCTTCTTGCACCCAGTCAGCAAATGTCCTAAGCTTGCCTCTGGTGTGAGTGTGTTTACAATGGAGGGAGAAGTCAGGAGATGAGAGTAGTAGAAAATGGGTGGGAAAAGGTGAGGAGGAGAGGTTAAGCTAGTTGGTGCCTACAGGAGTGGAAGGAAAAGAAAAGGAGGAAGAGGTTAGGAGTAGTCACAAATGGAGTAGTGGGGAATAGAAAAGGAGGCATAAGGAGGAGAGGAGTTGGGTGAGTTCTGAGGCAATTGTGGAGAGTTGAGAATCAGGTGGCATCCCTCTGGTAGGCTAACTTACGTCAGGGTCAGTGGATGAGGCCTCTGGGCTGGGGAGAGAGAAAGCTCAGTGCTCAAGGACAGAGGCGGAAGGGACTACCAATCCCCAGACACAGTCAGCTGAGAAAGATGCTGGAGCCGAATCATCTAGACCCAAACAGCAGAGGGCACTTAGGTATTCTAGGGTGGATAGAAAACCCTCATCTATGCAGTCCACAATAAAGTCCACATTATCTATGGAGGTTGTGAGGTAGGTTGATAGTGACCAGAGGGTGAAGATGTGGAGAGAGGTAGCACAGGAAATCAGTGCCCTATGTAGGTATAAGATATATGTGGCATCTATGAAGTATCGCTACCTTGATTTCAAAGGGAAGATGAAAAATAAGTTGTCTAAAGAAAAGAAAAGAAGGAGCGCAAGAGGTGCTAGTATACCCATAATGTTCTGCTACAATACCTAGGAGGAGCTGATCCACAAGTGAATATCCATAACAGGCATTACTGAATCTATGTGGACACAGACCAGTCACATTAGCCTCTTTACTTACCATTCAACATCCTACAAAGCATCTCAACGAGTGGGTGTATTTCCCAGCTGCACTACAATGTATAACAATGTATTAGAGAGCCATTAATGGCTGTTAATGTTGGACTAAGTCCCATATCAAATGTTATTAACTGGGAATTTGGGGGTGGATCAATACAGACCATTCTAGAGCTTTTGGTAAAGGTACAGAAGGAGACAAAATACAGTACACCAGTGGTTCAATTGAAGATAGCAAATATCTGCCATGTGATGTACCAACATGTAAAATAAAGATTTATAGACACACTTTGGACAATTGCTAAATATGGATAATGAAATAAGCAAAGTCAAGCATGATATATGAAATGGACTGGATTTGTTTGGAGGTTTATGGTGCAGTATTTTTTCAGTTTGCTAGTCTCTTTCTTCCTGGAATCACTATGAGCTACATTTATATTTTTCATGTGTGGTTAAGTTGTATTAATTAATTAATATATTTTAGATATTTAATTCAGTAAAAGTTTAAAAACTGATTTACAGTGTCAGTCTCTTATTATTGTTAAAGGTTGCTGGTATCTCCACATAAGATGTAGAGTACATATACACAAGGATACACATGAACAATAACTATTACATTTTTAAACATAGTACATTGTTTCCCTCGCTAAAATAGATAGATAGATAGATATAGTATATATCTTTCTAGAAGGACATACATATATATATAGAAATCTATCTATCTATGCAATATATATATATAGATCTATATATATAGTAATTATTAATCTATATATATATATATAGATTCATAATGAGTATTGCGATATAAGTTGATATATTTTGTATTGGACAAACGTCTTATTTATAATGATGAGCTTTCGAGAGGCTTAACCTCTCTTTATCAAGTCTCAAGCAATACTACATGAGATGGAACCCTCAGTTTCAATAATAACAGCAGATGCAGATAGAGTGGAAACAGCATCTGACATCATCAGGTAAATACATATATGGGGAATAAACACAACATAGCAAAGGAAATATATATACACATATACATCAATATATACATGAAAAAGCAGAGCACTGTAGTCCAGAGTGATATCTTTTCCTGTTGGACAAACACCTCACTACAAGTCTGTTATAGTATAAGAAGAAAAAAAAATCACATGACATTCTGATAATGTGTTAGAAAACCCAAGTCTATATTAAGTGCTGTGTTTTTAGTGTTGAAGAAAGTGATCATCTTTATTTCAAATGCTTTTCCCTCTTGGATGCTTTTACATTTTTTTCTGAGTATTTTGACTTTTAAGTTTTGGATGGAGTGATCATTCTGGCTAAAATGGTGTCCTACTGTGCTACAATAACTGTCTTCATTATGTTTTCTTATTGAATGCCTGTGTAAATTCATCCTTAAATGCATTTTTTGGCCGGTTTCTCCAATGTAACAGCCAGATGTAATTACCTACACAGCTCCAGTTTCCATCCCTCACACAAGCCATCATCCATAATCAAGCTATTAGATACCATCGGATTTGCTCAAACACTGGAGACCGTGATAAAAATTTAAAAACACTATCTGAAGCATTCAAACAAAAGGGTTACAAACCCTGTATTATTACCCCAAAAATAACCACTGCCATCAAAATACCCCGAGAACACCTATTAAACTACAAAACAAAAGAAACTACTTCACATATACCTCTAGTGACCACATACCATCCAATTTTAGAGAACATTTGGAAAATAATTAAAGATTTACAACCAGTACTAATTGAAGATACTGAATTAAAATATATATTCCCAAAAACTCCCATCCTTGCATTTAAATAACCACCAAACCTGAAACAAAAACTTGTCAGCAGAAAATTGGCCAATGAACAACTGAATAAAAAAGATGGAACTAAACCTTGTAACAAACGTGCCTGTAAATTATGCCAACACATTTGTAATGATGATACAGCCACACATAACAACAAAACCTATAACATCAAAGGATCATATTCATGTACATCATGGTTTATATAATACAATGTACTTTATGTGACACAGGCTGTTACATTGGAGAAACCGGACAAAAAATGCATTTAAGGATGAATTTGCACAGGCATTCAATAAGAAAGCATAATATAGACAGTTATTGTAGCCCAGTAGGACACCATTTTAGCCATAATGATCACTCCATCCAAAACTTTAAAGTCAAAATACTCAGAGGAAAATTTAAAAGCATCCAAGAGGGAAAAGCATTTGAAATAAAGATGATCACTTTCTTCAACAATAAAAACACAGGACTTAATATAGACTTGGGTTTTCTAACACATTATCAGAATTTCATGTGATTTTTTTTTTCTTATTATACTATAACAGACTTAGCACTCGTAGTCAGGTGTTTGTCCAACAGGAAAGATATCACTGTGGACTACAGTGCTCTGCTTTTTCATGTATATATTGATGTATAGGTGTATATAATATGTGTATATATGTTTCCTTTGCTATTTTGTGTTTATTCCCCATATATGTATTTACCTGATGATGTCAGATGCTGTCCCAACTCTCTCTGCATCTGCTGTTATTATTTAAACTGAGGGTTCCATCTCATGTAGTATTGCTTGAGACTTGATAAAGAGAGGTTAAGCCTCTTGAAAGCTCGTCATTATCAATAAGACGGTTTGTCCAATACAAAAGGTATTAAAGTATATTGCAATATTTATTATTAATATATATATATATATATATATATATATATATATATATATATGGATTAATAATTACTAAATTACTAGATTACTGGACATTCACGGCTGCTTCACTCTTCAATTATATATATATATATATATATATATATATATATATATATATATATATATTATATATATATATATATATATAAGCAACATGTAATTGCACTTAATATCTTAATATTAAGCAAGTTAAAAATCACTAAACCTTATTGTGAATGTTGGCCAATGTTTCTATTTAATTTTGTTTAATCAAATAAATTTATATAGCTATAGGATCTATCCTGTTATGGTATTCCGATAGGTCCGCCGCTGCAGTGCGGCCTCTAACCGTTAGATGGCACTGCCTATATTTTGCAGTCCTGCCGATATGTGAAAGAAGTTCTAAGCTTATAATGTTAGCCTAACACTTGAACTAACCCTAACCCTCACCCTAACCCCAACCTTAACCCTCACCCTAAACCTGAGAGTTTACCTAAGCCTTGACTCTATGATAATGCACCGGAATATTGGCAGCGCCATCTAGCGAATGCTCACCGCCACTGCTGCTGCCTTGTACTGCGCTACCATAAGAGGCTAGGAACTAACTATATACAGTAGTACACTTTTTCAGTATTGTACTTTTATATTATATATTATTTTAATTGTTACTTTACTTGCCCACATTACTTAGTTTTCTTGCTTCAAATATCTAATAGAACAGAATCTCTGCTTATTATCTGCCAGCTGGACATAATCTGCCTTTCCTCCATGAAAATGATGTTTGAAAGTCTGCATCCTCTCTGTGTGACACACCCTACTGCACTAGACACAAGACTTGGCTAGTAGAAATGGAAAAAACACAATATCCTGATATGTGCAGTTATATAATGTCCTGACAATTGAGGTAACTCATTTCCTGATAACTAAACCAATATTGTAAAAGGAAATAAAATAGATAATACTTGGTAATAATAAGTTGATCAAAAAGGAATCAAAACAAAAATGTAAGGCATTGTTCTATGGTATAAAAATATTCATGAGGCAAAAATTGTGGTATATGTAGTAATTTGCAAAATTAAAATTTTGGATCAGGATTTGAGTCACATCCTTACTTTATGTACAATTCCGTTTCAGCCCAGTTGTTAGGATTAGATCAGACAAATTAGAATGCAATGTAGTGCTAGCTCAAGCCAACTTGGTACCCTGGGTGAGGCCTGGGATAGGCAATGTTGGTCCTAGATTTCCCAGCTGTGCTGCACAATCAATCAGAATACCTAAGGTAGTGATTGTCTAACATGTTCACAGCAAAGCCCAGAAACCCAGATCTGAGTTCAATGTTGCCTGTCCCTGCCTTAGATACTGCTGCCCATATAAGTTACTAGTTTTGTGCTTCCTTCTTTGCTAAACTAATTAGTACATTTTTATATATCAACTAGAGAATTGCCCGTCAAAAAATGGCGAAATTGTAAGGTAGCTAATGCTGTTTGGTGTATAATAATGAAATATATAATACATTAATAAATTAATATACTTTACGTGTTTTGAAGCATTGTGTTGAAGAGCTGCAATCTGTTTTGATGTTGCTGCAGCATTAGTGGTGTGGAGCTGCTGTGTAAGCGTGCTGAATGTGTGCAGTGTAATAGTGTGCGTTCCCTGTGTCTGTTCCCCCCTCCTTGTGTCTCTTCCCCCTCTCCCTCCCATGTGTCTCTTCCACCTCTCCCTCCCATGTGTCTCTTCCCCCTCTCCCACCCATGTGTCTCTTCCCCCTCTCCGACCCATGTGTCTATTCACCCTCTCCCTCCCATGTGTCTCTTCCCCCCTCTACCTCCCATGTGTCTCATCTTCCACCCTCTCATGTGACTCTTTCCCCCCTCCCTCCCATGTGTCTCTTCCCCCTCCCCCTCCCTCCCTGTGTCTCTTTACCCCTCCCCTGTGTCTCTTCCCACCTCCCTCCTCTGTGTCTCTACCCTCCCTCCCATGTGTCTCTTTCCCCCTCGCTCCCTGTGTCTCTTCCCCACTCTCCCTCCCATGTGTCTCTTTCCCCCTCCCCTGTGTCTGTTCCCCCCTCCTTGTGTCTCTTCCCCTCTCCCTCTCATGTGTCTCTTCCACCTCTCCCTCCCATGTGTCTCTTCCCCCTCTCCCTCCCATGTGTCTCTTCTTCCTCCCTCCCATGTGTTTCTTTCCTCCTCCCCTGTGTCTCTTTCCCCTCTCCCTCCCATGTGTCTCTTTCCTCCTCCCCTCTGTCTCTTCCCCCCTCTCCCTCCCATGTGTCCCTTTCCCCCTCCCCTGTGTCTCTTCCCCCTCTCCCTCCCATGTGTCTCTTTCCTCCTCCCCTGTGTCTCTTCCCCCCTTTCCCTCCCCTGTGTTTTATCCCCCCTCCCCTTTGTCTCTTTCCTCCGTCCCCCCTCTGTCTCTTCCCCCCTCCCTTGTGTCCCCCCCTTGTGTCTCTTCCCCCATTTCCCTCCCCTGTGTCTCTTCCCCCCTCCTCTCCCTCCCCTGTGTCTCTTTCCCCCTCCACTGTGTCTCTTCCCCCTCCCATGTGTCTCTTCCCCCTACCCTCCCCTGTGTCTCTTCCCAGCCTCTCCCTCCCCTGTGTCTCTTTCCCCCTTCCCTTTGTCTCTTCCCACCTCTCCCTCCCATGTGTCTCTTTCCCCCTCCACTGTGTCTCTTTCCCTCCCTCCTCTCCCTCCCCTGTGTCTCTTTCCCTCCTGTGTTTCTTCCCCACCTCTCCCTCCCATGTGTCTGTTCCCCCCTCCATGTGGCTCTTCCACCTCTCCCTCCCATGTGTCTCTTTCCCCCTTCCCTTTGTCTCTTCCCACCTCTCCCTCCCATGTGTCTCTTTCCCCCTCCACTGTGTCTCTTTCCCTCCCTCCTCTCCCTCCCCTGTGTCTCTTTCCCTCCTGTGTTTCTTCCCCACCTCTCCCTCCCATGTGTCTGTTCCCCCCTCCATGTGGCTCTTCCACCTCTCCCTCCCATGTGTCTCTTCCCCCCTCTCCCTCCCATGTGTCTCTTCCCCCTCTCCCTCCCATGTGTCTCTTCCCCCCTCTCCCTCCCATATGTCTCTTCTTCCTCTCTCCCATGTGTCTCTTTCCCACCCTCCCTCCCATGTGTCTCCTACCCCAATCCCTCCCTCCCTGTATCTATTTACCCCTCCCATGTGTCTCTTTCCACCTCCCTCCTCTGTGTCACTCCCCCTCCCTCCCAGGTGTCTCTTTCCCCCTCCCTCCCTGTGTCTCTTCCCCACTCTCCCTCCCATGTGTCTCTTTCCCCCTCCCCTGTGTCTCTTTCCCTCCCTCCTCTTCCTCCCCTGTGTCTCTTTCCCTCCTGTGTCTCTTCCCAACCTCTCCCTTCCCTGTGTCTGTTCCCCCCTCCTTGTGTCTCTTTCCCCTCTCCCTCCCATGTGTCTCTTCCACCTCTGCCTTCCATGTGTCTCTTCCCCCTCTCCGTCCCATGTGTCTCTTCCCCCTCTCCCTTCCACGTGTCTCTTGCCCCTCTCCCTCCCATGTGTCTCTTCTTCCTCCCTCCCATGTGTCTCTTCCCCCCTCCCTCCCATTTGTCTCTTCCCTGTTCCCTCCAATGTGTCTCTCCCCCCTCCCCCTCCCTCCCTGTGTCTCTTTACCTCTCTTCTTTGTCTCTTCCCACCTCCCTCCCATGTGTCTCTTCTTCCTCCCTCCCATGTGTCTCTTCCCCCCTCCCTCCCATTTGTCTCTTCCCTGTTCCCTCCAATGTGTCTCTCCCCCCTCCCCCTCCCTCCCTGTGTCTCTTTACCTCTCTTCTTTGTCTCTTCCCACCTCCCTCCTCTGTGTCTCTCCCCCTCCCTCCCATGTGTCTCTTTCTCCCTCCCCCTCTTTGTCTCTTCCCCACTCTCCCTCCTCTGTGTCTTTCCCCCTCCCCTTGTGTCTCCTTCCTCTCTGTCCCTCCATGTCTCTTCCCCCTCCCTTGTGTCTCCCCCTCCATTTACCTCCCCTGTGTCTTTTCCCCCTCCCCTGTGTCTTTTCCCTCTTCCTCACCCTCCCCTGTATCTCTTCACCCTCCCCTCACACCTCTGTGTCTCTTCCCCCCTGCTTTCACTCCCTTGTCTCTCCCCCCACCTCCTCTGTGTGTCTCTCCCCCTCCTCCTCTGTGTGTCTCTCCCCCTCCTCCTCTGTGTGTCTCTCCCCCTCCTCCCCTGTGTGTCTCTCCCCTCCTCCCGTGTGTCTCTCCCCTTCTGCCCTGTGTTCCTCTCCACTCCTCCCCTCTCCCACCCATGTGTCTCTTCACCCTCTCCCTCCCATGTGTCTCTTCCCCCCTCTACCTCCCATGTGTCTCATCTTCCACCCTCTAATGTGACTCTTTCCCCCCTCCCTCCCATGTGTCTCTTCCCCCTCCCCCTCCCTCCCTGTGTATCTTTACCCCTCCCCTGTGTCTCTTCCCACCTCCCTCCTCTGTGTCTCTACCCTCCCTCCCATGTATCTCTTTCCCCCTCCCTCCCTGTGTCTCTTCCCCACTCTCCCTCCCATGTGTCTCTTTCCCCCTCCCCTGTGTCTCTTTCCCTCCTGTGTCTCCTACCCACCTCTCCCTCCCCTATGTCTGTTCTCCCCTTCCCTGTGTCTGTTCCCCCCTCCTTGTGTCTCTTCCCCCTCTCCCTCTCATGTGTCTCTTCCACCTCTCCCTCCCATGTGTCTCTTCCCCCTCTCCCTCCCATGTGTCTCTTCCCCCTCTCCCTCCCATGTGTCTCTTCTTCCTCCCTCCCATGTGTTTCTTTCCTCCTCCCCTGTGTCTCTTCCCCCTCTCCCTCCCATGTGTCTCTTTCCTCCTCCCCTCTGTCTCTTCCCCCCTCTCCCTCCCATGTGTCCCTTTCCCCCTCCCCTGTGTCTCTTCCCCCTCTCCCTCCCATGTGTCTCTTTCCTCATCCCCTGTGTCTCTTCCCCCCTTTCCCTCCCCTGTGTTTTATCCCCCCTCCCCTGTGTCTCTTTCCCCCGTCCCCCCTCTGTCTCTTCCCCCCTCCCTTGTGTCCCCCTTCTTGTGTCTCTTCCCCCATTTCCCTCCCCTGTGTCTCTTCCCCCCTCCTCTCCCTCCCCTGTGTCTCTTTCCCCCTCCACTGTGTCTCTTCCCCCTCCCATGTGTCTCTTCCCCCTCTCCCTCCCATGTGTCTCTTCCCCCTCTCCCTCCCATGTGTCTCTTCTTCCTCCCTCCCATGTGTTTCTTTCCTCCTCCCCTGTGTCTCTTCCCCCTCTCCCTCCCATGTGTCTCTTTCCTCCTCCCCTCTGTCTCTTCCCCCCTCTCCCTCCCATGTGTCCCTTTCCCCCTCCCCTGTGTCTCTTCCCCCTCTCCCTCCCATGTGTCTCTTTCCTCATCCCCTGTGTCTCTTCCCCCCTTTCCCTCCCCTGTGTTTTATCCCCCCTCCCCTGTGTCTCTTTCCCCCGTCCCCCCTCTGTCTCTTCCCCCCTCCCTTGTGTCCCCCTTCTTGTGTCTCTTCCCCCATTTCCCTCCCCTGTGTCTCTTCCCCCCTCCTCTCCCTCCCCTGTGTCTCTTTCCCCCTGCACTGTGTCTCTTCCCCCTCCCATGTGTCTCTTCCCCCCTACCCTCCCCTGTGTCTCTTCCCCACCTCTCCCTCCCCTGTGTCTGTTCCCCCTACCCTGGGTCTCTTCCCCCCTCTCCCTCCCATGTGTCTCTTTCCCCCTTCCCTATGTCTCTTCCCACCTCTCCCTCCCATGTGTCTCTTTCCCCCTCCACTGTGTCTCTTTCCCTCCCTCCTCTCCCTCCCCTGTGTCTCTTTCCCTCCTGTGTTTCTTCCCCACCTCTCCCTCCCCTGTGTCTGTTCCCCCCTCCATGTGTCTCTTCCACCTCTTCCTCCCATGTGTCTCTTCCCCCTCTCCCTCCCATGTGTCTCTTCCCCCTCTCCCTCCCATGTGTCTCTTCCCCCTCTCCCTCCCATATGTCTCTTCTTCCTCTCTCCCATGTGTCTCTTTCCCACCCCCCCTCCCATGTGTCTCCTACCCCAATCCCTCCCTCCCTGTATCTCTTTACCCCTCCCATGTGTCTCTTTCCACCTCCCTCCTCTGTGTCACTCCCCCTCCCTCCCAGGTGTCTCTTTCCCCCTCCCTCCCTGTGTCTCTTCCCCACTCTCCCTCCCATGTGTCTCTTTCCCCCTCCCCTGTGTGTCTCTCCCCTCCTCCCCTGTGTGTCTCTCCCCTTCTGCCCTGTGTTCCTCTCCACTCCTCCCCTGTGTATCTCTCCCCTCCTCCGCTGTGTTCCTCTTCCTCCCATCTGTTGTTCCCTTTGCCGTAATGCACAAAAGACGCGTGCATGTCTGGAATAAAAAAAGAATACAAAGAAAACTGAAACAAAAGACAATGAAATATTGTCCAAAGACCAGAGAAAATAGAACCTTTTCCATAGATGCTACAGGACAGGGTACTCAGTTTTCACCTGAGATGCAAGGTCTGTGCAAAATTGTATTCCCTTGAGGGCCCCATTGTAAGCTGAAACCTTGGATGAGAGGCAGTGATGACTTCACTTTTGCGCTGAGCCAAAACATGTCAAAGGCCACATGAATCAGGAAAACGGCCATACTTGGGTTCCCAACCCAATCAGCTTTAAATGGATAGTGTGATAGTGTTGTTTACAGTATGCTTTTTAGAATAAGAAGTATTAGAAATGGGCAAAATGTTTTCTAAAATATATACTGTACTACTGTACGGTGGAGGGCTTCTATCACTCTTTTGCCCACGATATATGAAATGATTGTTGTGGGGAACTACCTACTCATAAGATCCACAACACAAGATGGGATCCGTCCCACGCTGATGATTGGCAGTAACCTTGAAGCGGCTGTCCGTGGGTAGGATTCCCAGCTTGTGTATAATCCAACCTTGGCTTTGCAAAAAAGCTGTGTTATATAGCGGGCATAAGCTTAAAGGAAGCCATTTTTTAAATTGTTATGGATTGAAGAACGAAGCATTTGTAGACACATTTGGATGTTTCTTCTCAGCTTCCCAGAATGCAGTGCAATAACTGTATTTCTCAGAATTCGGAGCAGGAAGCAAGTTTTTTTAACTTGTTTTAGACATCCAAGTGTGAACACAAATGTACTATTACAGAGTACAGTAGTACAGTAGTACAGGAAATAAATAGTACATTTGTGTTCCCATTTGAATGTCTTAAAATACGTAAACAAAATATTTCCTGCTCAGGTTTCCCAGAAATACACTTTTTTGCACTCACTCTGGGAAACTGGGCAGGGACATGCAAATGAGCTCAACATGCATTTTCACTCCTATGATCTAGGTGTGTGACTGAAGTGAAAGACACCATATGAGAGTGTCGCAGGGGAGGCAGTGTCTGAAGGAGTGTACACCAACAGTCAGAGGGCGAGGTGAAGAAGCGGAGCCAGAAAAGAGGCTGGTCAACTGTGTCAAAGGCAGCAGAGAGTTCCAGGAGAATTAGAATAGAGAAGTGACCCTTTGTCTCGAGCAAGTCATTAGTGACTTTAGTGAGAGCTGTCTCTGTGGAGTGTTGGGGCCGGAAGCCAGATTGGAGGGTGTCAGATTGGAGGGTGTCAAGGAAATAAATAGGGAGAGGTTATTGTAGACAATACTCTCAAGCAGGGTAAGTAGAGAGATAGGAAGGTAATTAGATGACGAAGTTGGATCAGATGAGGGTTTCTTAAGAATGGGTGTAATTTTGACATGTTTAAGGAAAGGTTGAATAGAAATGTGAGGAATGGGATAAGTGTGGTAGAAAGGGAGGGATTAGCTGTTATGGAATATGATTCTGTGGACAAGTTGTAAGATTAGATATTGATATAAAACTAGAGACTTCATCCTCAGTTACAGGGTCAAAGGTGTCCATTATGGATGGGGGAATGGGGAAGTGTAAAAGTTGGGTGTTGTCATTTTGTTGAGAGGAGGGTGAATTAGGACCAAGCTGAGAAAAGAGTTTGTTACTGATATTTTCAATTTTATTATTAAAGTGGCTAGCAAAGTCTTCAGCTGTGAGACAGGAAGAGGAAGGAGGAGGAGTCTTTATGGCGAACAAACGTTTTGGATTGGAGGTCAAATTGGATATTAATGATGAGAAGTAGCGCTGTTTGGCAATATTGAGGGTGTAGAATAAACTTGTAGTTTAGGAATTTTGCTGAAGTGCGAGATTAGCTCCATAGTCCTACAACAGTGTGGCAGCACCTCTAGATGTAGCATGTGCGTCAGCATGTGGTTATGGGAGTGTTAGGGATGGAAGTTAGAGTCAAGTTGTAATTTGTGGTGGCAATGTCAGGGAAAGTGAGGGTGGTGAGGGGACAGAGAATGAGTTGTAGTACAGTGAAAAGATG
Organism: Discoglossus pictus; assembly: GCA_027410445.1. NCBI lineage: Eukaryota > Metazoa > Chordata > Amphibia > Anura > Alytidae > Discoglossus > Discoglossus pictus. The sequence goes on from CM050163.1 coordinate 40,302,133, forward strand.
TTGTGGGACAAGTACTTGAAGGTTTCTTTGGGTTCTGGTGTCCGGGATTGAAGAGAGGCAGAGAGTGGAAGGTGTGGTGAGGCTGTAGGTTAGGAGATAATGGTCAGAAAGTAGGAGTGGGGAGATGATAAGGCTGAATATAGTGCAGAGATTAATAAAAAGGTCAAGAAGTGGCCATCACAGCGAGTTGGGGATAATATCCATTGTGAGCCACATTGAGAGCCAAAGGATGAGCGGGAGAGCCTTGCAATGAGCGCCAAAGGTGCTCATCGTAGGGCTTGCGATGCGTGACGAACGTCATAATTGCAAAACATTAAAGTTGAAGTGCACGGGGGGAGAGGCTCGAAATGAGCGCCGAAGGTGCTCAGAGGATCAAAACCATTGCTAGCCTTAAAATTGTATTCCCGTCATTGCTGACGGCCAAGTTACTATTATATATATATATATATATATATATATATATATACACACAGTAAACACACACTATCAGTTGCCGGGGGAGAGCTTGCCTTCTAATAGAATAGGGCTCTGTGTGATTTGCGATCCAGGAGGATAGAATAGGGCTACAATTATTATTTTTTTATAACTTAACTTGATAACTGAAATGTCTTTAAATAAGTCATTTTTTATATGCATCTGTTCTTTTCTACAATATTTAATTTCCTTTACTGAGCTGCTTCTTTCTAAAGCTGTTTTAGAAGCACACATATTTGTAATTTTCGATAGCTCTGTTGCAAAAAAAAATCAAAGTCTCCACCCAACTTGGAAAGCAGACCAGCAAAAAACAAAATGATAGATTCCATTCCAGCATTATTGCATAAAAAAGAGAATCAACTAATTTTTATGTGCCCATTATCAAGTGTAAAACAGGACTGCAGTGGTAAACTCAAGCAAAAAGTATCATTTATAATAAGGCTGGTATATTAAGGGCTACAAAGTTTTTTTTTAACAGCCTTTAAAAAAAATACCATTAACCATTCAAGACCTTGAGGACCTTGATATCTAATATAGACTGTATGTAATAATATCTAAACACAAAAGAAAAATCACACACAAAAACGTCAAATAATCATATATTTTCCGTGCCGAGTTAAAATGATATACAAAAATAAAATATTGGATTATTAAGTTTATGCAAAATCCCATTCTTTCCATTATTTGTATCCCAATGATGAAAAATCATTTGGCCCATTCCATATGCTGCATAAACATATAAATAGTAAATTCCATGGTCACAGGTCAGGTTTGTGCTTGTGCGGTTCCTGCCTAACAGGATTTTTTAAATACAAATGCCTCATTCATTTTAGAAAATTTCCGGTTGGCTGATAAAACATGAGAGACCCACCTAACAGCTGCCTAAATTACAATAAAAACAAAATTATAATCAGAGAGAAAACTTTCTCATGGGAACAGCCCTAACAAACAGAGTAAACTAGTAGAATTATATAATTGCAAAGGGGAGGTTCTATCAGCTTAATACCCCATAGGTATTACTTTTACTTAATGGCAGATATCCTAACTTTGTTAAGGAAGTAAGGAGCTTTACTCTGGCCTATCCTATCTTAAAGGCGTATTTAAGTTTCCTGGATTGTGAATGCAACAGAGCAATCAGTAGTGTATAAAAAAAATGTGTTTTTTTGCACAAAAAAATACCAAAATAAACATTATTATACTTACCTCAAAGATTGCTACATGTCTTCAGTTTGCAAACAGTTGTTTATCAGAGATAACACCCCTGCAAATTCAAACTATAATTAGCATAAAATGCATAATTTGTTTTGGCCAATCAATTGCAGTGGATACATTGTAACAATCTGTAAAGCCTGTTTGCGCAATAAAGAATCATGGGATGTATTCACACTGGAAGTGTTTCTATTGGTAGGTACACTGTGCTTATGTAAGCAGCTTTGGAGGTGTGGAAAACAAGCTTTATTTTTAATAAATTAAAATATGTGTGTGTATAGAATGAATCAATGTAATGTGTGTTTCTGATATAAGCAGCTTGTGTTAGATTAGCTGTTAGATTACTTAGATAGACCTTTAAACGACAATTAATATATATATATATATATATATATATATATATATATATATATATATATATATATATACTTTATATATATGTGTGTGTTTCTATCAGGTTACCTCTCCTTAATCTCTCCTTAGGCCTTATTTTAGGCAGTATTTTTATGTGAAAACTTTGGCTGCAGTCACGTGGTGGCATTCTGTACTATGGTCTTTCCAGCTGATTGCAGTTCTTTTGCAATGCTGTTTGTATGTATTTTGATATGGGCAGATGCGCCATGCTAGCAATCTTCACCAAAAATAAAACTATAGTGAAATATTTTCTGATTGCTTTCCCTGTTTGATTTTAGCTTCTGTTTATTGCCATTCCAACTTTCTGGCTCCCTGACCTCTGGTTTTGGCTATTATTGTTCTGATCTCTGGCTTCCAAGCCCTTTCCTTCTTTTAGGATTTCTGTCTGTTTTTTCCGCCTGCCCCAACTCTTAGGCTGCACAACTCTTCTACCACATCTACTGTAACTTTTGCTGTTGAGTTTTTCCCAACTACTGATACTGAGCAAGACCACTCACTCGCTGGTACCTTAAATAGGAGTGCACATCTATAATGACACAGTCTGCTACTTTCTCCCATGGCATATTTTGTCAAAATATACTCAAAGTAGGGTGCAAAACAGACACAAGTGAGTTTGCAAGCCCCACCAATTGCATAGATTTTAGTACAAAACACAGTGCGGCTATACCCAAAGACACCAGGCAATGGAACTGGAGGTAAGGCCAAAGGAGAGGCTATCCTGCAAGCGGGTAATCTGACAGTTTAAACATTTTGAGTCTGAGTGTAATTAGGCATATAAAAAAATCATAAAACTAGTTAAAGCTAGCAGAATTATACTTGCTTCTCTCATATTTTCATAATTCATGCTAATATTTTCCTTGCCTTTCATGCTGCTGCCTGTCATTGAGCACTGTTAACATATTGTGTATTTCCCCCAAAACAAAGTATGGATTCCTAACTTAGGGCCTTATTAAATTAGCCCTTGTAGTTCCCTCGGTCCTCGCGAGGACCGATTCCCCAATACGTCCCTCGCAGCCTGCTTTGCGAGATGACACCGAAAAATGGTCGAGAATAGGCTCCGAGAGAGCTACGGAGTAACAGGCAGCCATAAATCTATGAGGGGAGCCTCACACCTCAGAAGAATGCCTATGGGCACAAAAAAGTGCCAGCAAGGGCTCCTAAAGTCTCTACGTGCTGCCTCGGAGCAGCCCAACACCGCCGTGTGATGCTCCCCCTGCTCCCTAAACACATCCCCATGCTGCAGGAGTCCCTACATTATTTATAGTACCCCCTTGCAGCAGAGATCCCCAATCGGCATCGATCAGGCCCCCGCTACATTTAAAAATTTCTAATTCCCCACCGTGGGTCCTCAAAGGACACGCGGCACACTATTAACCTATCCCAGCCGTGTGGGTACTGCAAGTACTCCCGTGGCACCTAACATTTACCCCCTCAATGCTGGTGGTCCCAATAGGGACCCTCAAAGTCTCCCCAATATTAACCCCCAAAGTCTCCCCAATATTAACCCTTACTCTCCCCAATATTAACCCTTGCTGCAGGAGTCCATAGGGACCCCAGCCCAGCAGCCCCCCACATTAAACCCTTGCAGCTGGGGGTCCCCAATCGACATCGACCAGGCCCACGCTGCATTTAAAAAATGTAATTACCCGCTGCGGGTCCTTGAAGGGCCTGCGGCACACTATAAACCAATCCCAGGCCCCGGCACCTAAAATCGACCCATCGAGACCCCCAATGTGTCCCCACATTAACTCCTTGCTGCAGGGGTCCATAAGGACACTAGCAGCCCCCCACATTAACCCCTTGCATTGGGGGTCCCCAATCAGCACCAATCGTGACCCCCTGCATTTACAATTTCAAATATCCTGCCTCGCGGGTCCTTAACGGACCCTAAAGGTCCTGAAAGGACCCGCGCTAAAAAATATTAACCCCTGCCGCAGGGGGTACTATAAATACCCCCCCAGGCAACTAAAATTAACCCCATCACTCACGGAACTCTAAACAGTCCCCTATAAGCCTTAACCTCATGGAGGTCAATACAGACCCCTCATAAGCCTTTAATTTACCCTATAACTCATGAGGCTCTATACAGAGCCCCGTGAGCACTTTAATTAACCCTATAACCCATGGGGCTCTATACAGAGCCCCTTGAGCACTTAAATTAACCCTATAACTCATGAGGCTCTATACATAGCCCCATGAGACTATAATTACCCCCTCAGTCCAATAAGGGTCTATATAGACCCCTATAGGACACTATTAATCCCTTGGTTAACCCTACAAGTGCCATGAGGGTCCTCCAGGACCCATTATGACAAAGTATAAGCACTACACTACACTATTAACCCTAACTATACCCCATTAACCAATAATAAACCCTATCTGACCCTAACTAGGCCAATCTTACCCTAATTGGTCCTATTTAAACCTATCTAGACCTAATAACCCTAACTGGGCCTATTTAACCCCATCTAGCCCTATTAAATCCCATCAATTATGAGGGTCTATACAGATCCCCCTAAGCCTTCATCTAAGCCCATCCCTTATGGAGGTCTATACAGACCCCCATAAGCCTCTAGTTAACCCAATCAGTCCCATAAGGATCTGTGAAGACCCTCATAGGACAATTAGAAGCCTATTATTATTAAGCCCATAAGGGCCATGAGGGTCCCCCAGGTCCCTCATGACACTAAGTACAAACACTACACTACACTATTCCCCCCAATAAACCACTAAATCTAAACTACCCCCTCTACCCTATCCTATTAACCCCTACCTACCTAACACTACCTACCTAACCCCTACTAATTAAATAAAATAAAAAAACCTAAGGTACATATAATATAAAAAAAAAACTCAGGTACATAAAATAAAAACACTGAAGGTAGATAAAATTTAAAAAAACTAAGGTACACAAAACAAAAAGGACATTATAACCCCCACTACAAAAAATTAAAAAAAACATCACAACCCCCCCCCCGCCACTACATAAAAATAAAAAAAATCACACACCTGCATACACAAATACACATAACATTACAGTAATAAATACATTATAAATAAACACCGAACTACAATACATTTCCCCCCTATCTAGACATCACCCCTATGTATACCTAACCCCCAATCTAAACATCATTCCCTATCTATACCTAACCCCCAATCTAAACATCACCCCTATGTATACCTAACCCCCAATCTAAACATCATTCCCTATCTATACCTAACCCCCAATCTAAACATCACCCCTATGTATACCTAACCCCCAATCTAAACATCATTCCCTATCTATACCTAACCCCCAATCTAAACATCACTCCCTATCTATACAATACCCCCTAAATCTAAGCTAAAATAGAATAAATGAAATCACTTACCTTTGCAGATGTCCCTTCTGATCGCACCCCCTAGGAAAAAAAGAAACATCAACTTATTATAAAAATAAACATTACATAGAATAAATAAATAGTACAAATACAGTATTAAACTCAACTTTCCAGCATGTCCCCATCTTTTTTCTTCTGTTCTCCGGCTCGGCCCCTGGAAAAAAGATACATAACATTAGTCACACATACATCAAACACAACAAATAAATAAAAAATAAACATTATAAACATTATACCCTTCCCCGATGTCCCCGGCCTTCTCCTCTTCTGCCCCTGCTGGGCCCTTGCTGAATCTGCGCTCTAAAAAATAAATAAAAAAAACATTAATGAGGCCTCCATAGCCTCTTCCGATAGGAAATTGGCAATGACGCCTTCCGATTGGCTGAAAAGGCTGTCAATCACATTTCTGCCAAGCAGAAGGCGCCAAGGTGTGAGCCAATCAGGATTGGATACACCCCTATATCCCATTCTGATTGGCTGAAGGAACTGTCAATCTTTTTTAAACCAGTCAGAAGGCACTATTGCTTTCAGCCAATCACAAAGGGATACACCCCCACAGGGTGATTGGCTAAAGGCATCTGAGCCTTCTGATTGGCTGTTGTCACTGTTAGTTTAGATTTAGTGGTTTATTGGGGGAATAGTGTAGTGTAGTGTTCATACTTAGTGTCATGAGGGTCCTGGAGGACCCTCGTTGCACTTATGGGGTTAATAATAGGCTTCTAATTGTCCTATGAGGGTCTTCATAGACCCTTTTACTCAACTGATTGGGTTAACTAGAGGCTTACGGGGGTCAGTATAGACCACAATAAGGCATGGGTTTAGATGGAGGCCCCTCATGGCACCTGCAGGCTTAACCTAGGGGTTAATAGTGTCCTATAGGGGTCTATATAGACCCCTTTTGGACTAAGGGGGTAATCATCGGTTCATGGGGCTCTGTATTGACCAACCATGAGTAATAGGGTTAATTAAGGGCTTATGGGGGTCTGTATTGACCACATGAGTTATAGGGTTAATTAAGGGCTTATGAGGGTCTGTAAAGAGCCCCATGAGTGATGGGGTTAATATTTTTTAGCGCAGGTCCTTTCAGTACCTTTACAGCCCTTCAAGGACCTGCATGGAGGGAAATTTGAAATTGTAAATGCAGCGGGGTCACGATCGGTGCCAATCGGGGCCCCCCGAGGCAGAGGTTTAATGTGGGGGGGCTGAGGACCCCTGCCGCAAGGGGATAATGTGGGGATACTTTGGGGGTCCCGATGGACCCCCAGCATAGAGGGGGTTCATTTTAGGTGCCGGGGTGGGTAGTTGGAGTACCCCCCATGACAGGGCTTATTTGCAGGACTGCCGCAGAGGTCCTGTTCAGGTCCCCCACAGCAATTGATGAGGTGGGGGAGCCTGCGACATCATCTCAGAGGCTGTCACTCCTCATGTTGATTTTCTCATACGTTGCTCGCAGCAGGGCTAATTTAATAGCGTTGTAACTTTTCTAAATTTGCAGCACGTAGGGTTTAAGTAGAAGCCTTGTATCGACGAGGCTGGAAATTAATAAGGCTGTTAGTTTATTTTCATAAACAGATATGGAGCATGGTGAATTACTAACAATTAATTGACTAGCCCTTACTGTATTAGGTGTGCAAGGGAAGGGGTGAGGCTAACATTGCTGTTTTTGTATTGGATAACACATTATTTTGCAGAAGACACAGCTAATTGTTGTAACGTAGACTACTGCAATAGCCAGATTTATTTCATTTTAGTTAGGTGGTGTAGATTACCAGAATTGAATAGACCGTAGAATGTTTTGCGAGCATTTGCTAGAGTCAAAAATCCTACATGTATTTTAAACATTCACAAAGGCTTTTCTTGCAGTACACATAATGTTCATATACCCTTCATTGCCTTGATTGTGGCAAGGTATGAATCACATATAATAGTTGTCAAACTGCGATTCGTCGTCAAGCTTGCAACAAATCGCAGTTTGACAACTACGAGTGATCGCTGAGCTGCGCATGCGCATTGCTCAGCGTCAGCTGCGCATGCACATTGTGCTGGGGATGGGCGCGCATGCGCACGAGCAGGCGCCCGTGCGCGCACTTGGGTGGGAGAGAAGGGAGTAAGAGACACAGAGGAGGGGGTGAGACACACGGAGGGGGGGGGGGGGGGTGAGACACACAGGGGAGGAGGAGGGTGAGACACACAGGGGAGGAGGGGGATGAGAAAAGCAGGGGAGGAGGGGGAGAGACACACAGGGGAGTGAGAGGATGGGGAAGAGACACAGGGGAGGGAAAGGAGGGGGAGACACACAGAGGAGGGAGAGGGGTGGAAAAGACACGGGGGGGAAGTAGAGAGGGGAGAGGCTCGCCATGAGCGCCAGAGGCTATCATCACAAGGCCAGCAAGGAAGAGGGGGGTTTGCTATGAGCACCAAAGGTGCTCATTGCGAGGCCTGCAATGAGTGCCAAAGGTGCTCATCGTGAGGCAGGCAGGTTAGAGAGGGGGGGGAGCCTCACAAGGTGTGGCAAACAGCAGTGCCCGGCTTCAAATTTTATTGCCGTCATTTTTGACAGTCAAGTCACTAGTAATAAATAAAATTAATGCAAAACAACCTTCTCTCCATAATCCTATACCCTATGGGGATAAGTTACTGAGTTCACAGACTAGTAGAATCATAAGAGTATGCGTTAGGCAGGTTGCGAACGAACATTAGACCTAGTTAGTTGTGGCAATACCCCCTGGGTTTATTGTTACTGGCATTTTTCTGCAGGACCAATGTAATAGCTCTGCAAACTTGCTAGTAAATACACTCGCAAGGCAAAAGCTGGCTTGCAGATGTAATTATACTTTAATTGTAATGCACCAACATATACCGCAGTGATGTTTCTATGGGAACCATGTGATCGAGCCCTTTGTTGTTGTTGTTGTTTATTTGTTCAATCATGTCTGACTCTCCGTGACCCCTATGGACCTCCGCACGTCAGGTATGCGTTCGCAACTCTTGCAGCCATGAAAGATCAAAGGCTTGGAGGGAAATTAACTTACATAACTCGATCTGAGCCCGAAAAAAGACGCCAATTGAATAGCAAAATAACTTGCTACATTTCCGAAGCCTGGTTCTTCCGATGCCTCAATTGATTGAGGCTTATGGTTTCCTTTTTAAGCTGATTAATTCCAGACAAAAAAAAGATCAAATGCTAACAACATCTGCAAAACTTGAGCCAGTTTTTTATTTGTTATGTTCATGTCGATAAATACATTACATTTAAAGCGATGTGGAATGTTTCTAGATTTTAATAGGTATAAAATATTTTAGGCAGTAAAAACAGAGAGCCGATTCAATTGAGCAATTGTAAGTTACTGAAGCCCGTAAGTGAGGCCGTAAGTTAATTTGCTATTCAATTGGCATTTTTTTGCTAGCTAAAAAATGATTACGGGTTACAAGCTTGAAAACTTTGTGGTTGTTAAACCCTGAACTTCCAGCCTCCCGTAGCCTTTGATCTTTCCCATCTGCTAAAATCCCGATCGCTAAAATCGCAAAACGCTATTTTCAATTGCTCCAATTCCCCAAGCCTGCAAATGTTTTCACACCCATAGATGGTTAACGTAGAAAGAAATCCTACGAGTACCAGATAGGACTCGCAAAGGGGTTAAAGACATGAACATAGCACTGTAAATGCAAATAAAAAATCAATACTCCACTGTAAATGACAGGGAAAGTGATGAAAGACATTAGAATTAATTGCACAACAGTTTCAATCTCGCAAATCGGCAATAAAAATAGAATTTTATTATGTGTCATTTCGGGGTTTACAGTGCCTTGCAAAATATTCACCCCCTTGGCATTTTCCGTGTTTTGTTGCCTCACAACTTGGAATTAACATGGATTGTTTGAGGATTTGCATCATTTAATTTCCTTCTTGCAAAACTGCTCCAGCTCCTTCAAGTTGGATGGTTTGTGCTTGCGAACAGCAATCTTTAAGTCTTTTTAAGATTTTCTATTGGATTGAGGTCTGGGCTTTGACTAGGGCATTCCTACACATTTACGTGTTTCCCCTTAAACCACTCAAGTGTTGCTTTAGCAGTGTGTTTGGAGTCATTGTCCTGCTGGAAGGTGAACCTCCGTCCTAGCCTCAAATCACGCACTGAGTGGTACAGATTTTGCTCAGGAATATCCCTATATTTAGCACCATCCATCTTTCCTTTAACTCTGACCAGTTTCCCAGTCCTGGCTACTGAAATACATTGCCACAGCATGATGCTACCACCACCATGTTTCTTTGGGTGATGTGATGTGTTGGGTTTGACCCAGACATAGCGTTTTCTTTGATGGCCGAAAAGTTAAATTTTAGTCTCATCAGACCAGAGCACCTTCCTCCATACATTTTGGGAGACTCCCACATGTCTTTTAGCAAACTCAAAACGTGCCATTTTGTTTTTTGCTTTCTTATGGCCACTCTGTCATAAAGCCCAACTCTATGGAGCGTACGGCTTATTGTCATCCTATGTACAGATACTCCAGTCTCTGCTGTGGAACTCTGCAGCTCCTCCAGGGTTACCTTAGGTCTCTGTGTTGCCTCTCTGATTAATGCCCTCCTTGCCCGGTCCGTGAGTTTTGGTGGGTGGCCGTCTCTTGGCAGGTTTGCTGTTGTGCCATGTTCTTTCCATTTGGTTATGATAGATTTGATGGTGCTCCTGGGGATAAAAGATTTGGATATTTTTTTAAACCCTTACCCTGACTTGTACTTCTCAACAACATTGTCCTTTACTTGTTTGGAGAGTTCCTTGGTCTTCATGGCAGTGTTTTGTTAGTGGTGCCTCTTGCTTAGGTGTTGCAGCCTCTGGGGCCTTTCAAAAAAGGTTTGTATATGTAATGACAGATCATGTGACACTTACAGCCTTATTAAATTGCGACTGCAAATTTAAAAGGGCTCTATTTAAGCACATAGCATATTTTTTTACAGAAGTTTTTAGTTAATGAAGACCTTGCTTTTGTATAGAAGTTCACTAACCAAAAACTTCTGTAAAAACAATATGCTAATTGCCTAAATAGAGCCATTTTAAATTTGCAGAGTCGCAATTTAATAAGGCTGTTAGATTGCACACAGATGGACATCATTTCACTAATTATGTGACTTCTGAAGATAATTGGTAGCACCAGAGCATTTTATGGGCATATAACAAAAGGGGGTGAATACATACGCACATGCCAATTTTTCTAAAAAATAGACTACTCTATTTGCTCCAACTTAGACTATTGTGTTCTGATCCATCACATAAAATTCAGATTAACAAAACATTGAACTTAAGGCTATAATGCGTATACAGTAAGTTAGGGCCTAGTGTGTGATTACATCTGATTTACTCAGACAAGTAAAGTGTGTTTATATCCTGTGTGCAGTGATTTGGTACGGGTGAGAGGGGAGTGTTTTTGCCTGGGTTAAAAATGCATATACCTTTGGGCCTTGTGTGTGACCGTTTACAGGAGCGAGTTCAAAGAAAAGGGAAAAATTGTAGTATTTTTTTTTTTTGTAGTTATGAGTCAGTCCAGTGGCAACCTCACTCAGTGTACATATGTATGCACTACTGGAACAGATGATCCAGAGTCCATACCTCTGTAAATAGGTTATTTTTTTCTGTATATACAAGGGAGGTACAAGTGGTTGGGTCACTGCACCATAATGGAACTACACTACCTTCACCAAATAATTGAAAAGAGGTTGGAAAAAATAAATGTCAATAAAGCCCCGGGTCCTGATGGAATATATCCACTGAGGTACTGAGGTAACTGGGTTCTGTAATAGCCAAACCATTATATCTAATTTTTCTAGATTCACTCAACACTGGGTCACTACCAGATGACTGAAGAAAAGCGGAGGTGATACCTAGATTTAAGAAGGGGCAAGAGCAAATCCGGGGAATTATAGACCTGTAAGCCTCACTTCTGTAGTGGGAAAGCTTTTAGAATAGTTAATAAGGGATACAATTAGAGAGTATGTCTATTCAAACAGCATTATAAGTAGGAGCCAACATGGATTTATGAGGGATAGGTCACACAATCTAATTAGTTTCTATGAGGAGGTTAGTAGGAACTTGCATCAAGGCAACTCAGTGGATGTAGTCTTTTTAGATTTTGCAAAGGCTTTTGATACAGTGCCACATGGGAGACTATTGAGCAAACTAAGGGATACAGAAACATACTCAGATTGGACTAATGTGGTAAGTGGTGTTCCTCAGGGCTCAGTATTAAGTCCTCTCCTTTTTTACATATTTATTAACGACTTAGACGTAGGATTGTAAAGTTGTGTCTCCATTTTTGCTGATGACACAAAGTTGTTGTGCAAGGTAATTAAATCAGAAAATGATGTACTTTCCCTCCAAAAGGTTTTGCATAAATTAGAGAAATTGGCAATTAAATTGCAGATGAGATTTACTATGAATTAATGTAAGGTTATGCATCTGGGAAGGAAAAATAACCATGCAATCTATAAACTTAAGAAAGCTAATCTAGGGGTATCTGATATTGAAAGGGATTTGGGAGTGCTTGGGGACAACCACCTACGTAACAGTTCTCAATGCCAAGCAGCAGCTGAAAAGGCAAATAAACTATTAGCATGTATTAAGAAGGGTATGGAAGCAAGGGAGGCAGATATAATTCTACCACTGTACAAATCCCTAATATGCCCTCATTTGGAATATGGAGCACAGTTTTGGGCACCAATTCATAAAAAGGACATTTTAGAACTGGAAAAAGTACAGAAAAAGGCTACAAAACTAATAAGGGTAATGGAGGGGATAAGTTATGAAGAAAGACTAACCAAATTAAACTTATTTTCTCTAGAAAAAAGGCGTCTAAGAGGGGATATAATTACCTTATATAAATACATCCATGGTCAATATAAGGATTTGTCATGGGAGCTTTTTGTGCCAAGAGGTTTTCAACTGACAAGAGGACATCCTTTGAGGTTAGAACTAAAAAGATTCCACCTTAAAGAAAGAAAAGGGTTCTTCACAGTAAGGGTGGTTAATCTGTGGAATTCTCCACCAAGGGAGAGGGTGACAGCGGATTCGATAGATAACTTTAAAAAGGGATTGGATATATTTTTAATTAAAAAAGGGCATTCAGGGTTATCCTTGTTAATTAGAGAAGGAATTCATTTTGTTTGCCTTTTGAGACGATTGGCAAAGTTTCACTGTTTTTTTTTTGTTTGTCTTCCTTTGGATCAATTAACAACTCATCTGCATATTGCAGATCAGAGGAAATCTTAAAAGGTTGTACTTGATGGGCTAAAATTCTTTTTTCAACCTTAATTACTATGTAACTATGTAATGTAACAAAATAGGTATAACGTCAAGATGGTGAATACTTTTGCAAGGCACTGTATATCGATCTCGGGAATCAATGAGTTAATACATATCAGGCTACCAACATGGACTAGAACATTATTGGCATTCATTTTTATTATTTTGTATTTTGAGACCTCTAAACGCTAATTGATTGATATGTAACCTCCATCTTATGATGACGGTCTGATTTTCTATTAGATGTTTCTAAATGGGTAGTTACAACCTTGCTTAAATGATCATGTTCACGCTCTGAAATGCTACATACGATTGCATGGCTTATGGTTTCGGCTTTCGGCCCGTAACTTGCGGGCTTGTTCAATTGAATAGCACCGGAATTGTAGCAGAGTTCAAGCTCGCAGCAAGCCCGCAGATATACGACCTATATACCGTGAGATGCGTGCTTCTAATTGAATTCGGCTCGGAGCCTATAAGCACTTCTAAAAATAAAGTCATTAGGTATATTACATAGCTATATTATATACCCAGTGAAATCCTGAAACCTTCCATATCATTTTAACCATTATGCAAATTTATCATTTTACACTGACACCTTTGGGAACAATGAGCAGTGTAAGTAGGGGAGTTGCTATATTCAGTTTTTGCTTTGTTAATTAATTGATTTTTATGCCCCCACTGTGGTCAATTTTTGTTTCTAAATGTTATTTTAACTAGCTTAATATTAGGCAAAATTATTTTAGAAAGCAGAATAAATAAGTCAATAAATAAATAAACACTACCTCTATATTTTTTACTTTTATATTCATATTTCCTCTAAAAGCAGGAATCCATTTAATTTTTCTGCTGATATTGTATGTTCATTTCTCAGGTGGTTGTGTCTGTGTAAATTAATTAGTTATTGTCTTATTAAAAGCATTGACAGTTTTCGATACCACATTCCCACTGTCCTCTACATTCAAAGTCTCCTCCCACCTCAGAACATTGATCAGCAGAAACCAAAATGGAAAACTGTATTTCACATTCTTTTAAGAGGCATATATGTTACAGATGGGACTACAGTGAAAACACTCCTTGAGATGTTCCTTTAAGAAATCCCATGCTATGTTTCCAGTCCATTACAAATAAACTAATGATGAGACCACAACCATAATTCTGCTATATTCCATTTATGGCACTTTTGCCTATTTCTGTTCTTCCCCTATTACACTTCCACATGGTGGCACTCAGCTTCCTGAAAACATTCAATGAGATTCATCTCATGTTCTGGAGACATCTGGCAAGAGAAGGAAGAAATTATAGGGAGCAGTGCTGTTGTTCAAGGCTATTCATTTTTCAAGGTCTCAGCACTATTTAAAAGACAAAGTGAATTTGAAGGATAATCCTATTGTGCGCCAGTCTGAAAAGAGAACCGTTGGAAACCTATTGTACAAGATCTCTTGAACTGTCCACCAGCTACTACTAAACTTCAGAGAAGATGTATAACATTCCTGACATCATTTTCATTGATAATGTCTGTTAATAGAGTCATGGAGGGGATCTGAGTTCTGAAAACCAACAGCAGCCTAGCACAAGATTTAAGATTTTTATGTTAAATCGTCCTATAAATGATAAAGCATGGCCATTGAAAGTGCTGTAAATTTTTGTTACATATTACATATTTTACCACTTATGTCTTTACTAAAAAATAGAGGTTTATTGGCAATATTCCACAATGAAAAAGACACACAGAGAGAATGTAAGTTTCTAAATAAATAAAGACATATAGAGGAGACTTAGAGAAGAGAGCTATAATAGTCTATATATCCCCACCTTACAGCCTCTCTGCTCATTATCACACTGCTCTTTTGATAATTTTCCATCCCCTCTTCTCCTTGTTGGGAAATTGATAACTTAATATTAATTAGATTTAATTTAGAATCTGGAAGTAAGAGTAGAAAAGTTGGAAGAGGAAGTTATAGTATGGTTCATATGGTCGAGTAATGTAAAATTATTCAGATGAGGAGCAAAAGGACACTTGGCCATGTTTACTCAATTGATCTCAACAATATAACCTAAAAAACTTTATTCCTATCATTGCCCTTATCCTACCTTAAGCCTCCCCTCCAATATCCTAAATATAAATGTACGAGAAACCTGAACCAATTCTATTGCTACCACTATTCTATTCTGATTGTTCTGGTGTTTCTGAGAGCTCCCATCTGTTCTCCGAGTGTCCCTGAGTATCCCATGATTTCTCGGAGCTTCTGTATTCTGCAGTGCCTGGTCACTCTGGTTATCTTGGTTCCTGTCTATTTACATGGCAACTGTCTGCTTACCCTGGAACCTCTTGGGCATTCCTGTTTTTTGCTTTACTGCCCTAATTCCTGTTTGGATACCTGCACAGCTTCCTGCTGCTGAGCTTCTACCTGCCTGCCTACTAGTGACTCAAGTTCTAAGGTCTGTCTGTCCTTCTGCTGAGCTACGTTAACTTTGCAGTGACACCTGCCCTGAGGTCAGCCTTTGCAGCTGCTGAGTGCTTGCCTGTATACAACAATTGTTTACTGCCTGGCTCCTAATACAGCGTCACTGTGGCCAGCGACTGCCCTGCTGATACGCCTGTCCTGAGGCCTGGCTACCCGTCTGCTGAGCTCCCACCTGCACTTGACACCTGTACATTGTTTGGCTACCTGCTTAGCTCTCATACTGCCTGCATCCTATTGATCCTGGTTATTCCCGAGCAGCCTAGTCAGTTCCTGGTGTGTTCCTGAGAACTCCTAGTCCTGTTCCTGAATTCTGAAGTACTTCACAGTTCCTGCTTTGTTCTAGACTATCCTAAAATAATAAATCCCTGCGGGGTTGCTATATACAAAAAGCTTCTTTGGGAGAGAAGGGCAGTGGGCTATCCAAGGGGGCTCAATTACATTCATAAGTAGCAATGAGGCCAAGTCCAAAAAGTGTGCTCGCTCATGATGTGGAAAATCCATAAAAGTAGAATTGTTTCATATCAGCAACTAGCCCAATTTTTCATTTTAGGCCCACACTTTCTGCAGTATGCTCAATAATTGTATTGCTTTTGTAACTTTGTGAAGGGTTTTTGAATATAAGTTTTATATGAATGTAAGTAAACGGTATATAATGGATTATTGAGCCACCAAGGTTATGGAAAGTTAATTCTTTTTTTATTATTTTTGAAGTTGCAGCTACTTATAGAAAAACAGCATATGAAATAAATAAAATGGTTAATAAATGGTTGTTTGATGGGGTACAGATGCATACATGCTTTGACTTGCCCCCCTACAGTGCCACACACACACACATATATATATATATATATATATATATATATATATATATATATATTTATTTATTTATTTAAACTAAGTAAAAAAAAATTTTCTGCTAACATGTTCCTTTTCTATAGTGCAGTGCACCCCCGCAACCCCACTCCCCCAGCAGCACTATTCAGCCACACAACCCTTTACCAGCACCATTCAGCCCCCCCAGCAGCACCATTCAGCCCTCAGCAGCACTATTCAGCACCCAACACCCATTTATTCCCCCCAGTAGCACCATGCAGCCCCCAAGCAGCTCTACTCAACCCCATAACCCCACAGCAGCACCATTCACCACCCCTGCAGCACCATACACCCCCCAACCCCCCAGAAGCCCCAAACAGCCACAACCCTCCAGTAGCACCATTCAGTCCCCAGTAGCACCATTAAGTCCTCCAGCATCTCCACTCAAACTCTATAACCCCCCAGCTGCACTATTCACCCCCAGTAGCACCATTCACCCCCCAGCAGCACCAATCACCACCCCGCAGGACCATTCACTCCCCAGCAGGCCTCAACACCCCAGCAGCCGAATTCAGCCCCAACCCACCAGTTGCACCATTCAGCCCCTCAGCAGCCCAGTTCAGCACCCCACCCAGTAGCACCAATCAGCCCCTTAGCAGCCCAATACAGCCCACAGCAGCACCATTCACACCCCAGCAGCCCCATTCACCCCCAGCACCCCCATTCACACCCAACCCCCCAGCAGCCCCAATCAGCCCCTACTCCCCAGCAGCCCCATTCAGCCCCCAACCCCCCTGCAGCGCCATTCACCCCCCAGCAGCCCCATTCACCCCAGCAGCCCCATTCAGCCCCACCCCCCCCAGCAGCCCCCAACCTCACCCACTAGCACCATTCAGCCCCTCAGCAACCCCACAGCAGCACCATTCACCCCCAGCAGCCCCATTCAGACCCCCCCCCCCCCCCCAGCAGACCCCAAACTCCCCAGCAGCACCACTCACCCCCCAGCAGCCCCCTCCTCTTACTTAATCACTGTGGTGCCTGGTCAGGTTGTCTCATTAGTCAGTGGCTGGATATCCTTCCCCTGCCAGATCTTCATACTTCAGGGGAGGGGAATTCCTAATCAAGTCATGTGACCCTGCAATATGAAGATCCGGCAGGGGAAGGATATCCAGACACTGACTAATGAGACACCCAACAGGCACCACAGTGATCAAGGAAGAGGAGGAGGCTGCTGGGGGAGGAGAGAGCTACTGGTGACACACATGGCCCGGCTAAACAAAGGCCTGGACCGGTACAGGCAAAGCCACTCTCAGCCTTATTAATTTGCAATTCGGCCAATTGAATAGGGCTCTATATAAGTGCAGAGCATATTTTTTTACAGAAGATTTTAGTTAGTAAACTGCTATCCAAAAGCAAGGTCTTTACTAACTAAAAACTTCTGTAAAAAAAATATCAGCCTTATTAAATTGCGATTCGGTATATTTAAAAGGGCTCTATTTAAGCACACAGCATATTTTATTTACAGAAGTTTTTAGTTAGTGAATACCTTGCTTTTGGATAGAAGTTTACTAAATAAAAACTTCTGTAAACAAAATATGCTGTGTGCTTAAATAAAGCCCTTTTAAATTTACTGATTCACAATTTAATAAGGCTGTATGCTCTGTGCTTATATAGAGCCCTATTCAATTGGCCGAATCACAATTTAATAAGGCTGTATATATCATAGGTTACCCTCAAAGAAGCTTTCCAAGTCATTGTACCTACAACTACAGACATTTAGAAATAATAACTCCATGACCATCGGCATACACACTTACAAATCATCATATGTCTGTAATTATACTGTAAGTTTATTGCTATTCCACCAAGAGAAATTACAAATTTAAATCATTCTGTAAATTAGAAACATGCAGGATATTTTATTTACAATCTTGGCATCCCACAGGATTTAATACTTAGTGGGATGTTTTGTATTATTTCTAATATTTTTTAGGGTTTTGAGCACATACTTTGGTTTAAACAATAAGGCATTTAATGATACACAAATAATTTGTTTTTGTGGTGAATTCCATAGTTGTTGATTCATCTGTCATTTTCTTCCTACCACACATCATAATATTATCATTGTTATATATATTTAATTTTATGGGTGTTAGTTCATGAGGACAGGATTATAATAATACTATAATGATAATTAATAATTATCTCCAATTTAAAGGACCACAAAAATCCCTTTATGTGCTCTGCACCATTACATAGTGAGTGAAAAAGCATGTGGAAAAAGTGTTTTCATTTTTAAAATGGATCCTGAATTCATGGAGAAACGATCAATTGATGTCAGGCTATTTCTGTGTGTTGCCCCTGCTTGATTAAATATTGAGCTCTGTACCAAACGTACATAATGAATATTAATTAGATTCAGGCATAGAAGCTTTGAATTGGGCAGTATCATTTGTAACTACTTCACTATATTCTAGCAACTAAGGAAACAACTGGTCAGATAGCATAGTAGGCAATGCTGTAGTCTGTGGTATTGAGTATATTGGGCTCAAATCCCCAAAAAGACATATACTTTTCTTTACTGTTTAATAAAACATCAGAAATATGTTCTCTGGGTTGTGTAATAAAGCATGTCAGTATGAGGAAACTGTCTTTTGTTTTTCAGTTTATTAAAAAAAATAATTAAGTGGACTACTTATTTAATAACATATTAATATATATATATATATAAATATATATATATATATATATAATATATATATATATATATATATATATATATATATATATATATATATATACAGTATATAACCCGTATTTATCGGCATATAACACGCACCGGCGTATAACACGCACCTCATTTTAAGAAGGGAATTTCAGGGAAAAAAAAATTCAAATAAAGAACTTTGAAGCAAAATCCTCAACCTCCCTCCTCAACCTCCCTCCTCATCCTCCCTCCTCAACCCCCTCCTCAAACCCACCATCCTCAACCCCCTCCTCCACCCCCCATCCTCATCCTCCTTCCTCAACCCCCTCCTCAACCTCCACCTCAACTCCTCATCCTCAACCCCCCTCATCATCCTCAACCCCCCTCCTCATACTCAACCTCCCTCCTCATCATCAACCCCCTCCTCAACCTCCCTCCTCATCCTCCCTCCTCAACCGCCTCCTCAACCTCCCTCCTCAATCCCCCTATCCTCAACCCCCCAATCCTCATCCTCCTTCCTCAACCCCCCTATCCTCAACCCCCCTCCTCAACCTCCCTCCTCATTCTAAACCCCCCCCTCCGCATTCTAACCTCCCTCCTCATTCTAAACCCCCCCCTCTCCTCAAACTAAACCCCCCTCCTCCTCAACCTAAACCCCCCTCCTCCTCAAACCCCCTCAACCTCCCTTCTCAAACCCCCTCCTCAACCCCCCAATCCTCATCCTCCTTCCTCAACCCCCCTATCCTCAACCCCCCTCCTCAACCTCCCTCCTTATTCTAAACCCCCCCTCCGCATTCTAACCTCCCTCCTCATTCTAAACCCCCCCTTTCCTCAAACTAAACCCCCCTCCTCCTCAACCTAAACCCCCCTCCTCCTCAACCTAAACCCCCCTTAATACCTCCCCCTCACTTACCTGCTTCTGTCGGCACCCGGTATATGCTAATGACGTGGCACGCTGGCGCGCATGTGACGTCACCGGGTCAAGGAGCGGAGCGGAGGCTGGAGCAGAAGCAGGTAAGTGAGGGGGGTGTATTTAGGGGGGTTTAGGTTGAGGAGGGGGGTTTAGGTTGAGGAGGAGGGGGGTTTAGGTTGAGGAGGGGGGGTTAGAATGCGGAGGGGGTTTAGAGTGAGGAGGGAGGTTGAGGATGAGGAGGGGCGAGGGAATATCGGCGTATAACACGCACCTATGATTTGCCCCCTATTTTTAGGGAGAAAAAATGTGTTATATGCTGATAAATACGGTATATATATATATATTTATATATATTTATATATATATATATATATATATATATATATACAGTATATATATATATATGTAATTTACTTTACATAATTATTCAATACATATAGAGTTCAAATAATGAAATTATCTTTCATACATACTTTTTTTTAATTCAATCTTTTTATTAAAGACAAAATTGAAACAATAAAATAAGGGGAAACCGATCAATGAACACATAAAAACATTTTGTAGCAGTATCACCCGCCCTTATAGATGGTAGCATATCGTTGATAAAAATACTAATATACAGTAACATAATGTTAAGCTACACAGATATAAAGGCATGTAAACCTGAGAACCGTTTCTTGCCTTTTCATTTTTTTTCTAAAGCGATCTATCTTATAAATCAAAAGCTGATTTAAGTAGAACAGATAAAGCAACTAAAGAAAAGAAAGAGCAGAAAAGAAAATGAATTGGGAAAGGAAGAGGGAAAGGAAAAATCATCTGGCATACTTACCCTGTAAGGTGTCCTGAGCATTGCAGACCTTTGTGGCACTCCGGGTACTCCCGACCTCCACTCCTACCAGCGACAGCACAAATTAACCTTATAAACGGTTAGCTATAGAGGAATGCTATGAGTGGACATAAGCCAAGGGGTCTAAATTTTTAGGAACAGGGGATACGTGCTTTGTAAAATGTGGGACAATTTTTCATTAACGAATATATGGTTAATTTTGTTGATAACCTCATTGAAAGTCAATAGGGAAGATTTCCAGCGTCTTGCTATAATTAGCTTCACTGCTAGGGCAAAGTGTTGCCAAAGTTTGTTTTGATGTGCGATATTTTTTTTACATGCAAGCCCAAAAGGCAGAATTCCATTGTGGGTCATAGTGGAATGCTAACTATTTGTGAGAACAGGTTAACTGATTTCTCCCATAAGCCTTGTACTAGAGGTCATGTCCACCAGATATGATGGAAATCACCACGTGAGTGGCACCGTCTAAAGCAATTCTCACTTAAATGTGAGTTTATTGTATTCATTAATATTCATTAGTATTCATTCCTCCAATAAGCTGTATGTAAAGGAGCCTCTTGATAGGTTCCACATGTTAAGATCTAGCTCTCTACCTAAGTTCCGTTCCCATTTTAACATAAAATTGGGTTTCTAGCTGTTTTGCGAATCATTAAGTAGAGAGTAAAGGAGCCCAAAAATCCCTTCATAGAAGGTAAATTCTTACATACAGTCGTTATCCAGGTATACTTTGGCGGCCCTATGCTTTCGGTCATGATGAGGAGCCAATGTTTGAATTTCCTATAGTTCCATATCTCACTGTTATCTCTATCTGTTATTGATGTATAAGTTGTTCATGGGAATCAATTTATTGTTGGAAAACCAGGCTCCTAATCTACCCCGTGTGCTAGTAAGCCACCACTGCTTGGAATCAGAACTTAAGTAAGCTTCACAACCTTAGAGATGTTAACAGGGAAAGTGGCGGAACCAAATGTTTTATAGTTTTTGACCCAGGTCCAAGCAGACAGAGTAGATTTGATCATAGGGTTAGAGTGGCGTTGTTTGAGACAAGGAGAGTGAGGATCCCATATCCGATTATCCCAAGTATGGGGTTTCACTTGCCAATTCTCAACAAAGATCCAGAGTGGTTGTGTTTGTTCGAATGGGCAACCGAAACAAACGCTAATTGGGCTGCTCTCAGGTATAGTCGAAGATTCGGACAGGAAAGACCCCCATGAGTCATACATACTTTTTAAAGCAGTGTGTGCTGGCGTAGTGGTTTCATAAAATGTTTTCATTAGTAAGTCATTGGTTCTAAATCAATGTCTTTCACTTGTTTTGTTTTTTTAAATTGACTACTGTGTTATATTTATTACCACACATATGATTGGCGTGCCTCAAGGTTCTGTCGTAGGTCCCCTCCTTTTCTCCATCTATACGTCCTACCCTAATAAATTATTTTGGATTTCAATACTATCTATATGACGATGACACCCAAATACCTACCTACCTCTCATTACCAGATCTATCCCCCTCAATCCTAGCACAATTGGCCAATTGCTTCTCTAGCATATCTTCCTGGATGTCTGCCCGTCAACTCAAACTCAATATGTCAAAGATGGAGCTTCTAATCTTCCCACCATCTACCACAGCTTCCCACTGGATCCTGCCATATTTTTAATTCCTCATATACTATCCATTGCCACATCTTGTCTTCTTCACCTAAAAAAACATTTTTGAAATATGTCCCTTTCTCTCACTAGACAAGATCCGAATACACTCTTTTATCATATCCCACCTCGACTACTACAACTCTCTTCTTGCTGGCGTCTGCATCACTCATCTCTCTCCACCTCAGTCCATAATTGACACCTCCGCTAAAATCATATACCATATGCATCGTTCAGTGTCAGTAGCTCCTCTCTGTCAGTCACTCCACTGGCTTCCCATAGCCTCCAGAATAAAATTCATAATCTTGAACCTGATGTAAGTCATGAACACTAATGCAGTCCCTTATATTTCTACTCTTGTCTCTAAGTACTCTCCCAACCATCCTCTTCGCTCCATCGTCTTTTCTCCTCGCTTATCACCCCCTCTCACTCCAGCCTTCAGGACTTTTCTTGTGCTGTCAAATCCTTCAAACTCTCACTAAAAACTCATCTGTTTAAAGAAACTTATCACCTTCAGCCTTAATATGCGCAGTATAATGTAACACACCTTTCTACGCCACACCCATACCCTGTAGATTGTAAGTTTGTGCGTTTTCAATCTAATATGGTGCTTTAGAGAAAGCACTTTGTATGCTTGATTTTAAAGTCAATAACAGGACCTCCATTCTTTTTAATTTGCTAAAATAGTTTTTGACTTGTATCTACCCTGTTTAACGATACAGAAAATGTTGGTGCATTACAAATAAAGGTTAATAATATATATAAATAAATAAATACACTAGTTGAGAAAAAAACAACTGGAAGGTAGGGAAATCTATGACTTTCCAAAGGAAAAAAAAAAACTTTAAAACAGAATCCTTAGCCACATTGCCAAACAGTGCAAGTCCACAACTTTCAGTTTGCAGGAAGTCAAAAATAAAAGTTTAATGTATATATTTATTAACAAAAGACTTGCCCATCTTTTAGAGGACACAATCCTCAGGTTTATGAAAATCTGGGGACCATGGTTTGGTCCTTCTTACAGAATTTCCTTAACATGAACTTAAGACCCTTGGCACTGACACTGGCGGTTGTGGATGGAGGTGAGTACGAAACGTATCGTACCAATATCCTGCTTGATCTGTGCGATGAGAAGTTTTTCTGCTCAATCCCCTTCCCCACTGATCCTTTTTATTTTTGCCCTAATGTTAAGTTGACTTTTAAATATAAAAAGTAAAATACTTGGGAATGGCTCTAGAGTTATATACCGTACATTAAATTAAAGTGCTAATAGTCCCCTGCACACCGTTTGACTTTGGTATAGAATCTGAAGCCTTTGTTTACAAGATACTTATTGCTTTGGAACAATTATGCATTTGGTGACCACACATAAACTTACTGTATGTACTTCATATTTACTCCTGATATGACTTTACCCAATAAAAACTGAATGAGAAAAAAAACAGAATCATTACCACTGCAGCACCACACCCTTGTGGGATGGCTTCAAGGGCTAAACGAAAATGACAATATCTAAGTGAATTCATGATCAATATGCAAACAGATTTGTCTACATTATTTCCCACCTTCTAACGGATGGTGCAGAGTACATATGGCGACTTTCGTGGTTCTTTTAAGAATATTGATTTTTTTATCACTTCTGCTGAATCTCAAGGTTCAAACAAAATGATCGACATGTTTGTGATCATTGGTTGTTTTATTGCTTTATTGTTTTGTTCTATGTTTTTATAATTAATCATTCATATTGTAACATATATTATCTTTGACTAAGGCCCCTATTCAATTGATCAATTGTTGCTTACGGGAGACTGTAATTTAGCCCATAAACAAATTTGCTATTTAATTGGCGTATTTTAGCGAGCCGCAAATTATCTATATTATAGTAACTTACAACCTATCTGTAGATCTTTCAAGCCCGCAAAAGTCACAATCGCTAAAATCGAGAATCACTATTCAATTGTTACAATTCCTCAAAGCCCGCAAATGTTTTCACACCCGTAAATGGCAAATGTAGAAGAAAATCTTACCAGAGAACCAGATAGGACCCGCAAGGGGGTTAAACACCTGTTCGTAGCACTGTGAATGCAAATAAAAACACAATACTGCACTTTTAAAGACAGGGGAAGAGATGAAAGACATTAGAATTAATTGCACACCAGTCTCAAGCTCGCAAATCGTCAGGAAATTACGTTTATTTTTATGTTTCATTTCGCTGTCATATCAATCTCGATAATCAAGGAGTTAATACATATCAGTCCACCCACATGGACTGAAACACTATCACCATTCATTTTTAATATTTTTTGTACATTGCCGAATTGCGAGTCTGATCACATATGGGACATCTAAACGCTAATTGATTGACGTTAAACCTCCATGTTTTACTGATGTCATGATGACGGTCTCATTTACTATTGGCTTTTTCTAAAACGGTAGTTACAGCCTTGTTTTATTTATGATCACGCTCTGAATGCTACTTATGATTGGATGATTTACGCTTTCGACCCATATAACGTACGGCCTGTACGTTATAACTTAATCTGCGGGCTTGCAATTAAATAAGACCCTATGTGTCTTTCTGGCACAAAAACGTGTGAGGACCAAGCATACCATCAGTTACTTGTTATAGTGGATGCCCAGTAAATATTTTCAATTTTACTACAGACTTTGGATAGTTGGTTATTATCTGTGCATGAACGTCATTTAAGGCAGTCATACTCCTGGATAGAAACTTGTGCTGTCTCTGTAATGTGCTGTGTGCGTATACGGGTTATCCAAATAAAGATGCATGCATTATTTTTTTTTTATTATTATAATGATAAACACCACAGAATTTCACTCATTTTAAACAGTTGGCTACATGCTTTCAGGCGACAGATTTACAGCCTCATTAAATTTGAGCCCAGTAAGTGCAACGTGAGGCCCGTAGCAGCTGCGGGCTTGAAATTCCACTGTGTTACGGGCTATTAAAATGGAAGGTGCTGCGAGCTATGGGCCAGAGACGCTAAATCGTAACCCAGCTTGCGGCGCGTTGGAAGTGCACCCGTGAACAGGAACAGTTAATCAAACCCGTAGTAACATGTTAGACTTAGCCAATGGCAAAAGAGATTGCCATCATCACTGCTGAAAGCCTGCGGAAATATGTTGTTTCCCCCAGGCTCCTGACATAAGCCCTTGCTACAGGGGTCCCGATCGGCAGTTTAAACACTGAACCTCTGCCGCGGGGGGTACTCCAAGTAACCCCCGGCACCTAAAGTTAACCCCCCTATGATGGGGGAGCCCCACAGTGTCCTCATATTAACCCTTGCAGCAGGGATCTCAATCGGGACCCCCGCTGCATTTAAAAATTGAAATCTCCTGCCTTCGCGGGTCCTAACTAAAAGATTAACCGCAGCCACGGGGGTACTATAAGAACCCCCCCGGCACCTAAACTCCAACACTCGTGGGGGTCTATATAGACCCTCATGAGCCTCTAATTAACCCCATCAGTCCCATAAGGGTCTATCATTTTTTAGAACGTCAGGATATTTTTTGGAGGGGCCCTGTCTGCGACGACTGAATAGAGACCGGGGCATCGCTGGAGGGACATTTTGGACAGGTAAGTGGACTATTCAGACTTTATG
Source organism: Discoglossus pictus (assembly GCA_027410445.1). Classification (NCBI taxonomy): domain Eukaryota; kingdom Metazoa; phylum Chordata; class Amphibia; order Anura; family Alytidae; genus Discoglossus; species Discoglossus pictus. Next base: position 40,327,916 of record CM050163.1, read on the forward strand.
TTATTACATGTTGTATGTATTATTTTATGAGCTATAATGTTTCTTTTTTTTTAGGTGTTACCGGACATGTGGGCAGTTTTGGAGGGCCCTGTCTGGGACGAAGAACTGAAGACCAGGGCATCGCTGGAGGGGCATTTTGGCCAGGTAAATGGTCTAATTTACCATTTTATATTTTTAGTGAGGCTGGTTTTATTTCATGTAATGTAGGTGTTTTTATTTTATGTAGTGTAGGTGTTTTTATTTTTTGTTCTGTAGGGTTTTTTATTTTCTGTACTGTGGGGGTTATATTTCCTGTAATATAGTTTTGTTTTGTTTTTTCTGTAATGTAGTTTTATTATTTTGTGTCATGTAGTTTATTATTTTCTATAATGTAGTTTTGTATTTTCAGTAATGTCGTTTTTTTTTATTTTGTGTTATGTATTTTTTTTTTATTTTTTGTAATGTAGGGTTTTTTGATTTGTGTAATGTAGTTTTTTTATTTTGTGTAATTAGTGAGGTTCTAGGGATTTTAGTAAGGGGTTAGGTAGTTATTGTAGGGGTTAATAGGGTAGGATAGGGTAGAGGGGGTTAATAGGATAGGGTAGAGGGGGGTTAATAGTATAGGGTAGAGGGAGGTTAATAGTATAGGGTAGAGGGAGGTTAATTAGTTGGAGGGGGTTAATAGAATGGGATAGGGTAGTAAAGGACCTTTAAGATCATTTAAGAACACGGAAATTTGGAATTTTAAATGTAGCAGGGGTCCTGATCGGGACCCCCACTGTAAAGGGTAATATGGTAACACTTGAGGTGTAACTTCAGTTTTCGAGGTCCTTGGTGCCCCCCCCCCCCCTTGCTGTAGGTAAGCTTTTTATGTATTTGTTGTGTGTATTTATTGTGTTTTTAATGTTTTCATGTGCACGGGTTTCGGGCGGTAAGGTCGTATTTTTGCGAGGTCGTAATGTTTTTAGCGTTAGCAACGACCCGCCTGCTCACAACTATATATGTGATTACATTTCTACACAATAGACAACTCTTACAACTGTTGTCAACATTTGCAGCATGCTATTCAAATAGGGATATTTAAAAAGCAGTGTGATTTTTTATAAAGGACATTTTATCTAAAGTCCAACACCAAAGTGGTCTTTTAAATAAGGCAGAAGAAGTCTCTTAAGTGCTTGAAAGAGATAAACACAAAAATACTGCTTAGTATATATGAGCCCTAGTGTCAAATGTCTGGGATCCAAAGCCATATATACAAAAGCCTGGGTTTCTTGTGTGTTCATTGATTATAAGCACAATATCTCTGCGGTGAGGCTGACACTCATGAGACTTTCTGTGACACTCAAGGGCTGTAAATTAACACTGACACATCCTACAGAGCACATGGCAGGTCTATTGTCAAATGCTCTCTAACATCATATATTGAGTTTCACATGCTGTTTCTATAAAGTCCATTCATGCCACCCTGAGCAGAATGCTAAAGCAGCCAAAAGACTTCGTCTGGAAAGGCTTATTGCAGTGTAAGGTCTGAGAACGAAAGCATGGGACCATTTCAAAAACAACTAAATACTAATGTAGTGTTGATTTCTTCCAAAAACTCTATATTTTCCATACTGTAAAATTCTATCATTAATATCAATGCCAGAAATGCACAGGGTTACTCATTATACACTGAATTAGAGTATAGGGTACCCTGGTACAAATTTATTTGGGCCACCCTTTATTTATTTGGGGCACTGAATACTATATATTGTATGTGTTGATGGTTAGATGACTCCTTGAGTCATTAGATCGCTTTGCTCTAAAAAATGATTTCCTGCCAACTGCTGCCAATACCCAGTTGTGGGCCCCGCTGCTTTGCACCTGCTACACCAGCAGTAGCGTTACCACCACTGCTCTGAATTGTTCATGGGCTACATTTACACAAAACAATCCCTCCAAACTCTAATTAATCACCTTTCATACTCAATTTTGCCGCAGTAGAATCTTTATTAATATTCAATTGATAACTTACTTGTTTTAAACCTATTATTTAAATGGGCTTAGGGAAGTATAAAAGCTAATCAAGGTTCTCTGCATACATTTACATTTATTAAGCAAGAGCATGGCATTTCCCCCAAAAAACAATTGGCTCTTGTATAAAAGACTACACTTATATAAGTTTAAAAATATGTGTAAATGTTCTAGTATTTTTATTTTTATAAGAACTTGGCATATTACATCACATGATCTAAAGAACATTGAAGAAAAAAGAGTTAATGTACCTGCCCCAAAATGTCTGAATATATGTCATTCATGAAGACTGGGATTATTGTATGGTATTTATAGTTGGAGGTAGTTCAATTAGTTGAATAAAAGTGGCTAAAATAATTGGGGCTATATGTAGTATCAGCCAGAAAGGAAGTCACACATTGCGGGATGACAATGCCATCTTCTCGATACTCAGGGTGAGAGGGAATAGGATGAGAAGACAATATAGTTGACAAACATCAACAGATTTGCCAGACTAGGTTGAAACTATTGGAGGTGTCCATTCAAGAGTGGCAGTGCCACATAGAGCTGCTTCCTCTAACAGTGGGGAGGATAGGGTGGTCATATTAGGCAGAGCAGATTTTGGTGTTGGGGACATTATATTTAGGAAGGTAGACAAGGTAATCTGTCATGCCTGTAGCTGTGCCCTCAGCCTTATAGGATAGGCGTATTGTGCCAGAGGAAAGGGGCCCACTGACATATGGGTTAACATTGGGGACATTGTGATATGTGTGTTATTCCTTGTTATGCTGTTAGAAGCATAGGTTAGTAGAAATTGCCTGGGTACCACTAGGCCCATACTATGGTACCCATGTTTATAGTTGGTGTGTGAGTAAGAACATGATAAGAGTAATGGGATGTATGTCTATATTGTGCTTTGGGGGAGCTAGCAATTACAAATGAAATATTGTATATGCCCAATATTTCCTAGTCTTGGACTAGTTCTTATTAACCAGATTAGGGAGATAACTGACCCCTATGAGTCATATAACACACAGTCAGATGGCTATCCTTCAGTCAAGGGATGGTGTGGATCAAGACTGTGGATTGTTGTTAATGCAGTTACTGTAATGAATGTATTGTTACAGTAGAATGGGTGATTCTCTTAGACTTTCAGGCTCCTAGCCCAGGGAGGTAAATAAAAGGCATGCTATCCTATAGTAAGGGGGTAGGAGGAAAGCCTGTCATACAAACCCACCTAGACATGAGGGGTAACGTTAGCTAGAAGGTGATTGGGGAAACCATGGATGCAAATTTGAATTGATTGTCCTTTTGATGCTAAGAGTGCTGTATAAATATGTCTGTTGTTTCAGTAATAAAGATGCTATAACTGGTTCACATAATTAATTAATGTGAGGATTTCGTTATTGATGCTGGAATCCTGATTGCTGGAGTACCGTATATACTCGAGTATAAGCCGAGTTTTTTCAGCCCCCTCGGCTTATACTCGATTCACTCGTGTTTCTCTTTCCACCCGTGTCTCTCTTTACGCTCGTGTCTCTCCACCCCGTGTCTCTCTTTCCCCCCATGTCTCTCCACCCCGAGGCTCTCTTTCCCCCCTTGTCTCTCCACCCCTACGTCTCTCTTTCCCCCCATGTCTCTCCACCCCCTTGGCTCTCTTTCCCTCCTGTGTCTCTCCACCCCGTGGCTCTTTCCCTCTCCCTCCCTTATCATACTCCTCATCCTCAACCTCCCATCCTCATCCTCAACCCCCCTCCTCAACCCCCCTCCTCATCCTCAACCCCCCCTCATCCTAGGATAAGGAGAGAGGTTCAGGAGGGGGGTTGAGGATGAGGAGGGGGGTTGAGGAGAGAGGTTAAGGAGAGGGACGGGGGTTGAGGAGGGAGGTTGAGGAAGGAGGTCGAGGAGGGGGGTTGAGGAGAGAGGTTGAGGATGAGGAGGGGGGTTGAGGAGAGAGGTTGAGGATGAGGAGAGGGTTGAGGATGAGGGGAGAGGTTGAGGAGGGGGGTTGAGGATGAGGAGGGGAGTTGAGGAGGGGGGTTGAGGATGAGGAGGGGGTTGAGGAAGGGTGTTGAGGAGAGAGTTTGAGGATGAGGAGGGGGAGTTGAGGATGAGGAGAGAGGTTGAGGAGGTGGGGTTGAGGAGAGACGTTGAGGATGAGGAGGTGGGGTTGAGGAGAGAGGTTGAGGAGGGGGGTCGAGGATGGGGGTTGAGGAGGGAGGTTGAGGAGGGAGGTTGACGAGGGGGGTTGAGGAGAGAGGTTGAGATGGGGGGTTGAGGAGGGAGA